>OW203761.1:7348041-7958099 GCA_934045905.1 Leuctra nigra
ATGTTGCTCTAATTTCGAGGAATAATAACGAAGCAAATGAGCGATCGAGCACCTGTGACGTCTGACGCAAGATGCTGTGACGTCTACTGCTATCTCCCGATCACATCTCTGCTTGATTAAAGCCCGGTCTTGATGAACATTCGATCACTAATTAGCCGGTAGAATGTGGGCGAAACCAATCACAGCCTCATCGATCCTCGCTCACGCACAATTACAACACGGCGCATTGCGCAAGCGCCGAGCGAGACACAGATATACTTGTGTTGTGATTGAGAGGCGGTGGTCCAGGCGATCACAAGTTCGTGGTAGTGTCCATGTTGCAGACATCACGTAGTCGTACCTACTCTAATTACCAGAAGTAACTAGACTATAATCATAATCTTAATCACAAGTTCACAACAAAATGTAGTAAACATAGAATACGCTGAAAAACGTAGCCCCAAGGAAACTTCGGAAACATGCTGTATCGGCTCTAAGAATTTTTATACTGTATATTTTCCGAATTTGTTTTTGCCTGAAACGAAATAAATTCCTCTGTGTAGAAAGATGATCTGTTGGTGTGTGTATGTGTGTCAAAGGTGTTCAGATAAACTATTTGCTATTCACATTTTTACCAAAAGCTTGATTTATACGTAATAATGCACAATAGTATCATATTAAAATTGAGAGAACCAGAGTCTATATTCGTGAAGTTATAATGAGTTATAATCGTCTTAGATCTTACTTGATCTAGTTTTTCGAATAATTAGTGTTTTTCTTTGTTCGTTCCATGGATTCAAAATAATTTATATATTCGGGTAAAACGCGATCCCATTACAAATAAATCTATACCTCTGCATTTTATAATATTATTTTGATGAACTGAGCTTTTTGAGAAATAGAGTGAAAAGAAGTCAAAGATTTATCAATGTTATCATATTTTAGAAACAAGAATCTGACTATGAAATGAGTTTTTGCCTGAGGACCTCATAGGCTGATCTTATAAATATGAGCAACAAATTCAAAAGCTCGGCGGCCGAATTTGCAACTGATATTAAAAATAATGATATGATTTTTGTCTACCTAGGTAGCGCAACATGTGCTAGTGAGTAGGTGTGTGTTTGTAAGCACCTTGAGTGGAGTATTCGGGTATTTTATTTGTCGCTGGTTCACGGGCCGGTCGCTGATTACTCCCGCACGATGTAGATGAGCCGCGTCGATCAGCACCACATCGCCGTGATCTAACGACGCGATGATGGAGCTAACGGCGCGGCTATGTGACGTGACTGCGGCTCCTGATCGTCATCTTGAGACGTGCTTCAAGAGGTATTGGAAGGAAGACACGCTAATTACCTACCAACATGCCGGCAACACGACTGCTCCTGTACAATGTGCTCCAGCGGCGGTTTCATACGATCTCGTGCAGGAGGGAGGTTGGCGCGACATCGAACTTGCCAGGCATGTTGTGGAACCATGACACGGCACCTCCACCACACAGAATCAATGTGATCTCGTACTGGAGGGAGGTTGGCGCGTCATCGAACTTGCCAGGCATGTTGTGGAACCATGACACGGCACCTCCACCACACAGAATCAATGTGATCTCGTCCAGAAGGGAGGTTGGCGCGTCATCAACTTGCCAGGCATGTTGTGGAACCATGACACGGCACCTCCACCACACAGAATCATGTGATCTCGTACAGGAGGGAGGTTGGCGCGTCATCAACTTGCCAGGCATGTTGTGGAACCATGACACGGCACCTCCACCACACAGAATCAATGTGATCTCGTGCAGGAGGGAGGTTGGCGCGTCATCAACTTGCCAGGCATGTTGTGGAACCATGACACGGCACCTCCACCACACAGAATCAATGTGATCTCGTACTGGAGGGAGGTTGGCGCGTCATCAACTTGCCAGGCATGTTGTGGAACCATGACACGGCACCTCCACCACACAGAATCAATGTGATCGCGTCCAGGAGGGAGGTTGGCTCGTCATCAACTTGCCAGGCATGTTGTGGAACCATGACACGGCACCTCCACCACACAGAATCAATGTGATCTCGTCCAGGAGGGAGGTTGGCGCGTCACCAACTTGCCAGGCATGTTGTGGAACCATGACACGGCACCTCCACCACACAGAATCAATGTGATCTCGTACAGAAGGGAGGTTGGCGCGTCATCGAACTTGCCAGGCATGTTGTGGAACCATGACACGGCACCTCCACCACACAGAAACAATGTGATCTCGTCCAGGAGGGAGGTTGGCGCGTCACCAACTTGCCAGGCATGTTGTGGAACCATGACACGGCACCTCCACCACACAGAATCAATGTGATCTCGTACAGGAGGGAGGTTGGCGCGTCATCGAACTTGACAGGCATGTTGTGGAACCATGACACGGCACCTCCACTGAACTCATCCTATTCCACCCAGAAGAGGGCTTGAAACATTTGCTTGACGTGCCTAAATATTCAGAATTATTATGGATTGAGTTACAAAAGTATTTTGAACTCTTGAGTGGGGTATTTTTTAGTAAAGATCTTCATTTGATTTTTAAAGCGCTTTCTGTCGTGGCAAAGGTCTTGGAGCCCACACGAGGGTTTTGCCATGATTAACGTGTCAATAGAGGCGTTCAATAAACGCATCATAAAACATAGGTACGCGATTTTTATAAGAAAACACAATAATGTATAGATTGTGTACATAATCATTTGAGTTGATCACTTATAATAATTCGCAGCTGTGGTAATGATAGTCGGCCAGGGATAGCTATTAAGCCAGCAGAAAGTGATTTATTACTAGAATTAGTAACGGTAAATCCCAGAGGTGTCAACGGGCTGGTCGCGAAGACACGTGATTATTGAATCTTGATGTTTTGTTTCATGGGGAGGTGACGCTCATTTGCATCGGCGACACAAGATGCGCCAAAAGTTGCGCGGAACTCAACAATATGAGGAAATAAACATGAGCGCTCCGATATAGCGTCATTTCGCAGGTTTAGCGGCAAATACATGCTATTATTCGGATGTTTAATTGGCTTACAACAATCTGGAAGAGTCTATAAGTAATAGCCAATGGGTGTAGTGTCTCTAATATTGATGTAAAAACCAGAGAAGGAGATAATTTTATTTCCTGTTTCTCTTTTAAATATGTCGATTGCTTACGAAACAAGGATGATATGTTTTTATAGTTAGGTTCAAAACGTAAGTCAATCGAGCACATTTCTTCTGTTAGAGGTGGGAACACATGCATAGTAACTTTGGATATCAAAAAATGATACTCAAACTGCTGGTAATCATCAGCAAGTCCCATTAATTATGTAAACACAGGTTTCTATATCTCTGCCATGATAATATTTATAGGATATTGCGTCTCGGTTCGATGTTTATTGACTTAACGATTTGAAATTATGCCTCAATTAAACTATTTATGAGAAATATTTGCAATCTTTATTATGCGACATAAAATTCAGAAACAAGTCGAGCTAAATTTCTTAGTAAATTCCTCTGTATTATTTGTTTTAGTTCCACTGCCACGAAGCAGCACAACCGTTCTGAGTGAATCGTGTTCGAGACACCGTGTAGTCGAGAGAGATCCGAGGTGACGCTAATAATGTCAGACTCGATTGAGATGAGATGGGATGGGAGGCTGCGGGAATAACCTGTACTTTCCAGGCGTGATGGGACGAGTGTGGGTCGTCGCCAGTAATTAGTTTCACTCTACAGATCACGTGGGCAGATGCAGATGTGGACTGCGAATTATTGTCCAAGTATTGTCAACATGATACATCCCCTGAACCCTGGCCCTTGTCCACTTCACGTCCTAGTGTGTGTTTCTACAGTAAATAACGTCACAGAATTGTAACATAGTATTAATAATGTTTTCATTGTTCTTCTAGATGTCAAGAAATCCTCACAAAAGAAAGGAGTTCAGTTTTCACAATGACTTGGAGTCTGGAAGTTTTTGCTAAATGAATATGGAGAATTTTTTGCATTCCTCGCAAACTAAGGATCTATTAGCCTGATTCATGGCAACGCTCCCGTAAACAGATTTCCAATGATCTCTGTACGGATCTTCCAAGCACAGCCCATGAAACATGTGATTGATATTTTTCTTTTACCTAATCGGGTCGAATCTTCAATGAAATCAATCCTAATGTGTGCAGGAAGTCGGTTTTGAAATAATTTGTGAGCTCACTTCTCGCTTTGTTTTCGCATGCAGATTCTTTGCAACACTCAGCGTGCAGCCACCTGTTGCTTTCTGAATGATACATGGAATAGTTGAAATCAAGGAAACACAAAATGGAGAGAGAAACTTAATTTGAAGAAAAAACTGTGACAAGATGAATGTTTTTAATACATGTTGGTATTGCAATGTAAATGCATCGTGAAAGAAGCGCTTCGGTTGCATAAAGACGCGACGTGACGGCTGTCGCGAGATCGGCAGGTGTGATTGCGCACGCGCATCGCCTAAACAGACGCCGCGCAACGCACGGATATGGCGTCGTGCGTCGACGCTACATCATTTTAATGAGCACTTGACAACATTTACAAGACATTACTGGCTTCGTCCCGATGGAAAATGTAATTAGCCTAATATGGAGTCGGTTTATAAAATAAGTTTAATGAACCTGCTATGACTATACTTTATCGACTTATGAAGGTGTCCGCTGTCAATAATCCTCATAAGAAACGATCGGTGTAAACGCAGCAGCCAAGTCTCCCCTCACAGACAAATGTACATTCATCACTATAATTTTACACTGTGTGTTTTTATGGGGATATCAATCTCTTTTTCAGTTAATTGTCACTAGATATATAGCTCATCTCATAGATTGTCAATTATTATAGTTCTACTAAGGGCCAGTTTTCCAATACTCTAATACATTTTAAACAGTTGATTAACACTAAATTGCCATCCCAACACCAATAATCCTTGAAGTAACCACTTCAACATTTTTCAACAATAGGCAGATCAATAATGGGTATCAGATATCAATGATGTTCATGTCTGTACATCACGAATGATGTCTATAATGCTCTGCAAATGCAGCGTCGATCATGGAACGTATTCCCGAGTCCTCGGCGTCCTCATGGAGTTGACGAGTTTTTCTCTCCTGATGCAACCTTGGTAGGTCGCTGTTTAGCCTCCATATCGAGCCGGGTAGATTTCTCGAAAACACGCGTGACAACGATTAAAAACTTGTAATGATTGTTTTACTCTGGATGTCGCGTGCATTTTGATTGACTTCGCCTTCTAGGGGCGTCGTCTCGTGGATGCACTTTATTGCACCAGCTCTGCACAACAATGTGCTCTGTTGATTGAATAAGACATTGATACCTGTACTCGGCGGAGTCTACACAGGGATGTGGATGAATGCCATTAAACAGACTCTCGAACAAGCATATTTATCGGCTAAATTAGTTAGGTGGTTAGGATTCTTGCTACTAGGTTTAAAATGAACTTGTGCACCTCTTCATAGATTATTGCCTCTCGTTTACACATTAGAATAATGGGCGTTGCAGCCAGAATCTTGCCCGGTGGGGGGGGGGGGGGGGGGGGGGGGGCAAATTTCAGTCCATTCGGAAATAAGGGCGACTGTAAAATGTCTACTTTTTTGGCGGGAAAAGTGACTAACATGTATAATAAAATAGAGCGCGTTTCTATTAAGTTGGTCTCTAAATTACAATTTAAGCTCACAGGAGTCAGGACTAGGATCTTTATCTATAGCAGCTATGAAATGAGACATATTTCACAATTGGATGTCAATTTGCATTCATATTATTCTGGCCCAGTTTTTCGGCTCTAAGCTAGATGTTTTGGGTACAGATAACTCGCAGTGTTGCATCGTTGAATTATTACTCAAATATACTCAGTATCTGCCCGAAACTACTATTATACACAGAAAGGGGAATTCGCTGAAACAAATTTAAATAATGCCTTTGACGCAAGAAATAATTGCATTCTTCGCCGTCGCGCAGTGGTCAAGAGTCCACCTGTTGAGTTAACATTCATGCGCATGTGCAAGTGCAGTGTGCAGCATGCACGGTGCAGCCACGCTTCCATCTCTATGTCTGTCCGCGACTCGTCAAAGAATCATTTTACCACCATACATGGGGCCGCATTCTGCCTGCGCTTCATCCGAACAATGCTGAAGCAAGGCTACTTATCCAAACAAAAACAGAATGGAAGGACAAGTACTTACTTACAATTTGCCATAAAAAGATTTCACTCTAATGCAGAAATTTCTATTAAAGTAGTTTTATAAAGGAACCCCGCGACAATAACATGATGTTTAGCAATTAATTTTATAGACGGAAACGTCGAGTAAAACACATGAATGAAGAAGAGCTTTATGATCTTCTTTATCTTGGTAATAAAATTACGAAAGTGTTTTCAGTTGCATTGTTCTCGTCAGAATAAAACAATCCATGCAATTAGCTGTACATAAGGCATTATACCTCTTCACTTTGCACTAAAAGCACAGAGCTAGGAAAGAGTCAGCGAGTATTAAACAGGTGGAGGAGCCGGGTTGACATTCCTCTTGATAAAGTAGTTTTAAGGAGATCTCAAGTAATATATCATATTTGTTTCATCTTTTGCCGACTTCAACTCGTAAAAGGCAAAATATTAGTTTTTTAATTTATTTCTCTGGTATTAATATCTTATTTGTAAGTACTTGCGTTGTGTCACTTGAAGTGAGATTGCCATAAGTGTCGGCTTTATTGTTGCATTGAAGCTACTGCCATGTAGAAATATAATATTTCAATGTCATTGATCGGCCAGCTGAGGAATGCACTGGCATGACTTATGTGGTTAGCTCAGACCTGATAATACCACTCGACCTTCCCTCATAACAACAAATAGAGGAAACCAATACAAAGAACAGTCAGCGGCAGAAACACAAAGCAAGGTACGAGGTTTTATTATCACGGACATATCACAAGCCCACAGCAGGGCCGATTTAATTCGAATCTTATGATTTAAATACGTTTAAGCTCACATGACTAGGAGTTTGTTTTGTAGTAGCAAAAGCGTACTAGTGTTGTGCAGTGTTGTTGTGCAATGTTGTGTTTCATAGTCCCTAGGCGAAATGTTGAAGGCCTTTCCCAAATACCAAATAAATTGATATGACAATATTACGACAATATTTTGAAAAATGTTATTAATTAAAACGTAATGAATATTATACAAACTCACCTCTTCTGCAAAAGTCACATTTTTGCCGGGAATGAACTTTGAAAAACGGAACTATTTGCAGTGGCGGCTATTACAGTGTGCAAGGTGTGACAATTGCACACCTGATCATCCAAGAAAATTATTTAAAAGCGCTCCCTTATCCAGGAAGTAGGAAGTTAAATATTTTGTCTAATCATTTTGCTCTCCAAAAGACGTAAAAATTCATCAATTTCAAACTAATGATACAAAAAAATCCGGGGTTATGCGCCCCGGCCCCGCATCTGCTGGGGGCTCTCCTCTTAGAGTACTTTCTTCTACGTCCTTCTATGTAATTGAACACCTGTTGTAAAGCCAAATAGCCGCCACTGACTATTTGGAAATAACGCTACGTGGATGACTGGTGAGGTCGCCAAAAACACTGCATGACGCGACACCTATAGAGAGCGCAACCTAGTGGCCGAAATTTGCGTTTCTCGCCCCTTTTCGTCTTTTTCAAGTGATTTTTCAATGGACTTAAATGGAGGATGGTACCAATAATGTATTCATTCAATACAACTCCCAAAGTATTTTGCTAGGCAATGAGTTGGAGAAAGAATTTGCTAAGGGAATGAAGTTGTTTGAAATAGGCCAAGTAGGTTTTTGAAAACAACTTGGGTAAGTACTTACGAGTTAATTGTCAGAGCTAAATTTTTTCAGTGAAACTGACACTCCACACACACTACACACTACACACTACACACTACACACTACACACTACACACTACACACTGTGAAAAGCGCTCGGCCGTTTTAGAAAATTGAGAGAGAAGAATTGTTTCATAAGTGGGTGATACTTTGATAGGATGTTCACATGATCAGTCTGATTGTATATTAGTAGGTAGCACTTTTTTTATTTTTGCTGCGTGCATTGTTAATTAGACGCCGGTTATTCAACAGATCCGCTCGAAACTATGCAATTCCGATACGATTGGGGTTATCCTCATGGTAGAAGAATATTACTTGATCTTTACAGTATGGGTTATCCCTCAGCACATTTTTTAAATTAAATTTCATCGTATAGTATTCGCGTTTTCGAGCAAAGGGGGCACACTCTAGTGTGAGAAAGTATAAGTGATATATCGGCATCGTTTTCGTATCGTCCGCCTTTTGTTATTGATATTATCAATGTCATTTTGATCAGAAAGGCAGTATTTACGGAAGTTTTATCTTCGGAAATGAACCACAATTATGGTAAGGAATCTGGTGGAAATGATAAAATGAAATAATAACAAAGTAATAACGTAAACAACACAACTCACAAGTTATTCCACCTTTTTTTTTTTTTTTTTTTTTTTTTTTTTTTTTTCCTTGGTTTCGCCTCTTGTGGGCATACAACCAGTTCAAATTTCAATCCTTAGATCAATTAATCTTCCTGTAGCTTCTTCTTCTTCAAATGACCTTGACGTTGAGTAACGGCCAGCTCAATTTAATTTAAATTCGATTATGTAGCTTTGTTATATATAATCCCCATAAAAAACACTCCGTGTAAAAATACCAGCCAAGTCTCTACAACTAAAAAAAATTATGAAATCTAAAAAATTCTGCACTGAAAAGTAGTGATATCAAAAAATGGTCCAAGTCAAAACTTTATTTGAATATCAAAAAATACTTGGCGCATCGTGTATACATAGTTTAGAAGTATAGACCAGATAGAAAATATACATCAAATATACATAATACATGTAGTACCTATACCTATTATGCCCTAAAAAAAAGATGCGCCAAGTATTTTTTGATTTTCAAATAAAGTTTTGACTTGGACCATTTTTTGATATCACTACTTTTCAGTGCAGAATTTTTTAGATTTCATAATTTTTTTTAGTTGTAGAGACTTGGCTGGTATTTTTACACGGAGTGTTTTTTATGGGGATATCACTCCTTTTTTTAGTTTATTCTTAGAACTTGTGACGTCAATTGAACAATTACTAAATCCATTAAAAATAGTCGCCATTGACAATTTGGTTTACTAATGAAAATCTGCGTATGGTACTATATTTGCTTTAAATGATCTTTCATGAAGAATAGCAAAGGTTTCATTCCTATCAGTTAACCGAGTTCCGAGATATGGCAACACTTCGGTTTTCAAAATGGCTGCTGAACTTACTGCACTGCCACATAGAATGTATATCTATAAATGATGTGTATCATTTTAAGTTTTCTGAATATGTATTCATTATATAGGAGGGGATTATAATAATTTTTAAATTTGAATGATGTAATTTCCGGTCTTATAAATAGGAAATTTCTAGTGTGACTGTTCCTATTTCATAGAGATGACCTTCCGAATCGTTTGGCGGTAGTTTCATACCGATCAGTCAACCAATTTTCAAGATATGACGTTACTTCCTGTTTCAAAATGGCTGCTGAAATCACTGACCCCTTGAATTATAATTTAAACATGATTACATTTTATTATAAGCTGTCTCAAATAGTATATTTATTGTATCAAAATGTAAATTTGTGAGATTTTTAAAATGTGTGACGTCATTTCCGGTTTCGGTATGGGAAACTGCAAATATTATTGATGATAATACATAAAGTTGACCGTCTAAATTGTTTAGCGCTGGTTTCGTTCAAATCTATTTAGCCGTTATTGACATATGATGTCACTTCCGGTTTCAAAATGGCGGCTTCCGGTTGGTTTTATAATAAGTCAAATGAGATATCAAAAGTACATACGTTACATAAATAACAAAATAATCGGATCAAATTTGTTGCCGAAATGCCAATCGATGTATTTCAAATTTCATGACGTCATTTCCGGTTTCGTTAACATAAATTTTAGTCTGTTGCTATTGATAATCCATATAGTTTACCGTCTGAATCGTTTGGCGCAAATTTCGTTCCGATCGGTATAGCCGTTGTCGAGATATGACGTCACTTCCGGTTTCAAAATGGCGGCACAAAAAATTAATGGGGTGAAGGTTAAATCAGACGCCAAAAGTGCACACGTGGTAAAAATGTGAGATCAATCGGTTCAGCCGTTTTGGCTGTGGCCATGTTACCGGATTTGAATTCCAGGAGACTACTACTACTACTACTGAGATTATTATTATTATGAAAACCGCCCTAAAACACTGTTTTCACGGCCCTCTAGCGCGCAAAGGGCGTAACCTATTGTTCCCAAATTTGGTATATGTTGTAGGGTGGGCCATAGCTCGAAATTAAGATATATCGCAACAATGTGAGATTTTCCAATTTTAAGATCCAGTAGGCCGAAAATGCCACTTTGATGCTTACAGTAAAAGTGGGTTTGCTCCAGCCTTTATATGAGAGTGTGCACGTGCCGTACGACTTGGCTGGCGTGGAGCGACCGCTCCACTAGATTATTAATGTTTTATATTTCACTACGTTATATTTTATCATTATAAGCCATCTTTAGATATCGAGATACACTTGGTTTATGTTTAAAATTCAAAATTACTGAGAATATCGGTTATCACCACGTGTCGGGGTTGTATGGCAATGACTGTGAGTCATATCTGCCAGTTGCATTATATTGAAATATCACTTTTTCACTTTTTCACTCGGAGCTTTTATTAACACTTGACAATTTAGACTTATAGATCAGTTTAGTATATGTTTTATCTATTTAATAGAGGTGGTGATAACTATTACTCACATACTTCAGTTATTTAATGGAGCTGTATTTAGTCGACTCTCCCCAACGGAAGTTGAGGAAGAAGTCATTATTCCACCTTCACTGACATTTCGACTCCGCCATGACGCCATGACACCAAACAACGTAAACAAACCAATGCGCGTCACTGCGCTGTGTCATGGTGGTTATAGCGGCCTGGAAAGTGCTGCCATCTGGTCAGCCCGAAAACGCGAAATTTTTCACCAAAAATCAACTTATAGACAACATTATAAATTATCTAGCTCGCTCTGCTTTTCAAAAAATTTCATATGTTTATGTATGATCCATTGTTAAATAACATAAATAGATGTGAGGATCACGGTACTGCATATGAATTTTTTTTAAAAAGCAGAGCTAACTAGATAATTTGTAATGTTGTCTATTACTAATTAACGAAGCAAAAAATTTAAAATGTACCAAGTGATAACCAAGTTTGTCTTTTATTTTAAACGATTATTTATTTTCAAATCATTTCGTCAACCCATTTTGTCTCCAATCGTACCACCTTCAGTTCAAATACATTATTTCCTTTTTCCATCTTACGGTAATAATCAACACGAAATGTTTGTAATCAAACTGTCAAAAATACATAGCCTACATTGCCGCCATTACTGTCGAAAACATTTGGTCCAATTAGTTCCTTATGATGTTTGGTAGGGCGTTGGGCTAATGGTTCATCCACTCGGTACCCCTTTTTTAAATTCTTCACCTCTTTGTTTTCGGTATTTGCTATGCTATTTCGGTATTTGTTTTCGTTACGTCAATCCTAGAGAGCCTATATTTGTCACTCCTATGGCTATTTGAAGGAAGTATAGTGTTTTTATCGCCCTAGTTTCTTGTAAATCCGCATATTCTCAAAAACTAAACTAAACGATAATGGCCATACTACCAGAGAGTCATCTAGCAGCAAATGGTTTATCCAGATCTCGTACATTGGGTAGGTAGGTCTGTTTTTAGGCCTTCGTCAACACCCCCCCCCCCCCCCCTCTACTTATGCCACAGCTTGTCACAAAATCGATGACCCCCTTCCCATTTCCAAAAAACAATTGTGTAAATTTTGATATAATTTATTTGGATTTACTGTATTTACGGTTTTACTGCAAGACAATAATTGTGTTTTCATATGTAAAAAAGTAGTTACTATAGTAGGCAGCAGGCAATCTGTGGATTAATTTCACTTTTAAAACCAGTATTTTATGAACTCCTTAGTTCTCCCAACCTGGAGTCTGGAACTAATAATTGAGATGATTCTAACAATGGAAATGATTCTGGACTCCAAGTTGAGCTAACTCAAGGTATTCGTAAAATAACGGTTTTAAAAGAAAATCCAACCCACAGATCGCCTGCTGCCTACTTTAACTGGTCTCACTTCACTTCAACATACAAATTAAAGTTCAATGTGTGTGTGCTAAATTTGAACTTGAAAGTCACTATTTTATTTTTAAATGATAAAACATTAATGCAATTTTAGTTTGAATGAAGTGTTACGTCACACACCACTTACCCCCCTCCCCTACCCCTTGTCTCAAATCCTGATACCCCCCCCCCCTTATCGTGTACGTAATTTATGGACACCCCCATAGCAGTCAGTTGTATGACCTTTCAAAATTAATTTGGAACTAAATATCCAGTTGATTTTCAAGATAGTTTGCTGGATTTAGGATTTTTAAAACACATATTTTAATATTTTGACCTTGAAAACTAACCTGATTTTATATTTCCCCTGAGAGTTGGTCATCCTAGTCAAGAGGCCTTGGCAAGGGCTAAGATGACCCTGTCCGTCATATTGTTTGGAAAGTCATAATAATTTCTTTACGAAAATGTACGCCTCCTGAAGAGAAATAGTGAAACAGGTGGGCACACTTGGCTAGACGGATACTTGACGACCTGTCACATACTTTTAATTAATTATTTACTCACAGGAAATAACCGACGGTTTCACTTTTATAAAATATCTCGGATTCTGCATCATTTATATCTACAGTTAAAATTCCTGATTTTTTTACTTTTGTAGCTTGATAGAATTCAAGTTATATACAGATCAGTTCGCTCTATCAGGGAATAGAACCAAATTTCTTATTTATTTGCGTATGTACTTTTACTTCTCTGTTTGGAATCTGCGCCTAAGAAATAAACCTTAGAGGAATTAGTGGTTAATTCCTCTAAGAAATAAACCAAGACTAGGGAATTGTGTAGTGTAAATTAGAAGTTATAATGATGGCTATATTATGAAAGTTAAGATGTACCTGAACTTAGAAATGCTTATTATATTTGTTGTGGGATGAATAGTTTTCAAGGAATCGATTTACAAAATATGATATAGTTCTTCTATTTCTTACTATATTGCCACGGCAACCAAGTAATCACCATGGTAACAAATGTAAGTCCAGGATGCGAATTGATGGGGGGATTTCCCCCCTCTGGATTTCTCATCCCCGGTTCTGTTTCCCAATAAAGCATCCCAGGGGGGATAGAGTTTTCCCCCCCTCTGTAAAATGGTTGACTTTTAATCTACAGAACATTAGATACCTACTTTTTTCAGAAATAAATCTAAAATTATAAAAATAAATTGTCACACAAAACAACTGACAAATTGTCTTAGTAGCAAATGAGCTGTATTTGATAAGATTTATTAATTCCAAGATTTATTTTTATTTTGCACTTCTGATTTCCCTTGTAAATTAAAAGCAAATCCTCTTTTATAATGCCATTTGTCGTGATGTTTTTCATCACGACAAATGGCAAAAAATAGTGAACAAATCTCTTAGAAATGCACCAAATCTAATCTTGAAATTCAAAATTTCCCGGGGCTATGCGCCCCGTACCCGCATAGTTCTGGGGGGCCCTCCCCCCAGTCCCCTCATTGTGTTCGTAGGCAATCGTATTTTTCGCCTTTGCAATATTTCCCATCATACTCGGAATTTTAATTTTTCCTATCCCGGCCCTCTGAAAATTGAACAATTCGCACCCTGAATGTAACAGCATTGTTGGATTGGATACATAGAAATGATGTCACATTTCTGAAACACGACACATGCCATTTTTTCCCGCCAAACTGTTCAATTAAATTTGATTTTGATTTTCATGAATACAAATTTAAAATATTTCAGGCTATAACGGAGTTTGTCACTATTTTTCGCTTTGAATTTTACAAACCTGCTGGAATAAAATCTCCATTCCTTCAATGTGGCATTGTCGAACCATCCATACAGGCTACAGCACCATTTATTCAAAGTTACTCAGACAAAATATAGCCGCCACACCAAACGCTTTTATTTAGTCGAATCCAAAAGTGGTTTTAAGGGGTAAAAACATAATATAGTACCTATTTTTAAGTAGAAGAGAATTGAGAGACTTGTTTCTATGAAGAAGCAGTGTCAGGATGATAAGTGACTAAAATAGGAGATTGTGATATGAACACATTTTCATGACACCTTAGATGACTGAGTCATGACTGATTGACCATCGCAAATCAGGAGAGCTTCAATCAACATAATCCTGTCAAAATCAACAAAATGTCTAGAACATCGGGTCGACTTGCTGGCAACGTTGACGGCCAATGGCTGATGAGCCACCATTTTGTCAGGTGAATCTGCTACCAGCATTACTCTTAAGTCTTCAAATTTCCTTCAAATCAACTATTTACGACCATTGTTATGGACTAAGAACTCCGAAACAAACTAAAATGCATCATTGAGAAAATTGATATGTGGTGATAATCCTATAAATAACAATTATAAATACATAATTACAAACGCCACATGAAGATCCCAAGTAATGTTGTGGATGTGTAGAAACATATAGATGGAGGTACTCAGTGATAAACCCCGTATTACACCGAATTTCAAAGTTTCATTCAAAATGTTATTTTTTGGCTAGAAATTGAAATTGTCCAAATTCAATTGCGTGGTGTAATATGAGCTTTATGTAACACGCTGTGCAAGTTCATTGTATTTTATTACTAAAATACCGCTATTCAGACATTACATTATAATTTATCAGATACACAACAACAATATGCAAAACAAAACACAAATCGTATAACTGTTACCTATACGTCACTTTTCTGTAAAATATCAATTTCTAAAAGAATAGAATAGAAAATCAGACAACCGCAGTGTTTTTATTTATCCCTGGAAATATCACAGAATTACCGACACTAATGCGTCCTAGTCGGTATAAACATCGTCTTTCGTTGCACTTCTGGAAGCCGGCTACTTCCAGTTCACCTCCTCCAGTAGCCACTGCTGCGTGGCATGTCCAGTGCACGGCTCCAGAACCAAGGCGTCCTCCTGCTTCCTGGACTGCGGCAGATCCAGACACATCCCCGTGGCGACGTGCACCAGCGCCTGGACCTCCTGGCCGGCTACTTCCAGTTCACCTCCTCCAGTAGCCACTGCTGCGTGGCATGTCCAGTGCACGGCTCCAGGACCAAGGCGTCCTCCTGCTTCCTGGACTGCGGCAGATCCAGACACATCCCCGTGGCGACGTGCACCAGCGCCTGGACCTCCTGGTCGTACGTCCATCGCTGTCGCTTGAGTCCGCTGCACGACATGATGCGCACCTTGGGACTCTTGGCGACGCTCTCTCTGTCGGGGGCGTCGAGACACACGGACTCGTCGGTCATCACGACGCCAGACGACGTCATCACGAACATCTGGTGGAGGCTGGGCTCCAGGGTGCAGCTGCTCAGCGTCGCGGCGCCCATCGGCTGGTTCAAGCTGCCCTTGCCGCTGGGCTTCAGCAGACACTCGTGGGTCTGCCGGTTCGTGATCTGCAGAGGACATCACTCTTTACTTTCAGTAGAACTAAACAGTCACAATATTGAGAATAAACTATTAACAGGATGAAGGATAAAAACTAAAAAGCTGTCTTAGGTTATTTTGCACAGTGGAATATAACAATGCTATACCATCAAACAATAGGGAAGTCTCGTGAAGATTAGAATTCAGAATAATATTTATTTTATGAAAGTTGAGATGTTGCTGAACACAGATGTGGTATTATTTTTGTTGTTGGACGAATAGTTCTCATGTAATTAATTTACAAAGTTTGATAGATCTCCTCTCATTTAAAAACAGGAAAATTGGCAATGACATCACAGTTTGCTATATTGCCATGGCAACAAGGGAATCCCCATGTCAACACAATGTTCAAGACTTGGAAATGACATCACAGTTCTGATTCTTGTTAAAGGTCGTTTTTCCCGCCAAAAATCATATGATATTTGAACTCGATTTTTATGAATGAAAATTTAAGATTTCACAGGTAATAAGTGTATTTGTCATTATTATTTGTGTTTATTTATAGAAATTTACTAGAATAAAATTTCATGAGACTTCCCTATTGATTACAATATTGATATACTGCAATTTGACTGGAGTCATCAATTCCAGTTGAAGTACCTAGGTATTCTCACACAAAATGAAATGACTTGTTTCACTATTAAAATATGATTGGATGAACGCAGAATTTATTATTGAGCTCACCTCAGGCATAATTAAAATTAACTTCGGGCCTTTTACGTCTGATGTACAGAATGTAAAATTAGTATGACCTTCTCTGACGCGACTTTCAGACTTACCAAAGCCAATTATTAATCTAGGACGTGTGTTTCACCTGCATCCATCAACAGTGATGTTACTTAGTGGTATAGAAACATGTGACAGTGGAGAGAAGTGATACCTTGCCGAAGAATCGATCATCTTTCGGGAAGAAGTGCTGCGGCCAGATGTTGTCCAGATACCACTCGAAGCTCTTGCACTTGAGCTTGTCTCTGAGCTGAAGGCGTGCTGAGACATCTTGACGCTCGCGCACTCGCGCCGCTTCTGATGAACACAGGAGACACAGATGAGCTCGAGTTCAACACGAACCGGACTTTACTAACTAAAAGTAGTACAATAATGAGCTGGGTGACAACAATGTGAGGGGCAACAATATGAGAGGAGGGGCAACAATGGAAGTGCCAACAATGTGAATAGAGTGACTAAATCTGTACCTCGTATGCAGGCAGTCAATTTCAATGATTCAGATGTGCTAAAAAACTAGAATGTCTGCCTTCGTCCGAAAAGGAGACACGTAATTATAAAAAGAATACTTCAATAACTTGAACGTTGACCAAATTTGAATGACTACTGGTCATGTCCCATCATAACCAATCAAAGCTTGTTATTATCATTGAAATGTGAGGTCACCTACTAGAGTGAGACAATGAGATCACTTAGACTGACTTCTGATGGTGCGATCTTACATTTATCAGCCTATCAGATTTATTGAAAGTTCAAGTTTTGTTTGGGCTAGTGTACATATAAAAATCGAGATAACGGACTTTCTGCCTTTTGAGTCTACCGCACACATAAGGAAAAGATCCCTGAAATATGAGTGACACTGACAACAATGTGAAGGCAACAATACAGAGAGAAAGTATTTCCTACCCGGGTTGAACTTGAAGTAGAATTCCTTCCAGTCGTCCATCCAGACGAGTACTGCTCGCGCCAGGTTGCCGTAGAGCACATCGCCCACGCCCCCGGGGAACGTGTATGGCGAGGACTTGCGGAACAAGTGGCCGACATGCGAGCACGGGGCGATCTCCACGCTCCCACCACACTGCCACACCTGAACAAACACAACCTTACATTCTGACCGTACTCATGATCTAGCGGGAGGATGCCACTTTTCTTTGCTACACAATAGGTATACATTTGCTAATTTCATTTAGAACATTAGTGTAATCATGTGTAATATGAGAGTAATAATATGTTGATAGAGTAAACCGTTACTGTAATTAATAATTTATATTCAAATGGTTCCTCCATTGTACACAATGTCTCCATGTTTTACCAACGTTTTATTAGGTTTATACATTTTTAGATGAACATTAAGAGTGTTGAATAGAATTTGAAGAGGCAAGAAACAATCATGGAAGGATGAGAGAGAGAGAGAGAGATATCAATATGAACGCACCCTGAAGGAGAGCTCCAGGTTCTCGCCGCCCCAGATCTGCATCTGCTCGTCATAAGCACCCAGCTCGAAGAAGTAGTCCTTGTCCATGGCGAAGAGTCCCCCCGCCATCGCCGGAGTCCTGCAAGACAAGAATAACAATAACTTCCCGTCCAACACTTAACCTTTACTGGCACAAGCAGTCTGCAGCCCTACTGAGAAGGATTGAAAAGGAAAATAGAGAGCCAAGTCAACACGTTTTGCAAAAATAAAAATAAAAGTCAGGGCGTTGACTTGGCTACTGTTTTTGATATCGCTCCTTTTCAGTGCAGAATTTTATATTTGAAGAAATTTGTTGCTGTTGCTGTTATATTTTACAAGCAAGTTTGTGTTTGCGGGAAAAAAATATCAATCCTTTTTACACTTAAACTAGTTGTAAATCAATTTGGATTGGTAGTCCTCAATCACTTTAAAAATACAGCATTACCAGTTTCAATTTTGTTACTAAGACAATATGGACTTCATTATATTCTAAGAAGAGTGGCCATATAGTTTCGTTCCAATAGCTCCAGCCTTTTACAAGATATGGAACCAACCATTATTAAGTTTGAAAATGGCGGCGAAAAACAGTGACACAAGCTTTTTGAACGTATTTTAATATAAGCCCTTGAATTACCACCAATAAACATGATCAAACAATATGTATTCGATGGCGTCAAAATGATGTCCTTTTCGGTTTTGGTAATAGGGAAATTGTAGCTCATACTATTAATATTCACTATTGATTACAGTCTGAATAGGTAGATTGCCACTAGTTCAGTTCCAAACATGCTATGAAACTGAAGTGAAGTGTGAAGTCAAGAGAAGGACAGAGGGGAGTGACTGACTTGAACGGCTCTGTGATGTCCAGCTTGCGTCGCTTGATCTCGTCGACGCCGAGGGTGTACCAGCGGAAGTGCAGCTCCCAGTTGAAGGCGCCCCAGTGCAGTTCGAAGCTGCGCACGTAGGCGAAGCTGTCGTCGCTGATGATGTCGATGACGGGGCACACGACGCGCTTCCGGTCTTCCGCAACACGCGACACCAGCGGCTCCAGCCAGCCTGACACAAACAAACAGTCATACAGACACCTGACACCATCTGACATGTACAAACACAGTCAGAGCAAACATCTGACACCATCTGACATGTACAAACACAGTCAGAGCAAACAACTGACACCATCTGACATGTACAAACACAGTCAGAGCAAACACCTGACACCATCTGACATGAACAAACACAGTCAGAGCAGCTACCTTGTTAGCATTGGCCGCACACGTATTTTGAAGAAGATTACTTCCAAAATTGCACGGATACAAAGTACCACATTGTCGAAACGATCAAGGGCACAATAACTTGTATGCTAGAACAATGCCAATCATTAATTTATCTGGATACAGCTGCTATACGCCAGTAAATTATAATTTGGCTCTCTTTGGTCAATCAGGTTCAAGTTATAAAACAGAGTTATCTAATCGAAGTTATAATCAGCCAAAAAGAAAAAGAAAAATGTGTTGTAAATAATCATGCAGGTATATCTAGGAAGTTTCAAGTATTGCTAGCAGATCGAGAGCCATGGCGTCTGCTTCTCCCTCTGTAAGGATCTCGAGAGCCATGGCGCCTGCTACTCCCTCTTTTACTCCTACCTTTAGTACACTCGCAGTGAGCGTCAAGGAATGTGAGGATCTGACCGCGTGCTTGCTTGGCGCCCAACAAACGCGCCTTGACGAGACCGATGCGCTCATTTGTGCGCAGAACACGAGTCGGGACGCTCAGTTGCGCTACGTACTCGTCGAGCGGCGCGCGCAGGAAGGCTGTCGGAAAATGAAAAACGTTACAGTTAGGGCCAGTATTACCATTACCATTATAATACTGCAGATTCCGGAGCTCATTTCCTCACTTTAAATTAACCTCAGTTTACATTGACTGCAGTTTATTTAAGCTATGCCGCAGTATATAATGGTTATACCCACATTTCCCAAGTGGAGCTTAAACTAACTGAAGCTTAAACTAATGGTAATATGGCCCCTAAACTCTCTAGCTTTAGCCTTTAACTTTATCAGTGGGTTGACTGTCTAATTGTTTTGTGGCTTGAGAAACCTGCTTATTCTCCAATAAATTAGTCCGATCTTGCTCTAAACGAAACTACTGTACCTACTAAACGTTAACTGAAAGTGGTTATCAATATCACACATGTTCTAATATGTTGGTAGAATCGTGTATAAAAAGTGAAATCAAGGTGAGTTTTATTTTAGCTGCAGTATGTTTTAATATGTTATTCCTGTTTTAATCATGGCTTTAGATAATTTTTTCGATATAAAAATAAAAGTAAGTTACGATGGTGAGAACTTGAGAAGTTGAAATAAATTTTAGGTCTTCTAGGTAGTTGCATATTTTTTCTTACGCTTTTAAAGTCAATTAGTTGACAAACCAAACATTTGACCACTAATCCATACACGATACAAACATAAGAAAGAATGTAGAGCTTCTGTCAGTCGTTCACTTGTGACAAATTCTCCTAAATAGTATCTCTTGATACTATTTAGTTTAGAACATACTATTAGAACACTTACGAACAGATACTATTTGTTTAGAACAGTTTACCTAGAGGTAAACTGTTAACAGCAGCAAAACTATCTGGATGCAGGCGTTTATTTTGAGTGGGGGGGGGTCAAAATTATCGGAGATAGATGGATGTGAGGAAAGGGTAGTGCACCGCCATAAGGGGGCCCGCAGGGCCTTTTCAAAATTATTAATTCAAAAGAATCGAATTTGAAGCTATTTAGGCATTCTTTTCAAAGAAATGTAAGAAGCGTGATATGCAATATTCTTGTGGAAACTTAAGAGAAATGTAATATAATCTGTATAATATTTCGTTTTTATAGAATCTCCATTGGCCCCGAAAGAAATTTTTTTGTATGGATTGGAGATTAGCAAAGAGAAGAGTGAAACTATGGTAATGGAGAGAAGACAGAAGACAAGTTGCTGTATAAAATTGAAAGGAGTGGAGATGTGCTTGATGAACGAGAAGTGTATTGACAAGGGATGGAAAGGTGGACAAGGAGATTGAGAGAAGGGTGTGTATGGCTGAAGGGTTTTATCAGAGTGTGAGGAAACTGTTGTGGAACGAGGACATGCCACGTAGGTGTAAGTTACTAGGTACTGTACAAGATGTACTTCGTACCGATATCAACATATGCATCAGTAACCTGGTCAATGGGAGGAAAGGAAGAACTGAAATTGCAAGGGGCAGAGATGAAGTTTTTAAGAAGTATATAGCAACATAGAGTTAGCAGGATTGACAAAACTAGACAAGGTAAGAAGTGCAAAGATAAGGAAAGATTTTGGAGTGGAGGCTCTAGGCTCTATCGACGATTGAAAGGGATGGCACCAGAAAGAATTCCGAGGAGGGAGGCAGATCGAGCAGCAATGGGAAAAGAAGAAGGGAGGACCAAGAACAAAGTGGATGAATGGAGTGGTGGCGGCTGTGGAAGAAAGAGGAGAGTCTTGGATGAAGATCAGAGATGAATGTGGATGGGAGGACGTGGACAGATGGAGAGGACTTGTAGAAAAAGTTGATGAGGAAGGAGGAGAAGAAGTCGAAGAAGATGATGAAGACGAGTAGGTGGAGCGTCGGACCTGGCAAGTCGGCTCTTGCTGGAAATTGCCCAAGTAAAGGTGGAGATTCACCCCAAGACCTGACTGTATTGTTGGATATTGGTTTTGATGAATAAATACATTGAAAATAATCGAATTTGAAGCTATTTTGGCATACTTTTTCAAAAATATAAACTGTGTGATATGCAATATTGTTGAGGAAACTTTAGACAACTGCAATTATTATTTGTACAAAGAGAATTGATTTTAAATCGATTTTGGAATTCCTTTGCGAAATGAAACGCACATGTGACATGCAATATTCGTATGGAAAATTTAGGCAAAAGCAGTACAATTTGTATGCGTTTTGGTATTGAAATAGTTTAATTAAGTTGTATTCACGAGGACGATCAAGTTGAAAATGAGTCACTGTCTTATTGGTAAACACCTCTGATCACTTGAGAAATCTTTTTGCTACTTTTTTATCTTGGGGTTTTATCTGGGGGTGTCAGTATAAAAAGTGGGGGTCAATGACTCACCCCCCCCCCCCCCCTACCTATGCGCCTGTTGTATGAATGAATTGACTTTTCTGTGTTGATATATTTGCATCCTTATGGATGACGAACCGGATTATTATGCTGTCGTTTTATGACCCTGCATTCCAGTCGTGTACATCGATACACCTCATTACTTCTTCTTTACTCATCTTCTTCTCACCTCGCTCGCTGGCGTCGTCCACCAGCAGAATCTCCTGCAGCAGTTGCCTGGGCGATCTGTCGATCACACTCTGTACCGTGCGCAACAACGTGGACCACGCCTCGTTGTGGAACACGATGATGATGGAGGTCGTGGGCAAGCCGGCGATGTTCACTGTCTTGTGCTGACATCTGTAACCAGTGCGGGAACTACAGAGACATCTATCTGGCACACAGCATCTTAAACAATGAGTCGGGGGAGGGGGGCGTCTGAAGATGTGAAAGTCAGTTGCATAATCTAACCTTTGGTTCAGATACGCGACTAACGAGCCAAGCACACTGAGCGCAGATAAGAGAATGTAAGAAAATAATAATGTTACTTTCTGAAGATTACTGTAAAATATATCGCGCTCGCTCTAAAAGTTAGAGAGACGCATGCATATTTGTTGTTATTCTTGTATGGACAGGAATGAATGGACAGAACAGTGATTCTTAAACTTCCTCGGACCCCCTTCAAATATATCTATTCTGTTGTCGCGGACCCCCAAAACTTATCCATAACATTCTATCAAAATATTCGCACTTTTTCACTATTGGTCAGAATATAATTCCCCATTCACAAAGATAGTCTAACTTTAAATCGGTGCATCGGAAATAAAGTGTATGGATATTGATTTTCTTTATTTTCATTTTAGTACAAGTCTGTATTTTGGAGAAAATTGTTTGGGTGGGGAGAACGGGTGGACGCAATGTCTATACAATATTTATTGTAATGATCTTGGGGGAACTGACCCCAGCTACATGCGGGTCCGGGCCGCAAATGACAGGAAAAATCTTAAATTCCAAAGTGAATTTGGACCATTTCCATGCGTTTTAGACAATACTTTTGGTTGATTGGGTATTTAGGCACATGATAATTTTCACAATGAGAATGTGTTTTAAAACAAAATCGTTCACTCCAAATCAGAAGAGAATGGGAGAATCATACAAACACTTGGTACACAAATGTATACATAATATTTGTATTGGGAAGTCTTCGCGGACCCCCTGTGAGGACTCTGGAATAAGCTGTGGCGTGTACGGCAGGAACGTACCTCTTCTTCCTGACGTCTGGAAGAGTGCGGTTGAGCGGGATGCGGTCGCTGGCCATCAGGTTGAACCTGTTGATCTGGAAGAGTTGCTTCATCTTGCCCATGAGATGTGGAGCTATCATCACGGGCTGGCCGTTGCGACCCTCGTTCGGCTTCGGGTCGAAGTTGTTGGCGTTCAGCAACTCTGCAGAAACATTGAATATATTCAGTTGGAAGAATGGGCGACATTTCAGACTAGACTAATTAGTATTTTGATTTTCTCGTTAACGTTTTTATAGGTCTATAAAGTACATCACTTCGGGGAAGCAATAAGTCTGTAAACAATCACATGTAAGTTACGTGATGTCGACATTATATTTGTCTATTTAACTCAACTCTATTCTATTCAACTCAATTCATCAAAATAATAGACCTATGATAATCAATATCTAATATTTAGGGACAGGGCACTTAATATTTTTTCATATGTGTGTGTACGCCGAAAATATTCAATGGGTAATTCATTGTTGATGATGATAAATAGAAGCCCAAGGTACTCTGGAGAACACAGGTACTAAATAAAACACAAATTAAAATACGAAGAGCAATTTTTCGTCAGCGCCTCGGCTGTCTTCTTCACGCCAACTTCCAGGAACGTCAAGCAATATTTTAATTTGTGTTTTATTGACTAGTATTCTAGTATTGACTAAACTTCTTCGTTCTAATAAATTAATTGTTGTGGTACTCTTAAAATTACAATACATTTCAGTAGTATTCCCTGAAACCTTATCTTAATTTAGGAATAAATCCCGTTAAAGCAAAAACCGTTTCAAAGAGACGCATTTATGTACACCGAAAACTAAAAATTTTCAGTTCGCATTTCTGCTCTCAGCCCTGAAGAGTAACGGTTAATCCGGTGCAAGATAAATCGAAGAGTGATGGCAAAATTAAAACAAATATAATTCTGGTGAACTGCCAGAAACTACAGTGCGTCTTTCTAAATATTACAATGAGTATGCGTGCGTAACAATATAAATGTTAATTTGTTGATGAAAATGCGCAAAATAAAGCGAATTCAAATTTATTTTATGATTAAGATATAGATCTATAACGTGTAATTAATAGGTTATGGTTGAGCTCTTCGAGAGAACAAAATCAAAATACATGAAAACACTTTTGGCCACGTGACTTCCGCATGCGCTTGGAGAATTCGCTTCGTATCTTTGACATTCCATTGCAGTTGGACTTGTGTAAAAGTTTGTTTATATTTTGATAGTTAAAATCCCAGTAATATGAGTAAAAGTGTTCATACACTGTAAAAAAATCATAAATGTAGTTAGTCTAATGTATAGCGCAGCCGCACTTGTATTAAAAGTAGATACATTTAGTACATTCATAGATTGAGTTCAAATGCAGGTATAAAATTTAATTCATCACCAAAATGTTATAAATCTATCAATGTACTATTAAGTATTAATGTATTGGTGTTTTACCACAAGTGCGGCTGCGCTATACATTAGTAGGTACTTTTTTTACAGTGTCCATACAAAACAGGTAAAAAAATCGTAACTCTATAAATTATTTGAAGATATTTTGTCTGGCATTAGTGTTAATGCCAGACTTTACACAACACAGAACATCGCCTCACCGTCAGTAAGATTCGGCATGATGTTGCCGTTGTCTCCCATGTAGTGTCCGACGACAACGTGGACGCCCCGCTTGTCGACGAACTCCCGCTGATTGCGCCCCAGTCTGGAACAAACTTCTGTTATATAGCTCGTTATATGGGGAAGGTTCATTCAATTGAACACATTGCGAATTCATTTGTGAATTCTTTCATAAACGACATTAAAGATATTCAACATGAGTGTATTATCCGAACGTTGCCTGATGTCAGAGGTAATTACGTGGCTGCTCAATCAATGTATATGCCTACAATATCTAGTGCTGAGGTCGAAGATGTGATAACGAAATTGAATGTAAATAAACAACCAGGATGGGATAACATACGGACCAAAGATCTACAATATCTGTGCAATGATATCAGTGTAACAATAGCAAGACTTATTAATTTGTCAATAAAGTCAGGGATAGTACCGGATAATTTAAAAATTTCTATAGTACGTCCCATTTACAAGAAAGGGGATCATTTAGCATACAATAATTATAGACCTATATCATTACTTCCCATAATTGAGAAAATTATGGAGAAGGTTATTGTGAGAAGGATATCGGAATACATTCAAGTTTTCAACATAATTAATACATCACAATACGGTTTCCAGAAGGGTAAAAGTACTGGGGAACTTTTAACTAATTTTTCTGATTACATTAATTCAAAACTCAATGAAAATTTTCACATAATTGCATTATTTATAGATTTTTCAAAAGCTTTTGATACTATTAACTACAGTATACTCATAGATTCACTAAGTTGCATAGGTATTGGTGGCTCTTTGTTAAATTGGTTACGTAGTTATTTACAATCTCGTAAAAGCATAGTAAAAATTTCAAATGTATATAGTTGCTCAAGAGAATTATTCAGCGGAGTGCCGCAGGGTTCAAATTTGGGTCCCTTATTGTATATTATTTATGTTAACCATGTTTTCAATTTATTTCATAAAGGTAAAGTGTACATGTATGCTGATGATACTGTAATATTAGCCGCAAATAGGAATTTGGATGAAGCACAGATAGAACTTCAAAATAATTTTAATACTTTGCTACGTTGGACACATGATAATGGATTAGTAATTAATGCTGATAAAACCAAAATTATTCATATCTGTTCTCCTTATAACATTAATAAGAATTTAACAGTAGATATTTTATGCCACAGTGTACAGTGTTTGCATTCATTGGGTAATGGGATGTGTAATACGTGTTCAACCAAAATTCAGGTAGTGAACTCACATGTGTATCTAGGATTAATTATTGATAGGCATTTCTCTTGGAGTGATCACATTAATAATTTATGTAACAGATTGCGCTTATGCAGTTATAATTTTTATAATTTATGTTCTTTTTTACCGATGAGTCTCATGAAGTTACTATATTCAGCGTTGGTCGAGTCTATTTTAGCTTACGGAATTTTAGCATGGGGAAATGCATCTGCTGTGCACCTGAATAAAATATATCAGTTGCAGTGCAAGATTTTGAAAATTATTATATCTCCAGCTACTATACAGAATAAAAATTTATCAAAGAGTATGTATTTTTCGTATTTACAATTATTAGATATTTCGGATCTTTTTGAATATAAATTAATTCTTAAACAATATTTTAGCTCAGAGTTCAAAATTCTATATGACTGTGAAGTACAAATACGGGCTAAATCGCAAGGAAAATTTAGAATACCTAAATGTATTAATAAGTATGGACAAAGACAGCTTAATTATGAAGTACCCACAATTTTTAATAATTTACCTCAAAATTTAAGAAATTTCGATACATACAATTGTATAAAAAAAGAAATTAAGATGTGGTTATTTACTAGGAATGTTTTTGGTTGAACGGGTATTGATCCAGATACCTAATGAATAATGATGACTAATTTTTGAATATGGATTGTTTCAATATGTATTACTTCCTTATTTCTACTAGGCTGTTAAATCTGATGTTACTTTATTGTTTACGCACTTGGTCATTTTTATTGTATCTGTATGCTTATTGGTTATTTACATTATTTTGTCTCCCACAGACTAGCCTTTTGGCTATGTGGGATAGTTTGTAGATTTGTGTATTTATTGTATTGTGTATAATTGTGTGCAATAAAAAAAAAAAAAAAAAAAAAACACATCCATTGCTATTATTCCAATCTTTCAGAGCCAAAACATTCTTGTTGCACATTACTAACATTCTTTATGTCCATTTAGCACCCTCCGGCACCATCCTTCCACGTACACATTAGATCTTCAGCCGCAGAAACTTTTTCCAAGGCTGGTAAATTCTTTGTACCGATGAGAATACGAAGATGGTCTTATCCTCTCTGAAGTTGCTGAACTATGTAGCAGGTCTTCGAACTCTGTACGGGAGAAGTTTGGGCAGGTTCACACCTCTGACCCCATATGTCTTCGTGTCGCATGTGCGCTATCGTCGCATCACACCGACGACAATGTAGCAGATAATTGCCTATAGTAATGACAGGATTTCGAGACGGTGGGAATTGAACTTGACTGCACAGACAGTGTACTTCGTCGCTGTTCCTGACGAACTTTGACATCTCAAATATAACAATGAATGTACTCATATACAGATAGTGATTGACTTTTTAACGAACATCAAAACGTTTTTCATCACTCGCTCGAATGAGAAAAACAGAAACTCTCGGCATTCTTATAAACAAAACAAAACAAGTGGAACAAAACATCGCCTTTATGTACACTTGGCCAAACAAAACTTGAACGTTCAATAAATGTGATAGGCTGATAAATGTCAGATCGCACCATCAGAAGTCAGTCTAAGCGATCTCATTGTCTCACTCTAGTACGTGACCTCACGTTTCAATGATAATAACAAGCTTTAATTGGTTATGGGACATGACCAGCAGTCATTCAAATTTGGTAAACGTTCAAGTTTTGTTTGGCCGAGTGTACGTGTAGATTGTGAAGTGAATTGCAAATAAGTACTTCTATACAAATCTTCTGCTATTGGGATTCCAGATGGTCTATTGTTGTTCACTGGACCAACACAAGAGGCTGGTGAAAAACGCGTCTACATCCAGGCAAGTTGCAACTAACGACGAGGCGACACACGAATAAGTCACCTTTTACAAGTAAAAACAGAGAGCCAATTACTGACACGGTCCGCCAGTCAAGCTTGAAAATTAGAACGTTTCCTCAAGCATTCGGTGGCTTCGAGGGAAGCCGACCAGAATATCTCGAGTCGGTTGTGTCGATTCCGACTTGTCCAGCAGATGAAACAGCCTCTCATCAGCTGGAGGCATGACCTGTGGAGGCTCCAGTCAATAATGCATGTCATGCGGAGTACACAATGCACTCTGCTCCCTCTTCCATGACAACAAGTATTATCTTAATTACATCTGTAGTGAGAAGTATATGGTAATAACATTATGCCATGAGTGTCGTTTCCTACCTTGATTCACGCAAGGAACTTGTTTCAAACTATTCTAATTTGTTACCAGCGTAAAAAAATAATTTTTTAACAAATTATCATAGCCCCATGCATACGCTTTTGTTCATATTCGTCAAGTTGTTGGACTTGATTTTCTCAACAGTGCATATCCAACGGTTTGATCCGTCATGAATTATCGTGGCGTCACCTGCCAGGGCCGGGCTCGACGTCGGTCTGAGGCAATGTCCTGCGCATGTGCAGCGATGCGGCGCAGGCGCAGGCGCAGGCTCGTCGGCCCGCGTGACGACTCACGTCCCTAATTGAGCTCATTTGATTTCAAATTGATTAGAGGAATTCATTAACAAGTTGGTGTATTCAACGTAAAGCTTCGTTACACATTTAAAGTCGGATTACAGTTGAATTTTTTGTACAATCAATATAACAATAAAATTGAAGTATACCCTTTGATCATAACGATACAATTTCCCGTGTATTCGAGAAGAAGGAAATGTTCATGGAGCACTTGATCATTATCAGGACGTCGCAGTCTCTTCCTTGTACTTGACCGACACCTGATCTTAATTGCCAATTAAAATATATAATTACTTTTAATTGCCGTCAAAGACTGAGCGCAACTAATTGTGTTCGCTATTTATGTTGAAGGAAGGTGAGAGTGAAGGTATTCTCGAGTTCCAAGGGTTATTTCTGAGCAATTTCACAAACATGCGATCTTCCTGACAATGTGAGGTCAGGGCGAGTTGAGTGAACATGAGAGTGAGTCAACACTAAGTCAACAACTCATTTCAAATGTAGATTTTGACATTTTGCAGATCAGATCCTTTCATTCTTGAAGGTAAATATAAAAAAAAATTACACTCAATTCCCTCTTCCCATAATTTGAATGTTAAATTCAGTGTATATTCAAAGCTGATACTCATACACAAAGTATACAATACAATTCGCATTGTGTGTAAACTAATTGATTGCTGCGTAATGCATGGTGCTTAGGGGTGTCCTTTAAGGAGCGATCTGCGGTCCGGTGTGTTTTGTTTTAGTTACGCGA
This sequence comes from Leuctra nigra, assembly GCA_934045905.1. Classification (NCBI taxonomy): domain Eukaryota; kingdom Metazoa; phylum Arthropoda; class Insecta; order Plecoptera; family Leuctridae; genus Leuctra; species Leuctra nigra. The sequence goes on from OW203761.1 coordinate 7,377,358, forward strand.
TGTTGCGGAGCAATCAGGCGAGAGCTCGGGGCAAGACGGCTTCAGAGAAGAGGTTATTAAAGCTCTCGTACTCGTCTTGAGCGAACAATGCAGTCGAGCAGATTGCCATTAACTCTGTTACAGTGAGTAGAAACCGATCACATCAGCCGATCAACATCTCAATGTGTTCATTCTAAACTTTTTACTAAACCATAATACCAAGACAAAAACAAAAAATAATTATTTTCATGATTAGCAAATTGCTTATATTTTGGTAGTAGTAAATCCTTTACCCATAAAAAACACTCCGTGTAAAAATACCAGCAAGTCTCTTCAACTAAAAAAAATAGAAGAAATCTAAAAATTCAGCACTGAAAAGTAGTGATATCAAAAAATTGGCCAAGTCAAAACTTTTCAAAAAATACTTGGCGCATCGTGCATATAAATAGTATAGAAGTAGGCAGGAAATGAAATGTACTCATCTATACATGTCCTAAAAAAACGATGCGCCAAGTATTTTTTGAAAAGTTTTGACTTGGCCAATTTTTTGATATCACTACTTTTCAGTGCTGAATTTTTAGATTTCTTCTATTTTTTTAGTTGAAGAGACTTGGCTGGTATTTTTACACGGAGTGTTTTTTATGGGGATATCACTCCTTTTTTCAGTTTATTCTTACAGCTTGTAACATTATATTGTGGCACCGAAGACTATTATTCCTTTAAAAAAATACGCCTTTGTGATTTGGTTGCTAAGAAAAGTTTTGCTTGTTGCTATGTAAATGCTATAAATAATATGCTATGAAGTATAGCGAAAGTTTGGTTCCAATCGGTCCAGCCGTTCTCGAGTTATGTCATCACTTCCGGTTTTCAAAATGGCGGCTGGCGTCAGTGCCACCTAAAATATGTATTTATAAATGTTATATAACATAAAAAATCTTCTGAATATATTGTTATAAAATATGATTTTAGTCTGATTTTTCATTTTTATGACATCATTTCCGGTTTCGGTAATAGTACATTTCTATTTAGACTATTGATATTTTATATAGATGACAGTCCGAATCGTTTGGCGCTAGTTTCGTCCCGATCGGTCTATCCGTTTTTGAGATATGACGTCACTTCCGGTTTCAAAATGGCGGCACAAAAAATTTGTAATTTGTATCATCAGACGCCAAAAGTGCACATGTGGTAAAAATTTCAGATCGATCGGTTTAGCCGTTTAGGCTGTGGCCCTGTCAACAGTGTTTCCTGATATCTGAATCTGAATCATAATCAGATACCTTTTAATAGGGGTGTAATTTCACTGTTTTCACGGCCTTCTAGCTCGCAAATGGCATAATCTGTTGTTACCTAATTTGGTATATGGGGTGGGGAGGGCCATAGCTCGAAATTAAGGTGGCTCATCCAATCGGGCATAGTCTCAGATTTTCATAATTTTTTGTCTACTTATTGATAATATGCCATACACAATCCTTGAAAAAATTAAACACTTCTCGTGTCTAGTTTCTGAGAAAAATTGAGTTTTCTTCCCCATGTTATCTTATGGCAGACAGGTAAAATCGTGTCACATTTAGGCTAATAATGAAGATCTAATTTTTAGTTTGTCCCAACTTTGATCAAAAAACTTATTTTCTGATAGATATTTGGACATTCTATTAGGAAAAATATTAAAAACAATACCAACGTGTGCTATTTTAAAAGTTATAAACCAAAAACGAAATGATTTCCCTATACCTCATGTGTTAAAGTTTTGTTCAATCTCGAAAGGCAATAAATTGAACCCTCGCTGTAAGACAGGAGTTGCAAGTTAAATTACATTTTATGATTCTCTTTGAAATGTTGGAAAAAGTAATTCATGATGGTAATTTCAATTTTTTTTTTTTTTTTGGAATGTTCGATCGGTTGAGCCACGTTAAGATATTTTGCAACAATGTGATATATTCGGATTTTAAGATCCAGTAGGCCGAAAATGCTATGTTGTTGCTTACAGTAAAAGTGTTTGGTCTGCTCCTTAGTTTATTAGGCAGTAACGGTATTTTGAGTGAGTGTGAGTGTACTGTACTACTTGGCTGGGTGGAGCGACCGCTCCACTAGATTATTTAGCATATTTACTATTTTTCTATTACATTCATAAATTACATGTTACAACCCTTCATCATAATTCTATTTACTAACATTACATACATTTCCAAGAGATTCTAAATTTCTAATTAAAAGAGAACCAAAATATTCGTGCTTGTGAAGCACGAATATAATTAACGACGATCCTAATAAAGTAATTTGCTTCATTATACGGTGACAATTCTCTGACTTGGACCAAGCTCAATGTCAACCCAAAAAACAAAACACATCAATCCTTTAGAAATTTAATATTAAAATTGATATTTTTAACATGCCCAGGTATCGAAATAAGAAGAGAGAGCTAGAAAGTAAAAGTACAAATAAATAGTGTACTGCAAGCCTCCCATCTTCCAAAGAACCGTACAATTATAATGAGGAGGGAGTACAAAACGAAGAACACAAAATGTGATTTAACCAAGTCATGCAGCCGCTGCACGACGCGTCTCTCAAATTGAAATACACAATGTCAAAGAAAATGAAGCAAGAAGCGGTGGGGAAGTTCGGTACTTGTGGTAGAATTTATTCAACCGTGCTTCGGGTATGTTTATGGCTCGCACAATTACGTGGAGACGAAGATGATGGCTCTTTGCAAAACACGATTTTTCTAAGTCAAGAGAAGGGGTCGACCAGCCAATTAAATTATCTGAATCCGCGAAATAATTCGCGTGCATCCCTATTTTAGAGTACTATTAGTATTTTACAGCACATGCCAAGGAGTTGTTAGCAAAACGCTCAGTGTAACGCGATCACAAGTGAGCCATTTCATGCATAGCATGCAAGTGAAAACAAACCCCCAGTCATTTGCAAGATCAAAGTGTGTGTTGCAATTACTATATGCAATTTGATATCTATTTTGTCTCAATGACCATGCAAAATTTCATCTTGATAGGCCCAACTCGTAATTTTTATTTTCACCCAATTATAGGAATATCTCCATTCTCCATATTGGAAGGATTACTGTGATGTGTGCAACATTTCAGATCGATAGGTTAATGGGTATGACGTGGACGGTGCCGACAAAAATAGAGTACGATATGTTGTTTTAAGAGTACCCTCGTTACGTTTTCTTTTTATTGATTCAACTTCTATCCGTTCAATAAACTTTGATGAAGTATAGATTGCTTTCAGACATAAGTTTGAGCATGTTTCGCCCACAGGGACCATGCAAGCTTCACTTGATAAGCTTCTGTCACGCTACCGAATTCCAGGAAGAAGGCATGGCGATGTCAAAATTCTCCGTAACTTTCCAATAATTGTTTTGACTCCTCACCTGACGGAGACCCAGTCATCTCTGTCGGCGGCGTCACTCAACTTGGCATCCCTCGACGTCCACATGAAGACGACGCTGAGCGCCGAGACGCCGAGCAGGAGCGGCCAGAGGCGCCATAGGCGTCGCAGTGGCGCCAGCATCGCTGATCTGCCGAACAAGACAATGAAACAATGCGCTTCCTGCACTTTCTCTACTGAACATTGTTCATGCAAATCAAATCATGTTTTGCCTTCATTAACAGTTATTAGTTCATTCATATGCTAAATGAGTTCAAAAGCGAAATCTAAATCTAAATCCTAGTACCTAGGAGAAATACACGTAATTTCAATTTAAACAGTACTCATAAATATTTTTTACATAAAGCACGGTCCTACAATTATTCGTGTCTCATTTTTGTTTTACGTTATGATTAATTTGAATTCGAGAGGTGCATACTTACATCACAATCAATATCTTACGCACAGTCAATAAAAATGCATTTTGATAGTACATGTTTAATCTAAGAAGGTTCTTATGAATGAGAATGATAATAATTGGATAAGAGGATGATTGAAAACGCAAAATAAGTGAATTAGTGAATTAGTTGATTATAGATAACTTGGATGTCGTACAGTAGAAACCTGGCCCTCAGTAGATTTTGAAGTATAGGAAGTATGTGCCTAACGATTATTGCAGATTTCAACATTCCGAATCTAACCTTCCGAATGAGACTATCATGAACAAGATACTAAATTATCAACCAATTACCTACTTCAATCATTACAAAAGACAATGTACATGCAGTCGCTTCCTATACTGCATGCTAATGGCACTTACTTTCTACCACCGTGGCCCATGGTTGAGAATTGAATGACTGGCCAGCAAATCTGAACGTCCAGTGGCAGTGATGTGATAGATTATATTGTGTGGTGTGTGACCCGCCTACCAAGCAGATAAGATGACCCCTCTGACGTCACATTGTTCCCGCGTCGCATCTTGATAGATGACTGTGAACTTCGCCCGTAATACCCCCTCGTCTTCTTACCGAGTCTAAAGATGACAGATGTATTCAACGTGGAAAATATCACTCTATTTGGCGGACTGTCATTTCAGGAGGAACAGATCATATCGTCGGCTTTCTGCAGAAGGTCACTACGTATCTAGGTATGAGATAATTGAGGTACAACACTTAGCTCTGGAAAAGAAACTTTCCTCTGCTCTAGGGCCGGTCTTTCAATACTCTGCTAAAACCAGTAGTTAAGTTTAAACGGCCATTCAAGGATGGTAATTTAGTCTTAATCAACCGTTTAAAATTTAGCAGAGTATTGAAAAACTAACCCTAATACCTCGTTCACACTATGATATTTAATCTCCATTAACATAATCTTTGTTAAACATGCATTTACACTGTGACTTAATGGGAATTAAATATTTAACAGTGATATCTTTTTTTATTAAAGTTTTTGTAGAGTTATAGTGAAAACTCGTTTTTTTTTTCAATACAGTTTGTATTTGTATTTATTCGAACATACATATTACAGTTTGTCTATAATGACTAAATAATAGGAGGAGTTCTCATTTTTCCAGTCCGAGAAGTTAGGTTCCTATAACTCCATGGCCGGGCTATAGAATCGACTATTGCGGATTTCTTGACCCTGCTAACTCAATTTTCAAAAATGTGAGTTACCCACCTAGTCGTACGACTAGCAGGACTTGTTCATTTATTATGATCAAACCAATACTAAGTGTCTACTTGCACTTTATTTTGGTTTCACAGACCTCGGAAAATTGGGTACAAAGTACCAAGAACTTACCTTCCTGCTGATATTTCATAATCTGATGTACACCCACTCTATCTTATGGCGAAAAGGGCAGTTTTTGTCAGTGGCGTCGGAACCGGGGGGGCAGCAGGGGCACGTGCCCCCCCTAGACGTCTGAAGGGGGGGGCAAGAGTATCAATCTGCCCCCCCTGGCAACGCATAATATATTTTAAAAGGTCTGAATATCAAAAAAAATCGATGCGCGGTATTGTTGTTACCTAATGTCATGTGAGAGTCTTCTTACGAAATTCAATTGATTTTGTTATTTTACACCAAATCATTTAACACTGCCTAGAGTAATAAAGTTTGAGAAAATCGCTGCGGGGCATATTTACATGAACATTCCTGATATAAGTGAATGATTAACCTTTGTTTTCTTAAAATTAAAATAAAATGCACAAAAATCATTTGAAATTCAAAAAAAATCCGCTGCGCGGCATTTTAATGTGAAATGTCTGAGATTTAATTTCATAATGCATTTCAAATTGGACCTATTGTGAATGTGAAAAAATGCGGAGATATCATCCAAAACTAATCACTTTTCAAGTGCATATTACCTACTTATATAATTTTATGACACATTTTCCACACATATTTTTTTAATCACTTTTTTTGGCAGTCCTGACGTGAAGTGGATCGGATCCAATTTACCAACAAATAATGTCGTCCATTTATTTGTTCAGAGAAAGATCGGTTTAAAAAGTGTGAAATCACGTAGAAACGCTCCAAATTCATTCTTGAAATTCAAAATTTTCCCGGGGCTGTGCGCCCCGGACCCGCTTTGTGCTGGGAGGCCCTCCCCCCAGACCCCCATTGTTTCCTTTGGCAATCGTGTTTCCCACACGCATGGTCATTTACTGTATTATTTTCTCCCTTACAATTTAGTACCTAACTTACCTAGATCCTAAGCAAAGTGTGCCCCCCCTGAGAAAATAGACTTCCGACGCCACTGGTTTTTGTGTCCGTGGATGTACACAAATCCACGGAAATATTTATAGGTAGTTTATTTAGCAACTTTCTCCAGAATGTCGATGTCGTGAAGCACAAGACTACAAACTATGTTATTACTTGGTTAATCATGCTGGCACAATGAGTGGCGTATTCAGAGCCCTCCCCCCCCCCCCCCCTTCCCAATATTACAACTTCATTACAAATATCTAAGTATTTAAATTTACGACCACAATCACGAGGACCATAACGATATTGATAACATTATAAATTAAAAAAAAAATATCTAATATAATAATCTGTTCTTGGAACCGTGCACAATTAGCAAACTTCATAATCTGTATTTTACATTATATAAATCGTCTTCTTCTTTCCTTTTTATTGTTCATTGTATTTGATATAAGATAAAGAAAGGGTAATATTTACTTCTGGTTGGCACAAGCAATAATAAAGAAAAATAATTCTTATTAATAATAGTTCTCATTATTATGATTATGATTTTCTATAATTTTTCTATAATATCGATTTGGCTGTGTTTGTTGACTTCGTACTACACATTTAATACATAACCTATCAATCACCTCTGTGGATTACAGTGCTATAACACGGCAGTCATTCCTCCTAAATCCACCAGCTGATTTGCATGCTATTGACTCTCGCCCGGCTTGGCAAGAGATCAACAACCAGCACATGGAGTGGATCGAACAATCCATGAGGCTTCATTGTTCTCCACTCTCCACATACCTGTTGATATCGCAGTCTCTCTTTCAGCATCCCGACGCAGCGTCGCACAAAACAGACCTCGTCAACGACACAGCGATTGGCGTCACATTCTTGCCGAACAAAGTAGAAGTTCACACCATTAGCACGGCATGACGCGATAACGCCAGGTGAATCGCGTTGAAAGTACGAGTTCCGGCGAGAGTTGCTGCCAGACTGAGACTTGTGAGTGAGAAATGAGAGAGCGGACGGAGAAGACAGGTTTCGTCGTAGGTAGAGGATGACCATGAGTGCCCGTGAGTTGAGGTAACCGCTGCGGGCAAGTGGGCAGAGGAACTGCACGCGATGCGACTGAAGACGCGCGCTTCGATATCGAGACTTTTATTTCTACGGATATGTAATAAATTGTCAATTGATTTAGAACATGAGACCGCTCTGTGTAATGTGTGTGCTCCGTCATCTTCCGTCAACGTCCGTCACCGTCCGACGAAAACGACCACTTGCTTGACCCGTCTCGACCAATCCCTCTCCGTCCGAGATTTTTGGGGATGGCTCTGATTGGTCGAGACGGGTCACGTGGTCGTTTTCGTCGGACGGTGACGGACGTTGACGGAAGATGACGGAAGATGACGGAAGATGACGGAGCATGGAAAGCCAGCATAGATAAACGAGTCTTCATTTCGCATGCGATTTATATGAGTTGGCAAGATCCTGCTCTATACAGACCTTGTATAAGGAACTCAAACGAAATGCGTTGAAGAAGAAGTAGTGGTGAAATATCTGAAATATCCTCCAAGAAATTTGACAAATATTTAAATATTCAAATATTTATTTTATATGCGTAAAATGACCGTAAAATGTCAAAACTTTTAAAGATAACGATGGATGAAAGTTGTCCCAAATACCTATAAAATGTTAGTCCCGATGGTCATGCAAAAGCAAATCTTTGGGCAGAGACAGTAGGTAAAGTGCGTCTCAACTAATCGTGATACCCAGGTATATTCGCAAATATCTGCGTCTCGACCCATCCCGACCCTTCCCGAGCACGGGCTTCTATTCAAGCGCTCGATTGCCAAGAATGAGCTGTCAACCCGTCCATTCATGCGCTTCATTAGACAATATGGATTCTTAAGATGTTTAGGGAATTGCGATTTTGATACTTTTGAATGCAAAAATGAATGTCAAATTGAATATAGATGAAAATACTTTTTTTATTTAAAAAAATCGGTTCATATTTGGCCGAAACTGATCGCACGCATAAAATATGAGATACAAATTATTTCGGCCAAATATGAACCGATTTTGAAAAATAAAAAATTATTTTCATCTATGTTCAATTAGACATTCATTTTTGCATTCAAAAGTATCAAAATCGCAATTCCCTAAACATCTTAAGAATCCATATTGTCTAATGAAGCGCATGAATAGACGGATTGACAGCTCATTCTTGGCAATCAAGCGCTTGAATAGAAGCCCGTGGTCGGGAGGGGTCGGGATGGGTCGAGACGCAGATATTTGCGAATATACCTGGGTATCACGATTAGTTGATTCGTACTTTAGACACTCATTGTTTCACTTATATTGGACCTGAACCTATCGTAAAAACCTAAAAGTGTCAAAACATACCTCAACTGTGGAAAGCTGTCTGTATCAGCTCTGCCGCAAATATGTCTACTTCTTCACCCACTCAAGGTCCATTTTTTTGGAACGAATTTTTACAGCCCTAAGAGAGCTAAGAGCTACAAGGTTGTCAACGACCTCGAACAAGGGATTGACAATAAATGGTTGAGGATACAATGAGAGCAAATGATTTTACGAATTACGATACATTATAAAACGAGAACAATGAGTGTCTCTGCCCTAGGAATAAACTGTAGGGGGCATTGCCTACAAAAGGACAAAAAAATAAACAAACATTATAGAAAACATTTCATAAGAGAACCGTGGTGACGCTTGCGCAAAATGGGTTTGAATGAGGTATAATTTTCAAATTGTTATTTTGGAATGAGTAATTTTGTGAGCCCCACACGGTTCAATGTTTCACTCAATTCATTGAATTCATTGAAGGAAAAATAGGACCGTTCCTAAATGCCACGTAATTTACTTTAATTTTGTACAAAAACAAAAACTTGTTAATTAACTGCCAAGCACCTTCCCGCCTAAAAGGATTATGATCTAAATTGTAGATCATACAAACAATACAACCAATTATATTGCTTGTATTGCAATTGTACAATTGCTTTTCTCTGTTAGTTTTTCATAATTTGTTGTTATTTTATATGTTATGTCCACTTGTGGAGTTTTACTCTGTTGGATATATTGTACAAATAAATAAATAAATAAATAAATAAATAAATAAAAGAAGGGCCACGCAATAATATATTGTTGAAACTTTTTTGCACTTAAAATTCGTGAAATCATTGCTGCCGCCAAGCACAACACTATAAACGTAACGTTGTGCCCAAATTCGATGAAAAAAATCTATGTACCTATCATTATTGTAAACTTTAACAAAATTATAAAAATTAAAAGCGCTAAATACACATTTTTCAAAATGTATTTAAAAACAGATTTCGCGACTAGATTTCGCGTTACATAAATGAATAGAATGAAACATGAACCATCATATGTAAACTAGGCATTACACAAAGCCATGTTGGAAAGTTTGGAATAAACAAAATGTAAGAGAAAATCATTCAATATCGTATTAGTGCTATAGGTAGAAAAATGATATCCTACTGATTTCAATACAAGTCACCTTATCCAATAAATAAGTATCTGTCTTTAAATAAAATAATCGGTTGGAATAACATCAAACCCTCCAATATTGTAATAAGGGAAATAAAATAACTAAGAATAACTGAATCACTATTCATAGCTTGCACCATTGAATCTTGCACGAACTTCTTTTCAGCAATGCAAAATTATTGAATTTTCCACCTGAGGACGGAGTACGGAACTTTGTTGGCACGTTGACGGGTCAGATTTAACTTTATTGAGGTAAATCGATGTATTCGTGTAATGTGAGGGATTCCTCTTCTTAGTACTAAAGATATCTGAGCCTACAATTTCCCAGGTGCCCAATAAAATATCGTCAAAAAACAGAAAATCACAGCTATTCTGCGCGCCATCAAGATGGTAGCAGGCAACAATGAGATGACATCACGTGCAAACTATGAATTAATTAAACGTAATTGTGAAAGCAAACATCCCTCATTGCTAAACAAGAATTTTTATTATGATATCAATTATTAATGTTTACTCAGCTAAATTTGTTTATTTGTATAATATATCCAACAGAGTAAAACTCCTAACATATAAGGTTCACTCCATGGGGACACAAGGTTCACTCCATGGGGAAGCAGCAACCTTCTCGACGTTGTACTAGTCAAACCATCAGGAAACATCTATAGGAGTGAGACATCAGACGGAATGAGCGACCACAAACAAATCCTAGTGGAACTCATAGAAGAGTGCCCTGTTACTGCTGACAACAAAGCCGCCTCTAAACTCATATGGTGCATGAAAAAAGCCAACGTAGCTGCCTTGACAGACGAACTGTGGGAAAGGTACCCCGAGTGGGCACTGAAACCCGGCACTGTAGATGACAAGTGGACGGGCTTGGTGAATATATGTCACGAACTAATGGAAAAATTCATTCCCCGCAAGAGAATTCGGACCAGCGTCGACCCCCCCCCTACTTCGGAAAGAAGATTCATAGACTTAAGAGACAAGCTCGTCAGTTATACAGCAGGAACAAATACTGCACAGGGAACAGGCATGCGCTGAAACTGAAGAGACTTGAGCTCAATAGAGAGAAGAGGCTCGCGCGCGATAAGCACCTGCTGAATGTAGTCAGCGACCCGAAAGATGGTTGGGCAATGCTCTTCAGGCACATTCGTAACTCCAAAAGTGACGGAAGAACACTGCCAAACTTGTCGGATGAACTAGGCAACATTCACACAGAGCCAGCGGACAAAGCGAACGCCCTTAACGCCCAGTATGCCAAGGTATTCACGGCGAAGGAAGCACACAGGACTGAAATTCCTAAGGCAAGAAGAGGGAGTATGCCACTTGCGATAAGAGCGAAGAGTATTGCGGAGCTGCTGAAGAAGCTGAAGAACGGCAAGGCCCCGGGAGGCGACGGCCTGACGAACACGTTCCTCAAGATGTGCGGCGTAAGCATCGCAATATATCTCGACACTCTCTTCAATGCCGCAATAACTGAGGGCAGCATACCATCTAGCTGGAAGAAGGCGGTAGTCATCCCTCTTTTCAAAGGTGGCGAGAGGGGCCTGATTACTAATTACCGTCCCATAAGTCTGACGAGCGCGGTATGCAAAGTCTTTGAAAAAGTATTGCATGCATACATTACCAGAATCCTAGAAGAGAGAGACTGGCTAACACCCAGTCAGCACGGGTTCCGCAGGCGCTACTCTTGTGAGACGCAACTCTCTGCCTTGGGGCAAGAGCTGAGCGACGCACTAGACGCAGGTGATGAGGTCGATGCCATATTTCTAGATATGAGCAAGGCCTTCGACAAGGTACCACACTCCCTCCTCATAGACAAGCTGGACGACCTGGTTGAAGACAAAGCCGTAGTGCATATAGTCCAGGAACTGTTGTTCAACAGAACCCAGCAGGTGAGGGTTGATGCCACCTTGTCTGAGGAGGTCGATGTTACATCAGGCGTACCGCAGGGAAGCGTGATTGGTCCCCTTCTTTTCATTATTTTCATCAATGATATGTCCCTGAACATCAAGAGTGGCAAGCGACTCTTCGCTGATGACTGCGTCGTCTACCGCAAGATACGCGGAAAGGAGGATGAGGAAGCGCTCCAAAACGACCTGGATGAAATCGTCATCTGGACCGAAAGGAACAAGATGGAGCTTAACACATCCAAATGCGAGGTAGTCCAGTTCCGAAGGAAACACAAAACCAGAGAAGTAGGCTACACGCTTCAAGACAGACCGCTCCTGAAGTCTACTGGGTACAAGTACCTTGGGATCTGGCTAGATCAATGTTTGAAGTGGAGGCCCCAAGTCGACAGAGTTACCGCCAAAGCCGCGAGGAACCTCAACTTTGTTATGAGGTCTCTTCGGGGAGCTAGCGTAGCAGTGAAGGAGAAGGCATACATAACGCTGATACGGCCCATTCTCGACTACGGCAGTGCTGTGTGGGACCCCCATAGAGCAGGCGAGATAGCCGACCTGGAGAAGATACAGCGTGTTGCTGCCAGAAGAGTGCTCGGAAGAAACGGCAAGTGGAGGATCGAACACCCTGCTGGCAGCGACCCAGTGCGAACGTGGGAGAGCCCCTCTGAGATGATTGCCGAGCTAGGCTGGGAGCCATTAAGTCACAGAAGAAAAAAGGCTCGCCTCGGAAATCTGCTGAGGGCCAAAATAGGACACACTGGCTGGGCGGAGTGGCAAAGCCAGGTACAGGGAGCCAACTCAACGCACAAAGTTATGGAAAGAGGGGCAAGGACGGATGTCGGCAAGTTCTCCCAGCTAACAAGGACCATCAAGGACTGGAACCAGCTGAGCGACACCCTGCGAAATGAAGCCCTACAAAACATGTCAGTCAGGGAGTTCCGGGACTTGTTAGACGCAGAACTCGCTCCTAACTTATAGGCACGGGATGTGCATTTGCGATGATTCAGGTCGTAAAGCCGGAAACTTCGCAAGTGCGGGTTCTGTGTTCTTCTTCTTATATCTTTAATTCTCCTATCACCTGTATCTTAGCCTGTATGTACACACCAAAGACTGGGATTATTACAAATGTCAAAAGAGGCGCAAGACTTGACCATATTAGTATGTATTTCATGGTATTACGTATCTCATGTCATTATGTATTCCATATTACGTGTTTTATTATTATTATTACTATTATTTTTATTATTATTATTATTATTAGGTATGTTATTATTCTTATTATTATTTACATCATTATGTGTCGCGTTTAGTATTACTACATGTATCTCATGGTACTATGTATTTCATAATAATATGTGTTGTATGATACCATGCACTTCATATACTATGCGTTCATATTATTATGTTATGTTTTTTCATATTATTTGTAATTCATATTTTGTGTATTTCATATTTTATGTGTTTCTTAAGACTAATATGTATTTCATAGTATTATGTGTGCGTACTATTGTGTATTTCATGATAGTATGTAGGTACCTCATATTATTTTGTGTTCATATTTTATGCACTTCATATTACTGCTTCACTTCATATCATCTGTATTTCATCACGTTCTTGTGACGGAGAGTCTGTGATTAATGATTATGAAGTCTAGGGGAAAAAAAAATGTCTAGTGTCTAACCTACATACCTTCAATATTCTATCTATTATGTTACTATTATGCTAGGAGCTATACCTTACCACTGTATACATATACAAATTGTAAGAAGAACAATAAATTGAATTGAATTAAAATAACAACAAATTATGAAAAACTAACAGAGAAAAGCAATTGATACAATAAGTTAAAAATTAAGAATCACCACAAACTAAATTATACTAATCTAATGCTAATCTATGAACCTAATCTAAACTGGGACACACTCAAATACATATTTATTAAAAGTGGACCTATGTGTTAATAGAACTGTATAATATATATCTAATGCGTTATCAATTTGGAAGTTAAAATTATCAAAAGTATATAATATAATTATGCCATACCATGGGAAACGTGCCTGGTTTTTGAGCAAAATCCAATCCTCGGATTGTTTGAAAAGTGATTAACCGTTTGTCCGAGTTACTCCATGGTCCGATCGAACTCGTATTTATTTTTATTTGAACTTTCATTGGGACCAATATTTTAACAAATTTTACACATTCAAATTTGATTTATGCATTCCTCCTTTGACACTGTGTTTGGATGGGCGGCTGGGGCCGGAAAATTCGAGGGGCCCATGCCGTTGGGTTGGGCACCACTCTGACGGCAATGTGCAATTTATTAGATTTTCTTTCTGATGTGCTGCTTTTTTGTTCAACTTGGTACACGGTCCCTTTCCTATAATAAAGTTTAAATGTGCAGGGCAATTTTTACAAAAAAAATATGGCGTTAGGAACGTTTGAAACCCGTATTGAAAAATACCAAAATCGAAAAAAAAATCCACTGCCCTTCCGTCTCTAGTTACTCCTTTGTTGGGATTGTCCCAACAATCCCAACTATAATAGAGCCGCAACTTGCACACATAATATGATTTTGCGTGCAATAGGTTAAAAGATGCTCGCTTATCGCCGTTTTACACACAATATCGGCGCCAGCACAAGCCGCTACTTGTGCTGTGCTGGTGCCTATGAGTCTCGATACGAAACCTTTTGCGGGATAACTATCCATTCCCTTTATCCCTGGTGAAATGTAGCACACATTTCGCTAAGCTTAACAAACACAGCATCATTATTTTATCTTATCGTGTCAATTCTGGGACCTGAATGAGACCGCACGTTTTAATTAAAACCCTAAAATCTGGGCTAATTAATGTGTAGCAATTGTGGGAATGCAGCCATGTGAATCATGTGAAAAATCACATAATAGTAATAAATTAAATATGGCGTTCTCATTTATGTCAGCCATATTTTACTTTGATATAAGGTAACGTAAAAACAATATTATGGACATTAAATTAAGTTGAGAATTTGAAAAGTTGTATCTAATTTTTTAAATTAATAACCCTTTGACGCGCTCAGAACATCCGTTCTTCCTCTTGTGTGACGTGTTTGGCAATGAGGAATGTGCTACTATCTGGCGAGTGCCACATAACACTTCAGCGGGATGTGGCAGAGAGTGGAGTGGGGGGAGAGGTTTTGTATGGAAGTATGGCGGAGACAGGTGTGAGATGTGGCAGTGCCAGTCAAATTTGACTGAACTAATTTATTAATTTAGAAGGTAAGATAATATGAAATTATAAGTGCAAGTGATTCAAAAGTATTCGGTTACTTTAAAATTGCTTCAAATGAAGTGATGAATTAATGAGAAATACCTATCTAAATAAGTAGGACCTTGCAATGTCAGGTTTGATCTATAGGCCACGGAATTTTTACATATTTTACCGACACATCTTGTAGACTGAAAATATATTTGTATTGTAGATATTATACTTAATTAGGTAGGTAGGTACTCGGAATTAAAATAATGCTCTTTTATAGGTCCCATGGTTTGGAGTTCTACATCAACCAACGTCCTATCCTGAATTTGAAGGATGGGAGATATGTGACCAGTGAAGAAATTGTGGCAGTGACAAGTTTTACTAGTACCTACCAGCTTACTTTCGAACCAAAAGTTCAAAACATCAGTTTCAAGACATATGTTTAGCATATCAGATATTTTGTGTTGTATTTGTAGAGAAGATAATGTTGTCCATATTCACCCTAGTCACACATAGGGGTGTGGCATAACCTACAACACTGGTATCAACGGGTTACAAAATTTTATCGCAATGTTTCGGACCAAAATCCGTATTCACACATGTAAAGTCATCTTATTGACATCTTTAGTATGGTTTCTAGTTGATGTTGTGGTGTTAACATTTTATTCAGACTGTGTAGGAGGATCAGGTTGGGGGTGTACAAATCCTGCAAACTCAGAGGGGCGGCCTATTGAGATTCCTCATGCTCTAGTTGAAAATTCAGATGCTGGTAAAGGAGTTAGCAGTAGCAAAGGTAGAGGAATTCTGTATGAGCAGCTTCATGATCGGGGGAAAGATAATGTAGTCGACAAACAACATTACTCTAAGTCAGAGTTACGTCGCTGGCGACCTGCTCCCAAAGTTACCGAAGTTAGAGGAATGCCTGGGGAATTGGGAAAACCTGTGCACATCCCTGCTGATCAAGATGCTGAGATGAAAGAAAAATTTAAACTAAATCAGTTTAATTTATTGGCCAGCGACATGATCTCTTTCAACCGTTCACTAACTGATGTGCGATTAGAAGGGTAAGATATTTAACTCGTGAAATTATTACTGATGTATTTCTGTGCTTTAATGTTATTCATACTGAAGTCAATGCTCATTTTTTTTCTCCTACGTGCAGTTGCAAGACAAAGCAATACCCTGCATTATTACCTTCAACATCGATCGTCATCGTGTTTCATAATGAGGCGTGGTCAACTCTGCTGCGGACAGTGTGGAGTGCGATTAACCGATCTCCTAGACCCCTCCTCAAAGAGATCATTCTCGTGGATGACTCGAGTGAACGAGAACATCTTGGCAGGAAGCTGGAAGCTTATGTGGCAACTCTTCCAGTTCCAACGTATGTCTTCCGCACAGAGAAACGATCTGGACTTATAAGGGCACGACTTCTTGGAGCAAAACACGTCACTGGAGAGGTTATCACATTCCTAGATGCTCACTGTGAATGCACTGAAGGCTGGTTAGAGCCACTTCTGGCAAGAATAGTAGAGGACCGAAAAACTGTGGTGTGCCCTATCATTGACGTTATATCCGATGAGACTTTTGAATATATCACTGCCTCCGACATGACTTGGGGAGGATTCAATTGGAAACTCAACTTCAGATGGTGTGTAAATAATAGCTTAACATTTCCACAGCTTGAGACACCTAATGATCTAGAAGCTAATGATGAAGCTTGAAACTATTTGCCTCTGCAGGTACCGAGTCCCTCAGAGAGAGATGGATCGGCGTGGTGGAGACCGAACTGCCCCACTTCGCACTCCCACGATGGCAGGAGGACTCTTTGCAATAGACCGGGATTATTTCTACGAGCTTGGATCTTATGACGAGGGAATGGATATTTGGGGAGGAGAAAATTTGGAAATGTCATTTAGGGCAAGTATTTTATGCTCCAGTCCCTATTGTCCTGTGATGAACAAGAAAGAAACCGATTACATTTTAGATAAAATTATAAATCCTTTCAGTTTTGTTGATAAAGGTTTGCTCTCTCTACGAGAGACCTGGTATTATTTTCTCTTGGTTCGTGTCCACTAGTTCAAATAACTGCTTTGCTTTTGAAACGATACACTCATCTGTCTATTTATTTTTGTATGTATTTCTTGTTTCATGTGTTGAAACATACCATATGATGACAGTTCAATAAGAGTGACTGTTTACTCACACTTGAGTGTGAGTCCGACTCACACTTGCCTTTCGCCTCACATAATATGCAAAATTGTTAAATTTGTTTCGAGTCTGCTCTGGAGTCGCGGTGCATCAAATTTTATGTCTGTACGCAAAATTGACGTGCAATCTTGTTAAATGTGTTCAATGCGACATTTCATGATTTCAGTGTTGACTTCTCTGTGTAGGTATCTGTGTATTGCTGTGGAGCAATCAATGGCGAAAATATACACAAGTTTGAAAATTGAGAAATGCATGTTGTCCGTTACATAACTCCGTTTTATCTCCTATAATCAGGGCCGTATTATCCATAAGAAGGCAGCATAGGCAGTCTGCCTAGGGCCTACGAAGCTTTTGGGGCCTACAAAAGTGCCACTTCAATAAATAAGATCAAAATAAATTAATTTTAATTTTGAGAGCTCCTCTCTCTTTCAGCACTGGTCCCAAATATGGAGAGATATATTCTGTTGACATTCGGAAAAACTAAAGAATATTGATTTCAAAATGTCCAAAAACCAAAAAGCGCCCTGCGGGGCAGAGCTGCAGGCCTAGCCCGTCAAATGTTGTTTTTCTTGCCTTGCCCCCATCTTGCAGAAATCCTGCGGATGCCCATGCCCATTGTTTTCTTCAGCAAAACACTAAAGATCATTGATCGTCTCCCTGCTTATTATTTTACAAATTAACTACTGGAAAAATTAAAACATTTTGGACAGGTGAGGGGGGGAGGGGGCCTACGAAAAAGCACTGCCTAGGGCCTACGAAGGTCTTAATACGGCCCTGCCTATAATACAATTGTTTCCATATTTTAGATGCTGCTCGCAGAAAGAAAAATCATACTGGATAACTAACTTATAATTAGATGATTATTGCAGGTGTGGCAGTGTGGTGGTATTTTGGAGATAAACCCATGTTCCCATGTTGGACACGTTTTCCGTGACAAGTCCCCATACACATTCCCTGGCGGCGTGTCCAAGATAGTGTTGCACAATGCAGCGCGCGTTGCTGAAGTGTGGATGGATGAGTGGCGAGATTTCTATTATGCCATGAACCCAGGTAGATTCATATGGACACTCGAGCTTCAGGCACTAACATAAACCAAACAATACTAGTTGACTGAACTACATTTTATAGGTGGCTGATATTTGTTAAGGATATTAATTATTAATTAATTAACCAATACTATTTGGAATTTGCTACTCTAGTTGCTGTAACAGTTCGGCTACTATCCATGGTAACAATACAATACTCCTTGGGCTAGATTCACAAAAAAATATGCTAATTTACGTATTATCGTATTGTATTATCTTTCATTTTACGTGTTGTTTTATGGTATTAAGAGATAATAGCTAGGTATTTAGCAGATAATACTTTTAGTGAATCCAGTCCCTGGTATCTTTGAGGAATTAGTGACTAATTCCTCCAAGCTGGTATTGTGGTCATTATGTGAGGACAGTGGCAGCTATTACAGTGTGCAAGGTGTGACAATTGCACACCTGATCATCCAAGAAAATTATTTAAAAGTGCTCCCTAATCCAGGAAGTAGGAAGTTAAATATTTTGTCTAATCATTTTGCTCTCCAAAAGACGTAAAAATGCATCAATTTCAAACTAAAGATACAAAAAAATCCGGGGTTATGCGCCCCGGCCCCGCATCTGCTGGGGGCTCTCCTCTTAGAGTACTTTCTTTCTTCTACGTCCTTCTATGTAATTGAACACCTGTTGTAAAGCCAAATAGCCGCCACTGTGTGAGGATGCCTCTAAGTAACTAGAGTGGTAAAGCATAATCTCATGTTAGTGTAACTAAGAATGTTCAATGCCAGTATTGTAATTTAATTAACAATTTGACATGTTATTAATTGGTAAATAATTATGTAGGCTTTTGAATACTAACCATTATGCTACTTGGTATTTAGTTGACTATGTTGTTGGGAGTAATTTTGGTGCATAGTAACACATTAGGGGGATTACGCTGGATTATCATAATTGGTGTGTCATCATGAATCACTGGAGTTGTGGTGATATGCACTGGAGATATTTGTTGTTTTGCTTGATCATCATCATTAACCTGTGCTTGTCAGTGACTACGTGATTGTGTCCTGTACCAAACACCTCTATCCTGCCCAAAACCTCGGCTAGTTAGTATAACTAACTGCTTGCTTGTTATAGGTTTGGATGTGTGGGGGTAATCTAGAAATATCCACATGCTCACATGTTGGCCATGTTTTTCGTAAATCCACCCCATATACTTTCCCTGGGGGTACCTCTAAGATAGTAAACCATAACAACGCACGCCTAGCCGAGGTCTGGCTAGATGAATGGAAAGAATTTTACTACAGCATTAACCCAGGTAGAATACTAACCATAACCAGTATTGGGGGTGTCCATGTATTACGTACACAATGAGGGGGAAGGGAGGGAGGGGTGTGATAAGTTTGTAGGTATCAGCTGAAGTATTGTGTTACTGTTCGTCTAAATTCCCTTGTCATGTCATGTCACTTGTGACAAGGAATTGAGAATAACCCTCCTGTGGCAACATTAATTACAGTTAAGGGCCAACCGTCTAGATTTTTTCTGGACACTCCACTCCGGAATTGGACAACATTGTCCGGACGACGGAATTACCTCATTCCGGACATTTCTCATTTGCCTGTTCCGGACAATATAATGTCCGGAATAGGCTATTTGCATATTTCTTTTGGATTAAATATTAATTAGTTTAATCGAGGAAAAGAGTTAAAATCAAATATCTTGATGATTATCTTGTAATTGTGAAAAATTTGAAATGTATGAATGCACACCAAAACGCGGCAAAACCTGCCTATAGTGGCTGGTGCCATCACCTGCCAGCCACTAAGAACAACACATCACAAAGCAAGGCAAACTGGTTTAGCCAGCTGGTCATGGCGGGTGCCGTCAAATCTCAGCAGCCGCCAGAACATTTTGAAGTGAATTTTTAGATTCAAAATTATTTTCTATACATTTAAACAATGAATCAACTATTTTTTATATAATCCAAACCTAAAATAAAATCAATGCAAATAGCCTATTGTTAGAGCCAAGGGTTTTAAATTGCCCAAATAACGTTTTAAATATTGGTAATTTCAAGATGATATGGTATTAAATTGCCCAATTTCGTTTTAAATAGTGGTAATTTCGAGTTTTGGTGGTTTTAAGATATAATTTCTCTTAGTTTTATGTTAATCAACACAAATGATAAAAAATCACAAAAAATAAGTTTTACAAAATGCTTGATTTTAAAGCGAAATTTCGTGATTAAAAGTGATAAAACCATATTATCTTGGCTCTACCTATTGTTGAAAATATGAAACTTGCACTATAATTCAATATTAAGTGAATAAAAAATCCCTGAAGATTGTAGTCCAGATTAAAGGTGAGGTAGAAGTGAGTGATTTTTTACTCACGCGAACACGTATTCCACTCATGCACACTCATGCACGCGGGTTCGTCATTTTGCTCACAATCACGCACACTCACACAACAAATCTTATGGACGCATGCACGCTCACGCACAGTCACTCACGTTGATAAGTACAAAGTCTCATGCTTTCTTTGGGTTCCTCTAGGTCAGATCCTCAGATTTTTGATCCACAACACAACTCTCTTTTACAAAGAACTGTTGAGTCAAATGTAGCTTGAGAAATGTAACTTGGCCATTGTCACCTTTACATCTCTTTTCTTATAGGTATACCCAGTAATAACAACTTCGATAGTACCTATGCATAAAATATTTAAATTTGCTTATCAATGGTCCATAATTTGAAATAACAATCACAGCTTTCCTGAACACCAAGCCCTGGCCAAAATGCACAGAAATCTGATGTTGGCAATAAAATTTTTGTGTACTTTAAGAATAATCATGCCTGGACACGCATGTTGCTGGGGGCCTCCCCAGGGGGGCTATTTTCGAGATCGTTCGAGTAAAATATCATACGGGTACGAGCTGATATGACGTCAGACAAAACAAAACTATAAACTGATTCGGCTTATTGGATGCTATTTCCTTCGGACGGACGTCACTTTGACGTCACGCTCGATTATGCGAGCGCTCGAACGATCTCGAAAATAGGTCCCCAGGTCCCCATTGATTTCATGCGAGATCGTCTTTTCGTAACGTGTTTTGTTTTCCCCGAAATACCATACTTTTTAGACCATTTCACCCCGAGAATTGCAGAGTTGCAATGTCTGGAATTTGCTTCTTGCAAAGTTGGCAACCCTAGTTACAGTCTGTCCTCTAAATTAGTGTAATTGATCTTCATAACAGTCATGTGCACCTAAATAATAGTAAGTAAGAAGTGGAAGAACTTATTTAAGAAAAATCCTAAATGAAAATTTTTAGAAGGGGGGAGGGGGCAGGGGTCCTCAATATTTGGTAAAATATGGGAGAGGGTCATATATTTTGTGACCTATGACATGGGGTTTGGTGACGATCTAAAAATCTGTGTCGTAATTAATGGACGCCCCTTAAAAAGAGTCAGAAAGTGATTGTGATGATAATGTTATTGTATTCAGTCAGTGCTTGTTGGGAGAATGCCTTTGGAAGTTAAGACGGCTGGGTAGTGAGTTTAGAACCCGAAAATTACTAATTTTCGGGTTCTAAACACCTGTTGGACAAAATAAAACTAATAACTTATTCCAATCTATGAAATTATTTTCATTGAACTGTTCTGAATTCACGTCCATAGCCCTATTTTGTTAACAATTACACTGGAAAAAGATATTGATAAAAATCGATTAAAAAACTCTTCAAGGCCACGCTCACTACCAAGCCCTCTTAAGGTGCGCAATCATGTTGGTTGTATCACAGACTTGTTATAGACTTAATAAAAATTAACAGTGCTTATGACATTAATTAGTTTCTAACGTGAATGTGACTAAGTACTAACCAACATTAAGCTATAAATATTTATCTAATAATTAAACATCATGACTATTGTTGATTCTCGATTGACTTAATGTGTGTTTTTAAGGTGCAAGAAGTGTAGATGTTGGCGATGTGTCTTCAAGGAAGGATCTGCGAAGTACACTGAAGTGTAAGAATTTCCGCTGGTATCTGGAAAATGTTTATCCTGAGTCGCAAATGCCATTAGACTATTACTATCTAGGAGATGTAAGAAATGCAGAAACACAAAACTGCTTGGACACACTAGGAAGAAAGAGTGGAGAAAGCTTAGGAATGAGCTATTGCCATGGACTGGGGGGAAATCAAGTAAGAAATAATACTTTGTCATACTATAGTGAAGCACTGATTTAACATTGTTAAAAGTAGATATGATTTTTAAAAATATGGGAAAAACTGAAAGGTTGTTTGTAACAGGTATTTGCTTACACCAAACGTCAGCAAGTAATGTCCGATGACAATTGTTTGGATGCTTCGAGTCCAGAAGGCCCAGTAAAACTCGTCAGGTGTCATGGCATGGGTGGCAATCAAGCGTGGGTCTATGCAACACAGGTAATTGCCAGAAATTGTTAAAAGTGAATCCAAATAAATAATAATCTTCTTCTGGTTCCGACAATGTTGTCAGGTCAGACAGTGGGAGCTCCCACTGGGTCTAGGGCCTCGGATCTCTTCCAAACCGGCTGGCCAGGCCTGACGTTTCATCCTCCTCCTCCTCTTCTTCATCCTCGTCACCTTCCTCCAACTTCTCCACCAGCGCCCTCCAGATCCTCCTGTCCTCCCACCACTTATCTGCTTCCACTTTCTGCCACCTTTGCTGCCTGTCCTCCACGTCTTCTCTGATAAGACCACTCCACTTCTCTCTTGGTCTCCCCACTCTTCTTCTTCCCACCACTGTTTCTTCAAACTCCTGTCTTGGTATTCTCTTGAGATCCATTCTTTTCATGTGTCCAAACCAACGCAATCTCTCTCTACCCATCTTGTAGCTCAAACTTTCCACTCCCAGCTCCTTCCTAATACAACGGCTTCTCAACCTGTCCATCTTTGTTACTCCCTTCACACTTCTTAGGAATTTCATCTCCGCTGCCTCCAGCTGGCTGCGTTCCTTATTTCCAATCCCCCATGTAACTGCTCCGTATGTTAGTATTGGTAAGAAATACATTTTATACATGAGCAGTTTACACTGGCGAGGGAAATCTTCGTTCCACAGCAGCTTGCGAACAGCTTGGTAGAAGGACTCGGCTTTTTGAATTCTCGCCTTCACCTCTGCATCTAAATATCTATATATCCAAATATCTACTTAAAATATATTTCTAATGTTTTTTCTTTACACCTTTCCCAGGAGCGAACTATTAAACATGTCAACACTGGGCAGTGTCTACAGAAACCCGATGTTAAGGACACTTCATTACCACTTCTTCGAGCCTGCGATCAAAGTCTTGGACAGCAATGGGTCATGAAAAGTAAATTCAGATGGCAGGCGAGCTAACTATGGACTTAATAATATTGAGTGTTGCATATCAAATTGTCATCAAATCAAATGAAGACTACTTTTTATTTCCGTTAATCCTAAAAGGATGCTGTTATGACTTTATTTGTATACAAGTGTGGAAAAAGTAGTAGAACTAATGGTGAAATTAATGATCTGTGTTGAGTGAGACAATGTAAACTCAGTACCGTACTTAATTTGATGGACACTGGATGATTGGATACAAATCTGTGGGTGATGGTGCTTTATAAGTGCTTATAGTGTACCTAATATTATTTATCAAATATCATCTTTCATAACTCACTATACAGTACCTACTGTATAAATATTAGCATTGATTTTCCAATTTGACATTTTCTCAAAGCTCGAGTTTCCAAAATGTACATTGCGGCCCAGTTAGTTTTTCTCGTTTTGGCTGTTAATGTATTGGTAAAAATCTATTGTTATTAACTACCTATATATTCAATGCATCTTGTAATGACAAACCTATGAAAAGAATTGACTGTATTAATACCAGTATAAATGTCTATGTTAATACTGCAGTAGTGGGCAGGCTAACTAGTAGAGCCTTGGCCTCATACCGCATGTTTTCCATTGTTAGACTTATACTCATAGAAAAATAGATGGACAAATTCATGTTAGCTTGCCCACCACTGTATGTGGACCACTAGTTCAAACGGATGCAAATTCCAATGTATTTTAATATGTTTAGAAATATGTTGAAAGAATGTGTTGAAAAAAATTATTTCAATTAATCACCAATGTAATCTTAACAGTATTAACTTTTCTAACTTCTTTACATACAATTTTATTTTACGTGAGCTTCTCTCTTCAGACAGTCTGTTAACTAATTATTGTAATAAATAATTACTCATATAAGATATTTATTTCTAGTACATTCCAACAACCTACAATTTGTTTTTCATGGGCTGTATCATGTTTAAGAGTTTGGGATATTAGACATTCCCTATTGCTATTTTGTTATAATGACTATTGAGTTATATAATTGTTTGTTACCATTTTCTGGTACAAAAATAAAATTACATATTGAGAGAAGGAATCTTTTTCATTGCAAGTCCTCGCTGTTGATTGTTCGAAAGAGCAGGTGACTGGATTTAAAGTTGAAGCTTGAAAAATATCGTCCCCCCACCTCAAGACTAGGTACACTCTCTAAAAACTAGGAAAACGCTCAGTGTACCGCGTTGATGAGCGAGCACGGGTACGTTCAAATTCTCAAACCGGAATGCGTTCAGAAAGCACAGAAAACAAATACATCAATATTGAATTGAAAAATGACCCACTCAGTCAACATAAATGTAGATATCTGCTTTTCATTGAACGTGAAAATAGCATCTAAACACTGTGGTTCCTCAAGGAAATCAGATCCATGTGGCAGTGGAAAAACAGTTATTTCGATACTTCATCTCCGACAGCTATTAAAAATGTCAATAAGTGCATACGTTCTCAACTGATAGGGCTGAAATATTGTAAAATAAGAGACATTGTTGGTCTTAATGACCATGCAAAATATGAGTAAATGATCACATTTATCGAAGACCATTTTCATTTTACAACCTATCAGGAGATGTTTATTTAAATTTTAACCAATTAATGGATTTCAAAAAAATTAGGATCTACAAACGGAAAAAGTTGTCTCTACATGTATGCAAAATTTCAGCTCGATCGAAGAAAAACTCGGACCTGTATAGCCAAAATATGAGTTTGATCAGATTTATCGAAGACCATTTTCATTTTTCAACCTATCAGGAGATGTTTATTTAAATTTTAACCAATGAATGGGTTTCAAAAACATTAGGGTCTGCAACGCCCAGAGAATGTCCGAGCACGTGTGCAAAATTTCAGCTCGATGGAAGAAAAACTCTGACCTGTATATCGTCACTCGTCAGTAAAAAAAAAAAAAACAGGTCCGTGCCAAATGAGCCAAAAGGAGACGCTCGCTTAATAACATTTTTTTTACATGCCTTTGAACTTGTAGGTACCCGTCCCATTTTGTCCAATGATGCAAATTCTTATGACCAAGTAGGACCAAATGTATTAATTTGGTCATACAAGACCACATAATGCAGTGTATTGCTTCTAGATTCTACCATGTTAAATTTGTTTTTAGAAATAAAATTAGTAAAGAATGTTTGTTCCAACTACCTACATTACTTGCAATTTATGTATTGAACAAAGTTATTACCTATATTAATTAATATTGCCAATTAATAATTATAATAATCCAATCAACATTATGAAAATAATGTAATGCGCCTTTCTGTTACGATAAATACAGGTCACAATTTTTCTTCAATCAATCTGAACTTTTGCACACATGTACGGACCTAGTACGTACCATCTCTGGGTGTTGCAGACTATTAATTGGTTTGGAATCCGTTGATTGGTTCAAATTTAAAAACAAATCTTCCGATTGGTTGGTCCGATCAATTTTAAATTTTGCGAAGTCATTGCAACCAACATTGCCTCCAATCTTACGAAGTATCAGCCAAATAGTTTAAAAAATATCTTCGGATTGGTCAAGTATTAAATTCAAAATGTTCCGAGTTCAATTTTGCATGGTGATGAAGACCAACGTTACTAATATTTTATACATTTCAAACTAATCAGTCAAGTAATTAGTTTGAAATCGCTTTCAGAAGTGTTTAATAGAAAATTGCAAGTCCGACATTTTTTGAGTGGACCATGATTGGTTTTAGGTTTTGCACCTTTCGGTGATCGCTCATAAACGCGTTACACTGAGCGCTTTCCTAGTAGTAATACCATTAACAATTATTCTTAATTGTTAGGTGATTTGAAACATAAGACGCTATTTCTCAACAAAAAAGTTTTGCAGATTACTTAGTCTTGAACTGGGGGGACAATATCTACATATCACAAGTAATTACTACACCAAACCCGTCACCTTCCCTATTGAAACAGATGACGGCATTCCTTCTCAGTTTCAACGGCGGCAACCACCCATGTATTTAGTAAAATTGAAAACGTAGGAAGTTAATGGTGACATCAATTTTATTATATATTTTAATTTTATATACGTAACACAAGAGTAGAGATGCGAGCCGAGATATTCTCAAAGAGATTATTCTCCGAGAATATTTGAGAATATTCTCACCGGAGGTTTGAAAATTATTATTATATATAAAAAGTTCAAATTTGAATGTTTTGTGCCATTTTATGGCCTTGGAAGGCTGTGCAATCAGGGTTTGGTAGTTATAATACGTCCTGTATAAAATACGTATATTACGTACGTATAATACTGTATAATACGTAGGTATAATATGCCGAAGTTTTATACGTTTTATACATGTTATGTTTTAAAATTGTTCACAAATTAATGAAAACCAGAAAGCTCACTTAGTTTTCACTTAGTTTGCCCTTGAAATTCCACAATATAATTCCACTCATAAGATGTCAATAAGTCTATAACTTGACTGATTGGGCTTAAAATGACTTGAAAAATGTTAGATAATGTTGGTCTTGATTACCATGCAAAATGTGAACTTTTATCGAAACATTTAGATTTTCGACCAATCAGAAGATATTATTTGAAACTTTGATAGATTTTAGTCAATGTAGGACACAATGACTTGGTAAAATTTCAAATTGATCGGACAAACCAATGGGAAGATAAATTTTGTAAAATTCGAACCAATCAATGGATTTCAAATAATTAGGGTCTGCAACGCCCAGAGATGGTCCGAGCATGTGTGCAAAATTTCAGCTCGATCGGAGAAACGGTGCGACCTGAATACAGGTACAGAATGAAAAAAAATTGGGAGGTCCCTGCGCCAACACTTCATGTTTGAAACCTGATTCCCATTATGAAACCCAATAACAATATGTATGCAAGATCCATAAAAGTACATAATTTTTGGTATTGAGCTAAAAGTTCGAGTTTTTATAAGCATAGATGCATTTTTAAGAATATGCTCGAGAAAATGCTCGTGCTCGAGAATATTCTCAAAAAGAATATGCTCGAGCACTTTACATCACTACACAAGAGTGGGTATGCAATGCAGCACTCCTTTGTGCACGTGTAATGGTAGCAACGAGTGCACACAGACATTTTTTTCATCAAATTAGAAATAGTTCAGAGAATGTAAATTTGATGTAATTTTCTTTCCTTTCAGGATACATTTCTTAAAATGAAAATGGATTAACTTACAATCCCCAATATTTTATTTATTTTTTATAGGCAATGCCCAGGCAAAACAGCTCAACCGATTGTTCTAAAATTGTGTAAAACACACTAATTAATTTGATAATTTCATGAGTGGCTCAGTGGTTCCAGGTAGTTTTGAATGAGATCCTGTGATTTTTTGAAAATTAACTACCTACTATACCTAATTTCTAAACTGCAACTTAAAACTTTGCATGGTCTTTGTGACCAACATTATCTGTATTTTGACAATTTTCAGACTAATCTGTCAAAAATCCGTAAGCAGAGCCAGTTGTTTGTGGTGATAAAAAAAGCCAAAATTCGTTTTCAACATTCTGAAAGTGGTGAATTGGTGGTGATAATTATGTTAATTTTCGCGATTGGTGGTGAAATGGAAAAAATATGATTTTCGTAAGAATAAGTGTGAAATGACGCACGAGCGACCTCTCACTAGCGAGACTCGGCGCGTGAGCATGCGCACCCCTGTTCAAGGTCATGTAGATGCGACATTCCATGCTCAGCAGCCAATCAGCTGGCTTACGAAGAAAACACTGGGATTCTTTCTATTTCGTGGTACTTTAGACACAGATCGAGGAAATTTTCGTAAAATATATACTCGGAATCGGGGAATGTTGCAAAACACGTAGGTTTGGGACAAAATCGCGAGAATTCGTCAATATCGCGTCAAAACACAAATTTCGCGAAAATTCGCGAGAAAAAGATACATATATTTGGAATCAGGAGTGTATGAAACGTAAAGATATGACAGAAAATTCATGTTTCTAAACATTTCGCGTTTATCGTGGAAACCATAAACAACTGGCCCTGTCCATAAGTAATCGACATTTTACTGGCATTTTTGCTTGTTGGAAACATTTCTTCACATACCTATTTTTGGCTCATTTGGCACGGACCTGATTTTTTATTTTTTTTTTTTTTTCCGCTATGTGAGGCTATGCAGGTCACAGTTTTTCTTTGATCGAGCTGAAATTTTGTACACATGTAGAGACAACCTTTTCTGTTTGCAGGCCCTAATATTTTTGAAATCTATTCATTGGTTAAAATATAAATAAACATCTCCTGATAGGTTGAAAAATGAAAATGATCTTCGATTAAGGTGGCTCAACCAATCGAATCGGGCATAGTCTCAGATTTTCATAATTTTTTGTCTACTTATTGATAATCATGCCATACACAATCATTGAAAAAATTAAACACTTCTCGTGTCTAGTTTCTGAGATAAATTGAGTTTTCTTCCCCATGTTCTCTTATGGCAGCCAAGTAAAATCGTGTCACATTTAGGCTAATAATGAAGATCTAATTTTTATGTAGTCCCAACTTTGATCAAAAAACTTTTTTTCTGGTAGATATATGGATATTCTATTAGGGAAAAAATTCAAAACAATACCAACGTGTGCTTTTTTAGAAGTTATAAACGAAAAACGCAATAATTTTCCTATACCTCCTGTGTTCAAGTTTTGTTCATTCTCGGAAGGCAATAATTTGAAACCTCGCTGTAAGACAGGAGTTGCAAGTTAAATTACATTTTATGGTTTGTTTATACTTAAATATAGTTGAAATGTTGGAAAAAGTAATTCGTGATGGTAATTTCAAAAAATAAATATTTTGGAATGTTCGATCGGTTGAGCCACGTTAATCTGATCAAACTCATATTTTGGCTATACAGGTCAGAGTTTTTCTTCAATCGAGCTGAAATTTTGCAAACATGTAAAACTAACCTTCTCTGATTGCAGGCCCTAATTTGTTTGAAATCCATTAATTGGTTAAAATTTAAATAAATATCTCCTGATAGGCTGAAAAATGAAAACGGTCATCGATAATTCTGATCAAACTCATATTTTGCATGATCATTAAGACCAACATTGTATCTTATTTTACAAAATTTCATCCCAATCAGTTAAGAACGTATGAACTTATTGACATTTTTAATATCTGTCAGTAATGAAGTATCGAAATGAATGTTTTCCAGCGCCACTTGAATTGAATCTGATTTGCTATATTTACCAGGGTGCTTAGATGTTATTTTCACGTTTCGATGAAAAGTATAAACTTTTTTGTTGATTGAGTGATCATATTTCAATTCAACATGTATGGATATGTTTTCTGTGCGTTATGTACGCATTTCCGGTTCGAGAATTTGCACGTACCCGTGCTCGCTCATCAACGTGTTACACTGAGCGTTTTCCTAGTATTTATCATTGCAACTTGGGACGCATTTCATCTCAGCTCTTTTCAAGGACTTGAGAGCAGAAACTTGCTTTTATTATTCAACGATTCTATTTATGTAAGAATAACTTTCAAGTCTTCTTTGATTGCGGCTCAAAGATTGCTTTTTTAGTTTGGTCCTCCTAAGTATGTTACTTGTTTCAATTTCAATCTTGCTGACAATTTTGAATTAACAAAAATTGCTTAAAGACGTTTATTATATGATTAATGGCGTTTTCCACTGGCCGCACTGAAATGATGTCATCATATAAAACTCAAATTTCAAACCGTGTGCAGAACTAGTGCGGCCAGTGGAAAACGCCATAAGATTTATAAGCGATATACAGAATTTCAGTTCGGGGTGTTGCGTGTAACGGTGCTTTCTCATAAACGCGTTACAAAGAGCGCTTTCCTAGTACCTACAAACTAAACTTACGTACTAACAAAAAGCTAGAGGCAACTTCTTTGGTTACCTGTACTATTGTTTAAATGGCAAAGAATTAAAATCGATGTGCAATCTCAAAATTATTACACCTTTGGGGCTAATCTGAGTTTGATAGAAGGGTTTGATCTACGATCACCACACTTTACAGGGATTGGAAAAAGTCTGCGCATTATGACGTCACTCTCATAAGACCCATGCTAAATGAAGTCGGCCCAGGGTCTGGGCCGCCGATTTGCACCCAATTACTTCCTGCACTCGCGAAATTTTGGAGTGTTTTAATTTGATTCACACAATTGCCGCCAGGTTTGAAAGAGCTTCTCAAACTTGCCGCTGCTAAAGATGATAGCGCATTGTCGAATATTTGAATTCTGTTCTGGCGGGAGATAAAGACATGTGTAACGAGAGTGACATCACAGCCGCTTGTTCTATACTTGTTGTGTTCAAGGGGACCAAACCCATGGGCAGCTATTCAGACAGTTTCTAATCCCTGTAAAGTGTGGTGACCGTAGGTTTGATAGAGTTTGTAAACTCTATTAGGTAGGTACCTACTTGGTTAATAATGGAGACAATATGTAAGGTAGAGATTTTTTTTTAATTAATTACCACAATCAACATACACAGTACAGAAATTTACTGTTCTTTGACTTCTCGAAGACGCCTCACTGCAGATCGTACAGAAGCCGCTGCTGTTGTGCTATAGACCCAAGCGCCGCCAGCTACTGTCCGCTTACACCGCTTGCAAGACCAGATACCAACGCACGACCGCTTCATGGCCTCCTGTAAGATACAAATTATAATAGCATTAATATTTCATTGCACTACGGCCAGGTTATGAAATTTCTGTTTTAATAAAATTATTACAAAAATGTCTTCACAAAAACCTAGGTATTTTGGATGCAACTTTAAATAAATTCTAGACAGTGAAAACTTATGAGAGAAATACACTCATAACTTTCGAAGTGATTCATAACATGTATGTACTACCTATAAATTTAAAATTATATTAATTGAAATTAAATGGGTTTTATCCTACATCAAACAACTTTTTTTAAGCCAATGTTTCAAGGTCCGTAGCTTCAAGGAAAAAAAATTAAAGTGGTTAATTTTAAGATTTTTTAAGTAGGTACCTAGTTTGAAAGCTTGGTACCACCAAAGATATTAGTACCACCACACCAGGTGAAACCACTGGGTTGGGTTGCCCATTCAAAAATTCTGAATTTATGTGTAGTCACCAGTGGTTAATTTGGGGGTGGACGAGGGCGGCCGGGTCCCCCCACTTACTTTTCTTGGAAGTAAAAATTGGCTTTAAATTGTATACAAATCGCGTGAAAATGCACCAAATGTGTTCCTGGATTTCAAAATTTTCCCGGGGCTATGCGCCCCGGACACGCATTCTATTGGGAGGGGGGCCCTCCCTCCGAACCCCACACAATCGCCAAGGGGCGGTCTGGGATGAAAAGGCCCGGGATGCGTCGTAACGAAGGGGTCCGTAAAGACGATATCACTCGTAGGGAGGGGGGTTTTGGGGGCTTGCCCCCCAGCTTTGCCCCGCAGGGAATTTTTTGAAATATAGTACTTTAAGAATTGATTTGGTGAGCTGTGGGTGCTTCTCACGTACTACTTTTTTTATTTTTTTACTTTCGTTTTTTACCCGATTTTTTTGCGAAACTTGCCAGCACTTAGATTTTGTATCGTATATTTTATTGTTGAAATTAATTCAACTTTATTATATTACTGTCTATAAGGACTAACATGGACGGCAATGGATTGGTTAGGTAGTTGTAAATTCAAACGCTTTTCTAATGAATATAGAATATAATGAATTAATGCAAGTGCGTATCCAGGATGACATTTCGGGGGGGACCGGACATTACTAATATTTAGAAAAATCACATCAGAGACAAGGGGTTTCGGGGCGCAGCCCCCGAGAAAATTTTGGATCAAGGTCATTCACTTAGGTGCAATTTTACAATTTGGGTAAATTGTAAATTACAAAATATCGAAAAATTGGTCTAAGAGGTTTAAAAATAGGTACATTTTATTAAACTCATGATGAAATTCAAGTCCGGGGCGCATAGCCCCGGAAATTTTTGGGAATTTTAACTCAATTCTAACCATTTTGGAACGTTTTTGACATGATATGTCTATTTTTAAGAGATTTTCACATATTATTTTAAATGTGCTTATTTTCTTAGATGAAACCCGTATTTACTCACATAGTCCACCATATATTTCAAATACTGAAATCTCAAAACAGGGATGCAGAATAAACACGCGTGCGGACTATCTGCGCATCAAAAGTGACTTATTTTGTTTGAAAAACGTGCGACTGGGGCGAGTTCCGCTGTCCACGCCACCCCTACCCCTACTTTTAACACTTCGTAACCAGTCGTGGAACTTCGGCGTGATTCGGCTACTCTCGACTCCCTTCCCCCTACTTCACACTACCAGTTTCACTCCGAGAGTTCATTGACTGTGCGGGGGTAGGTTAGGTACCTATTGTTTTGTATGAATAGAACAGTGAAGGAAAAGCGGTCATTTAGTGTACTTTGTTTGTCTGTCATTTAGTGCGGAATATTTGCGCAACAATAGCATTTTTCAAAAAACCAGTTTCAAAACCAGGGGAAACTAAACAGGGAAAAATATGCGAGTAAATACGGTAATTAATTTAAGGACATTTAACATATCAATCAATCAATACATTAATCATTTATTAAATAAATAAAACAATTGAACATTAAACATTCTCTTCTTTGCAACGAAATAAGTTTATTTTCATCAATGTGGCGGAAGGAAAAAAACAAATGACAGGGTTTGAATTTCTGATTTGCTGATTAACTCCACCTTAAGGGACGCCAAACCTGACCGTGTTATCATAGGGATCCTCTACCACCCCTTACATGATCAGTTAATGCAGCCAAGATGTGACATTTCAGTCGTTTTAAAAATTAGTGAATGCTGAATTGTGCTAATTCAATTCAATTCAATTCAATTCAATTCAATTCAATTTATTGGTCTTCTTACAATTTGTATATGTATACAGTGGTAAGGTATAGCTCCTAGCATAATAGTAACATAATAGATAGAATATTGAAGGTATGTAGGTTAGACACTAGACATTTTTTTTCCCCTAGACTTCATAATCATTAATCACAGACTCTCCGCCACAAGAACGTAATGATGAAATACAGATGATATGAAGTGAAGCAGTAATATGAAGTGCATAAAATATGAACACAAAATAATATGAGGTACCTACATACTATCATGAAATACACAATAGTACGAACACATAATACTATGAAATACATATTAGTCTTAAGAAACACATAAAATATGAAATACACAAAATATGAATTACAAATAGTATGAAAAAACATAACATAATAATATGAACGCATAGTATATGAAGGGTGACGAGAACTGGTGCCCTGACCCTAGTAGCTAGAACTGTTAACCCTGTGTACATTAGCATTATGTCTAGACGAAAGAATAATAAAATAATAATGTTAAATGTCCAGTCTCACTCATTGGCTAGATGTCAGAATTTAATGTTACGTCCAGACTCACTCATTGGTTGAATAGTGAAAAAATGAAGTCAAATCAAGCCCACCTTGAAATGCCAGGGAAAACAATTGAATTTTAGTTTTAATGTCAGCCTACACAAAATGCACACCTAGGTACATATTAAAGTGATTTTAAAGTTAAAAAAATTATAAGGGAGACCATGAAATAGATAGTGAATTTTAGATATAAATAAACAAAGTCATACAAAGTGGGGGGGGGGGGGGGGGCAGCCGCCCACGCCCTCCTTAACCCTTGGCAAAATGTTTTCAGCCTAGACATAACATAAGCCATTGTTAGGTCAGACGTAAGAATACACTCCGAACTGTTAAACAGTTCAGCTGACAACCTGCAGATAGTAGCAGAGATCCTAAGATCGAGCAGATAGATTGGCCTCCTGCATTAAGCCCGATGCACAATTGACGTGGACGGACGACGGAGACGATGTTTAGGTATGACATATTCACTCTGTCTGTTCACAATCGGACGTGGACGGACGACGACTTTAACATTGTATCCGTCTCCGTCGTCCGTCCGCGTCATTTGTGCATCGGCCTTTACACCAGGGACATCATTATCATCCGAGTTATGCCAAGGCATGAGAAAGTAATTCTGATTCAGGCAGTGGCTGGAGTGCAGTTCTACTTTCCGATCGGTTCGATGTTGGATTATGAATAAACAAGTAGGCTCACCTTTCCACAAAATGTGCAGGTATATTTTGAATGTTGAGTAATTTCCATCTTCTTCACCATTTTCCTTAGCGATGCACCGTAACGCGTACCATACTTGCCGGTGATTCCAACTTTCTTCGTCCGTTTTGCCTACAAAAAGAGATGAATTTGACTTAATATTACAGTTCATACGTACACCATGAGTCCGACCCATTTCATAATATAGCCAGACAAATACAAATAGGTAGTAACAGTTTATAAATGCATGGAGTTGGTTACAATGCGCCAAATGTCATCAAGACATTATTGCCAAATGAACAGCGACTGGAGACAAGGAAATGTGTAGGTTATACACGACATATAATATATTTTAAGTGAGTATCAACACAATTAATACGAAATCAACCCGCAAATGATTTATAAAGAACAAAATATATATGGATT
Organism: Leuctra nigra; assembly: GCA_934045905.1. NCBI lineage: Eukaryota > Metazoa > Arthropoda > Insecta > Plecoptera > Leuctridae > Leuctra > Leuctra nigra. The sequence goes on from OW203761.1 coordinate 7,412,224, forward strand.
GCAATAATATGTAAGGATTCAAATTCCTACCATTTTATGAATTAAATAATCCGACAGCAGAGGAATCCAACAGGAAAAGAGCCTCCTAGCGCCCAATATACGAAACGAATATTGAACGTACTAAAATATATCATTGTTGCCAACATAAACAGAAAACGCGCGTATATCAAATTCAAAGTTTGGCGGTGAGCCTCTTGCTTACATTCTACAAGTTGCCTCATCATTTCAACTGACAACATTTACGCGTTATACATTGTTATAAGGTATTCCAATTGGCTAAAAAAAAAAAAAAAAATCATTGCTTTTACGACCAGGAGGCCAAGTCTTGAAACTTACGCTTTCAGGACGCAAACGCTCTAGGACGTCAACAAGTCCCATTTACTGTAAGAATGATGACCTTGAAATCTACTGTTAACTGTTTAGCTTAATTTTGAATAAGGTTTTATGACTGTATTATATCTGTAATAATAATAATTATAATGTTAATAAATTGTTTCCAATAGATTGCTGGATGACAATCAAATAAGTGGCTTGACTTTATGTTTCAATGTCGATCACTCTTACAGTAAATGGGACTTTATGACGTCCGAGAGCGTTTGCGTCCTGAAAGCGTAAGTTTCAAGACTTGGCCTCCAGTATTTTTATTTAAATTATAATTTTACTAGGTACTACAGCTGTTGTATATATTCCTCCGCAATGTTAATGATAGTGAAAAATAAAATAGGTATAATGAGGGGAAGGACGTCATGGTATTTGAGAAGAGAAACCTCTAAGTGAAACCATGAAAAAGAGTGCAATTCCAGAGAGGGTAATTATTAGGGATGGATCAAAAAAATATCGAAATATCGATACCTGAATATATTGAATATCGATATATTGAAATATCGATATATCAAAATATCGTGAAGTTTATACCTACTATGGCAAAATAATTCATATTTGCAGTGCAGGGTTTACCAGATTTATGGACAATTTCTCAGTTTATATTATTCACATTTTCTTTCTTATCTGGCTAGTGAGTGACCCTATATTTTGGAACGGCTGTGTTATTTCTTTTTACATTTCCTTTTGAAATGCCTAGCAGTTTTAGGAGCATTCATGCGATATATCAATATTTCCATTCCTATACATCTAAATATATTATTTTCATATATCAATATATCGATATATGTATCGAAGTATCGATATATAAATGATATCGAAAGTCTATATCAAAATCCAAGTTCGCTCCATCCCTAGTAATTATTGTTTTATCATATACATACATAATAGAGTAACCTGCACTAAAATATTTATCAATAATTTAAGAATATAATAAATTATATTTAAAATATCAGTTGAGGAGTCAAGCAGAGCTCGAGGCCTTGCCGTGCCACTTTCTTTTTATGCACTGGGAAATGTGATAATTGATCCTTTAATAATTTCGCTTGAGTAGTTTCCGATAGGCGATGATATTGGACAAAGTAAGTAGGCATTTTTAAACAATAAATAATAATGATAATTCATGATACTTTTTGAATTACATTTATTTTTAATACTTTTCTATATCCACAAGTTATAATAGAATCTATATTACCGTCTCCACATCATATACATATATATCTTATAAGAGAAGTCTTATAATTGCAAAAGACTCTGCTTAAAGTAATGAACCATTCCAAGAATATAAAGTAAACACGCTTGCGTAGATACCACAAATATTAAGGAAATGGCACAAAACAGATAAACATTTTTGTTGACAGAGATCTTATGAATCGAGTCTCTGCAATATTTAGTTGAGACATCTCCAAAAACATAGCACATTGAACTTTAGTATATAGATTGTACAATTGCATAATATAACGTTAGCTAATAAAATGCAACAGCGACAACTTGGTCAAATTGTAAACATAGAGCTTCTCTAATCCGCCAGAAGAGCGAATCGGTCACAAATTAAGCCCCGGAACAGGCTACTCGTGACCAACTGAGCCCCTTGCTCAAACGCCGGATTAGGAATCGAGAGGCTGACGTCCACTTCCGGTAAGGACCCAGACTCCCATAAAATTTAAATTTTTAGCATTTAAACTGGAAATGAATATTAGATAACATACACATTTTACATCCAGTTTCAGGATAGGTTTTGACTAGATACCATAAACTACAAATTCTGTGAGATTTGGTCCAATCAAATCCTGGCACGTCACTTCCGAAGGAATCCAACAGATTTTCGTTATACTTTTCAGCACTCCAACACTATTTCTGTAGCTGTCTTTCCTGTGTCATTCTCTTCGAATTCAAGCACATCTCTAATATATCTTGTAACGTATCGTTGCAAACAAGTGGCATTTAAGTAGTCCTTCCCACAATGGGATGATGCCACTGAAACCTCACACTTCATATTTATTGTTATAATAATAACCATTATGAATTCAATTCAGATTTCATATCCTTGTCATTATTTGAAAACCCATCCATTTCCATGCACTATTTCTTGGATATTCTCTTCGAAGATACGTATCAGACTCCATCTTGACTTCCAGGAATATTCCTTTCCATTAAGTCGCATTAAGGTTCCCACTCCAAATTTGCCCTTCGGCTGCACATGCTCAGAGTAATGAGAGGATCATTTCACAAAATAATTTAATTGTCGTCTCCGAAACACATGATGGTAACAACAGAGTACGACCTCCCTCTGCGTTCCTACTGTGAAAGTAGGCTACTATGTATTTTGATCAGGCTTCAAGGTAGATACATTCCTGTTTGCAAGTTATCATCGATTTGCTATGTGTAATTTGGAATGTTGTGCAAAGGTACTGTAAAGAGTTCCAGAAAAGGAGCTTTTACAGAGAATTGAAATCTACCTTGCCTCAATGATGTTAGCTTAAGACTTAATGTATGTGCGTTGGCATTGTACTTAGGCACAATTTTGTTTTGTTACGTTTAGCTCAGGTAAGGCAGACTGTAAAAAAACTGGAATTTCATTCCTAATTGATTTTTTTGAACTATCCACTTATTTGTGAAAGTTACTTTGTCTAGCCTTACACTGACATCTGCCTTTTTCAAAGCAGGTCTCTGCGACTAGAAATATTATTGGATATCTAGTCACGCTTGATTGGAGAGTCAAAGCGAAGAAACAACTCCTCTTTTGTACGTTGGTCAGCTATAAGTATAGCATGACTTAATAAGTAAACATTTATAGTTTGAACTGGCAAACGATCTAAAGTGATCAATGTTTTTGCCAACAATAAAACATATCAATACAATGTGACAATTAAATGTTCTCTACGAACCCACATGCCTATACAGATCATTACGACCGCTTTTGGTAAAATACCATACTTTAACGTAATAATCATTACAGTATACAATACTAACTTGAACATAAATGCAAATGTAAGCGTTCATTCATTCACATCACGATTGTGTGTAAACCCATGCCCTATTCACCTGTAATTTATACAGGCACATGCACACATTATAGTAGAATTGAATATAATAATGAACAAGGGATTTGTATTGTAGTGACTAGCCATATAATAATATTATTATACAAGGAGGCTCCTGTGGTAACTTGCTAGCTGGTTCCGTCCAACATTTTATAATACTGCATTATCCAACACTTATGATTCCTCACTGCTTCTTACCGCCACAGGAGCAACACAAAAATGAGATCTATCTAGACACTAGTTTTACTGGCCATCACATAAAAAAAATATAACAAAAACTTGATTGTTTTACAACAATGACTGGCACCAGGTGCTGGATGAAGTTCAATGTTATATACATTTATATAATAATTTATAATATATTCATAATAGTAAACATTCACTTTGTCTTTGTTTCAGAAATAGTGGGAAGTATTGTTGCAAACAGGCTCATGTTCATGGCACCGCGAGGCCGAAGCAGAGGAGAAGAGCCGACGCCTGGCGGGGGGAAGAGCGGAGAGGGAAGGGGGCACTTCAGAACACTGCGTTGTTGTGATTGGCTGATGATTCGGGCGGCAAGACGAAGTGAGCCCCGGGCGAGACGAGCATCACCGGCTCCGTATTGCGCCGTTTCATCTTCCCCTTCATCTTCTTCAGCATCGTCGCCTAGGAGGGGCAGGGGAGACGGGTGTCAGGGACGGAACAGGGAGCAAAAACAAATTAGTGCAAAGGAAAGAGAAGAATATGACATTAATACTTAAAGTGGATCTCATTCCTCACAAACACACAAATACACACACACACACACACTTACAAATGAAACACAGTTTGACGAAAGAGAAAAGAAGCGGCAGAAACGGTAGACCAAGAAGCAGAGTGGGGGGGGGGGGGGAGAGGGGGTACGAGCATTGTGGAACAACATAAAGATGCAGTCTGGGTGGATTCCCAGAACATCTCCCATGCAACTTGGGGTCTGCATGCGGGGTGGGTCGGGGGGGGGGGGGGGGGACGCCAGATTGCATCGGGGTGGAGTAAGTTGTGGAGACGGTTAGTCGTCACTGCTCTTGCCCCCCTCCCCATTGGCAGGCTGGATGGAAGGTTCAGTATTCCTTCGCTTGATCTTAGTTTTCTTCAACATGGTTGCCTGTAGTAAGAGCAACATGGACATTAGTCCCTGCTTGTGGAAGGAGACTGAGGGAGCGAAACAACAGACGGAATCTGCAAGGATGCTAGGAATCACAGCAAGTGGCCTTTGCCAAAGTTGGATCTTTGAAGAAATATCTGAACTCATGTAAAAATGTACAAAACAAACTTTTCAAAATCAGATAAGAGAGAAGAGCACCTATCGAAATTGTTGAGAAAAGAAATACCTAGTTCATCAATTTATAAATAATTTTCTAAAGCTCTTTTAACAGCAGAAATTAAATTATATCTAGTAGGTATAGACTACAATAAAATAATATAAAATTAAATTACAGAATAAAATTAAAGCTAGAATAAAATCCTGTCCAAACATTCCTGTGATCATTCAAAATCTATTAAAATGTTGTATGTTTGTGGATAACACATTGTTTGTTAGTATACTCTGCTCGTTTACTATCAGGTGAGACAGTAGTTAGCCACATTCTCAGGAATATTTCATTGCTACCCTTTGGATTGGGTCCCTCACTTTAAGAGCAATTAAGGTACCTACTAACATGAGGAATGTCAGAAAAATGATTACAAATCTTAAGATAATAAAATGTTATAAAATAATTTCATAATTTGGCTTAGATTTCTTAATCTATGTTATGTTAGTAACTTGCCAGCTCTTGAACAGTATCAATGTGCTTACCTTGAGAGCAGACTTAAGAATGACAACCTCGCACGGGGTCTGAACCCAGGGCTCTCCGTCTACTTGGACGGGAATGTCAGAGTGGAGATGGATCTTGATGTGTCCACCCTGGGCGATGCGCATGGCCGAACGCAGACCGGACTGAATCTGACCCAGGTGTACCACTCCGGTAACACCAACCACCTCCAGCATGCCGTCCCAGTGGTTGGGTTTTGAGAAGTGGTCCTCCTTCTCCGGGCCCCAAGGGTTCGCTCCCGATCCCCAACTGTGTGAAAGAGTATTCAAGGGTGAATTTGAAATTAATTATAGAAACAGTAGGTACAAATGATAGTTAATATTGTTAAGCACACGAATGTGGAAATGAGTAATGAAAACAGAGGTGGTCTTAGCTGAAAAGGAATAGGGATTTATGCAGCAAAATACTCGGAGAAGCAAGTACAAGGGTTTATAATACAGTGTTGAGAAAAAAGTTACAGAAAAAACAAATGAAAATGGGATAATCTGCCCCTGGATGAAAATATCTGTCTGAGTATAAGTGTAATGTGTTGATGAGCAAGCACTGATACGTACAACCAACCAACATCTCCAACCAAACATGATCCAATCACATCCAATCCAAGATAACTTCTACATTATGTCTGATTTTCATTGAAACTTCACAATTTTGGAATCCAACCAACAGATCCATGTGTTGTGATTTTGGACCGTTTTGATGATAAATCTTCTTTGACAGTTCTTTCAAAACTCTTAAAATGGCAAGACTCTAAAAAGTCTTAAAACGTCTGTAAAAATACTTGACCGATTGCCGATTGGACACTATGATATTATGGACACTATGACCTATTGGGCTGAAAATGTATAAAATATGAGACAATGTTGGGATGATCACCATGCATTTCAAGTCTACTAAATTGTCTCATATTTACCTTAGAATATTGAGAATTATGATGCCATCTACTTGTGGCAGCTCAACATGTTTCCCATCAACTTCCAAACGAATTTCTTTGTGAAGATCCTTGCACATCTTACGGCCAACCATTTTACGTAGACCCATCTTGACGTACACTCCTTTGTTGTGAAGCCTGAAGAACCAATTACAATATAAAGTATTGAGCACCTAATTATTTCAATAATGATGTGATTAATGCAATAACAATTAAAGCATTTACCTGCTGTTAAACTTATTTGGATTTTCCTCTCGTGCATTGTGGAAATCTAAACAGAGGTCAGCATCAATTCCGATCCCAAAATAATTGTTCATGACCAGTATCTGAGTGTTGTCTTCACCCGTACAGCCAGCTGAAAGAGAACAATGTAAATTTCAATCTTTTCCTACTTGTATAAGATGTTAAATCAGAGCTGGGTAAGTTACCAAAAAAATAGGAACGCGTTAAAGTTACGTTACTTTCCGAAAAAAAGGAACTAGTTAAAGTTAAAGTTCCTCAACTTTCAATGAAAAGTTACTTTGAAAGTTACTTGACCATTTTATTTCCGGAATGCAGCCAATTTGCTAAAACACAAATTCAGGCTGTAATTTTTCTCTGTGGAAAACAAAATTTTCAACGAAATTCCTCCCAGTAAGAAGTCTTGCATCTAATTCTACCCCCTCCCCCATGCCACGGTAGGGTTTGCCAAGTGCAAGTGAGAGGGCGAACTGGTGACGCACTAAGCATGAACGGCGTGATTGGAATGCGGTTTTGTGCAGGTGGCCTAAAATTCCTTATCAGAGAAAATCAGGTACATATTTGAGGGCGGAAATGGTGTAGTTTTGAATGTTGAGGGAAGGTACATTCTGCTCTAAAAGTAACTGCAAAAGGAACTTTTATAAATGTGAAAGTTCCACAACAAAAAGGAACTTTCCACGTTACTAAGTTACTTCTATCATAGCAGGAATGCGTTACTGTAAAAGTTACAAAAAAGTAACGCGTTACCGGTAACGCGTTACTTTTGTTAAGTTACTACCCAGCTCTGTGTTAAATCACATGTTACAATGATCCATACCATTGGGGTCATCCACTTTATCTTCGGGATGAAACACCACTGTCCAGCGATCGAGCCTGATCTCTTCTGCATCAATGACATCTCGCAGCAAGTTGAGTGGGTCTTCGCCGCCCGTGTATCCTGGTCCCCACCGCAGGACCCGCGCCAGGTCATTCCCGGTGCCCAGCGGCACGATAGCGCACGCTGGCGAGGAGCATTCGCTGTCCTGACCAACGTTGTCCAAGCACTGCAGCACCCAGCCGATAGTGCCGTCGCCTCCGCACACCAGGATCTTATAGTCCTTGATGTGCCGGAACACGTACAGTCTGAGACAAAAGTATATTTTACTTAGAAGCATGTGGTGGTCAGCAGATATAGCAGTATCCCCTTAAGCATTCTTGTACATTTCTAAATGGACCATCATTAATCACATTTACAAGAAGATGACGTTAGTATCTATCTTTCAGATCATGTTGTACAATGATCCGTAAAAGTTAATGGTAGGATTTAGTGGTGGTTACCATAACAACAGCTGATGAGCATAGTATTGTTGACGGCCTAAGACTATAGTGAACTTTATTTCGCGTTATCGGGGCAATGTACTACCTCAGTGCCTCAGTAAACTTTATAAAAGCTTGTCCCTTTTTCGAATATTTACAACAAATGCAGAGTTAAATGTTTTTATATGAAATCGTTTATGTCGTCGGAACCGTTGATATGAAGAGCAGTACCTGCCGTTTTTTTATATTTTTATAAAATTATAATGTAGTTCCATACAGGTCAACACACCAAGTTAGAAGCTATGTGGCTTACCCTGGAAGTGGTCCCCCGTTGTCAAGGTCAAATACTTGGTAGGGGTTAAGGAGTTTCCGAAAGCTGGATATAAGTTCCAGACCCTGACAGCCTCCAGACTTGACATTCACGAACACCAGAAGTGGCTGAACGCCTGCAGGTACACAGCTTGGTTCTATACTAGGCAGCAACATCACTGGAACAAATCGAGCAACACATTAGCATGTCACAGTTTCAGCAGAATCAAGATCAAACGCGTGTATGACTGAAGATGATGTGGGAGCAAGTCACCTAGTAGATGCTTGTCTTCATAACGCGATTCTCTTAAGGCATACAAAGCTCGCACTGCTCTGTTCGAGTCCTCATAGATAATCACCATCGATCCATACTCATAGTAGATGGGACCAATTGACGAAAATTTGTTTTCTGAAAATAACACAAGTCTTAAATCTCTATCTTTCACAAAAAAAAATCACACGAAAATTTAAGAATATTGAAAAACAACAAGAAAGAAGATTTAAATCACGGCCTTACCCAACCCCAAGAATTCAGTGAGCATATTCTCGTAGTTTCGCTGTGAGAGGTTAGGCGGCAAATTTCCAACAAATAATGCGAGATTTGGTCCATGAGGATCCTGTTTTAGTTGCAGGTAAAACCTCATGAGTTCCATTTGTCTTATTGAATCTCTTCCCAACTGCTTCACTATCTCCCAAGGTCTCTCATTCCATGACAACACACGCTCCGTGACTGCAAGAAAAACCGCAGTCAATCAATTTTGCACAATCTGATATTCTAATTAATTATTAACAAATGGACTAAATCCATACCTCCTCTGTCAAGAAGGATTTCACTGCATCTAAAATCTTCACACTTGGAGTTTTCCAGGCCAAACCTGGCGAGTGCTGCTTTGATGAGGTCGGCTACGGTGACCTCACTGTCTACAGGGACGTTGCAATAGGCCTCGGACACTTGCAGCTTACCGGGGTATACTCTGACGACCCCTCTGTCGTTGTCTTGATCCCTGCACACATACCCATGCAATCATGTCATACACAATGTATGTCGAGCCATAGCACTTGTCGCCGAGGTCCCTGCACACATACCCATGCAATCATGTCATACACAATAGCACTTGTCGCCGAGGTCCCTGGCTGGCTCGTCAGGGGCCTCGGCGGCTATTGTCACTAATTTATACGTTTTAAGAAGAAAGCAGCCCCTGCCCCGCTGGGCATTTTTTGGATTTTTATAACTTTAAAATTGAATTTAAAAGCGATATGGTGATTTTCAAATGTTAATTTTTTCATAAGAAAAACATAACAGAAAAAGCCCGAGAAAACTCCGACGGCGTTTTTTGATTTTCTGTCACTCTTAAAATGATTTTGGGATTATAAAATCTTGTATTTTTTTATAATGTGTCTAACAGAAAGGGAAGTAGAGGTACCCAAATCCTGCCTTGCAGGGATTTTTTTACATTTAGTCATTTTAAAACGATTTTGCGATTTTAAAACGATGTATTATTTTGAGCAAAGAAGCTAACATCGAATTGAAACTAAAAAAAGTGGCCCGGCCTGCCCGGCAGGGCGATTTTTGATCAGTGTGTAGTTTTTTAAGCATTTTTGGGATAGAGAAATATGTATTTGGCTGCAAAATGCCAAACATAATGTTAATCGAAAATGAAATGAATAGTAGAGGAGAGATGAATAGAAGAAGCAAAAAACTTGCCCTGCAGGGCACGTTTTGGATTTTTATTTTCAAACGATTTTGGGATTGTAAAATTGTGCATTTGGCTTCAAAATGACTAACATACAGAAATAGAAGAGGCCCCTGCCAACCCCGCAGGGCCTTTTTAACTTTTATCATTTTTAATTCGTTTTTGGGATTGTAAAAATTTGTTATTTGTTGCATAATGCTCAACAACAAAGAAAATGGAAGACAAATTTTAATACAAAAAGACCCCAGCCTGCCCGTTGAGCGCTTTTTGAATTTTGTTATTTTTAAATAATAAATCTATATAATTAGAGGTCCCCAGCCTGGCGAACAAGGTGTTTTTTTATTTTTGTTAATTTTCAATTGATCTTGGGATTGCAAAATAGATGCAAAAAAGAGACCCTCGCCAGCCCCGAAGGGCGCTTTTTGAACATTTGTAATTTTAAATCATTTTTGGGATAGTAAAAATGTGTATTTGACTGCAAAATGTTCAACCTAAAGGGAATGGAAGACAGGTTTACATTGAAGAAGCCTTTTTTGACTTCTGGTATCTTAAAATGGATTGTTTGATGTTAAAAATGTATGTTACACACAATCTAGGGGCCTCAATAGGCAGGGGCCTCGGCGGTGATCGCCGCCTAGCCGCGATGGCCAGTCCGGCCCTGGCACTTGCTATTTACTGTGCTCTAGGTTTAATTCAGGGCTATACGCAATTAGTTGATTGAACTATTATGTAGTATATAATAAAAATTTGAATTGTAATGCACTGATAATGATGCATGAAATGAATAGGTGAACATTTAAGGGGGAGCGATCACTCGGGTCATTATCTCATTTCTTCATAATATTTTATTTTGTGTACCAACTTATTGTCATTGATAATCATGTCATACATACACAATCGCAATCCCTTGATTGGTAGCCTGGCAAGTATTGAATTTACTTAGGAACCTCAACTGCAGCTATGTCAACAGTTATACCCAGTAGGAGCTGTAAGACAACTGACCTGAAGCGTAAGTAGACTGCGGGTCGTTTGCCTTCTTTACGTTGAAGACTCAAAACCGGCAACGGATCAACCAGTTTCACTTCGACTCCTCTCGCCTCATCCGTTGCATACAGATCCGTCAAGTAAAAATCCACTGCAATATCAGATCAGTACCAATTAATACAAGTTTAAAAGGACGACAATGGATAAATATCAATTGTATTCAATGTTAGGCAGATGAAACAATTAAAAATTAAAGATCTAAGTTCATTACCTGGATCTTTGGTGATATGGAATGCTCGCAATGCAGCGGTAAGCAGCTGTTCTATTGATACTTGTCTTGACACGGTAATCACACGAAATATCCGCCGCCGAAAAGAATTGTTGCCATCGTACACCTTTATCATTTCTGCAACACATTATAAATAAAACTTATTAAAGGTACCTGTTTGAAGGAAACTTCATCATGGAAGGGGGATCTGGAGAGTGCAGCCTAGCTGTTATCGAATATTTTTTTAAATTTTTGACTATAAAAGTGAATCTGGAAACGTCAAGTTATGAATGCTGTGCATGGTTGAACACATCAGTAGTACCAAAGATAGGAATGCCTAAACCTGTGACAGAGTGTCGGAGGTAGCCTACCAGTCCGGTCCTAGTGCTGCAGTAGGTACTGCTGATTCATTTTTTTGTTGAATATGTATCTTTTACTAAATAAGTCCAGGGCAAATAATTTTCTTTAATTTTCTAAAATTTAAAAAATTTAAAAATAAATTTAAAAACACAAGAAAATTTAAAATTTATAAATTTTCTATTAAAAATGCTACAATAACTAAAGTCATGGTTTTAAGCCGCTTTCACATAACACGCGTTTCGCGTTTTGCGTCTTTTTTTTTTACCAATCAAAACCAGCGAAAATTTTGCCGCAGGCGGTTTTTTTTCTCGCCGCCTCACCTCGATTGTCGGGAGGTTTTTTGAAATAACGCGCGCGGCGAAAATGACGTCACGACTTAGCAGCCAATCAAGTGCGCCTACGTCATGTATAAAACAAGATAGTATGGTTAATATAGTGCATATTATTCCAGGCGAAACCAAGGTGCTTATAATCCGCGCCGCTTCCGCGTCGAGGTAATGTGAATGGTTCTGGTATGGTTCTGGCAAAGCAGCGATTTTTATTTTGAAAAAGACATGAAACCTTCTGGTTGAACAGTGAGACAATCCCCCAATCCTCCCTTCCTACACGTCTGTGGGTGTGGACCTAATATTCATGGACATGTAAGTAACCCATTATTAATGAGAATTAGGTACTACCATGTCTTATCATTTATACAATCAATGAAATAAGCTTAATATAAAAATAAGTTATTTACTAATTTAATAATTACCTACATAATTATCTATATTTTGCCAATCCTCTAATTGTATTGTTAAATGTTTAATGATTTACGTTAAATTCAATTAGGTAGTTTATGTTCAGCGGTATGAATTTCTTCAATTATTATAATATCGTAACTGTTGAAAAATGATTGTGATTACTCTTCATCTGATTTTTACCTTCATCTCGGTCCTCCTTTTCTTTCCCCTTCTCTCCCTTGTGCTGCTGTTGGTACTCATCATTATCCCGACTCCGCGTGTCGCCACTGCTGAACTCCTCCGATATGCTGCGGGCTGATCAAACACTTACATGTAATGTAAGGTCATACACAGTCATTATTTTCAAGTTGATTGGTTATGGTTTCAGGCAATTTTCAGTGAAAAATACACACAAATTTAAAAAAAATATACATTAGATACTGTATTAAAACTGTATACCAACAGTTGAATAAGCATTATGGCATTATCATATTAATTTATTTATGGCGTTTTCGGCTGGCCGTACTGGGCCGCACAAGGTTTGCACTCGGTTTGAAATTAGCATTGAGTTTTGTATGGTGACGTCATTTCAGTGCAACCCCAGTGCAACACCAGTGCGACCAGCCAAAAACGCCATTAGTAAGCATCTAAAACAATTTAATGTTCGTAATTACGACCAAATTGCTAGATTATTCATTACAACAGTTTATTCGAATGAATAAGAATTATTCTAATTACTAATTAGTAATTATACATTGTATGAATAATTGTTGCAAAGAATATAGTAAAAATCAAAGAACAAGACACCAAACAAAAACATTAATTACTCATAACTTTCAAATATTCAAAGCAACTCTTTTGGCAGTTAACAACAATACGACAATATTGAATAGTAGTTGTACAGCGGGATACATGCACACATTGCTACATAATAGTTAAACACATACCCTGAAGCAGAATGATATCTAAGGAAGCAATATACATAATACCAACTTACCAACACTTAAAGAGCCAATAATGCGGCAAGCGAACAACACATCATGCATTTTAAATTCTACAAAAATGTCATACTAGGTAAGGCAAGCAAACAAAGAAAAATGTGTAATAGTGGAGGTAGATAAATATTCAATGAAATTAAATAGGTTTACCTAGGTACCCGCAGATACTAAAATTAAGTAAAAAATGCGCTGAAATGTAGGTACAAACATTATCATTTATCAATGTTCAAAAAAATCAAATGTTAAATGATAAATCAAATAATTGTGGGTGAATGAGTGAAACCTTTAATAAACAATGAACTGAATGATAAGTTCATGATTAAATTATTCCAAATTATGGAATAATTATGTCATGTTAATTTTGTATACCAGTTATTAGATAGGCTTTGGGTGTATTGAAAAGTTAAATAATTAATGGTGTATGTATATTTGTTCCCCCTGCCCCCCATTACCCCAACTATCAGAGCAGAAGTTAGCTGTCCCACCACAACACCCATGCTCTCGTCAGTAATCAGCTCTAGAACAGTTAGACGACGATCAATGGGCGGCCAGATAATGCAGGGGTGTACAACGAGCTGAGATATCCATGTTGGATAGGACAGGGTGTTCAGTTATAGTACCTCTGATGTAAGGAGGTGAGGTGTGGCAATTGCCCTTGCAGCTGCGAGGTATAACAAGAGTCAGTCGTCTAATGACAGCGGACACGCGGCTCACGGTTTCTGTTTCATGATCATGATCATCGCAGCCTGCAAAATGGCAAAACTCGGCACAGTTATTCGTCGAGTTGTCAAGGTGGGATACGTCGACATACGGGGAAGCAAGCGAGGTTCTGTGATGAAAGATGGGGGAGAGCTAAAGTGAGTGCACACCCAGTTCTTATAGATATTACATAAACATGTTATAAAGATTTCTGAAAAATTATTTGGGCATGTCGCTGAATGGTAGTAGTTTCAGACTCACCATATGTGATGGTATTGAATGAATAACAAATAGGTTTGTTGATTGGTTACTTTGGATCGCTGTCAATAGGTGTGCTCTCACAGTAAATGTCAGGATAAAATAATAATGAAAACTGCAAAAATAAAATAATACATAACAAACAATAAGGTGTTTACAAGAAAGGCATACTTCAAATAAGAGTAATTGCACAATGCAGCTAAAAGTTAGGATCTGAGATTCTCAGAATTGTATTCGCAGCACAAATCAGAACATGCAGCATTAGGATTCATTTACAGTTGAACGTCGAGTTGCTGACATTCGGTGCACACATTTACACTTAGCCAGTAACAGTTGAACGTCGAGTTGCTGACATTCGGTGCTGACATTGACACTTGGCCACTAACAGTTGAACGTCGAGTTACTGACATTCGGTGCTGACATTGACACTTGGCCAGTAACAGTTGAACGTCGAGTTACTGACATTCGGTGCTGACATTGACACTTGGCCACTCAATTCTCCAAATAAACCATGTTCATATTTTTAAGTACTGAATGCCAACACCACGAAGTCAAACTCTAAACGAAGCTTGAAATCTACAAGGTCAAGATCAAGTACTAATTTTGAAAGTTTTGCAACTTTCTCTTATTTTATAAATTGAACAAAATATTAATTTGAATTTATATTTAATATCGTTCTGGCAAGAGTATCATAGATCATAGTACAAATAGTCCAATTCAGAAATTATCTGGATGGTTCTGGAATCTACTGAATTTCACATGCAGTATGATTTTCCAAGTGTGTATTCTTATTGTAACCCATTGTTGTAAAACACAAATAGATATATGGAAAACCAAACTGCATGTAAATTTATCTAGAAACCAGAGCCACCCAGATATTTTCTGAATTGGTATATTATTCTTAAGTTATGTCCTTCTTTTTGCTTCTATCGCCAGTCACAACTAACTGGCAATTAAACCTGTCATTAGTTGACAACCGAGCATGTGCAACAGAGTCTGGATAACTCACGAGACATGGTGTCCTTTATCCGGCGAACTTGCACCCCGATGATGGCCTCCATGGGCACTTCCGTGCGAGGGATGCTGACTGCATGCGGCGGCAGGTAGATGGGCTCCAGGTTGCCGAACGTGCAATCGCCAGGGATGTTCTTGTGGCAGACCGCATGCGACTACAAGAGCCACCACACACCGTTATCCCAGCCCGCCACCCACAACAACACCCCCACACCAGAGTTAGAGGTACCAAGAATGTGGGGAAACAGGTTCACAAGTGTTCATTATCAATTACAAAAGGATCAGACAAGGGCACCACAAAAAATATGAAAGTATCACATAAAATACATTCTAAAAATATTTGTGAAAGGAAGAACAAACACAGCATTTCATGAATGAATAAGTATATCCAATCTTGACTCATCAAATGAATAGGTACCTAAGTAAATTTTCTTTCCTTACTTTCACGTTAAAATAAATTAATGAAATTTTTGAGTCCCCATCTGATAGAAGAAGTAATTATTATTCTGTACATTTGCATCACAGTTATAATAGGTGAATGTGTAATTACTAATTTGTATTAATAATTAATTAGTATTTTTGCACCCAAACTCGTCTCCTTTCCAATGCCCACGCATCCCCACTCAAAATGTGACTGATAACTCATATATTTCAGATAATTTGACCCAGTGTGACTCACTTTGCATGTTATGATCGAGAAACAATTGCAATTGACAAAAACAATAATAACCCCGCCCAGCCCAGATGTAGATTAACCCAAATGTTTCTGCTTGCATTGCAAATGAGAGTAACTTAAGAAACCTTTTCATATTTGTCACACTCACACCACATTGGTTAAGTACTGGGTTACGCGCTCATGACTTAATAACATACACATTACTTGACGCCAGCCACCCATACTCACCGTCATTCCGCACCACTCGCAGCGCATGCCCGCCAAACACTCCGCCGACCAGCACGTCTTCTTGCACAGCGCACACTTGGAGTTGTTTGGCAGGTTGCCTTCCCGCCAGTGGTGTTGGTGGTGCACCGATGACAGCTCCTTGCCGGGCAAGTACGTTGCATTCTCCTTGCAATCGGCCACGGCAAAGTCCTGGCAGTCGGCGTGCACGAAGTAGTCGCATACTGACCAATCACAGTACAAGGTTAGACGGGTCCAAGTGCTACTTCATTCTTAGATTTGAGGACTGATAGAAGTCAGATGTTTAATGAAAATACAGAATGAACAGGATCAAGAGATTTAAAGTAAGAAGTAAGATCCTCAAATACTGCCGAGTTGAAGAAAATGAATTCAATTGCTTTTAAGCTCACACATAAAATAAGAATTCTGTTCAAATATGAGGCACAAAATTACAATTACAGATGGGGAAAGATGTGGCCATGTGGGACATAACAGCTAATAGCAGTTATATACTAGGACAACGCTCATTGTAACGCGTTGATAAGCGAGCACTGATACGCGCTATACTCTAATACCACATGCAACACTAGAAATAAATTGTTATATAAACGAATATATTTCACTCTGGCAAAGGACCCCTGTCCCTCATTTGAATCAAAGGAAAACAGCCTTTTTCTTAATGGTTGGGGCTGACTGGTCATGAGTGGAGGGGTGGGGTGGACACGATGCGACTTGGGTCACTCAGCAGGGTGTCGCGCGGCAAGGGTAATAAAAATAATCAACTTCTTGATTTGAATATTGTTGAAAAAACATTCCAGGCCGAAATTAGAATGATATTAGTTAATGTTCAAAATTTCAGCTCGATTGGTCAATCGGTGCGGCCAATATGGCGCGAACAAAAAAAAAACAGAGAAAGAGGCATGAGAGTCCCGAAGTAACGCTCGCTACGCTCGCTTAATAACTGGAAACAAGTTCTGTTTTAATATGTTTATGGTGGCAAAAATAGTCCAAGAACTGATGGAAGAGTTGGATAATATGACTGAGGAGCAAAAGAAAGTTGAATATCAAAAAAACGAATTTCACAATTGGTGGCAGAAGGTGGATTTTACATTTGGTGGCATAAGTAGGATTTTACATTTGGAGACAGAAACAGGATTTTACAATTGGTGACATAAGTGGGATAATGGTGGTTCCTTAGCACAAGGTGCCATTGCATGTAAGTGAAATACACGTATCTATTACTAGAGGAACTTACTCTCGCAGTGGATGGACAAGCTGTCATCGAGGCGCTTCCGACAAACATTGCAGAACTTGCGCTTGTGATGCGTCTGTTCCGACCAGCAGTGGGCCACGGGATTCTAGAAAGAATGCCATCTTGTTAGCAGAAGTACAAGCAGAATTGGAAGCAGAGGTGGGTGCAGACAATACATCTAGATTCCACAGTGTTTGTAAGTGAAACCAATCAGAAGACGGTGAATCAGGAGACGTCTCTTTTGGGTTTGGGATTGTTCTTCAATGAAAACATCATTGCAAAATAGTCGCATGTTATTCTTGATTGCAGATTTTGAACCTTCTAAGCGAAGTGAAATCAACTTGAAATATATGGATGTTGACTTATTTAAGTACTTATTAAAAGTCATAACACAAAGTGTTCTCTATTGAAATAAATACAGCTAGTTTTAAACAAATCCTTGTTTACTTATTTTTCAAATATTGTTTAATTATTTGCAATCAGTTGTCTCCAAGAGCGTATCCAGGATGAAATTCAGGGTTTGGGGGGGGGGGGGGGGGGAGAACGGCTGACATTATTAATATTATGAATAGGCACTGCTAAAATTAGGGGGTACTGAAGAAAATCTTGTTGATGTCGGTCAATTTGGTGCAATTTTGAATTTTGGTACTTACAAAGATGTTTTGGGAAAAAAAGATTTAAAATATCAATAGTTCCCCACGCAGGTACTTCTGCTAGCTCTTGGTCTAAAAATCTTAATTTTAATGTTTTTTTTTCAAATATTTATATGAACTTGCTTATATTCAAATAAAGTTTAGGGATCGGGTAATACGAGTAACATACCCATTTATGTTATTTAGTTCCTATAATAATAATAATCATCTTTCCCCTGGTTCCAATTCAATGGGTCAGGGGGTGGGTGTTCCCACCAACACTAGGGCCGCAGGACTACTGGAGACCGGCTGGCCACGCCTGGCGTCTCCTCCTCATCTTCTTTTTCTTCCTCCACTTCCAATTGTTCCACAAACTGCCTCCACATTGTTCTGTCCTCCCACTGTCTCTCAGCCTCCAACTCACTCCAACTTCCTCCTCTCTCCAGCACATCATCCTTGATCAGTCCAATCCACCTGTCTCTTGGTCGCCCCACTCTCCGTGTTCCCACTGTAGCCGCTTCAAACACCCGCCTTGGCACTCTGTCGGTTCCCATCCTCTTCATGTGGCCAAACCACCGAAGCCTCTCTCTGCCCAGCTTGAACCCCAATCTTTCAACCCTCAGCTCTCTTCTTATCTTCATACTTCGAACCCTATCCATTCTTGTCACCCCATTCACGCTCCTCAAAAACTTCATCTCTGCTGCCTGAAGCTGATCCACTTCCTTTCCTCCAGCTGACCATGTCACTGCCCCGTATGTGAGAATTGGCAGGAAATACATTTTAAACATGATCATTTTACACACTTTTGGAAATTTCTCATGCCACAGCAACTTCCTCACTGCCTGATAGAAACCCTCTGCTTTCCTTCTTCTTTCCTGTACTTCTCTATCTACTTTTGCCTTGTTGGTGAGCAGGCTCCCCAGGTACTTAAATTCCTCTACTTCTTTCAGCCATCCATCCCTCATCTTGATTCTGGCATGTCCTTGTCTTATCTTTTTCCGTTCCATTGTCATTACTTCACTCTTCTCTTCGCTTATTCTCAAACCCATCTTCTCTGTCTCTTCACTCCACTTATCAATCTTTAACTGCACTTCCTCCCTAGTTCCTCCCCACACCACCACATCATCCGCATAAATCAACGTTTGAGTATCGATCCCCTCATCTGGCTCTACTTTCTTCAGTAACTCGTCCATTACTATGATGAACAGCATTGGTGATAGAACACTCCCTTGCCGAAGCCCTTCACTAATATTAAACCATTCCGATCTCCCCACTCCCGACTGCACACAACTCACACTGTTCCGGTACATACTTTTGATCCGCTCAACCAACTCCTTGCCTATTCCTCTCTTTACCAAACACTCCCACACTCTTTCCCTTGGCAACCTATCATATGCCTTCTCCAAGTCCAAGAAGGCCATATGCATTGCTTGACCCTTCTCCCACTGCTGCTCCATCATCTGACGCACGGTTTATTGTTATTTTGTTCACAAATTATTTTAACTGTGCTACTTTACTTTTCAGACGAAGGTCTGATTCCAGGAGGGGGGGGGGGCTTGAATACGCCTTTGGTTGTCTCCTTTACAACACTATAAGAATTACAAATATTGTTAAATAAACGTGGGCAATTCATATGAATCTCATATTATACACTTTAGCACAATATAAAAATTACACCTTTCATTTTCATTCCCTCAAGTACTACCTAATTTCCATTTTGGTCATCATGAAATGTGAACTAAAGGAAATTCTCCAAATATGTGTCACGTCATAGATTTTGGTTCGATCAATATCATAAATTCAAGTTGGGACGTGATACTAATTCAAAAATAATGGTCTTAAAATAATGATGGGATCTAGACCTCTACAATACCTCCACTTGGCGGATGGCATTTCCGACTTTCTGTTGCTATCATCACCTTGAGTATGGAGTTACTGTCATTATGACAGCTAAGTCTTGCATTGACACGCACTTCTCGTTCACCAACTGATTATGAAATCATCAGCTGAGAGACGTGAACCAGCGTCGCAACGTCACGTGACGTCAAGGCAAGACACAAACAGGCGCGTAGGAACTACATTGGCAGTGGGGGGGGGGGATCATATTGTAAAAGAACTTGAGCTGAAGATACTAGTGTCTACGAAGACAATGGGGGAACTTCGGGGAGGGCCCCTCAGCGAAATGCGGGTCCGGGTCGCACAGCCCCGGAAAAACTTTGGATTTCAGGCATGATTTTGGTGCATTTCTACGCGATTTTAACACTTTTTAAGCATATTTTTTATCTTGACATATAAATGTATAAGAACATAAGGGAATCGAATCAGAGGGGAGGGGAGAATTCCCCCCAACGCCTTCCCCCCCTTCCTACGCGCCTGGACACAAAGATTCGTCGGACGCATTGTTCTTAGTCTGACAATGATTGGAGTACTTAGTATACTTTTACAAGGTCTTCGCCCTGTGACTCTGATCTTAATCCAGTATGATCGAGGGAAAGACGAGGGAGGGCAAGTCGAGGGCATGAGAATGCAAGACATCATTGATCAGATGTGTCGGTAGGAGGCAAACTATCAGGACGAGGCGTCTGACTTATGTCTGTGCCCCGCAAGCGCCAAGTTCGAGTCTCGTCTCTACTGATTTCAGGCGTGCTCCATCCCCTAAGCTCATGTCTGAACTCGTCACGTTTGATGATTTTGTTTTGCCGAAGAATGTACGCACCTTGACGAGACGCACAGCTATGCTGGAGCATGGCGAAACCACGGTCTTTAGACAGCGGTCGTGCACCACGAAGTTACAAACTGAAACAAATAAAACACATGTCAACTTCGTTCACTTCAACATATCGGACGAGATGTAACAGGGAAGAGAAGCAACATTCATTGCTTTTATTCTAAGCTGTGTTGTGTAGATCGCAGGTGTGGAAAAGAAGACAAATAGCGCCGAGATCGCAGACAAGTCGGACATACGAGCAGAAACCGATGCAAGTTACGCAGGAAGGTTACCAGCAACGCGTATATGCAAAGCAGGAAGAAAGGCTTTAACTGTGCGAGGGTAAACGTGGTGTTTATCTAAGCCGAGTGAGTAGCGCCATGACGTCAATCCAGACCGAGAGATCCGCCTGCAGCTGACCTACTTGGATCCCGAAGGCTCTTTGTGTTCCTCGGCACCGGGAGTCGAACCCGGCACACAAGTCACGGCAACAGCCAATGAGAACACGCGATATGAAAGTAAGGTACAGAGTCCCTGATGTGGAGGCTGTCATCACAGAGTTACGTTCATGTCCCGATAGGTTCCTACACCAAAATAAGTACTAACATTAATCTTTAAGTCAACCAAAATATGGACTATGGAATGAATGGATCGTTCTGAAAGAATACCAATGGTCAAGAAAATGAATTTTATACCAGTTTTAATTGAGCGAGCGAAGCGAGCGTCTCCTTTTGGTTCTTTTGGCACGGACCTCTGCTTTTTTTTCTGTTACTGACGATATACAGGTCACAGTTTTTTTCGATCAAGCTGAAATTTTGCACACATGTACGGACCATTTCTGGGCGTTGCAGACCCTAATTTTTTTGAATTCCATTGATTTGTTCAAATTTAAAAAAATATATCTTTTGATTGGTTGTTCCGATCAATTTGAAATTTTGACAAGTCATTATGACCAACATTGTTCCCAATCTTACAAAGTTTCAACCAAATCCTCCCACTGGTTTAAATTTAAAACCATCTTTACTATGATTTTTGAAATTTAAACTAGATCCGTTTGACCGATCAACTTAAAACTTTGCATGGTCATTGGGACCAACATTATCTGTGTTTCAGACAAATCTGTGTTTAAATCCAAAAGTTATTGACATTTTACGGACATTTTACTTGTTGCTATGGATCACGGCAACATTGACGCCTCAGTTCCAATGTTCCAAGGTAGTTAGTAGAACAGAAACTTTCAAACGCATAATTATGACACTAATAATCAACAGATCGATCTGATCATAGATCTGATATTGTGTACACACAATATATCATATGAGTGGTTCCATGGTATAATTTTTGGACAAGATCCTGTGAGTTTTGAAAATTAACAAGGAATCGTTCAATCATAAAGGATCAATCGATCAACTTAAAACTTTGCATGGTTATTGGGACCAATATTTTTGGAATTTTTGAAGATTTTCATACAAGTCTGACGAAATTCAAGAATTATTGGCTTTTAATGATATTTTCGATAGACAGAATTTCGGTTCGAGGTGTTGCGCGTATCTTAACATTGAACGGGGTCCACGAGCTCAAGAAGTGATTCTTCATTATTGTTTCGGGAGTTGGAACGGGGAGGATTCAAGCGACAGTGTCTTCTCTAACAACTAGCACTCATTCACGTGTCACGATGATCTCACTGCTCTCGAACGGCAATGAGTGGAATTACCATATCATTGAGGAGCTAATATACAGACATAGGATGAGTAAATCACTAACAAAGCAAGTGAAAAATAATACCCAAACACCCCTTATGCTCAAAAGTCGTCTGTGATTTTACCGGTAAATTATGGTTATTATGTACACGTGTTTATAAATACATGTATTGCATTTATTTTAAATGCATTTTTAAATAGTATTATTTGATTCTGTTAAATTTATAACGATAATAATATTACAATCACAATTTAAGTTCGAATTTACCTCATTTACTGGCATTTAATTTGTTTTCTGGTGATCTGTCTCAAGAATTCAAAATTCAAAATTCTATGCTCTTACCATCAATGCTGTAACTTGGCCATTGGTTTAGCAAGCCCAGCATAGCGATCATGTAACTTTATCGATACGGTCGACAGACCTTCTTACGGTCTGTAATATAGATATATTATGGTCTATATGGATTATAATTTTCTTAAAATATAAGTTTAATTTTAATTTAAATTTCAAACCCCCTATGAATTACAAAATTATACCATGTGTACTATTAGAAACCTCTTATTCAGTTTTACTACTATTATTCAGAATCGGTAAAAGTGTCCTCCCTTACTATGTCCTAACCGGGAATAGAAGCTACTACGAGACTATTGTTCAATGAATGGCTTATCTCGTGAATGCAACATCGTCACGCCAGTAAAGCGATTGCTAATATCTCATTACCGTAAGGGTGCTGAAGTACCTTGAAGGAGAGAAAAATATCCCCACTTAACGTCAACTCTTCGCTCGAGATTGATGAGATGCAACAACATGAAGCCTCCTCAATATCATCACTGCAAGGGTGGAGCAACAATGTGTCTATTTTATTAGTTACAGAAGTAACATCGCATCACATTGGCAGCAGCCTCACGGAGTCCACTCAGTAGACGGAGCAATCACATCGCGACGCAACGGCGGATCCGAGCACCACGCGCCGAAATAACGCGCCTCGTAACGACATGGACAAAACCATCACTCGGTCATCATTCTTTAAGTGACGACTAAAGATTATGAAATGAGAGTTATTATGACCGAAGAAGGAGGTCGTTTCACATTTATTGATAAACATCCCAGCATTTGTAATTACAACTTGGTGGGAAAACTGAAAGTAAATCCCAACCTTGATGACAAGACGGGCATCGAATCCCGGTCTATCGGGTTCGCAAATTGTTCAACTAAGCGAGTCAAATTAGGGTCCATTAAAATCCGATAATTTGCTGGAGAGAAGACTCGCATTTCTACATACACATGAAAACAAATGCGTCGAAAATACTGTGAATATAAATAAATTAATATCGCACTCTCGTGGCATTTCCGACGGAAAATACAAGATATTGAACTTGAAACGATCTGTCGTTATTTTTTTTATTATGAACTTCAATTTTCCTCATCTCAAGTTGGGTTGGTTGACGTTGCGTCCGCGGGATGTTGCCGTGGTTGCTGAGAAGAACGATCAATACCAGCTCAACCCGCCCAAGAGCCGTTCGCTCGCCTCGTGCATCAAGCCGGAGTGACACACATGCCTTCGTGGCTGACACATGTGCCTTCGTGGCTGACACACGTGCCTGCGTGGCTGACACACGTGCCTGCGTGGCTGACACACATGCCTTCGTGGCTGACACATGTGCCTTCGTGGCTGACACACATGCCTTGGCACATGCCTTCGTGGCTGTCACATGTGCCTTCGTGGCTGACACATGTGCCTTCGTGGCTGACACATATGCCTTCGTGCCTGACACATGTGCCTTCGTGGCTGACACATGTGCCTTCGTGCCTGACACATGTGCCTTCGTGCCTGACACATGTGCCTTTGTGGCTGACATATGTGCCTTCGTGGCTTGTCATGTGCCTTCGTGCCTGACACATGTGCCTTCGTGGCTGACACACATGCCTTGACACATGCCTTCGTGGCTGACACATGTGCCTTTGTGGCTGACACACATGCCTTGGCACATGTCTTCGTGGCTGACACATGCCTTCGTGCCTGACACACGTGCCTGCGTGCCTGACACATGTGCCTTCGTGGCTGACACATGTGCCTTTGTGGCTGACACACATGCCTTGGCACATGTCTTCGTGGCTGACACATGCCTTCGTGCCTGACACACGTGCCTGCGTGCCTGATACATGTGCCTTCGTGCCTGACACATGTGCCTTCGTGGCTTGAAATGTGCCTTCGTCTTGACATGTGCCTTGACACATGCCTTGGTTTAGGCTCCTCACCGTCGACCCGAAACACTGGCAAAGTTGTTTGAATGTGGTGGGGGGTGAAAGGAGCGTTTACCGAATATATCCATGACGGTACATGTCCTCCATAAAGCTTGACACATGCCGTCCTGTGCCTTGTTGACACATGCCGTCCTGTGTCTTGTTGACACATGCCGTCCTGTGTCTTGTTGACACATGCCGTCCTGTGCCTTGTTGACACATGCCGTCTTGTGCCTTGTTGACACATGCCGTCTTGTGCCTTGTTGACACATGCCGTCCTGTGCCTTGTTGACACATGCCGTCCTGTGTCTTGTTGACACATGCCGTCCTGTGCCTTGTTGACACATGTCGTCCTGTGCCTTGTTGACACATGCCGTCCTGTGCCTTGTTGACACATGCCGTCCTGTGCCTTGTTGACACATGCCGTCCTGTGTCTTGTTGACACATGCTGTCCTGTGCCTTGTTGACACATGCCGTCCTGTGCCTTGTTGACACATGCCGTCCTGTGCCTTGTTGACACATGCCGTCCTGTGCCTTGTTGACACATGCCGTCCTGTGCCTTGTTGACACATGCCGTCCTGTGCCTTGTTGACACATGCCGTCCTGTGCCTTGTTGACACATGCCATCCTGTGTCTTGTTGACACATGCCGTCCTGTGTCTTGTTGACACATGCCGTCCTGTGTCTTGTTGACACATGCCGTCCTGTGCCTTGTTGACACATGCCGGCCTGTGCCTTGTTGACACATGCCGTCCTGTGCCTTGTTGACACATGCCGTCCTGTGTCTTGTTGACACATGCCGTCCTGTGCCTTGTTGACACATGCCGTCCTGTGTCTTGTTGACACATGCCGTCCTGTGCCTTGTTGACACATGCCGTCCTGTGTCTTGTTGACACATGCCGTCCTGTGCCTTGTTGACACATGCCGTCCTGTGCCTTGTTGACACATGCCGTCCTGTGCCTTGTTGACACATGCCGTCCTGTGCCTTGTTGACACATGCCGTCCTGTGCCTTGTTGACACATGCCGTCCTGTGTCTTGTTGACACATGCCGTCCTGTGTCTTGTTGACACATGCCGTCCTGTGTCTTGTTGACACATGCCGTCCTGTGTCTTGTTGACACATGCCGTCCTGTGCCTTGTTGACACATGCCGTCCTGTGCCTTGTTGACACATGCCGTCCTGTGTCTTGTTGACACATGCCGTCCTATGCCTTGTTGACACATGCCGTCCTGTGCCTTGTTGACACATGCCGTCCTGTGCCTTGTTGACACATGCCGTCCTGTGTCTTGTTGACACATGCCGTCCTGTGCCTTGTTGACACATGCCGTCCTGTGCCTTGTTGACACATGCCGTCCTGTGCCTTGTTGACACATGCCGTCCTGTGTCTTGTTGACACATGCCGTCCTGTGTCTTGTTGACACATGTGCCGTTGGATGAACTTTCACTGCCCAAAGCCACTTTTGACGTAGAACCACAGTGGTAAGAAGGGTTAGGTTAGTTTGATATAATGCAAAAATAAAGAAAATTCTATTCTATTCTATTCTAACCCTTCTTACCTCTGGTAGAACTCCGTCTTACCGCTAGGTCTAAGCAGCGTGGACGACACGACACAACGTCCTAATACCCTGATCAAACAGAGAATTCGATCATGTTCATGATCCAGTTCAATTACAATCGAAATCAAAATAGAGGCAAGATTCAAGTTAAACTTTATAATGCTTGTTACATGCAATTAGAGCATGCATTTGTAAGTTTTCGTTTTTAAAATTCATGATTTCTTTTGTTTGACCTTGAGTTCGATCATGATTCAGATTTTGATTGCATTCTTACAACTCAATCGAGAATTGGATCATGATCGAATCCTCAGTGTGAACAGGGTATAAGCAACGCTGCATGCGAAACGCGCCGGTGTCTCGGACAAGTCTCAACGCGAGACATAATCATTGCCTTGAAATTATATACTTTCATTGTGTCAAACAAATAAGAATTCAGATTTGCTGAATACGTTACAGTCAAGAGAAACGAAGAATAAAAGCCCAAGTTGTTGAAGTTTTGATCAATGTCAGTATAAACAAGTGAGATTGTATACGATTGTATATAAAATACATAAATAATAATACGCACACAATACACACAAAGTAATTTAAAAATAATCGTTTGAACTGCTCAAGTGTTCGAGAAGAAGTTTAATTGTGATTGATGCAAATATTTGTAAAATGTGGCGTGGTGTTCATTCTGGAATGTTGGACCGATTGATTTTACTGCATATCAATAAGTGGCGTGTGAATGAGCATGAGAGGCACTGTAATGATCCGCGACATTAGTAATCAGTAATCACTGCTCACTAATCAGGGAAATCCTTCACATCGAACCCCCCCATCCCAGTACCCTCCCCCCTCCCATTCAGAAAGTAGCCAAAAAAATCTCTTTGGACGCCGATGGAACTGGTAGACTCTGGATATATTTGATGTCAACAATGTCCTATATTCCTCAGGGACGTCAAGAGCGATAATTAATAATCGCTTTTAGATAATAAAGAAATATTTAAAGTAGGTATACAAATATATAAAAAAGGGTTCTACAATTGCATTCAAGTGCGAAGGATAAGCATTGGCGTGCACAGGAGAAATAATTATGGGGGCTAAATGTCTGATTAAAGGCACATAGGAGTTGGGGGAAGGGAGTTCAGAAAACGCGGATCCAGGCGGAGGGTGAAATACATTTTATAATTACCTACTTGTAGAAGCAAGGGGTTCGGGGGCAAAGCTCGCGAGAACTTTTTGTATCAGTCATTCATTTTGGTGCAATTTAGGGCATACACACCTGACTAAAGTTCGTTCACTGTTAGAATAATGAACCTTAATGGCGGCCGTGTACTACTGTAATCAACTGAACGTATACCATAATACATACACACGTAAATATCAATAATAACCAAAAAATATGTATAATGCGACTGTAGATAAAAATAAATCAATTTTATTGAATTTTTCTAATATTTACTAAGTTATTAAAAATTGTGTATTTGACATAATTTATACAATTTCAATAATACAAAGAAAAAAGTCTTGCCATTGACAGGGCAGTGTTCAAGTGAACGACCAATGAACGACGTGAACGACGAAAACGTCAGAAATATTCTAACAGTGAATGAACTTTAAATAAGTACATTCAATAAAGAATTGAAGGTACCTAGACAATTGCTTTCATGGTATTTTCTTAAAAATATTGGCTACTGAGATACTATCAAAGGAGTAGAAATGAACCAGTCTATGAACCAGTCTAGCCAAAGGGTTGATTTCAGCCAAACCAGTTTACCCCACAGGGATAAACTCTTTTAAAACGAATTTTTTAATGGAGCTGGACACATTGAGGGGCACGCCTATTATAACAAGGACACGATTTTCAAGAATAATAATATGTTTCAGCTCCCTGTACCCCCTGGACAATGGTGGAAATAGTTGGAATGAGTCCGAATTAGTGAAAGTAATTGAGCTTCTAGTGATGCAGGTCAGCGAGTAAAATTTACACACACACACATCCAATACTTTCTTAGTGTTGTTCAATCCTCTGATGGTCTGATTATTTGAAGTAACTCCAGAATCTATGTTGGCAAATGGAGGTTATGCACATGCAAGCTGCAAGTACAGTTTCGCGCGGGAGGGGGGGGGGGGGGGGATTAGGTCCACTCTTGAGAGCCCAAAGGTAATGTTTTGAAGAAAAATACACGGTTTACTATAATTATCGCGACATGTTATCAGACATGGGCAAAATACTCTGTTTCAATGTATTTGGAATACAAGATACTGATACTTTTAATTTGGGTATCTAAAATACAAGATACAAGATACATTTTAGAGATGTATTTAAAATACAAGATACAAGATAGTATCTTTAGATACTTAAAAAAAGATACATTTAAAGATCCTTTTTTTATTCTCATACATATCATCCAACAGTAAAAAATGTAGGGACTTACTTTCTAAATTAAATTTTAATTTGTTCTATTTGTAAGGCAACATACTTAACATTTTCTTGATCGATTCAATACGGCAACGTGTATTATTTGATGCTTGTTTGAAATCAAGCACGAGATCAAGCTATCTTTGAAATTCTAGGCGCATAAAAATGTATCTTGTATTTTAAATCTTCAAAAAAGATACAAAATACTTTAGAAATGGGTATTTAAAATACAAGATACAGATACATTTGGCTCATGTATTTAAAATACTAGATACAAGATACAAATGTATCTAAGATACGTATCTTAAGATACAAGTATCTAGATACTGCCCATGTCTGCATGTTATACCTTTTCCCTCCGCAGTTCCGAGTCTGCTAGAACTTGAAGGAAATGCGTTTCCACATGGTTTCGACTAAATTAAAATACTGCGATATTTTGAATGAGTAAAGTTGTCATTTGGGTAGTCCACTAACTCCCTGACCACAATATAAACCCTATTGTTCTGTCATCTGTTCAATCCTACTTTGCTACTTATTTGTGCCACTTCAATGAGTGAAGATGTGCGCTCATGCCGCGACCTCGGCACCCTCTCGTGCACGCAACGCGGCGGCGTGGTGTGGGGTGGCATGGCCTAGATGATATTCATTCACTCTTCTCGATTCACAGCGCTCGATACCGGCCAACCCATTACATCCTAGCGACATGTTCCATGGAGCCATTGCGTCACCATGAATGACACAATCCGAGATCGAGCACGGGGTTGGCCCGAGCGCAAGACACGATGGCGCCGCCATTCGGGGACGGGGGGAACCAACGTCGAAATAGGTCTAGCACATTTTGTGGAAATAGTTGGGGAAACGATGCTAAGGAGTGTTTTCGATACACATTATAAAGCATAAATAATAAAAGGACCTATGTGTACCACCAGAAGCGTAGCTATAACAGTGGTGAACATTTAGAACTTGTACTTTTGACAGCTTCTGGGTCAAATGATTATAGTGCTAAATTTACTTGCGACTATTTATATTTACCTATTATCAATGTCTAAAGTAAGGTAACACAAGAATTGAAGTAAATCTATAGGTACTCAATCTGAGGAGAAATCATGCTTTCATTATTTACTAATTTTTTCGTGAGATTTTTAGTGACAAGAGTAAGAGGGTGATAATTCTTTAATAAAAGCAGTATGTTAGCTTTGCTACGAAACTTTCTGAATATCAAAATTGATTGGTAAATTTAAAATATATCCCATCCCATTCATAAGTCAAACCTTGCCATTCAAACCCTGAAAATGACTGCGAATATGACCGGTGCAACACCTCGAACATTTAACTACCATAACACACAGAAAACATATTACCTATGCCAACACCATCACTCAATCAATGACTATACATTATCTGCTTTTCATTCAAACTTTGAAATACACTCTATTAAAAGTCTATCAAGGCGCGGTTCATTTAGTTTTTCGATACATCGATTTTTATCCAACTTTAAACAGTTTAAGGAAGTCAATAAGTCTAAAAGATCATCACCAATTTGGCTGAAAATGTGTAAAATCAGTCATCAGTGATCTCTCGTAATTGCCTACAAAGTTTTGAAACTTTCAATGTTCGCTCGATTTTGTATCGTCTTCAATAACATCGAATAATTAGATGATGTGTATGGGCTGTTCGCAACGTACACTCAAACCAATAAAAATCGGTACTCGAAAAGAAAAGGATTGGCTGATTATTTGATGGCATCATCCCATGATGCTGTGTTAACTCATCATCTACCTCTGGTAGGCGAGCTTTTATTTCAATGATAATAACAAGGATTGATTGTCAAAGAACCTTACCAGCCCAGCAGTCAATCCTTTTCTTTTCGAGTATTAATTTCTATTGGTTTGAGTGTACGTTTGAGATTTTACATTACGTCTTATATGGGTGACCTTGGATCTATCCTATGTCTGCAATGGTGACCTATTTCAACAAGCTTATTAGAACAGGGAGTACCTGAACTAAATTCTGATATATTCACAGTTAAGTTCAACAATTGCCCTATACTTCAACATTGAAAGTGCTTTAAAAGAAGCACATTCTTTTTTTCTCTCAATTTAAGCTTTGTCTCCACAGTGAGAATTTTACCAAAATCGAGAACTAAAACGAGGTAGAATATAAAAAATTCATACCTATTCATTCATTCTTCAAGAAAATGTAACCAAGCTGAACTACCCAATTAAAAAATATATTCATCATTGGCACTCAATTTCTGTTTTTATTTAAAATTTGAACTTGGTATTCCGTTCCCTATTTATGTATTTACGTGTACTGAGGTTGAACTTCACTGGAACATTTTGATTTTTCTTGGGCACAATGCTAATTAATTTTCACATATTTATCATAACTTGAATGGTACAAAAGGGATAGGGATATGTTAGGAAATATGTTAGATGATGGGGATATGATAATATGAAGAATGGGTAAGAATGGACAACGTGGAAGGAGACGAAGTGGTGAAGTCCTAAAAATATTTATTATTTAATATTATTTATTATTATATTATTTAATATTTATACGCCAAAAAATGACAGGCGAAGGAAAATAGGGGGGTTTGAGGGCGCGAAGCCCCGAAGAAAATTTTCCTGAAGGTAATTCGTTTTGGTGCATTGTAACGATTTCTTGAAACACTTTTTGGGTAATAAAAGCCTTGGTTTTTTTCTATTTCTTGACTTTTCTAGAAACATACAATTCAAATTTCTAAATTTTAGAGTTTTTAAGCAAATCCACGGAATATTTGGTTTTCTGTATCAAATTACATCATTATGACACCTCAACATGGTATTTTTTTTAAACATGCATGATTTATATACGAAAAATGTTGTATCCCAACAATTATGGGTACATACGCACAAGTCAAGGGCTAATCCTCGACTACACCACTGACAAGACGGTTGCGGGAATCGAGCTCGGAACCTCTGGACAATATGAAGTATCATTGTTCTTCCGTGTAACTGTGAGAAAGAATCCGCCAATAACATGCAGACGCGAGGACAAGGGTTGGGACTTCAAGTCAGGGATCAGGTCAGACGAGTTTCGAACCCCAGCATACCGAGTTCAATTACTGCACACAAGACAAGACGCGTGGCGTGTGACAATGAGCAACACTTGAACTGTGAACTTTCGGATTAGACGAGGGAATCTCTGGAACCAACCTCTTCCATCGACACATTAACTATATATCTACTTATTGATTGATGTTGCGATCGATTATGGCATGCAACGTTGGAAGCGGACAACACGAATACTCATACATAATTTCAACGCATTGCGTTAGCGTTGCGTAGTTAGGTTCATGTCTTGGCAACGCACACACACATGCGTACGTTCATTTCTCCACATCATAGATCAAGGATGCAGTTTGAAATAATTGCCCTTGAGGTATTTTAACCTCATGGCTGCTCACGTGGTTGCCATCATGACTTTGTTGACAGATTCACATGTGCACTGAGCGCCATCTGACCTTTTCAACTAACCCGCTGATAATAAGTGACACGAGGACGCCATCTCACCGACACCATGCAGGCGAGACTCGAACCCGGCGCATGAACAGGATCACTTGTTCGGAGGCTAAACATCCCTTTATTAAGACGTTTCATGCAGATTCATTGATATCGATTAACAATCAAGTCTCGCAATTGGCTGGCAAAGAAAAACAGATCAACATGTTATTGTTGAATAATCATTGGGGCTCGCGATTACGAGAAGGGAGGAGACGACGACGACGACGACGACGACGACGACGACGACGACGACGACGACGACAGCGGTTAGCGAACAACTTGTCTTGGAGAGTGTATTCCGTTGACCCAGAATCATTTACTGACGTCGTCGTGCCCCCCCCCCCCCCCCCCCCCCAACACCACGTGCTATCGACCGCATCAATGGGGCACTTGTGCCCACAGGGTGTTGGAGGGGGATGGAAGGGGGGGGGGGGCGCGGTTCCGAAAATACTTCAAGTCCGAGGGAGAGAAAAATAACTGAATATCTGACATATTTCTGTAGCGTCTTCTCTTCTCCAACTTGTGAGAGTATTAATATCCACCGCGACACACATTCTGACGTCACTGACACAGCCCGCGTCGCGCGTGACGGCACAAACACGTCCGGCTTCATGTGTGACGTCACGGACACGTCCGGCTTAATGTGTGACGTTAATACTCAAAGATTAAAGTGTACTATATATATTTGACAAGCATGGATCGGAGGAGAGTGACCGACAGCCAATATGAAAGAAGAAATGAGAAATATGAAGACTTTTCGACTTGTGATTGAGCGAACGAAGCGAGCGTCTCCCTTTTTAGCTCTTTTGGAACGAGTGTATATTTTTGTATTTTGTCTGTACTTTCCAATACATACAGGTCATATTTTTTCTTCGATCGATTTGAAATTTTGCACACATGTTAAGACCAACCACATGTTATGCCGACCCCAATTGTTTCAAAATCCCCCGATTGCATTAATTTAAAAATTTTGTATGATTGGTTGAAACTCCAAAATGGTCCGATCAAGTTAAATTTTGCAAGGTCATTAAGACTAATATCAATGTGTTAGCCAAATCCTCTGATTGCTTAAAAATTTGAAAATGTCGTCTCATTGGTTGAAAATCTAAATGGTTTCCATTACATTGAACTTTTGCATAAATTACTTAATAAATATAGGTGACAACCTGGTATCGTCGGAGAAGAAAGGGAAGAGATGTATCGAAATGAAATCATTTTGTACATCATTTTAGATACAATTTCGTTCTTAGTTTGCAGCCTAACCTCCCGCCACTTATACGCCTGAAGATGCCGACTGCCGCTGCCGCGTCGGCAAAACGTAGCGAGAATTTTACTAACAGCAAGCTCTGAAATCAATGCAAAAATCAGATGATTTTTCTAAAATTTTAAACAAACCACCAGAATTGGCTGTAAAATTAGAGAATATGTTGGTCTTAATTACCATCCAGAATTTGAATTTGATCAGATCCATTAATATGATTTTTCAATCAATAATTATTGAATTAATTATGATTATGAAAAAAAAACGCCGCTAATAGAAACTTACGAATGTAAAGAGACGTTTGTTGGGAAAAAGATGTACCTACTTAACATTCTAGGTAAAACCTGTAGTACCTACATTGTACAACAACAACAAACTTCCGGTACAAAACGTCAAAGAAGAAGTTTGTTAATAATTTAATTACGTTTCACGGTTTCGTGGCTCAAATATTTAATAATCGTTGTTTGTGCAAATAAATGTAATAAAAAAAAATATACTTAAGCATTACAATCATAATAATAATAATAATATAATAATGGTTTTATTCTCTACAAATTGTACATGTACAGGTGGCAGAGATTTTAAAATATAAAATAATTATAGATTATGAGGTATAGGTACATCAAAAAATAGTCTCAGATCAGCAAGTGTTTCTGGCAATTTCTCTAAATTTAAATTGTTCCACTCTTGAAATCCCAGATCTGCGTGTGAATTTCTTGCTGTATCTATTTTGAAATGTCTTCTCCCTATCTTAAATTTATGGTCTTTTCTTCCTAAATAATCTGGCTTCTTTATTCTTTTCGTCAAATCTTTCCAAGCTTCTAGCCCAGTAAAGGCTCTGTAAATATTACAGAGCCTAGCTTCCCTTCTTCGATCTTGGAGTGATTCCCAACCCAAATCCTTCATCATTTCCGATACACTCTCTGGAACTTTCTTCAGTCTTAATGTCAATTCATTATTTCCGCTTCTTCTGTTCTTTGGCTTCCCAACTTCCCATTTCCTTCTTCTCAGTTTTCCCGTCACTCTTCTCGCAGCCTTTCTCTGTACACCCTCAACAGCCTCCACTTGCCCAATTTGATACGGATCCCATATTGACCCAGCATATTCAAGAACGGGCCTAATCAATGTCTTGCAGGTAACATTCTTTACACATTGAGCTGTGCCTTGCAGATTTCTCATCACAAACGATAACTGCCTTAAGCCCTTACTTGACACTTCAACCTCTTCAACCAGCATGGTGCCGGCGTTGTGCCGAGAATTTCCTGGGCTTAGAAAATACAAAAATATTCGATCTCGTTTGACTTTCGTTGCCGGAGGGTGAAAGTATCTGAGTGGCTCTGGTTTCTGACATAATTCACATGCAGTTTGGTTTCCAGATATCTATTGACGTGTGTAACCCATTTTATTTTTGACATACGTCAATAGGTAGGTGGAAATCGAACAGCAAGTAAAATTTTCTTAATACCAGAGCCTCTCAATCTAATATGAAATAGGGATAAACTATTCGAACAAATAAGCGATACGTGATGGAGCCACTTCTGACAGGAAACTATTTATATGCACTTTTTTATTTTGAAGTTCGTGTTTCCATAGGGCAGTGAAAAAGTATAAATAATTGAAATTGAAATTATGGTTACAACAAAGGTTACAAGTTTACTTTTCAACCATAACAAACAACTAAAGCAAATATAATATAATATATTTATATAAATATGCACCTGATATCCTCCCTGTGAGTTATTCTAAATTCCCTTGTCGTCTCGATCAATTGATACGGCGTCCCTACCATGTTAAATAGATAGCAGTGAGACCGTATCAATTGATACGAGACGTAGTGACGCCGTATCAATTGATACGAGACGTAGTGACGCCGTATCAATTGATACGAGACGACAAGGAAATTTAGAATAGCCCTCCTGATCACCCCTATGTCTAGTACCAAAGAATCCACCAGAGGTCAGTCGTGTTCCTTATTTTCTCGAATAGGAAAACGCTCAGTGTAACGCGTGGATGTGCGAGCACCGATACGTGCAACGTCTACAACCAACTACTTTCGTTGCATTTAAATTTCTATCATTGCATTTTCTTTGCAACTTTCCAATTTCCATACACTATAATAATTAAGCTAATTCAAACTCTTAAAAAGGAAACAAGTCTGTAAATTTGGTTGAAAATTTGTAAAATATCAGATAATGGTGCGATCGATCATCGTGCAAAATTTTAACTTAATCGGAACACTTAGATTCAATTTCGATCAATCAGAAGATATTTTTTAACTTGGATGAAACTTTGTAAAATTTGATAAATGTTGGTCTACTGTACTGACCGTGCAAAATTTCAAATTCATAGTTTGGACATCTCATTCTTGCCTGCCAGCAACTTGATGGCACGCAGAATAGCTGGGATTCTCTACTTTTTGGAGATATTAAATTGTAAAGGCTCCGGAAATATCTTTAGTACGAAGAGGAATCACTCACATTACAAAAATACATCGAAATACCCCAATGATGTAAATCTGACCCGTCAACGTGCCAACGTAATGTCCGTCCTCAGGTGGAAAAATAATCATTTTGCATTGCTGATATAAAACAAAAGAAATTCGTGCAATCTATGAATTGATCCGATTCAATCAATCAGAAGATTATATTAATTCTTAATTTTGAACTAATTGAGCGAGCGACACCTTTTGGCTCTTTTAACGCGGATTTTTTTTTCTGTTAAGTACTGACGAGTGACGATACATGTTACAGTTTTTCTTAGATCGAGCTGAAATTTTGCACAAATGTACGGACCATCTCTGGGCGTTGCAGACCCTAATTTTTTTGAAATCCGTTGATTGGTTCAAATTTTAAAAAAATATTCCGATTGGTAGGTCCAATCAATTTGAAATTTTACAAAGTTATTGCAACCAACATTGTCTCCAATCTTCCAAAGTTTCAGCCAAATCATCCCTTTGGTTAAAATTTAAATAAATCTTTCCTGTTATTTTTGAAATTTAAACTAGAACCGTTTGACCGATCAACTTAAAACTTTGCATGGTCCTTAGGACCAACACTTTGGGTATTTTTGCCAATTTTCACACTAATCTGCAGTTATCTTCAAAAGCAGTCGTCATTTTTTAAGCATATTTTAATATTCAATTGCAAATTCATGCCAATAAAAATAATTTTAATTGTTTTATTAGTGCTATCTTTATGCTTCCGTTCCAAGGCCTGTAGAGCAGATACTTACAAACGCAAAGGGACTTCTCAAATTGCATCTTATCGCATGCAGTACCAAGGCTTGCTCATCAACGAGAGCGTTTTCCTAGTTACCTAACGGATTTCGAAAAAATGTGGGTCTGCACATCACTGAATTGGTCCTTATGTGCAAAATCAACACGATCGGAGAAACGGTGCGACCTGTGTACAGTTGAAATGAAAACTAGTAATAATGTGGACGTAGCAGTGTTTCTTTGATTGAGTGGACCATGTTTGGTTGGAGATGTTGCGCATATCGGCATACTCGCTCATCAACGCGTTACACTGAACGTTTTTCTCGCAATTTACATTATATTGACAATTTATGCATGTTTTGAAATATTTAGTATGGAGTTTCTTCAAATAAAATTCAAATAAAATATCACTTTGACGTAGAAGGTCGCTTTCAACGAGAGTTTCATAAATTATACGATTGCTCAAAATCGACCAAACTGGAAAAGAAAAATAACAAATTTCGTTAAAAGATATCAGACCTAGGTGTGTTTTAATTTTTATAGGTATAAATAGGCTATGTTCAGATATTTTTGCTGTTTGTGATATTCATTTTCCCTAATATGTCAGGCCCCCTGGGCCTGTCCCCACCCCTTACTGCGGCTCGGGAGCCCCCCAGTTCCGCCAGTGGGGGGATGGTGCATACAGCAGAAAACTCGCCGAAATAGCTCTTTGATCGTTTGGAAGCAGGCATAGAACAATACGAATTTACCATCTTTCAAATTGTTTCATTTTGCCTTCGTTGCTACGAAGTAGAAACTTCAAATGAGACTGAAACTGCCCACTTATTACTTGATCTAAATCGGATTCTATCCTCGTAACTTTGGCATACACCCCGTCTTTTTTCACTGCGAATTCCCATCTCGACAATCCTCGCGGTCGGCTCGGCTCGAGATGTTGGTAGCTTGTACGCAGCCGCAGATCGACTACCCGCGTCACAGTGGGCCATGGACCAAGAGGAGTGCATCTCTGGATCAATGTGGCACAGGGGCGCCAACATTAGAGCACAAATCATGGGAACATCCCATCGCAACAGTAGCTCGATGCCACCAGTCGACATTCGGTGGAGACACACACTCTTTAGTCTTTGGATATACGCGAAGAATGGTGAAGGCATTTGCGGCAATAATTGTCAATAATTCGGCCATAAGTACTCGCACACAACAGATTAAAAACCTCAGGGCGAGGTAATAACACAAAATATGAGAGTTTTGCTAATTTAAAGTCATCGAATGATTGTCGGCGAATCGTTAATAAAGGAGGATTATCGGTTGGCTTTGTTTGTGGACGACATTAGCTAGATACTAGACTTTATGATATAGATAGATAGACATTATAGGAGATAATTTTACAAAGATTCCGATGTAAGACACCATATTCAGACAGAGATGTAGGTACTGCGAGTTATTTCAATGACATAAATCCTTCATGCAAGCCTCCGTCTAGGTTCGACGCATCCAGATGAGAGGTCGTCAATTACGTTGACTGGGATACGAAAACTTCAACGCGATCGGAGATACAAAATATGATGCGATTTTTAGTGGACACTGGACAGCCACATGAGTGACCAAAACAATGAGATGAACACTTTCTGTACATCGGTCGCTCACTTCGCTTTCGATGCATGATTTGAACAAGACATGCAGTGAACACGAGGCCCTACTCGTTGTGATGTGGAACTAATACCTACCTAATTATTATTGCTATGCAAGCACGTGGTGGATGTAAAATATGTCAAGGGAATTAACAGATTATTTAATTTCACATTATTTCTCTTAGGCTGGGTTCAAGAGCGACAATCCGATCGGAATGAGGCAGTTGAGACTTTGGAAAATAAAGATATCGGATGATTTTATGATTACACTTTTTTAGAATTTAGTCAGTGCTGAGCTGCCGACTTATTCACGGAGTATATTTCATATCAATTTGCCGAGATATAGGGTAATGATAAGCGATGTACGTATAAGTAAAATGCTGTGCATTGCTGGTCCGTGTCCATGAGCCACAGCAAAACACATATTAGCAAGTGACGACGGCGCGATGCATTTAGGTAGTACCTTCTTGATTGATTAGATTAATTTTCACAACCAATACAAAATAAAATTTGAATCAAATAAAAGTGAAGTTTACTTTTCATTTCTAACCCGTTTTTTTTCCCGATAACATGAATAGGTACATTAAATGAATTCAATGATACAATTTTGGCCTCAACGGTTTATTTTCAATTGCAGCCAATCAGAGGGTTTCTCTAAAAAAACAAGAGAGGCAAAAAAAAGTTAGACAGAATGTGATAATCAGTGCGTATGCCAAATGTCAGATATTGTTGGTTCAGTGTGTGTGACCAGGGTGGCGGATACAAATCACTCTCTGCTCTCTCTGATCTTCCTAGCAAAAACAAAGGAAAAACATCAGCGAAAGTGAGAGTGTCGTCTGAGTATCAAACGATCACTCGATACGCTCACTTTACAAAACATTTCGTGGACAATTCAATTATCTTAGGCAACTTTACGTTCGTTGCACTTTTGTTGGTACTTACATCCCATCGGGCGTGCCACATGTAAATGCAATCAACTAATGGTTATCTTACAAGCTACCGTACGCACTACATAATATTTATTGAATAATAACGTTTGTATAAAAATTGCCCCATTTAATTACCTTTATTATACCGATGTCACCTAAAGAATGTTAACAGTTCATAGATTTTTCCTAAATTCTGTAATCACCCCTTTTTGAATCTTCATCTTCGGATTGCAATCTCGAGTGATCACGCTCATTATGTGATTCTGATGGGACATCCGACAGACAGGCGTGTCACGGGCACGTTCATGTAGTGTATACATCATCACACTCGCAGCGAGTTACGTGACAAAGTGTAATATATTTATAACGCCGTCTAAATCCATCTCGACAACCTATAAATAAATGAGCCGAAGTGCAAGCTTCCAATTGCAACGGTGTATTGTAGTAGAATGTCACACACAAGCCTACCTATAGCTAGTCGAGTTTTATTTCTACTTGTAGTGTAATTCCATGTAAACAGAGCGCAGAACGCGGGGTGATGGTATGCGAGGGGATTACACTAAACGCTCTTCCAGCTATACAATTGAGCCATTGTGTAAACATGAAGAGAGTAAACGGCACGATTTCAGATTGGATTGACCATAAAATTAGTTTTATCAACAAAGTGGAAGATAGGGGTAGACGGAACTCCCTTGAAGATGCGATTCTAAAAGACGTGTTGATAGAAACTGGCCAGTTTATGACGCCAATTAAAAATAAAAATAGGATTTTGTTGTTTTGATGCGCCGGTAGTTGCGAAGTAATCGCCTCTACGATTGATCAGCGGCTTAAGTGTCGACATCCTCCAGCTGAAGATGTTAATTAAGTTAATTCGCTTGTTAATGAACCTGTTGTGATAGGTATGCTCGTGTAGGGAGATGCCTCGTGTGCCGTGCTCCCCACAGCTCCCGATAACGCATGCACGGGGCGTTTCGTGCTGGCACATCAATCTTATCTATTTACCTACCATTTTGCTGCGTGTATTTACGTCCAGCACTAATTTGGTTACTAGGAAAACGCTCAGTGTAACGCGTTGATGAGCGAAAAAAAAATTGCAAAAAGTCTGTAAATACTTGACCGATTGGACTGAAAATGTGAAAAATAGGAGAAAATGTACATCACCTTGCAACACTTGAACTTAAACGAAAAATTTTGATTTCCTACCAATCGTAAAATATTTGAACCAATTGGAGGATTTGGCTGAAATTTAGTAAAATGAGATAAATGTTGGTGTTTATCTTTCAAAATTTCAAATTCAGCGGATCAACCGATCATAAGATCGGTAGGTATAGGTAGTTTTTTTAATTTGTACCTACTAATCAACGGATTAGGTACGAATTTTTTTAACGGTGCGAGTGCGACCTGTAAGCGGCCTGTACAGAAGACAGAACGAAACAAAAAACATCCGTGCCAGAAGTTCGAAAAGGGGACTATCGCTTCGCTCGCTCAATTAGTTAAAGCAAATTTTGTGGATCGCAGCGGAGAGAAATAATGATATTATTATTAATAATTCAAGTCAAAGGTAAAATACAAACAAGTCCGTGGGTACGATTGACAATGAATCAAGTGTACGGCAAAATGCAAATAAGTCCATTGATAGAGAATCAAGTCAACGGCAAAATACAAGTAAGTCCATTGATAGAGAATCAAGTCAACGGCAAAATACAAGTAAGTCCATTGATAGAGGATCAAGTCAACGACAAAATACAAGTACCTAATCAAGTCGACGCAAAAATACAAACAATTTCATGGGTCGTGATTGATAGAGAAATACGTAAACTGCAAAATACAATAAGTCCGTGGGTCATGATTGCTTGATTATTAAAAATTAAAAGTTACACAGTGTAAGAAAACTTCGATTCAAAACATACGTAATATTTTTTGTCAAATTCGTTCCGGGTCATGAAGTGATTTAAAATCTCCAAATGAGCAGCTTGCACGGTCCACCTCGCTCCACGCGAGGGGTGGAGTGGGGGTCAATGAAGTCTGAACAACACAGCCCGGGCCGCTCGCTGCAACGCCGTCGCACCGCCTCCATTGCCTCAGCAGTCAGCACATGATGAGCCAATGCATTCATTTACCTTCGCAGATGTACCCCTGCTGAATGAGGCCCCAGAGCATATCCGTGCAGTGATGACAGTAGGTGGGTTTGTGGAAGGTTTTCTTGCTGAAGCTGTGGCCGTGGTTGGCGGGGTACTCGGTGTAAAGAGACGCCATGTTACCCGACCCACTGGGCACTGCCGCACCGTTCACGCCAGATTTTCACCGCGATATGTCACTAGGCACACACATATTACATAGCTACGTGATCTCGAAACCGAACGCGAACATTATGATGCCGTAGGGTACCCCTGAAATTCAGAGTTACATGCCTAAGGCGCATTTCCGGAGGCCTCCTTGTCACAGCTGACCATCACTGGCAAGATTTTCGCGCAACCGGCTACGCGCAGCGGCAACCGAGCTGCAAAGCGCCGACAGAGCTACGACGGCGAACTTTGCTACTTGAACGTCGCGACGCCGACGGAGCGTGCGTACTCGCGCGCATGTGATAAGCTCTTTACTATTTAGGTGCGATACGTGGGAAATACCTTGGAAGTGCCAGTTGTAAGAAATAAACTGATGTAAGATAAAACAAGTTTATTTTGCTTCATTCATTATTGACACAATTGTTTAAACAATGCAAGTAGTTAAACTGTAAACACCGATTCAAAGTTAATAGATTTCATTGACATTTTCATTTAGTAATAATGTTCATTAATAAGTGTATCGAAATTAAATACTCACTTTCTGCACTTCTGACTTCTGCACCAAATTGCGTGGAAAGCATTTTTACGAAGTGACTAATTAGTAAAAAGAAAAAATATATTATTACATTATTATTATTAATTGGAACAAAATAGAATCTACAATAATGAGACAAAATTCATTGAAATTTTATGTAAATTTCACATTTGTAAATTGTCGTCAAATGCTATGTATCTAGGTACACTTTCAGCATTTAGTTCAAAATATGTTTTGATAATTGAACCGGACGTATTTTTATTCCAACTAAAACACCAGTAAAAGAAAATGAATGGCAATGCACAATTTGGGTGGCGATGACTTTTTGACTTGCTCGAACTTTCACTATTTAGAATTCTTTTAAGTACTGCATTCATTTTATTGTAGTTTGCAAAACAATTTGAATTCTCAGAGTTGTAGAGAATTAATTATTCTTGAAAAAACGTGGACCACTTTTATTAAAATATGATCTGATCTAGAATTTTGCTTGAAAGTCTCCAAATACGCGAATTTGAAATCCTGCAAAATAGTTTGAAATCTTTAAAATAATTGTGGTCCTCGCTCTTCAAAGAAAAAGTAATTTACTAACACGTACCTAACGACTATTGTCTATCTATTGCCTATCTTCAAGGAGATGGTTACAATCTGAACATCGGTCCACAAGGTGATCCTCCTTCCATTCAAGTTCAACACTTAGATGTAATTCTTCAATAATAAATCATATCGCTAAATGCCGAGACTGATATGTCAAGATTTAAAGATTGCAGCCCATCAAGCCTACAAATAGGTCGAGTCATACATATAGAGCTGTTACAAGCCAACAATAAATCAAATGGACGTAAATGAAAGTTCAATTGAGATGCTCCCTTGGCATGATTAGTGGATTTAATTGTAGATTAATTTACTGCAAAAAATTAATTACTGCATAAGTAAATTTACTGCATAACATACAATAATTATTCTTATGACAATCAGTATGGGAGGGAACTTGATGAAATATTTTGTGAGGGAACGAACAGCCTCCAGCTGAGTAAATTCGAAAACTCAAATCTGCAAATTGAAATAACCAATCCGAAACATCAGACAAGAATGTGGATGTTTTACTTAAGGGGGCTCGATGATTTCGATGAAAACATTGACCTCAAAGTCAATACTAAAATATGTGAAGTGATTACTTAAACATTTTTAATTTGCAAAATTTTGTATTGTTTGAAAATACAATAAATTTTCACAGTCAATATTTAATCTTTGAACAATATATTTGTATGGCTCTTATGGGAATATCAGAAAAGTAGTAGGTACTGATAGATGATGAATATATTTTAAATTAATTCAGCTTGATTACATTTTCTTGACGAAATTGTGTTATTTGAAATGCATTCTACCTTCGTTTTAGTTTTTGGAAAAATTCTCAATGTGGGAACATATTTTTAATCAAGGGGTAAAACTTAAACTGCCCCTTTTATACCTCGTCCAATGTTAAATTATCGGAAGAAAGTGAAATTTTAACTGTGAAGAACGTAGTTTAGATAACCCATCTAATTTTTCGATATTATTGAGGATGATACAATAACAAACTAATATTGAAAGTTTCAAAACTTTCTAGACAAGTGCGAGAAATCATCGAGCCCCTTAAGGTCCGATTGTACAGTGTGCCATTATAGTTAGCAGTAGGATAATCTGTGGACTGGTTACCATGGCAACGGTCAATAAGCACAGCCATCTAGATGGCTAAATGTGAACTTGATATAACTATATCGGGAAACTGTACAACCAGTCCTAAATAAGAAAGAATAATGACACATTTGAGGCCTAAACTTGGCTGTATGTAAAACCATCACTGCAGTACACATTTGTTGTAAGGTTGTCCTTCCTTGATTGAAAAAGTAAAATCAGAGTTTACACATTTCACAATACTCAAATCCCAATCATTCAGGACCATAAAATTAATATTTGTTTGCAATTATTACATTGGTAAGACTCTATTGATTAGTCTTTGCATTAAAGAACATGATGAAAACATATCACCTCATAGCTCAGAGTTCATTTTGCCAGTAAACTTATACAATAATATCAAGCCGAGTAATGCTTCGTGACAATAATAGTCAATATTCTATTCAATGAGATTCAATACTCTTGAGTGAGACAACAATGTTCACTTCTTGCTTATGGCACTCAGAAATTATCACAACTACTTACACATAAATATTATTTAGAATAATTGTTCTATGGATTATTGGAATCACTAAAAGAGAGCTGCTTTATAATCCAAACCCAATTTGTGGGCTCAGGGCTAAACATTAACGTAGTTACATCTCGATTGGAATAAGGTATTCATCAGTGTTGAGTAAGTTACTTGAGAAAA
This sequence comes from Leuctra nigra, assembly GCA_934045905.1. Taxonomy (NCBI): domain Eukaryota; kingdom Metazoa; phylum Arthropoda; class Insecta; order Plecoptera; family Leuctridae; genus Leuctra; species Leuctra nigra. The sequence goes on from OW203761.1 coordinate 7,456,409, forward strand.
GGAACTTCGTTAAAGTTAAGTTACTTGGTCAAAAAAGGAACTTAGTTAAAGTTAAGTTACTTCATGAAAAAAGGAACTTACCAGTTACCCAAAAGTAACTTGCAAAGTTACCGCGATGGATTTTTAGGAAAAAAAACGTGAATATTGTGGCAGGGAAATAGTGGTTTCAAACGTAAATGTCATACATGTAGTGTAGTATTTTTGTCTGCACAAAGTATCACGGCAAATAGTTTCAGTTTTCACGTATTTTTATCACCATATAAATCTACAAAGGATAGAAATTCACACGTAACGAAATTGAAATACTAGAAGACAGTGGCGTGCCGAACCTATCTTGAGGACCGGTGCTTATTCATTGATGGGTGTACCCACCCACCCCCAATGGTCAAGAACATAAAATTGGCAGCGATCGCAATGGAGGTACATGCAGGTCCGGGGTGCGAGCATAGCCTCGGAAAAAATTCAATTTCAATACCAACTTTGAAGGTTTTTGATTTAATTATTAAACGGGTTGACCCCACACAAACGCCGCGCATCGTTTTTTTTCTTCTTTTGGTTATAGACGGGTTTACAATAAGTTTACAGGCAGGCACGATATTTTTGAAGGAAAACAGAACAGTCAGTATAATTTATATTAGAAATAAAATCAAACAAAAAATGCCGCGCAGCGAAATTTTGGGATTTTGACTACATTAGAACGAGTTTCAAATGATTTTACAGGTACGACGATTTTGAAAGAAAACAGAAAATCCATTCATGTATAAAAATCACACATAAAAAAGCCGCGCAGCGAATTTTTGTTTTTGGCTTCATTAGAATGGGTTTAAAATGATTTTACAGGTTAGGTCCTCTAAGTATAATTTTGAAAGAGAACAAAAAAAAATGCATACATTAAAATGCCGCGCAGCTAATTTTTTGTATTTTGGCTACCTTAGGACGGGTTTAAAATGATATTACATTAGCAATAAAATCACACGTATAAAATAGCCGCGCAGCGAAAATTTTTGTTTTTGGCTACATCAGAACGGGTTTAAATGATTTAAGTGATTTAAATGATTTTGAAATGAATAAACAAAAACGCGATTTATTTATAAAAAGAAAAGCACACATAATAATGCACTGCAGCGAATTTTTTGGTTTTCGTCTACCTAGGACAGGTTTAAAATGATTTTACATTATACTCTATTTTTTTAAGGAAAACAGAAAAGTTCTTAATTTATATAGGTAAGTAATAAAATTATAAATAAAATAGCCGCGCAGCGAAACTTTTTGGTTTTGGCTACATTAAAACGGGTTTTAAATGATTTTACAAGGTACTGTATTTTTGATAGAAAACAAAAAAAAAATGCGGCGCAGCTATTTTTTGTTTTTCAACTCTACATTAGCACACGTTTAAAATGGTTTTTCAGGTAGGTACAATAATTGTGAATGATTATTTTTTGTATTAGGCTACCCAAGGGTGTATCCAGGATGAAATTTCGGGGGAGGGGGGGGGGGGGGGCCGACATTACTAATATTTTGAAAAATGACAGTCTAAAACAGGGGGTTCGGGGGCACAGCCCCCGAGAAAATTTTACATCAAGGTCATTCATTTAGGTGCAATTTTGAATCGCAATGTATAGCTATTTTGGGAACTTATAAATTACAAAATATCAAAAAATTAGACTAAGAGGTTAAAGAAATTTTTGTGAATTTTAACTCAATTCTAAACAATTTGGAACGTTTTTGACATGATCTATCTATTTTTAAGTTTTTTTCCACATATTATTTTAAATGAGCTTATTTTCTTAGATGAAATCCTGATTTCGGTGGGGGCCATGGCCCCCTCGGCCCACCCCTGAATACGCCCTTGAGGCTACCCAAGGACGGGTTTAAAATGATTTTGGTACAATTAATTCAATGGATTCAATGGATTCATGTTCGTTAATTTACATCCATCATAAATTATACACAGACAAAATGTATCTCAGCGATATTTAAATTTCCTATGCTTCTTTGCTGATAATAAATACTATTTTCGATCCAGCATGCAGGAGCATGAAAGAAAACACAGAAGATGATTCTCTAACAGTTATGCTGTTTTTATGATTCATCAAATCCTTTCAATAAGTACTGAAAATGGGTCAATTCAATATTATTTCATAAATATTTTAGTATCCATCCACCCACCGAACCATCAACCTGCAGTTTTTGCAACCATCCACCCACCTAGACCTACTCAACCCCTAAAATGTATTAATTGCATTAGCACAAATGTACATGTTCACTGCATACATTTATTGATAAAAATCTGTATTTCCCTTTCCTTTATTGATATTTACCTACATTCTACATTGTTACTGCTTGCTGTGCAGCAATACGACGTATACACCCTCATCACCATGTTTGTGTGAATACATTATGTTGTATTAGTGGATAATGTAATACTGTTACATTATAAAATGTGTCGCAAGGTGGGTAGGTCCCCTGGCGGGGACCACCCACCCCCAAAAAATGACTGTGCTTGAGCACCAAATTTAGATAGGTCGGCACGCCACTGCTAGAAGAGGTTATAAGCAATGCTCTGCACAAGTAATGGCGACGATGGTTGAAGGGAGAATGAGCTGCTAGGTACGTCACACTGCAACAAGCCAAGGTCAAGTGAGGACTAATGTGGGGGTGAAGTGAAAGTGATTCTCATTGGTCCTTCTACCCCTCCCCACACCCTTATCATCACTGGCCTGGCGAGAGCATGCACATTCCACAGCAATGACTCATGCAGCTGCACTGACTGCCAGTGAAAACTTGTTTTGATGGCAGATCGCTACTCCGGAAGTATAAGTTGGGAAATTTTGGGAAGATTGCTGAAAAAGTAGAGTCTGTTCAAACGAAAAAAAGAACTTTGCAAGTAACGTAACGTAATGTAGACGTTACATCAATAAAGGAACTTTATCAGTTAAAGTTCCTGACTGAAAAAAAGGAACTAAGTTACCACTAAAGTTCTTGAAATGTAACGCGTTACCGGTAACGCGTTACTTTCGTTAAGTTACTACTCAACACTGGTATTCATAACATTGAACTTCAAAGCAAAAGCTCAATTAGATTGAAATGTTATTTCTGATGATGAGCTAACAATAGTAGATGAGTACAACACAGTTTAAGTATGATACGTAATAAATTATTCTAATCTTACTAAACCTATTTCTTAGCTGTTCAGAAATTCAGGAGCTGGATTCTCTCCTCTCCCCAATACATATAATATCTACACAATATTGGTGGTCACGGTCAGGAACAGTGGCAAGCAACAAAATGTGTTTTCTTTGGTGTTGGTGTGAAGGGAGGGGGTGCTAAGTCTGTAGATCCTAAAATAAATACACCACAGCCACAACTGTAATTGCTACGAAGCTAATGGAATGTAGATTTAAATGACTAGATTCATATTTAGCGCAATAATTGAGCAATAATATAATGAAGACTGCAACTAGGCACATATTCAGAAAGTTATGTTATGCTACTTAAATGAAATCGGCACTGGCCTAGGTTAAAGGTCGATATTTAAAATTGAATGAATGAATTAAATGTTTGTGAACATATCACCTAACTTTTGTTCTAAATAAGCTAGCTAACCTTATTGAAAATTACTCAATTTTTAAAATGTGCACTTTACATTGATGTTCTCAATTAAAGTGTAAGACAGGCTTAGTAGATTTAAAAGATGTCAAGTTTTTCTTGAATTCAACTTTAAGATTGGGTCAGGTCCTGCCTTCCTTCCTAGTCAATCAATGACGACAGGTTTATGGAAGTCTGTCCTGCACTTTACTTGACATTCTTATATATTATACAAACTTAATGCTGTCAGTAAGTTCACTCAAGTTATGTTTGGAATAAAAGCAACCAACTGCAATCAAGCAATCAAGCTTACTGACAATACAGCTAATATTTAAATTCAGTTTTCTCTTTGGGTTTCTCTTTTTAAAAGCTTTCCGACAAAAGTGTCGTGGAAGTGTCATTTACGTAGGTACCGTATTTACTTGCCCTGGAGCACCTGCCCCGCTTGAACAAAGAGTTTTAAAGACAACTTAAGTCAACAACACAGTTCCAAGATAATCAATAGACAACAGGTCTGTTCGTTTACACTGCCAAATCTGCCAAAACTGCCAAACGGTGTTCGTTTTGGAAATGTGGTAACTTGTGGTAGCTCACAGCCTGTTCGATTTGACGTTTGTGGCAGGTTGCTGTAGCAAAAAGCTCCCACTTCCTACAGTTGCTTCTGAGGTGGTGTGAGTTGTGGTAAAGTCAAAATGGCGTCATTTATTTATATTGAGGAGTGTCAATAGCATTGATTTCCAACTATGCGTCGATGAAGACATGGCCCAAATCATATTCAACATTGGATCCACTTCATAAAAACTATTTTCAGCTAATTTCTTGTCTTATAATCTCTCACTGTGAGAAATAATATTTGAGGTTATGACAAATCTACCACAAAAGTGTTCGTTTTGTGTGGCAACTTGTTGTAACTCCGCCCACTTTTGGCTCTACCACAGGCTACAACAAGCTGCAGTTTTGGCAGATTTGGCAGTGTAAACGAACAGACCTAACATTAAAAATTATCTAGCTAGCTCTGCTTTTAAAAAAATTTCATATGCAGTTCCGAGATCCTAATATCTATTTATGTTATGATCTATTGTTGAATAACATAAATAGATATGAGGATCACGGTACTGCATATGAAATTTTTTGAAAAGCAGATCTAACTTGATAATTTTTAATGTTGTCTATTGTGTACTTTCATTGAAACATAAATCTACTCGGTTTGATGGAATATTTGATGTTGTTCTTCTTCAACATGTGGCTTACAGTAATTAATTTTCCACCACAAACTGAATTCGACAATAAAAGATTGGGTTTCATTGAAAAGTTCCAGTAGAGATAGAACATATCAAATTGAAACGAATCGTTTTTAAAATTCACGGTTCTTGCCTTTAAGCAAGTAAATATGGTAGGAAACTTAAATGTCAAAAGAAGCTGAAAACTATTCCATTTAATATTATCCTTACAGCTTAAATGAAGACAAAAGCTCAAACTGACAGCAATGTATACAACTTAGCGAGACTTTTGATTTAAGTCTTCAACAATTATATTGTGAGGCTTACATCCTCTCAGCTTGAACGATGACCACTTCTTCTTTGGCCGTGTCGCTGACTGCCCAACAACTTCTCTGACATGCGTAGACAAGAACTGTTCCAAACTCGAGATGCGTTCCTTGCCCCGACTCACTTTTCAAAGACAGCTTTGTGACAAGCGTTGGAAGAACTTGAAACTCGAAAATCATCTCACCACGACAGTAGCGGCAACGTGCAGGTGGGTTAGGAATTGGTGAGAGCAATAGTGGTGAACTTTCACGGCAATATCTGCAACAAGGAGTTACTACATAGAAAATCATCTACAGAGTAAAAGTAAATTTCTGAGTAGAAGTAATCATTTCATCTCCTCTATCTTCACCTCATTATCTGTCCGGGGTTGGTTTGAATACGTGAAAGAAACTCGTGGAACATCCAATCTCCGTGTGAGGGAATACCTCTCTCATACTTCTCCAGGGTGGGGTTGTCGCCTTGCCCAGAAGCCAGAGCTCTCTTGTCCAGGTCTGGGCTCAGAGTCATCCCCTGACCTTCCTCATTGTTCTGTTGGTACTCTTGCAAAAGTTCCCGAACATGCTCCTGGTTTGTTGTCGGAGAACAATCTCCCTCATCCCCAACACTCAGAAAGAAAGACAAAAACTGTGGTGGTTTGACTTTGGCTGGTACGACACAGCCATTCTTGTCTGTGTATCCGCTGAGACACAGCTCCATTGGCAAAGGTGTGACTTCTTGCAGCAAAGCTACCAGATCGTGTTGAGGGGCAGTGGGTGTGTCAATGCTGACATGCTCGCTCTCGTCCCCCTCAATCTCCGCAGTAGCAGACGGTGAGTGCAATCGGCCCACAGCTCCATCACCCTGTGCCCCAGCACAAGCCATTCCAAAGCTTCCGCCATTCCAATTAGCATTACCCTTGCCCACTCGGAGCTGTTCAAAGCGCAACACAGTATCATCTTCTTCAAAATCATCTTTTTCGTCATCTTCATCATCAGAAAATTTTTCACTACCACAACTCTCAATTGTTCCAACTTTTATCACATTTCCATTCTCTTCATTATTGTTGGCATTGTTGTCATCCTCCCAGTCATCAGCATCTGTGCACCAGTCTGCAGAACTCATGGTATTAACAGCTGCCAAAGAGTCGACAGTTTTGTCATCTCGAGTCTCCAGTGTCTGCGTTCGCACGCAGACCCAGCTACGGATAAGGATTTTACATATTGATTTCATAACAACAATAGCAGGCACACTAATTCTGAACAATATGAAAGTGAATTAATACTATTAAACTATTACTACCCACTATTAAACCCATTTGGGATATTTTTAGAACTGACATATCTTCAGACTCCATTACTTCCAAACAAAATGTCAACCAATACATTTGGCACTATATATTCGATAAGGACCAGGGGATGAGACAAATTTCATATGGGGCCTGACTGATGTCAGACCAAACAATATAATGAACTGACGTGGCTGATGGATTAATTGATTGCACAATCGAGTAATTGTTTTTCCATACATCCATGTTATATTGATGTCTTGCTTGATTATATAAGCACTTGAACGATCTCGAAAATAGGGGCCCAGTTACATTCCCCCCGTTCCTTGACAAAAGATTGGTATTTCCTTAGCAAATTGTCATAAAAATTGATAATTAATTACCTTTCACTTTGATTCCAACAGTTTGGATTAATACATCCAAACAAATACAACGTCCTGTGATAAGAACTGTTCTCAATGGGGGCATATATTTGTAAAATCAGTGGCAAAGAGAGGCCGCATAGGTGACAAAGTGGCGAAGAAACATTTTCATGTGGCCAATTCTGAAATCAAACAATTAAAATTCAATGACAGTGGTCTTAAATTAGTAGTACTAGTTACTTGTTGACCTCTTGGGCCATAATGTTTTTGTGTTGGAGCTGATTCTTTCTGTGACCTCCATTAGCAAATTCAATACTTACAGGCTTCCCTCCTATTTTGTTTGTAGCAAAGTTCACGGAGGACTTGTATTTCTCAGAAATGCACTCATCATCAAAACCTAATAGTATCCTCGGTCCCACACGGGCCATATTCGCAATTTATATAAAATACAAGAACTTATAAGGGCTAAAAGAAAAATTATGAATAGTAAAGTAAACCCAGCAAACGTCAAACAAAAATAATCAGTGCCTTCTATGCGAAGCGATCCGGGTTCACCATTCCATAGTTTGTTATTTAAAAGGCAGTGGTTGAATCTGCGATCTCAAGGTCGTTCGTATTTGACTTTTGACGTTCGGATCAGAACTTGTTCGTATTTATTTAATTTGAAGATAATTAATTATTCAGTATTCACATAGTATATCTTAAATAATGGATATATTAAAAGCGGAGATCGCAAGAAAAAGGAAGCAGTTGGAAGAGAGTAACCTAGTGGCAAGTAAAAATCTAAATTGTGGGGTTATGGTTGAATAACTTAATAATATTCTGAGTTTAATACCCATTCTGTAAGCTCCATACAGCCTCATGCTCAAAAGAATTTCCAGATTCATCGACTCAAGTGCCTAAAGTCGACTAGATTCCTTCTAAGATTATTCAAACTTCGACTTACTCTTTTGGTAATGAGTAGTACTGACATTCACAATATCTTCTTGCGGACGTAACTTCTTTTGAGCTTGAAGCTGATATCCTCATGTGCTAAATACAATGTACGCTGATGTTTGGGGCTCAATGCTGCCGCTGAAAAATGAATAATCTTTTGACCTTGAATGCCAGCGCTTGGCATTGAGCCATTTGATTGGTTAGTGCCGAAGCACTGTTATCATCTGTTGCCGAGCTGTAAAATTAGCTTTAGGGGGCTGTTCATAAAGTATGTCATGCAAAATAGGCCACTTTTCACCCACCCTCCCTCACTTGTCACAAGTTGTCACAGTTCACTACAAAAACACAAAATGCATATTTTCACTAGTTCTTGATTTATTGCAAAAATATAATATTGAAAAAATGAGAAAATTCTCATTGAGGATTTTCTTGATGAGAAATTCTTCGAGAATAGTCAAATCCTAAAGAGAGGGAAAATTCAAATCTCAGCTGAGAATAATAAATGTGATAATTTCTTTTTGGTGAAACGTAAAAATTAACACAGAATTGATACAACAAAGTGCGCCGTCACGCTAGTCCGCCACAGATTGTCACAGTGTAGCAGACCCCCCCTCCCCCCTGAGGCATGACATACTTCATGAATCATGAACAGACCCCAGATAGTAACTGGCAGTAAGCAAGTATGCTTACTTGCCGGCTTGGAGCAGTGCTGAATGGCACAAAGCTGCATTAGCGGCGTTTTTAAGTCAGCAAAACAAGCTCAGCGAATGTAGAGAAAAATTGCTTCCCGCTAGGTACCTATATCAATTCCCACTTCATTTTTTAATGCTATAGATTATAGAGTACCTGCAATGCCCTGTGCTGCTGTGTAGTGCACAGGAAAATTTTCAATAGTTTAGGCACAGTTTAGAAGGAAATAAAATCATGAAAGATAATTTGATTATAGTTATTAATTATAATTCATCTCTTTTCATTTACAGAATGACTCAAAGAAGTATTTTAAACGATCAGAATTAGTTGCCAAACAGGAAGAAGAATATTTAAAAAAATATGGAAACATAGGGAACGAAACCTCAACAAATACAGCTCACACTAGCACAGGTATGAGCATGGATCACATATGGTATAACGTTACGCTGTAAATGTTTGTCATTTAATGTGAATTTATATTATGCAAAGCAATACAGTAAACCCTCGTTATTACGAACTTCAATAATTCGAATTTAGGGGTAAATTCGAACTAGGTGCATGGTCCCAGTGGACAGGATAGGTTTTTACATGTTAAATCATTTTTATAAATCGAATTTTAGGTTAATTCGAAATTCGAACTGAATTTTGGTCCCAGCCCATGTTATTCCTTGCAAACAGTTGTTTTAATTCGAACTTTGCAGAAGGATTGATAAAATAATCGCGAACAAACTACGAAAAAACAACACTCAAAACAAAACACAACCTTCAATGGCGTCAAAATGAGATAATCTGGCTTGCGAGGTTGGCCAAGCTGCTGTTACAGGTTTGCCAACCCCACTTTTTTGCAATGGTGGGAATATTCCACAGGCGGGAATATTCAAACTTCATGAAAATGCACACAAATGTTTTTGCATTAATTATATATTTCGAACTTTTTTAATTCGAACTGGGATTTTTTGGGTCCCTTTGAATTCGAATTAACGAGGGTTTACTGTATATATACTACATATCCTAGATCACAATAATCGGCATCACTCGATGTGACCCTTTTCTTGTCCAGTCTATACTTTGATATTTGTAAACAATTTTCTCATTCTGTCACCATGTCAGCTCTTTGTTGATTGTCCTAGATGGTAATGCAGCCGATGACAGTTCAGAACATGCTGCCCTTCCGCGACGTGACGTCATACGCAAGCTACGCGAAAGATGTGAACCTATTTTACTCTTTGGTGAATCCGAGCTGGATGCATTCAGAAGGATGCGACGGAGTGAAATTCTTGAACCTGAAGTGAACAAGGGTCTGCGAAATGATTTTCAAGAGGCGTTGGATAAAGTTGACCAAGCATTTTTAGACGAGATGCTTGCTTCACAAGTGCAAGTATCAGAGGGAGGTTCGTCAAGTGATGTTAAAGTCCCTGACGATGATATTACGTATGAAGAGATAAAGAAAATGGCTGCTAGACTCGATGAGGGAGACCGAGAGTTGGACATGGTGGTTATTACCAATTTCATACAGGTGTGTAAATTATGTAGTGTTGCGCAAATTATGCTTAGTATGAGTCGGCCCAGCCTACGATGCAGTATAAGAGGTAAGACGTCGAAGCTCTGAGTGCTTCGAGTATTAGTCGCGGTTGGACCAACTGGCCAGTCAGTCAGTACCAACAAGCGCACCTGGCAGAGAACGCGGTACTAGACATTTGTGCAGTACGCAGTCTTTCGTTAGTTGGCCGCTGGGGTGCTGGTGTCAGAAAACCTGTCCAGTTCCGGGACAAATACTCAAACAAATTTAACATGGGTAAAATAAGAATTGAGTAGGATTCAATTATTCTTTTCATTGGAAATGTAAAATGGTCACTACCTAATCAAGTGTCAATCAAGTACCTAATATGGCAATATGGTATGGACATGGTACTTGGCAATTGCATGCAATGAATAATGATTATTGAAATGTCATATTTGATTTATGCTTTATAATTTACAGTTCTTGCTGAAACTTTGGGGAAATCATCTAAATCATCGTTCATCAGCAGAAAAGCAAGGGGTGAAAGGCAAATTAGCCGGTGCTACATTCTCTCAAACTCAAGTGTATCTGAAACCATTGTTGAGAAAATTGAAGAACAAATCACTACCCGAGGACATTTTGGACAGTCTTACTGAGATCACACGCCTTATGCTGGACAGAGACTATATAAAGGTAAGAGTTCAATGTTTACTTATCATATTTAAGTATCAATATAGTCAATACGTACGCTGAAATCTAATGCAAATTGCGATTTGTTTTCCAGGCCAGTGATGCGTATTTGCAGATGGCCATCGGAAATGCACCGTGGCCAATTGGCGTAACTATGGTGGGCATCCATGCACGTACGGGGCGAGAAAAAATCTTTTCTAAGAATGTAGCACATGTTATGAATGACGAAACACAGCGAAAATACCTCCAAGGCCTCAAGCGATTAATGACCAAGTGTCAGCAATATTTCCCCACCAACCCATCAAAATGTGTGGAATATTCAAGACCCGAAGAAGGATCACCATAACAGTAGATTACGGCAGGACAGGTCAGTTAGGTATGAAAATAAGCAATTATTACAAGTCAACTCAATAGTGTTATTTAGTATGTATTACACTTTTTAAATTAAAAGATGTTCTTGATAATATAATCACAAAGTAATTCTTTTGAAATTTCCCATAGTATTTTTTTAAAAAATGACCTATATAGCTAGTAATAATTATTGTTTTATATATTATATTCCAATGTAGATCCGAAAATTCTTTATACTACCTAACCCATTATTTATGCTAAATGTCATGCAGCATTTATCTTTATTAAATATAGGCAGGGCCAGTTGTTTATGGTTTCCACGATAAACGCGAAATGTTTAGAAACATGAATTTTCTGTCATATCTTTACGTTTCATACACTCCTGATTCCAAATATATCTTTTTCTCGCGAATTTTCGCGAAATTTGTGTTTTGACGCGATATTCACGAATTCTCGCGATTTCACGCGATTTTGTCCCAAACCTATGTGTTTTGCAACATTTCCCGATTCCGAGTGTATATTTTACGAAAATTTCCTTGATCTGTGTCTCAAGTACCACGAAATAGAAAGAATCACACTGTTTTTTTCGTAAGCCAGCTGTCAGTGCCAGCCAAAGAGTGTATGGGGGTGCCAGCTGGTTGGCTGCTGAGCATGGAATGACGCATCTACATGACCTTGCACAGGGGTGCGCATGCGCACGCGCCGAGTCCAGGGGGGTTGGTAGTATTGCCGCTCGCTCGCGCGTCATATTTCACACTTATTCTTACAAAAATCATTTTTTTCCATTTCACCACCAATCGCGAAAATGAACATAATTATCACCACCAATTCACCACTTTCAGAATGTTGAAAACGAATTTTAACTTTTTTTATCACCACAAACAACTGGCTCTGAATATAGGTAAAGACAATTCTTTAAAAGGCGTATTGCCAAGCCGGGACTCATCACTTGATATTCAATATGATATTGCAGTTCACTACATTTTAAACATTTAGAATAAGTTAACATTTGCATGTATTGAGTAGTAGCCTATCTATCTATCTATAATGATGGGTAGCATTGTAGTGTCATAGCTTCGCTTACCTACACTTCACTATTATTAACCCATCTTTACATATACTACATCCCAAGCCTATTACCTTAGAGGAAATTTACATAATATACTCTATTAAAATGTCATGACTACAAAAGTTATTGTCCTAAAAATTGTGGTTGAGCTGAGTATTACAAGAATTCGTGCTGCCACAATATTTTAACTTTTAGTATCAACTCTCAAGATATGATCCCGTCATGTTATGAGTGATAAAGAGAGAAAGGAAGAGAGATAATGTAGATCACCTCATTCATGAGCAAATAATCAATCCACCACCCTAGAATGTCACAAGACCTCGTTTCCTTACAAAGCGTACGGTGTACCTTATCATCACGCTCATCTGCCTTGCAGAGAACTGTGATGCTAATGAAGATTGCTGGAGTTAAGCAGTCGCACGGTTCTGAAAGCTCTACTTCTTTTCACCTAATTCTGCAGACTTCTTTGCCGCAGCTTCAATTGCATCCATGAAAGCACATCTGAAAAAGAAATGTAATTCAATAGTTGGTTTTGAGGACATACAACCAATTATATGCCTCCTTCGCCATGCTTAATGTCCCATCCCAAAGATGGTGTAACACCCGTCGAGTGACTAATATCAGGTCGAGGGGTGCAATTGTTACACTAATCAGCAACTAATCCACACTCCACCCATCCAAGTACTGACCCTGCTCGTTGTTGCTTAACACTGTGATCTTACGAGTACAGATGTAATCTAATACACCAGCCGTGGGAAAAAGTAACTAATAAGTAAGGACAAATAGGACCATATAAATGATGTTGCACAGGCAAGAAATGTGTCTGTTATAGTGTTTGCAATGATTGTACAGTTGTCAGTTCATGTGAAGGTTTGTTTTGAACTCTTTGTCCACGGTCGAAAAACCATGACCCTCAAATATTCTCCACTGCTTAGGTAATTACTAATTATGATCAACTTTCTCTGATCAGCGCCCACTTAGTTTATCTAATCAGTTTTGTCTCGTACCTGACTCCAGCTCGCTCCAGTGCGTGGATACCATGTATGGTGGTGCCACCTGGTGAGCAGACTTCGTCCTTGAGCTGACCAGGATGCCTGCCCGTAGCGAGGACCATTTTCGCAGCCCCCAGCACTGTCTGTGCCGCCAAGTAAGTTGCTGTTGCCCGCGGTACGCCTTGCTTCACGGCACCATCTGACATGGCCTCAATCACCATGTACGTCTGAAATTTCGAATTGTTAAATACGCATTGCCCAATATTTAGCATTTGACAGTATGTACATATTGTTGATGGATGTTCAAATACAAATAAACTTTCCAGATCAGTGTTTTGACTATCTTGTAATAAATTTTAACCCTATTATTAGGTACCTACATACTAGAGAATAAAGAGAAGCTATGTTCGGTGACAGGCAAAGATGAACCCACTCTAGGATGGGCCGCCCTATACCTGGCAAATAAGTGGGTTCATATTTGCCTGTCCCCGACCGTACTTTTTTTTTATCTGAAAAATGTAAGTAGCATACATTTTCAGAAGAAAACATTTTTCCACAATCTTGGCTCCACAATAGAATATAAACAAGTTTTAAGGTGATCCAAGCGCTTGGCCGTTCTAACAAATTGAGAGAGAAAATTTGTTTCATAAGTGGGTGTAACTTTGACAAGATGTTCAAACAATCAGTCTTATTACTAGTAGCACTTTTTCATTTAAATGCTTCAAGCCTTGTTAATTAGTCGCCGGTTCTTCAACAAAACCGCGCAAAACTATGAAATTTCTGATAAGATTAGAGACCAAACCCGTTAAGGGGGTTCGAATCCTTCCGCCAATCTACCTGACATTGTTGTCTTGGCACTTAAAGTGTTCAATATTGCGAGGGTCAATTTCTATTCAATGACCAAAAAGGTTGTATGAAAAAGGTTTGATTTTATGAGGGTCTGGGAAATTTATGACTATGGAACGTGCTGTAAACAATGAAACTCTTGAGTTAGGGGGGGGAGTACTGAATATCTTGAGGCCTCACTAACATAATCACAATTAATTTTATTTCAGTATTTAATTTTTTCCCAATTAAATATTAATGACATTACATTATAAAATAGCAGACTGACAAATTGTAATGATTCCGGATGTGCACAAAAAATACCGATTTTTTATATTCAGCCGTTTTCTTATGCAGGTGGCCCGAATGAAGTTTTCATTAAAGTGTACTCACTCGTACAACCTGCATTCTAATTAGGGCAAATTGGTAGAACTCATTTAAATATCATAAAATAGCCAGATAATGCCAGGTGTCTAAGCTATTTTATATTGCCGTGAGTCTTCAGGTTCAACAACAAATAATTGTGAAAGTCCAAATTTCAGTCACTTTTGGGTTTTAAAATCTCATCCCCTCATGCAACCTTAACCAATTGTTCTCAAATTTTTATCATGATTAGATAAAAGACAAACTTAGGGTTATCACTTGGCAGTTGGCACATATTTAAAATTAAATTTCATACGGCACCAAAAATCAACATGGTGTAGTACCATTGGTGGTACTAAGGTGGTACCATATACATTGTCTATGACATTGTTTCATTAATGGGTAACTTTGATAGAATGTTCACATGATCAGTCTGATTGGATATTAGAACTTTTTCATTTTTGCTTCGTATCTTGACAATTGGAAAGCCAGTTGCAGGCAGCAGCAGTAGTTTTTACGACGCATATAAGGAGATTTAAATCACTTTGAATCACTTTATCAATGTCTCACAGGCAACATGTTGATATCTGAGATATACCATTGTCTTCTTTGAAGTTGAACGAATTGTGTATAATGGGTATAATGTATATATAATGTGTGACATTTTATTGAATGATTCGAGGTATTTTCAGTTGTTAAAATAGTGCGGAGTTTCCTTTATAATTAGAACACACATGGTGTACAAGGTCACGCGAAATGCTAATCCCTGCCAGCTAGCATCCTAGTCGTAATAAATGTCATAACAAAGATCTTGCTTGTCAGATCTCATACCTACACTACTAGAAACTACTGCACTCATCAATTGATATACAAGTAGGTACACTTGGCCAAACAAAACTTGAACGTTCAATAAATCTGATTGGCTGATAAATGTAAGATCGCACCATCAGAAGTCAGTCTAAGCGATCACATTGTCTCACTCTAGTAGGTGACCTCACATTTCAATGATAATAACAAGCTTTGATTGGTTATGGGACATGACCAGCAGTCATTCAAATTTGGTCAACGTTCAAGTTTTGTTTGGCCAAGTGTACCTAAATACCCACGGAACAGGTTGGGTGAGTGGTTAACGCTCTCAGCTTGTATTCCGGAGGCCCGGGTTCGATTCCCACGGCCGTCCTTCCTGACTGGGGTTTTTTCGTGGTTTTCCCTCAGTCTTCAGGCAAATGCTGGGAAGGTACCCTACTAATAGGCCACGACTGCCTCCTTCCCACCTTCCATCCTTACCTACTCTTCACCATCATCTCCCAATCATCATCATAATCATCCATCCGTCGCCATTAGCCTCGCTGCAGAACAGTGCGACGTTAAGCCCCAGACAAAAAAAAAATACTGTTAAACTTAGTTATAAGTTGTACTTACATAAGCTGGTCCACTGCCTGCCAGAGCACCAATTGCATTGATTAGTGACTCTGGAACCATTTTCTGCACTCCAGCACTTGATAACAACTTCTTGACAATTTCTTCATCCTCTGGAGTTGCATCTTTTCCGCAGCAAAACACTGAAATACGAAATCACTAAGGAAATCATTAAATTTAAAAAGAAATTAACATCTCCTTTTACGTTATCCACCAAGACACTTACCAGAGCAGCCTTCTCCAACTAACATTGGGGTGTTCGGCATTACTCGAACCACACGGACATTCCCAAAGACTCTTGCAAGTTTCTAAAATGTGTAGGTGCAAACAAATATTATTTCACTTTTTATTTGCTGCTAGCAAATCTGTAAAATGGATTTTATACATTATGTCTACAGAATGAAAACAATTCCCTTAAATACGCAATTCCAACTACATTTCTAAAATTTTAATGCAATATAATAATGACCCTGACCCGACAATAGTTGGAAGCAGGGTCACGATATTTATTATTATAATAATTTATAGGAAAGCAGTTCAAGACATCTAGGGTACTAATACTTTCAGGCGCCGCAAAATTGCAAAATTGTAAAAGTAGTTTTTTTCTTAATTTTTTGATAAACTCCATTCCACGTAGAAAGAGCTACTCAACCTTGAAATAGCTAGTCAAGCCATTTATTAGATAGCATTATTTTGAACAAAATAAAACGGAATTAATACCAAAATATGACTTGATGCACCGCTTTTAAACCCGATATTAGCATACGGTAACCACCGACATTCTGATTTTCAGAACACCGTTTTCATGTGCCTATGTAGTACAACAGGCTTTATTCTATATGCAGTTCCAAATTTATTTCGATACACTAGTTTCATAAACATAAATCCAAAAGTACCTAATAAGAGAAAAGTATGCTATAAAGCCGCGTTTACAAAAACTTAGCGTTCGAAAATTAACGTTGCAAAATTAACAAAATTCCACTTTTGTTCGCAACCACTTAGTAAACGTAACACACACGGAAATCAAGATGTCGCCGTCCAGCGCGATCAGCTGTAATTTCGAGGTGAGAGAAGTGTCCGTGAGCATGCGCTACTTTCTCCACTTGACGTTTGACTCAGAAGTTGAGAGTACGTTAATTTACAAAATTTAGTTTTGAACGAGCAGGGTGCGAATTGTTCAATTCTCAGAGGGGGGGGGGGGGGGGGGGGGGATAGGAAAAATATAAATTCCGAGAATGTTGGGAAATATAGCAAAGGCGAAAAATACGATTGCCCACGAATACAATGGGGGGTCTGGGGAGAGGGCCCCCCAGCACCATGCGGGCCCGGGGCGCATAGCCCTGGGAAATTTCGAATTTCAAGATTGGATTTGGTGCATTTCTAAGCGATTTGTACCCTGTTAATTGAAGCCCTTTTTCATCACGACAAATGGCATTATAAAAGAGGAATTGCTATTAATTTAAAGGGAAATCAGAAATGGTAGGAAAGTAAAATAAATCTCATCAAAATACAGCTTATTTGCTGTATTTGCAAAATTTGCAAAATACAGCTTATAATAAAGGCAATTTGACAGTTGTTTTGTGAGACAATTTATTTTTATAATGTAAGATTTATTTCTGAAAAAGTAGATAATCTGTTGTTCCAGAGATTAAAAGTCAAAATTTTACAGAGGGGGGGGGGGGGAACTATCCCCCCCTGGGATGCTTTGTTGGGAAACAGAGCCGGGGATGAGAAAACCACATCACTCCCATCAATTTGCAACCTGAACGAATCCATAAGTTTATATGGGCTTGACATTTGAAATTGCGTTAATTTGGCTTAATTTTCGAAAGTGGTTGTAAATGCAGCTTAAATGTTGGCAATGAATACATTGCTGCCAAGAATATGAAAGTAGTAGTACTTAATAATTTGTAGGTCACTGAAAATAATATAAAAACACACAAAAATAACTCACTTGTTGTAACACTTCAATGGTCACACCAACTAAAATTGAGATATATAATTTGCTGACGACGGGGTGCTGAAATACTGAAGCGCCTTCGAGAGCTGCATCCAAGAGATGTGGCTTCACGGACAAGAACACAATATCTGACCGATCTACAACTTGACCTAACATGAAACAGTTCACATCATCATTAATATGGCATTTTTACATTTTACATTACCTATTATAATTTTTTAACTTGCATCTAAAACATACTGACCATTGCTGTGTACAGTTTCCACACCCAATTTCTTCCATGGACCAAAATTAGTTACAGATGGTGCAGATACAATCATATGTGATGCAGGCACCAGCCCTGCAACAACAGTTTTCATGTATAACGAGTATAGTATGAAGGATAATGGGGAGGCCAAGTCTACAAACTTACGCTTTCAGGACGCAAACGCTATCAGACGTCAATAAATGCCCTTCACTGTAAGAATGATGACCTTGAAATCTACTGTCAACTGTTTTAACTTAATTTTGAATAAGGTTTTAATGACTGTAGGTATATCTGTAATAATAATTATAATTTTAATAAATTGTTTCCAATAGATTTAATATTCACTCTAAAATTCACTATTCAGGTCAGATCATAGCTTTAAATATTCAGAATTTTCAGATTATTCAAGAGACATGAAAACATTATATTTTGCAGAGCTCACTCGGAGAATGGGAAAACACTGACAGCGTGTAGGTACTGACATTCAGAAATTGATTTCTGCATTGCCTTGTTGATATAACTGAGATACCAGTTAACAACTTCTGAAAGTCACTACACTGAGAGTGGCCACAGGACGAGTTGGCCACACACTTTACGTCCTGAACAGCGCTAGATGAGATAGGCACACTGGTATGAAGGTAGTCTTGAGTGTATTGTGTAGTGTACTATACCTTTAGATATTAAACCCTCCCCAATCGCTTGGGCCATGTTTCCTGCGCCTATAAATCCAATTCGGGTTGAATCCAAGTTCAATGCTGGCCTTGTACTCTCCATTCTATAAAATAAAAGATTGAATGAAACTCAGGCAGGTTGTGGAGCTTGCTCCAAAATTATAATTAACAATTGGAAGCAATATTGGAAGCAATTGCCGGTGGGCAATTGTTAAGTAGTTCGATCGTTTTGCCGTGGATTATCGGCCTCCTGACCTCAGACCGAACAAATAATAAACTGTTTATACGGCAGATTGAATGCTATTTACTTTTAGACAATAGACTGACGTCACTTTGATATCGCTCTCGATTATACAAGCACTCGAACGATCTCGAAAATTGCCCTCCGAATTCGCGCATGATTAATTGTTGAACGTCATTTCCGTCATGCAGTTTGTAACAAAATTTTGGAAGGAGTTTGTAGTTGCAGGATACAATCACATTGCAGTATCTCTTACCAGTCCTCAGTTTGAAGGACAGACACGACAGGAGTATCAAATACCCTTCTAAGGACAGACACGACAGAAGTATCAAATACCCTTCACTTGATACTTTTTTAGGCTGTATGAAATTTAACTAGGAAAACACTCAGTGTAACGCGTTGATGAGCGAACACAGATACTCCAGCCAAACAAGATACAGTTTACTTTGCAACATTCCAATTTCCATATACCTACTCTGGTTCTGGAAACTGAATAACTCAGACTTTCGTATTTTTTTAGAAATCTCTTTTGATAACTTACTAAAATTTTAAAATGACAATTACTTGACCGATTTGTTTGAAAATGGTGTAAAATATAAGATAATGTTGGTCTTGATCACAATGTCAAATTTGAACTTAATCAGAGCATTTTGATTTTCGACCAGTCGGAGGATTTTTTTAAATTTTTAACCAGTTGTAGGATTTGGCTGAAACTTTGTAAGATTTGAGACAATGTTCGTTGCAATGATTTTGTGAAAAATTTTAAATAGATCGGGCCCACCAATCGGAAAGAAGAGCCTGATAACCCAGTGTAAATAAATACGGTAGGTACCTAGGGTGCCGGTACCAGTGCGCGGACGGGCACCAGTGCGCAAATGCTCCTTTTAAATGCTTTAAATTAGGAAATATGATGCATTCTTATTGTTTCAAGGTTTCCTATACACCTACCTTACTTATGTACAGAAAAAATTCAAACAATCGAAGTTCATATTTTTACTTAAGATGAGAAACATCTTAAATTATTTATCTTATCTTAAAAAGATGTATTTTCATTGTTTGAAGGTTTCTTATTCATAGGTTGCACGTGATGTCATCTCATTGTTGCCTGTCGCCATCTTAATAGCACGCAAAATAGCTGTGATTCTCTGCTTTTTTACTATACTTTATAGTTAAAAAGTACCTGGGAAATTGTATAGGCTCCGGAGATTACTTTAGTACGATGAGAAATCACTCACATTACAAAAATACATTGGTTTGCCTCAATAAAGTTATAAATCTGACCCGTCAACGTGCCAACGTAATGGGTGGACAATTCAATAATTTAGCATTGCTGATATAAAACAAAAGAAGTTCGTGCAAGCTATGAATAGCTAAGGCATAGGGCTCATTCCATTCTACTTCACCCAAAGTCGTTGCGCCTAGAATTTAGATTTTTTTTATATTTTGCACAGTTGTTCCTACATATAAGCTGATATCAAATCTCTAGTTTCAGTTCGTTTCAAGTCGGCGTACTCAAATTACGTGTAATTAAAGATGGCGCGGACGGGAAAATCGGTGTTTTTAAGCTTCCAGGAGAAATGCTGCCATTTCCATACTATTCAAGTTAACAGAACGATCTTTGCGGCGTTTTGTTCATAAAAGATCGGTCTATAATTATGTTTCTTACAATTTTGCTGTATATGGAACCCTTCATAATGTAATTTGCCCTCAAACTTTGACTAAAATTCTTAAATTTTTCCAATATTTGAGGCATGATTATGAATAGAAGGGAGTGATGGTTCAAACACCCAATTTTATTTTAGTTTCACCTTATATGTTAGAATAGATTTTCACACTTCATTGTTAGTTTTTATTAATTGTTTTTTACCAAAAAAAAGTCAAAACCCTAAAAAGTACCATTTTTGGTCCCATTTTCCTCAGGTGGGGGACCAGATAAAAATTTGCGCTCAACGGCAAAATAACCAGCATTACTTGGTGTATAATTGCTGCAAGTTTGGACTTGTTTTTTTAACGGGTGTGGAAATGCATTTTCGCACCTGGAAATGCATGTGAAAATGCATTTCCACACCCGTTAAAAAAACAAGTCCAAACTTGCAGCAATTATACATCAAGTAATGCTGGTTATTTTGCCGTTGAGCGCAAATTTTTATCTGGTCCCCCACCTGAGGAAAATGGGAGTAAAAATGGTACTTTTTCGGGTTTTGACTTTTTTTTGGTAAAAAACAATTAATAAAAACTAACATTGAAGTGTGAAAATCTATTCTTACATATAAGGTGAAACTAAAATAAAATTGGGTGTTTGAACCATCACTCCCTTCTATTCATAATCATGCCTCAAATATTGGAAAAATTTAAGAATTTTAGTCAAAGTTTGAGGGCAAATTACATTATGAAGGGTTCCATATACAGCAAAATTGTAAGAAACATAATTATAGACCGATCTTTTATGAACTAAACGCCGCAAAGATCGTTCTGTTAACTTGAATAGTATGGAAATGGCAGCATTTCTCCTGGAAGCTTAAAAACACCGATTTTCCCGTCCACGCCATCTTTAATTACACGTAATTTGAGTACGCCGACTTGAATCGAACTGAAACTAGAGATTTGATATCAGCTTATATGTAGGAACAACTGTGCAAAATATAAAAAAAATCAAAATTCTAGGCGCAACGACTTTGGGTGAAGTAGAATGGAATGAGCCATAGGAAACCTTCAAATAATGAAAGAGCATATATTTGTATTTTTTATTTTTTATTATTATCCCGTCGATCCGAACATAATACAGATATGGGTATCGTCAGTAGCACATTTAAATTTACAAGTATATACATATTAACAGATTAAAGTTTTTAACGGCAAGTACGAAATAATAAATATACCTACAATAGTAAACAATAATAGGCACTCATGGTAGTAATAATGAGAATTACTATTATTATTGAGCGAGCGTCACCACGGTACTCTTATGACACTTTCTCTGTGTGTTTTTTTTTTTTTTTTTTTTTTTTTTGCCTGCACTGCCCAGGTCAAACCGCACAACCAATCGATCTGAAATTTTGTACACATACTAACGTAATCTATGCGATCCCTGGGATCTTTTCTGAACGGTATCCTGTGATTGGTTCAAATTTTATAAAAATTATCTTTCGATTGGTTGGTTTGATCAATTTGAAATTTAGCAAAGTCATTGCAACCAACATTGTACCCAATCAAAAAAATTTCAGCCAAATCCTCCAATTGGTTCAAATTTAAAACCATTTTTCCTGTGATTTTTTGAAATTTAAACTGGAACCGATTGACCGACCAGCTAAAAACTTCGCATGGTCATTGGTACCAACATTTAAAGTATTTTTGCCAATTTTCACTCTAATCTGTCGTTATTTTCAAAAGTTTTTGTCATTTTAGGGACATTTTGCGTGTTGGCTGTCAAATTCACGGCGACTTCGAATCTACAGTTCAAGGCAAGGTAGTTAGAGCAGAAAGTTTTAAACGATATGAAACTTATAATGACCGTTCAACAGATTGATCTGATATTGTGTACACACACTACATATCATATCATATGGGTGGTCCCAGGTATATTTTTTGAACGAGATCCTGTGATTTTTGAAAATTAACAAGGAACCGTTCAATCATAAAGGTTTAATCGATCAACTTAAAACTTAGCAAGGATTGGCACCAATATTTTTGGAGATTTTGGAGATTTTTATACAAGTATGTGACGAAACTAAAGAATTAATGGCTTTTAATGACATTCGATAGACATAATTTCGGTTCGAGGTGTTGCGTGTATCCAAATATCTGTCAGTAAAGTGGGTATCACACTGGGTTGCAACCAGAGTTGGGTAAGTTACTTGTAAAAAGGAACTAGTTACTCTGTAAGTTACCTGATCTCAAAAGGAACTAAGTTACTTGGTAAGTTACTTGATTTGAAAAGTAACTGAGTTACTTTTAAGTTACTTTAAAGTTACTTTTCGGATATTTTTTAGAAAAAAAACAAACGTGATTGAACTCCGCCGAGGGTTTAACTTGTTCGTCTAATAGGCGAGTAAAGCAATTTTATCATTTGTATTTACTCACAGTCATCGTGCTCACAATCAAAAAAATAAATTTAAATTGCACTCGCGGTAACTGGTAAATTTATTGCATGCACCTCGTTCTCTTCACTTCTTTAAATGGTCCATCCATGTGACAATCGCTTTGATTTGTGAAAGACTGCATCTGATTGGGTATAGGTACATTTTATGTAAAAACGACCCTTATTGGCTAGTAATGAATGACGTCATACTTGTTTTCACTTTGGATTGAAATGATTCTCGGAAAAACTTGCAGCGCATCTGCAAGCATCCCCCAGCCCAACTACCTGCTAATGACTTGTGGAAGGAAATAGATCAATGGGAAGGAAGGACACTCATTTCATTTCCTGTGATTTGTTGTCTGGGTTTATGATTTTCTCTCAAGAGGTAGATAGGGAGTTTGTAGACTGTGAAAATATTATATTTTTGTCAAATTATTTCACCTAAAAGTAACTTTTAAAGTAACGAAAATTAAGTTACAAGTTCCTGTAAAATTGTAACTTAGTTACTCACAAAGTTACTGAGGATGAAAAGTAACTAGTTACCCCAAAAGTTACCTTAAAAGTAACTAGTTACCAGTAACTAGTTACTTTCGTTAAGTTACTACCCAACTCTGGTTGCAACCCACGGTTGGAACCCGCGTATGGAAACTTTTGTTGCAAAAAGAGGCAACCGCCTATCACACGCAACTGTTTGGTTTGATGTTGGTTGGTTCACAATTGACACTCATGAGTTGCGCAGAAAGCACCGTTTCCGGTTCCGGAAAACGTTGCCATAGCAACTAAAATAAAAGTATAGGAATAACAAATCTGACAGCGGCAATCCAAATCTCATATTTTTAGTGATTATTTGTGAAAGAAAGATATTTAAGTAAGTACAAGTTAATAATAATACGCAATATTTATCCATACACATGTTCAAGTTAAATATTCATCTGATAAATATGATTTATAGCTATTATTTATAGAATCGTATTGGTCAGTTCACGTCACGTGGTACCACAACAAATTGTTGGAACCGGAAAAATAGAGACTTCTCTATTTTTCAAACCAGCCCGTGGGTTGACCAAATTCAGTCTCTGCACATGCGCGGCCAACCATATTTTCCAACCGCCGGTTCCATACACGAGTTGCAACTCAGTGTGATAGGGCTTTAATGAAGTATCGAAATGAATGTTTTCCAGTGCCAATTGAAAATTGATTCTGATTTGCTTTATGAACCAGGTGCTTAGATGCTATTTTAAAGTTTCGATGAAAAGCATACACTTTTAAGTTGATATCATAATCAATTCAATATGGATGTATATGTTTTCTGTGCGTTGTGTACGCATTTCCGGTTCGAGAATTTGCGCGTATCCGTGCTCGCTCATCAACGCGTTACACTGAGCGTTTTCCTAGTTGTTAATAATATTAGGATAAAAAGATTATGATAAATGTAAACAATTACAATGTTAATATACAATTATCATATCAACACATATCGCATAACACAACAACTCAGTTAGTGGCCTGGAAGAGAAAAAATGAGAGAGACAATGCACATTAACGATGATATAGGAAATATTATGAGGAGAGGTACTCGTTAAGATCGTAGAAAGGGTTTTGGGTAAGGAAGGTTTTCAGGCTGAGAGAGAAAGAAGTGAGGGTCGGTGATTCTACTATGGGTCGAGGAAGTTTGTTAAAGATGATGGTGCAGAGGTAATGGGGGCTGCCAGTATACGAGGTTCGTGAATAGGAAGGGGTGCGAATGGCATTCTGGCTCCTGGTGGAGTGATGGTGCACGGAGGAGTTAAGTGGGAATTGCTCTTGATGAGTTCGGACATAAGTGGCTGCAATTTGAATTAGAGTGGAGGTAAGGGTGAGAATACGAAGCTGGACAAAGTGAGGCCTTGCAGATTGTCGACGAGAGACGCCTGCAATGATACGTATATTTCTATATTTCTATATCTTATTTCTCAATTCCAAGCATTTGAAATTTTACTGTCCGCACACTGGTGCCCATCCGCGAGCCTACACTCTGTCAATCAACGCTCAACTTTTTCAATCATGAGCGAATAACAGGAAGTCATATAAGGGCAAACATGACAGCTGTCAGCCAATGAGAGAGATGCTCTCGCAGAACTGACAGTGCATCCCGTGAATCCATAACCTATCAGTTTGGTCCCAATTGTGGATAGACCTCGAGGCTTGAGTACCTACATCAATATTGTTATAAATGTCTATCATATTACTGTGGCGCACTCGGCATAAATATATAAATACCTAGATCAGGAACCCCACTTCAGAGAGTTATAACCTATCTAAATTTGGATAGTATAGGTATAGGTAGTAGGTAGTAGGTACCTGCATTTACAATTCATAACGCAGGTAGGTAGGTACCTACATTCAATTATTTTTAATATATAGAAATTCTACAATTTAGTCATGTAAAAAATACAGATTCTGGAACGTATTGTAAAATTAGTACAATAAATAGGTACCTATTAATTGTGTAATTTCTATCTAATTTTTAGGTTAACCCAAAACCACTGTAAACTGCCAGCAGCCAAGTCCAAATTCCAAAACAACATTCTTGCTCTCTGAATGCTGGACATGGCTGGACCATGGTTCTGTCGGTTCTGACGTCACTTGATAGCGAAACTACACGTTCATTTGACAATATTGTTCAGTAGACGTCATTATGATGTCAGAACCCTAGAGAAAGCCTAGATCGAGTCGACGACGACATCCAAAGTTTCATGCTCGCCAACCATTATGTTGCAAAATAAAATTTCTCGTACATTATTTCCCTTTGATTTTATTTTGTCAAGTTGACGTTGCTAAATGCTACCTTGCTGATGCCTATTGCTCTTCTCTTGCTGTTGTGTTCGTACGGTTAAATTTTGTGCAGTTTTTGAGTTTTTATAATCTTATTGAATTTCAAATGAAGTCTGTGACAGGTATTGTAGGATTACGTAAATTAGTATTAAATGTATTTGAATATCATTGTCATCAGCCGATAAAAGGGCATAGTTTTACATTGACGAGAAAGATTTCTCACAATCTATCATCAAATTCAAGCATCAATGGTTAGTGATATTAGAAAATCGTTCTGTAGGTACTGTTATCTCCACATTGAATGACAAGCATTTTTATTTATCTGCAGAGTATTTGCTGATTGAGAAGATAGGCCCAATAACCACAATTGGGATTAATCGACCAGAGAAGAGAAACTGTGTTAATTCCGATGTCGCTCGTGAACTAAATGAAGCAATCACACAATTTGAAAACGATGAATCAGCTTTTGTAGGAGTCTTGCATGGTATTGGAGGAAATTTTTGTGCAGGATTCGACCTAGGACAATTATCTTTAAAAGATGATAATATCGACTTCCTTACGTCAAGGGGCTCTGGTCCGATGGTTAGTTTAAAGTTCATAATGTCGAGATAATGTTATGAAATGGATTCCTGTCTCCACATATCTAAAGTAGGCAGCAGGCGATCTGTGGATTGGATTTTATTTTAAAACCGTTATTTTAAGAACACCTGAGTTAGCTCAACTTGGAGTCCAGAATCATTTCCATTGTTAGAATCATCTCTGTTATTAGTTCCAGACACCAGGTCGAGAGAACGAAGGAGTTCAGTTTCAAAAGTGAAACCCACAGATTGCCTGCTGCCTACTATACAGACAGTTTTCCATTACACACAGATTCTAATATAATAAAACACCATGTACATTTCTTAATCCTTCAACCCAATTCGTAGCAAATGTATAAACAAAGCAAAAAAATTATAGTTTCCCCACAAGGACAGACATTATTTTGCACCGCTGACAGGTCAGATATAACTTATAAATTGAGGTTGTAATTCAATGCATTTCTGTATGTGAATGATCCGATTTCTCATACATTTTTAAAGATTTCTTGGGTTGGGAGAAATAAATTGACAAAAAAGCTCAGAATTACAGCTATTCTGAACGGTGCCATCAAGATAGTGGCAAAAAAGAGAGGACAACTTGTGCAGGTGCAAACTATGAATAGTGATTTGAAAGCGATTTAAATTTCTTGCAGTCTGTAAGAAATTGAGACATTTTATGACTACTAAGTAGGTACCTACGCGGAGACACCTCACAGGATAGCTAATCATCGTTTGAACCAGAGGCGCCGACTTTTGTAAAATCATAGGGGGGCCCGACAAGTGCGTAGGAAGTGTTTTCATCATGGAAGGGGGGGAGGGGGGCTGGCTCATCTGGAGAAAGGTCTTGTGGCAACCCCCCCCCCCCCCCCCCCTCTCCCAGTTCTAGCACCTCAGGGCATTTTGTAGAAGTTGGCACCACTAATTAGAACCATTTTTATGTTTAAAGCTTGAAACGTTGACAACCAACGAGAATTCAGTAATTGCTATGTGTTTTAATATAGTGATTGTATCTATAGGGTCCTTCTCGGCGGTTTATTAAAAAGCCACTTATAGCTGCTGTAAGTGGATATGCAGTCGCAGGTGGCCTGGAGTTAGCCCTCATGTGTGACATGCGTGTAGTTGAAGAAACTGCTATCATGGGTGTATTCTGCAGACGGTTTGGTCAGTAACCAAGTGCATACAATTTTATACCAACACTTGGGGCTGGTAGCTTAAATGGTGTCTGCGTATGTAGGAGTCCCGCTGATAGATGGAGGCACAGTGCGACTTCAAGCGTTGATTGGACTCTCTCGAGCAATGGACATGATTCTTACTGGTCGAGGTGTTGGATCAAAGGAGGCCTTGGAATGGGGACTTGCCAACCGAGTTGTTGCGTGTGGAACAGGTAACTCGCTCACAGATTTAAAAGTTAACCTCAGTGGAGGGAGGCAGACGAAAAGAAACAGCCATTTAAGGTGGCTGGAATTGGATCGATCGATTTTCTGAAGTATTGGAGAGCTTTCCCTAATTTATTAAGTGTAAAAAAATCACGTTTATAAATTCTTTTAGCACATAATTTACTTTTATATTATACTGGGTAGTTGAAATAGACAACATTTAAATGGTATTTATACGTTATCTTATTATTTAGAGCAGTATTACTGCCCCAAAGAAGTTAGTTTTGAATC
Source organism: Leuctra nigra (assembly GCA_934045905.1). Classification (NCBI taxonomy): domain Eukaryota; kingdom Metazoa; phylum Arthropoda; class Insecta; order Plecoptera; family Leuctridae; genus Leuctra; species Leuctra nigra. The sequence goes on from OW203761.1 coordinate 7,484,262, forward strand.
GGATATTGAAGATTTTTCTATAATTTTAACAATACGGTACAATATGGCAACATCGTACTTTGGAAATTTGAATTTGTGGGGAATCATGATGGCTGAGCTTGCTGAGCTTACACCTAGAGTTTACTTTCATGAAAAGTCAAGGTATCTTTAGTAGGCATTTAGTGCCTTCTAACTACCTTGAGCACTCCCGTGTTGTCAAAAGTATTTTGACTTGATTCGCAATTTGAATTGAATCGCCTACAACTTTTTATTTAGCACACGATGATATTGGTTTATATTTTTTTAATGAAAGTAAATAGATCAAAGATTCTTTCTTATATAGGTTTTTTGAAAATCTATCGGGCCAATTAAATAAAATCTTCAGTTGTAGCAAATTTTTCAAACCTGCCATAAGATAACATGGGGAAAATACTTATTTCTTATTCGCCTATCTCGAAAACTAGACACGGGAAGTATTTTATTTTTTGAAGTGTTGTTTAGGGAATACCAATGAGTGAGTACAGCAAAATTGAACACTATCTGAAAAAATGGTCGATCGACCCAGCCACCTTAACAATGAAATAGAACATGTGAAAATAATGAAGTCCACAAAATATAATTAATTTTATAACTTTGTACAATTCAATTTTTGTTAGTCTTGATAATTATTATCTTTGGTCTTGATGCAATGTGCTTGGCAATGTTCTGGATCAACAATTCCACGCTCGTCTTCCCATGCTTTATTTGCTATTAATTGCTGATTGACGTGCTTTCTCATGTTTCAGCTCTGGGCCAGGCAATTAATTTGGCAAAGTCCCTCACCAAGTTTCCGCAAGAATGCTTGCGAGCAGATCGCGAGTCAGCATATTACAGTGCATATACAGCGTCAAGTTATGAAGATGCATTTGATTACGAAAATGCAAATTCACTTCATCTTATAACGAAGGTACACCTAAAATATCTTGATATTTGAGAGAGTATCTTTTCACTCCTTTGGCACAAACATGGTTTTTTGTCTGTTGTTACTACCGTCAAAGTAGTACAGGTTACACCGTTTCACTCATCCATCTGAAATTTTGCACCATAAAAAGACCAATAATTTAGCGATTTGCAGACCCAAATTTTTTCAAAATCTGCTGATTGGTTCACATTTAAATAATGTTTTCCGATTGGTTGATCCGATCAATTTGGAATTTTGCAATGTCATTAGAGGCGAACATTCTATCAAATTTTACTGTTTCAGCCAATCCTCACATTGTTTAAAAAAATTAAAATGTTACAAATGATCCAAAATCAAAAAGATCCAATTAAGGTGGCTGGGTCGATCGACCATTTTTTCAGAAAAGGTTTAATTTTGCTGTACGTACTCACTCATTGGTATTCCCTAAACAACACTTCAAAAAATAAAATACTTCCCGTGTAGTTTTCGAGATATGCGAATAAGAAAGAAGTATTTTCCCCATGTTAACATATAGCAGGTTGAAACATTTGCTACAAATAAAGATTTTATTTAATTGGCCCGAGCGATTTTCAAAAAACGCATAATAATAAATATCTGTCGCCCGTTTCCAACACAATGTCGGGTCGGGGGGTGGAATTCCACCGTCAATCTTGGGCCTTCCCTTCAGTGATGTCGAGTGGCCAGTCCTGACACATCACACTCTTCTTCTTCCTCCTCCTCTTCGTCTTCTGGTTGCTGCCTCTCCACCATGTCTCTCCACCTCTCTCTGTCCTCCCACAATCTTCCTGCAGTCACTGTTCCCCACTCCTCACCTCTTTCCTCTACATCCCACTTCACCTGGTCCTCCCACTTTGCTCTCGATCTGCCCCTTCTGCTTTCCCGCTCTCTCGCTCTGTCAAATTCCCTCTTCGGATATGATTAGAAACTTTGATCTATTTACTTCCATTAAAAAATAGAAACCAATATCATCGTGTGCTAAATAAAAAGTTATAAGCGATTCAATTCAAATTGCAAATCAAGTCAAAAACAAAATACATTATGGCTTTTTTTACTCTTATCTTACATATTTTCAGCCCGTTCGGTTAAGTATTTACAGACTTGTTGCCATTTTAAGACGTGAAATATCTGTCTAAAGAGATTAATCGACAAGTACGAAATTCACCGCACATGAATCCGTTAATCAATTATTCCAGAGTGTATATATAAAACGATATTAGAAGGTTACAATAAAAATCGCTCATCAACGCTTAACACGGAGTGGTTTTTTATGGTCTCAAGGGAAAAGTAGTAGGTAAGGGTTACGATCCTATGTTTTCATTTGCACCCTTGGTTCTGTTTCAGGAGTCCGTTGTCGGAGCAAAGAAGTTTGTTTCTGGAGTTGGTCGGCATGGAAAATTTACCGATATTACTGAAAATTCCAAGCTTTAATCACCGATTGCAGGGTAACCTTGAAATGAAAGTGGACAAATGTTACAGGTACACATACTTTTGTGATTTTCTTACTCTAGGATAATTAAGGTTAAGGTGGAATTTCCAAACTTTTTTTATGTAATCGTAAGCCATTTATTTTTTGGTGCTGCTGGTTTCTAGCAAATGCAGGAAATGCATGATATTTAAAATAAAATGTGGATTATCACATTCTATGTATATGTTGTTTCAACTCTACTCTCTTTACTCATTTCCATCCCAAAGAATAGTGAAATATTCAAGATATCGTTTGCTTTTGAATTAAATTAAATTAGCACAATGTACCGATCTGACATTTTTTTCCGTAATCCGAGGCAAAATCAGCGAAGCAATAATAAAAAGGATTACCGATATACAATCGGACCAATCATAGGAACATTCTATAAGAGAAACACCACTTATTATTTTATCACTTGAATAGCTCGAACGGCCAACGCTATTTAATAATCTGAACTAGGTAATTGGAATGATTCTAAAGGCGAAAATTATCTCAGGATACAGGATGGACAGGATATGGCATATTCAAATATCAGTATATATTTTAAAATCTCACAGATATAGTTTTATTATTTAAAATATGTTTAGGAGTATAGCCAGCATAATGCTTGGAGGTTTAAGTGTACTTCAGATTTGCTACAATTTAAATCCAATCTGTTCATTTAGCTTATGTATTGCATATACATCATCCTGAGAAGACACTGTTCGATCACTTGACCTTTTGCACATTGCACACATGTTGGTCATATATCAAATAAATTACCATTATTCATCCAAGGACTGATCAACAATTTCTGTCAATGGTATGAGGTTTGAGATACACAAAGCATACACTGTGTTAATAAAGTGGGCTCTAAATTGATGCATGTAAGATTAAATAATATTACTTACAATGTAAGCTTTTACATGGTAGGTACTGTATACAAGGTAACATATTTGGATAAAATTATATTAGGTAATTGCTAATATTATATCATCTTCGTAGCTAGATCTCTGAGTACTAGAACCTTGTATGAGGTGGGATTTTCTTATGGAAAAATTACACATTGTTGAAATGTTAGGCGTAGTAATAGTATAAAAGAACAAAACGACACAGTGGCAGTGTGGATGCCGACACAATTCGCTTAAAACCGCTCGGCGCATTTCACTTTGGCAAGTCCGACCAAGTTCAACTTGGCACTGGCTTGCGCCCAAGGCACTGAGAAACCTTCTCACTTTTAACATCTCTTTAGCAGAGATGAGACCACAATCTTGCAATCACAATCTTGCAATCCCTCCTCGTCATGATACGAAAGGAAATACGTGAATATATATGTAAACAACACGTTTTCACTAAAAACAATAAAAACTTTGCTCAGAAATGATAAATACACAGCCATTCTTGTTTTCTCCTGTCCATTTGTATTACTCGAACACACTAGGTCACTTGGGTCTTCGGAAATATCGTAGCACGATATAGCCGAGAATACGGAATATCAATAGGAACAAGAGCAATACTAAAGTGTTAGCCCACAATGGCAAGCTGGCTCCCTGCGCCTCCAGGATGGCGGTCACAGGAATGTGAGTAGAACTAGAGTTGGTGCAGACATCAAACTTGGACTGAACGGCACACCTGGAAACAATCACATGAATAATCACTTGCCTACAATAAGATACAGTAAGCAATGGACAAAAAGTCTACAGATGGGAACAAGTCTACATAACGAGAAAACTGGTCCATCAGTATCAACGTGAAAAGTCGAGAAAATTTACAAATTATTGCTACAGAAGGTCCATCATTATGTTTCATACTATCGCTTGATCTCACATTACCAAATTAATAAAATAATCCTTATTTACTACATACATGCACAAATTGCTGAACCGAAAAACCTTGCCTTTGTACATTTTAATGAGGATAATAGTAGAATTGCGTTCCCAGCCCTGGACGTCTATTCTAGAACGTTTTCCCAATTTCATTCTGATGGAATCCTGCTCATGATAAATACTAGAGATGGGCCGATTCCAAAATTTCACGATTCCGATACCGATTCTTAGCTCCGATTATTGCGATTCCGATTCCGATTCTTCACAAATACATACAAACCTCACTGTATTTATCACCCTTAGTATTTTGCCCTCAGGTAAGTAATTAAAAAATCAAAAGGTGGTAAGAAAACAACATTTAATGTATTTTTAATGTGTTAGATCTTTAATTTTGTTGGAAAGTAAGTAGTAATACTAGGAATTGTGCTTTGGCGATGTTTTTAACCTAAAATATCAAGCTAAAAGGGCGGGATTTTCAAAAAGAATCGGAATCGCTAAAATATGGACAGGAATCGGAGAATCGCGATTCTTCCGATTCCACTGGAATCGGTGGAATCGCGAGAATCGGAATCGGCCCATCTCTAATAAATACACAGCCATTCTTGTTTTCTCCTGTCCATTTGTATTACACATATCTATGTTGCAATGATTAACATTGCATGGAGTTGAATTCTATCAGAATTGGGAATAAAGTTCTAGATGGGGCCCCTGGATATACATCATTAAAATGTACAATGGAAACATGATAGTCAATGCTGACAAACAACTAGAACACTTACAGTATTGGCGATCCTTCCCCAAACTCGACAATTTGCATGTTCTGGTAGGCGTAGTGAACCATGCTGAGATACTGCATCCACTTGAGCCAGTGTGGTATGTTGGTAGCAAGATATCCACCAAAGAGCTGCGTAGCAAGAGTGTACAGCGCACTGATTGTTATCGACACCTGCATGTCCATGCAAGACGCTCCAACAAAAAATCCTACACTCTGAGCCACGATCGTGTTGAGCAGAAGGAAACCGAGTAGGGTGAGGAAGATGGCTGGTGAGTGAAAGCCGAGCATCGGATATGAGATCAGGTGATAGACGGCTGGTAACGTGACGGTCAGGGGTAACTCGCCTACCATCTTGGCTAGGTAATAAGCAGACAAGCGGTATGCACCCGATTGTCGCTCTTTGGTGATCACTTCTCTTTCTGGAGGGACTGAAAACAAGAAATTAATGTCAAAAATGTGTGAATAGTATTCAATCTATGAAATATATACCTATATAAATTGAATTGAATCAAGTCGAACATTCACATACTCGATAGTCAACATCACACTGAGGGTATTGCAATAAGAGAATACTTCATGTTGGTTTAAACAGGGATTATTGAAATTAAGAACGAATGAATACAGAGAAACTTGTCTTAGTTTTTTGTAATGTGATACCAATGAGGACTTACATGAGGAAAGAGCACCAAAGTGGGCAAAGAGCATCCAGTACGTGGTGGAAAAGAACATCCATCCTTGAATATCATGTAGGGATTCTTCTTTACGCTCCAGCTGGAACCAGAGCAGGCCAGCGAGAATACCGAGAGCAATTGTCTGAACCCAGTTTAATTTTGACAACATCCGCGGTCGGGCTTCCTGGAAGTTGCGTTGAGACAGAACCTGCAAAGATACATTAAACCGTTCAAAACTCACTGCCAATGCAAATGCTAACCCAAAAATTAAGTTTGATCTAGTGTGAACTTACTGTAAACTGCGTCCAGAAACTCGTTGGCCATTGAAATATAAGATCTTCATCGGAACTGCTAACCGAACTAGATGCATGACTTTGATTGTCCATCCAGAGAGTTTTACCTTCCTCATCTTTCATTGCTGTGGAGGAGACAAGAAATTGTCAGTATTTTATATCTACAAAATATTGTTATGGTAAATTATGATTGAACCTATTTGAAAGTGAAGTGTTTTTTTAAAAAAAAGGAGATGGAATGCAGAGCATAAATTGAAGCAAAATAAACAAATTTGATAAATTATCACACAAAATCAAGGATGTGAAATTTGAAATGCAAAAACGGGTGTTGCCATGCTGCGTGAATTGAATTTTTAAGTATGTGCATCATACCTATTGCTGTGTAGACATTGTTTTGTCGAGACGCATCAACGACGGTGCACATTTCAACTGTTTTGTTTGGCGTTGCTAAGTGGTGAACGGAATGGACAGGCGCGTGACCGTTCCTGGATCCCAACCAGAGTTTCTGCTGGCATTGACAGCTAGGCGCGCCAATGTGTCCTGAAGGGCAATCACAGGTCATGCAATAGCAGTGCATACACAAAGCAGATCACAGAAACCAACAAACATGCAGAGTTTAACAAAACATATTTGCTTGGCAAACAAATTTTATTGAACATAACTTAGCTTCAAAAAATAATTGTAATGGTCACAAGCGCAAATAAATTTGATTACATTAGAACAATGAAACAAAGTGGATTCATCGAAAAATTATATGATTACATAATAATAATAGATATCATAATCATATTTTTATAAGGTTCCTAGTTTCATTTAAAGTGAGAAAATCTTAATGAGATTATTGTTATTAAAATTACCATTGCCATTTGTGTGAAGATGACTTTCTTGATAGTTGTTGAGGTATTTATCACAGATCGCTACGGAGTTGTTGAAATAGTCGGGCAATAGTTCCTGTGGGTAGTCGGGCAGATTTCGTGCATCTTTGGAAGCTGTTATAATCTTTTCTTTCATCTCTTCACTACCTTTTACTTGCTCGACTAAAAACAGAACAATGTGATGATTAAGTACTAGATTAAGTAATTTATAAGATAAAATGTAAATTATGATTGCGCTGAAGACTTACGAATAAAATCTGCTGGATTGTATTGGGGAGTTACAGTAAGTCCAATGTTGTGGAAGAAATCTACCACTTTGTGCACTGGTCCAAAGTAAGCCGTCTGCAATAATGTTATAAATTAATATTTGTATCGTAGTAACCATGAAGGTTAGGGAAATTGCATTAATTTATTTTTGTCAAAAATGGAACATACCTGTCCGTTGCAAAGCAAGAGTAATTTGTCGAACATGTGGAAGATCTGAGAACTAGGCTGATGGACTGTGACAACAACTGTCTTGCCCTCTTGTGCAGCATACCTCTTGAGGCTGGCCATCAAGTTGTAGGCAGAATGAGAATCTAGACCAGAGGAGGGTTCCTGCAGGAGCACGGGAAGAAATTAATACAAAGGTATTTGCAAATAGAATTTCCTTGTGTATAGTAAAATTTCGTAAAACTGGCAATTTGTTTTTGCAATTAAAATGTTTTCAAAAATTCACAGTTATACTTACGTCAAGCAGCATTAAGGACGGGTTTGTTAAAAGTTCACACGCGATGTTGGCTCTTTTCTTTTCACCACCAGACAATCCACGCTTTAAATAATCTCCAATAACTGAAACAGATCAACAGAAAGATATTAGGATAATATTAGCATAGAAGGTATTACATAGAAGGTACATTTAGGTATAACTAAAATTTGAAAAATAAATAGTAATCACTAAATCACTGATCATATTTTGAGGAAATATATTGATTAGCTTTCTTCAATTAAAATTAGAAGACCATGGCTGGAATATGATCATTATCTTCACAAGTCAGACATTGATCCAAATCGATCAAAATTTAAATTATCGCCTAACGTCGGAGTAATATGTCAGAGTATCTACTTCTTTACTCTGTGATCACCATGAAAGTTCCTTTACTTTGCGACATTTCTGAAATGTTGAGTTACTTGTCCCATGAACAGAAAATGATCCTGAAGAGTTGGCAGAATGTGTACCTTTGAGGGGTATCAGTGCTCATTTACTACAGGGATAGTGTAAATCCAGTATGTTTAAATATAGTTCAAATCCAGTTAATATTTGTCTTAAGGTGGCGCGATCACTCGAAGTCATAGTCTCAGATCTTCATAACATTTTGTGTACTTATTGATAATCATGCTATACACAATCCCTGAAAAAATTAAATACTTCTCGTGTCTTAGTTTCTGAGATAATTTGAGTTTTCTCCCCCATGTTATCTTATGGCAGCCAAGTAAAATCGTGTAATTTTTAAGCTAAGATGGAGTTCTAATCTTTTTGTACAGTTAGATTTTAACAAAAAACTTTTTTTCTGGTAGACATATGGACATACTATCAGGAAAAAAATTGAAAACAATACCATCGTGTGCTATTTTAAAAGTTATTAATCAAATTCGAAATGATTTCCCTATACCTCCCATGTTAAGTGGCGCGATCACTCGATATGTCTTTTGAGAATGATCAAAACCTTAGCATCGGAGGTATAGGAAATAATTTCGAATTATGTTAATAACTTTTAAAATAGCACACGATGGTATTGTTTTCAATTTTTTTCCTGATAGTATGTCCATATGTCTACCAGAAAAAAAGTTTTTTGTTAAAACCTAACGGTACAAAAAGATTATAACTCCATTTTAGCTTAAAAATGACACGATTTTACTTGGCTGCCATAAGATAACATGGGGGAGAAAACTCAAATTATCTCAGAAACTAGAAACGAGAAGTGTTTAATTTTTTCAGGGATTGTGTATGGCATGGTTATCAATAAGTACACAAAATATTATGAAGATCTGAGACTATGACTTCGTGTGATCGCGCCACCTTAAGCTTGATTTACACGGGTCAATGTATTGATCAATACATTGAATTCAAGAGGCTGTGCACATGAGCAGAGTCACTTAATCATATCAAAAGTGGCTCTGCACATGTGCACAGCCTCTTGAATTCAATGTATTGATCAATACATTGACCCGTGTAAATCAAGCTTTAGTGATTTGCCCAACCAGTAGATGACATGGATGCATATCTTCATTGGCATCAGTCAACCATCAAGCTGACATGATTCCTGTGCTGATGTTTTTATGTTGTGTTTATGTTTATATTTATTGCTGTTTAAATAACAGAAAAATATAATAGGTACCTAATTATAGACATTTCAGAAAAGGATTGTCGAGAATTTTAAAAAAAAATGAATTATTTGCAGCCTCATGCTCAAAAGAATTTCTAGATTTATCAACGCAAGTGCCCAGAGTCTACTGGATTCCGTCCATAAGATTACTAGCACACGGTCTTGTGGTGTTGAGGACCGACACCCGCAAATTTCTACTTGCGGACGCAACTTCTTTTGAGCATGAGGCTGTAAGTAAATAATCGCTGGCAGTGTGATGGTTGAACTCGTGAATTAGCACTTACTTGTGTCTTGGCACGCTCCGAGGTCCAGCACATCTATGATATGGTCCACATACTGCATCTTCTGCGAGTAGGACAATGTGTCTGGCAATCTGAGCCGGGCCGCATACTGCACACAGAGATCACAAATGTTTAGACTAGTTTAGATCAGAGGTGGACACTCGAAATCTAATATATAAATATGAATCCAAGCTCGACTTTGAAAATTCTACAGGATTGCTGTTCCAGAAATTCAATGGTCTATTGTCTTGTCAGCAGTATCAAACTATTTCAGAAACTACCTAAATTACATTTGTTACACTTCTGACTTCAGTGATAAACTGTGTACCTATACCTAAATTATTTCATGTCAAATAGAAATGCTGTTCTCAACCTCAGGTGTATACTGTATATCATCTCATATAGGTAACTAGATAGTATTTGAGAATTATAATCACAAAACAGATCACTTTTAATAATATTATGAAATACATTAAATCTACGGTCTCACCTCTAACGTTTGCCTAAGTGTAAGATCTGGGAAGAATATATCTTGTTGTAAAACGTAGCATATCCTTCTCTTCCATCTCTTGTTGAGTCTCTCCCGATTGAGTCGAATGCTGCCTGCATTGAGGGGTACTCTGCCCGAAAGGCAGTTGAGGAGGGTGGTTTTGCCACAGCCCGAAGGACCCATGACGGCCAGCAGTTCGCCAGGACGAACGACGCCGCTCACTTCGCTGAGGATCGGCCGCTTGTCGACGACAACAGTCAGCCCACTGAAGACCAGCTCCAGAGGTCGCTGAGGAGGGTGTTGAGGCTCCAGGCATGGCAGGTGGATTGTCGTGGTGGCAGTGTTCTCGGGGACCCTGAAAGTTACGGGAAATTAGCTTTGTTAGATCCACTGACGTAAAGTTAATTATTTCAGTTTGTGTTTCATGTAAATGTAATACATGTTACAGTGACCTATCATTTTACAATGAATGAATAATAATACCTTTCTACATGGAATTTCTCATACTAAAATGAAGACGTCTTAATAATTCCTATATAGGTATGTATTAATTGATACAATATTAATGTTTAATTATTTATGAACTCACGAAAATTGTATAACTATTAGTAAAAATAACTGTTGTGTGGTTTGGGTAGATACGTATTATTTAGATATTTTTTTCTTAGTTATTTCTGTTTTATTTAACAATTAAATTCCTACATATTTGATAACAAGAAGAATTGCATGATTTGATAAAAACAAATGAATTTGTTAATATTGCTTCTTCCATAGTCCATACAAATTTGGAGGACAACCATAAATATTACAACCTTGCTACGTCAACGCGAGAGTTTCACATGTTTTGAAAGTTGAAACTGTGAAATAATGGCAGACTGGCCCAGAATGCCATGGCATGCCAAGCCTTTTGGTTTATGGGTCTTCTTTCTTTCTTCCTTTTATGGGCCTAGAACCCAGACCTGCACCGTCCTGCACTCAAACATTAGACGGGACGCTCCAAGAATAAAATATTTATCATTATTTAGGAAATAATTCGTTTACTGAATTCTGGAATTCATTTTGGGCAAACTTTGCACCTCCACGGTATGAAACTAAATCGTAAAGAAAATAAGAGTTTATGTCTCTCGGAAAATCACATGGAAAATATATCGCATTTCATCAACACAGTTGAGGGCCATTGTAAAAAGAAAATAGTAAACAACAATTAGCAGTAAATTCATAAACAATTTACTACCTGGATGATTCTATGGATAACTATTTCTCTGAAAAATGCACATTTGGATTGCATGTGTTGCATTTTCCTTTCCAGTCAGGTGGGGGGAATCGTTTTATTAACCCATTGAATTACACTGTCACTGGAAATAAGTTGCATTTCTAAGAAGATGGCCGTAACCTTGTTCACGGTCGATTCTCAACTTCGCTTTTCCCAAACAAAAAAGAACTAGCGTTCCAGCGAATTGTGTGATCGGTAACGTAAAAGCATGTCAACATCGGTCGGTACTCTTATTGACCTTATTCGAACTCGGCCATTTAGAATGCATGTTCGTGCAAGAGCGTTCTCGACAGAGATCGTTCAAGTCACTTTACTCTTCATTTCGTTTGTCGGTCAATGCTTTCGAGCTAAGTAAAGTTCGAGCAACTTTTAGCACGCAAACAAAACATACGATGAAAATAGCATAATAAGTCAAAGCGGCGATCACAGCCAAATCAATTCAACATGAGGCTGCAGAGAAGAGCGCAACAGCGGGTAAATTAGATGATGCATTTCACACCTACGCTTCATCAAAAACATATTTCTCTAGTCGAATGAAAATGAATCAATCTACTTAGAATGAGGCATCATTGTATTGTATGCCTCCCCACGTGACTTCATTTCCACCAATCAGAACGACGCCATGAGATTCATGATCTCGCAATTCAAAATCAAAGAAAATGAAAGCATATTAATTCTGAAGGGAATAAAATGCAAGTTATTGGCAGCTGTACTTTGAAGGGTAAAGCAATACAAGCCATAGAAGGGCACCCGTCTACTCATTTGCGCAGTTGCGAGTATAGCGCTGCCACGTAGTCGATCTCGGTGCTCCCGGATAGGTCATTCGTATTTACCGGGAGTTGGGATTCGTTGCGGGGTTGGGTCCGAGGTTATTCCCGCCACGAGCTACCCTGTATCGATTCAACTAGATCGATACTCAACGTTGTTAGAGGTCGCTTTGGGTCGTCGATCTTTCCAAGGGGCATCGCACTCCGTTCATACTCTCTGAAGGACGCGCGCCTATTTTATCTGCCATAGTTATTTTGTCATACGCCATGATGAGTTATTAATTAAAATATAGTGTCAACTGATTGCTACTGGCATGGCATCAATTGCATGCCGCTTTCCGATGCGCCTTGCCCGTGTCTTGCTACAGCAACTGCAGCGAATGCATTTCATGCAGACAGTAGATTCAGATTCATTTTCTCCATACCTGAATTGACAAAAAAAATATATTTAATTTTATTACTGGAGATTTAAATAGAAACGCATTCCTAACGTGGCAAGACATTTCATTAGATACGTTTTTGGACTGTCCGTATAATTTTTAATTCATTTTCATACAAATTTGTAAATGCATTAACTAAGTCTGGAAAAGATGTAAAGTACAACGACTCGGATGCTAAAGAGCCGGCTTAACTCGGTTATCTCTCTCTCTGTCTCTCTCTCTCTCTCTCTCTCTCGATATCAACGTTGATTATTTATCCATTATAATCGGTCAGTTGCCATTAATAGGATTAATATCCGTTTTGCAATCGAGTAAATGAGGCCTTTGGTGGATAGGTCCGGGAGAGTTGGGGAGAGGCGGAAAGCTTGATCCGACAGCAAGGGGATCGACGACATGCCACCCGTCACCTCAACAAAGGTCAGATGATCATCAAGATTGCAGTTCAACTAGGAGGATGATTTGACTCAATCAAGGATCCAAATGAAATTCGTGGCACAATTTCGTCTACCGGTTCTAGAAGTAGGTGTACGTTATGAATCAAACCATTATGTCAACCACGGTCTCTGAATTATAGTATTCTTATCCGCATTGTCCTACATTAATCCGCGATGTCGATAAGCGATCGAGCGAGCAATCATATGTAGGTCCCCGCAGACGTCTTGCACGGCAGCCAAATAATCCTCGAGTCTACATGAGATTAGCCCAGGTTGTTGAACTGACACGGTTCACATCGGGCTCCGAACATTTACCCGTGTGGAATTAGATAGAAATTTCAATTGATTGCGGAGCACATGACTCGCCGTTTGGTTAATTGTCACTTACACAAAACACCGCATTCCGATCGACCAAAGCAATTAAACGCATAATCAGATAATGTACAGTTAGGGCTTTGTGTATGGCGTGAAACAGATCCATTCAATGTTCGCATCACGGTCACCAAGCAACCCGATGATTGGATAGAATGTATATGTATGGGTCGCTTAGGTACTGAAGATTAGGGGTGGATAGATTAGATGATCACGCAGAACAACCCAGAGAGGTTTTGAGTTTTTCCTGGGACGTGGAAAAGTTTTGTTTTGAAGACACGGAAAGGGGGAGTGAATGAGCACATCGGTTTCATACTTTATAACATTAATTAGAATGGAGAACTGTTACTATACTATCTACCCCAAAAATTTTCGGGGAAAAACACATTTTGGGGCGGGAATGCACTGCCCTCACCGATCCTTATGGGCATTGACAAGTTAATGCGGTAAATTACACAAATGTATGTATTTATAGAATAAATGCTCTGTATACGCATGGCATGGCTGTACGTCAATTATAAGTTATAAATATAACCTACTAATAATTATACCTTAGGTGTCCAGATTATATGATGTATGTTCATTTGCATCCATTATATTATTTTTATGTCCAGACTTGTTGTTACTTTTAATTCTCTGATGGAAGTACTGATTTCTACATCTAGTCGGGCGCTAGCTCGACGCTGTCAACGCACCGTTTCATTACGAAGTCTACTTTTATATCGCTTCGACTACGAGCTTACTACCAGAGGCAACAGCTTAAGTAGCTTTTTTTATTACTTGTTTAGCTATGTGTCATTTGACTGAGTTACATATGTTTTATGTTTTATTATTCTTTATTCGTTATGTATCTTGATGCTGTGGAATACCTTCGCACTTCGCAGGGTTACGTTGTGTTTATTTCACAACGGTTTATTTCCATGTATTTATCTCGTGTAAAAAAAAAGAAACATCTGCACTATGAACATAACAAATTACGTGTATTCTTGATATTATTGGGGGGGAAGGGAAGGGGGATTTAAAACCCCGACTAATGCTATGCCACCCACTCGTCACTTGTTTCGTAAGTTTTCAAAGATTTGACTCAAAATTATGTAGCTAATTCGGCTTTACTATTTAGTATATATTTAGGCATTTTATATACCTACTTTTTAATTATATATTTTAAATACAATATTTAGTATTTAGGTATCTGGGATAGGTACCTATTTGTTTTACGGTTACGACGTGATATCGTATCAGCTCACAATGTAAGCTGCTTTATCGATTTTTGCATCAAACAAGAAGATCTTGCTAAAAAAATTATACTAAAAAATAATATGAAAATATGTTTCAGAGGAATTGTCGGATCAAAGACGAAAAAACAAAAAAAATCATAATATGTAAATGTAGGTACACCCACGGTGAAGCGGTGAAGTTATAAAGCTTGAATTACCTTAGATATGAGTTTATTTGCAGAGGTGGTTGGTTGGTTCTCATGATAAAAACCTTTAACCCCAAATGCTCGCCATTGGATTTTACATCTGTTTTGTTGTCTGCATAATCAAGATTTGAAAATTAATTATAGAGGTAATTTAAGAGTCAGCGAGTATACATGAAACATGACAATCAACCTGAAACCCTGCCTTACGTATCACATCTACTAATTAAAGAGATAGCTAATAACTAATGAATGAGTGCAGACGCAGTGCTCCGTGGACCTACCACTTCTCACCAGCAGCCTCCATGGTGGCACGTCCAACACTTCAGGCTCGGCCAATCACCGGGGAGGATTCGACGAAGACTGACAGATATTTGTCAAACAATAGGCTACTGGACCGACTTTGAATCAAACGCGTCACAATTGGGAATATGAGCAATAATCATTATTGCGCAGCGCCAACAAATTGAAGGAGTGATAGCTTATTTAAGTAGTGGGCAATAATAGGCATGACTTACAAATCCGATTAATCAAAAGTTCGTCAACCCAACAAATTCAAGACTATGAATGATATCACATCACTGTTTCTCTGAATGTAGATAATTTAGATAAAATCGTAAAATAATTAGCATTATACAAAATATTAGAAGTGTTAGAGAAAACATAAAAGTCATGAACTTGATGAGCTGAAAAAGGAAGGAGACAAACATTTGATGAACTGATATTGAATAAGTTTTTATTGCTAACGACCTTGACCTCTCTGTCCAAGTCCATCCATCCGATAATTAAACGTAGAACAATTGACCGACATGAAGCAAGCAGCACCAGGTCGAGATGTCGGTTTACATAGCACAGCATCCTACACAAGGCAATTCGCAAGGAAACAATGAATCGCCAACAGATGAAACTGTACTCTTAGGTGGGGTCGTCAGAGAGAAGTTCCATTCCACGAGCATAGAGTCACGACACGGCGGCGACGTGGTAATCATGCGGCAAGTTTGGTGGGACCACGCCCCTACATTGGTGACCCACTAAAGAACGTCTTGCAGTACTCGAGTTTTGCATCCACCAGAGATTGAGATGGAGTTCAATGACCGCTCTAATATCCCGCCCACATTCATCATCGAGCCGATTGCAAAATGCGCAAATACATCATCCTGAACTTCCTTACCACTTAACATTTGGCAGCAGAATGATCGATTGAGAATAGAGATAGTATAGTGTACCAGTCACTCACCAGGAAGCAGGCCAAAATACAGAAACATTTTGTCAACAATGTGTTGTTTTCAAAAAATGGAATGTGATGCATGAGAGTTATGACCTATGATACTGTGGTTAATCTGAGGCGAATGACTCTCAATTAGTTATAATTGACACGACAAATCTATAAGTACCTATTATAAATCATGTACTTTGTCAACAAGGAAGTGTCAAGTATTTAATTGGAGCTGAAAGATTGCTTTTCACTGAGGAAGCAACAGAAGCACTTCTCCCTCGAATTGTTGTTGCGTCGTTCTGTTTCAATACAACAGACCGCGACGCCGCGCCGTCTCCACGACGCACACCCTGGGGCGCCCCGAATTGTTGTTGCGCGTCGTTCTGTTTCAATACAACAGACCGCGACGCCGCGCGTCTCCACGACGCACACCCTGGGGCGCCCCGAATTGTTGTTGCGCGTCGTTCTGTTTCAATACAACAGACCGCGACGCCGCGCCGTCTCCACGACGCACACCCTGGGGCGCCCCGAATTGTTGTTGCGTCGTTCTGTTTCAATACAACAGACCGCGACGCCGCGCCGTCTCCACGACGCACACCCTGGGGCGCCCCGAATTGTTGTTGCGTCGTTCTGTTTCAATACAACAGACCGCGACGCCGCGCCGTCTCCACGACGCACACCCTGGGGCGCCCCGAATTGTTGTTGCGTCGTTCTGTTTCAATGCAACAGACCGCGACGCCGCGCCGTCTCCACGACGCACACCCTGGGGCGCCCCGAATTGTTGTTGCGTCGTTCTGTTTCAATACAACAGACCGCGACGCCGCGCCGTCCCCACGACGCACACCCTCCTGAAGCGCCGGTATTCTCGGGGAGCTTCACCGAAAAGTCCAAGTACTTCAACTGACACTGTTCGATCGATGACTCGTCGATCTCGCTACATCAATTGGCCGAGATCGATTGTATCGCATTCGAACTGCAATATTGTACGATTTATTGACCAAGGCCAGACCCGGAACGAGCTGACCAATGACCGCAAAGCCGCTTGAACAAGTTTGCCGGCTTTTTAGTGAGCAATTAAAAATATGCGCCACTCTTCGTCCCTTTGACCCCGATTCTAGGCAGCTTCATTGTTAGAGTGGAAAAAGAGCAAACAAAACAATTTCTAGAACGAGATTAGATCCTGGACCCGGTATGAACGGTCACAGATTGATGGACAATCTGTGGTCTGGTCAATTTTCTGAATGAGTTGATAATCACGACATAGCAGGGCAGTGACCCCCCACCCCCGTGGTATTCGTGCGCAGACCGGCACCTCCACCTGTGACTTCGTTCAAACAACCGATTACCAGCCGACAGACAATCAATTCATGCTTTGATCAGACGAAAGGCGTTGTCATGATGTCATGAAAATGACAAAGTAAAATTACATGCATGATGTAATGAACTTCAGACGTCTTCATAAAGATAGTGGCTATACTCACAATCATTCAGCAATAAGATTCTAGTGCCAGATGGTGCATAATAATAATAGCCCTTTGAGTCGATAATGGGAGCAAACTTTGAATTTACATTGCTGAATGCACAATGTGCACATTGAAGACTTGAATAATATTGGAGTAAGATCAATGTGAGCATGACCTACTCACGTTCGTGATCTTTTTCAACGGGATTCTTACAAGTACAGATAGGCGAGGGAAGCAAAAACGCAGCCATAAGATGTATGGAAATCGATTGGATTTACAATCTCCCGATAAATCTCGTGACAGCTAGATCTACAGGGTTATTTGTCTTATGCTTACTGTTCATGGCACCTAGCAAACATCTTGTTTTATTAGGCCGATAGTTACCAGTCACTACTTAGTAAGAAATATTCCATGTTTTGTTTCCGCACCACGATCGAGTCCATACTTTATTTTTCTACATCGCCTTCCAACCAACTTGCTGTAATAAATAATAATGGAAACGTCTTGTTAGTTCAGCTCTACTTGAATAAATGCATCGATTTTCCGTACTTCCGGTTTGGGTGATATTTATTATGATGTTGGGACATGAGAGGTCCGCCACAGCAGAAGTTGGTCACTCACTCCATCACCTGCCGAAGTTGAGTTCCGGGTCACAATGTTTCAATCGAAACGATCGAACGAGGCGGTGTATGTAACAAGTATGTAACGTACGCTGTTCCACACTTTGTTTGGAATAATAAAAATATGTTTATTTACAATTCAGTAAGATGCTATCTCGTCGCATGTGACGTAAAAATGTCAGAATAAGTTCAATATTTATTTTGATAAGCTTCCGGCAGGTATGCTTATGCGTGTTTGTTGAAGGAGATAAGATTCAATTCAATGAATTAAACCTAGTTGTGGATGATCAATGACCACTCTATCTACATTGACAAGCTAATATAGTGCACTGTACTGCAATGCACTTTTGAAAACTGTTTCTATTCGAACGTACCAGATTCGATGTATGTTGAAACTGCGCCGATTGTCTTTCAGGATTAGGTCGATGGGAGATTTGCGGATTGAGGCTGCAGCCATTGCATGAATCACTTGTGCCAACCAAACAATTCGCAAAAAGTTAATTCGAAGATAAATGAACAGTTTTACATCGCTCAATGCATCCCCTCCTTCCTCGGTCTTTCTCTCGACTCTCCAGCGAAGTAATTTGCCTAACTGCAAAATATGCGCTGTAGAATCTAGGTCACTACAGCAGTTACATTATAAGGTGAAAAGCGATAGGTTTCGCTTGCATTCGAGTTCAAAGAACTGCTGCCACAGTTCTTCGAATCAATAAAACTTTTCCTTAGAAATAAATCGATGCATCTATAAATAAATCTTGGGAACTTTGACAGCTATTTATTTACAATGTAGCATTTATATAATTGACTCGATTGTAACATCAAAACATGAACACATTGAGGTGTGAGGTGTTCAACAAATTTCAGACCTACAAGAAAAAACAACCCCCACATGTTTATTTTTACCTCATAGTTTATAAAATGAACGCGCGGGCCATGAATCACTTTATCAATTCTTAGTGTAAGTGAACGAAACAAATAAATTAATTCCCCTTCCTCGGAGTCGGAACAATCTGCTGCCACCGACGGAGTGTTTCGGCTATAAATGCCGTTGTAATGATTGATTGCAGAAGTGCATTAGACATGTTGGTAATTAGGGTACGCTTATGGATTCATATATCATTCGCGCTTGATGGTGTTTCTTCCTGTGAAGCATTATGAACATGAACGCAAGATAAGTGTTTGAATAAATACGGGACCCATGTTTTGACATTTCAATTGTGCTAATCTAGAATGGCGAACCGCTTATTCTACTTGGTAATGTTCCAGAAAGTATTCCCATTTGAAAACAACATTCTGTGCAGCAGGCGAGTGTGTGTGACATGGCGCCCGCGAGGGGTGAATGACCAAGTTAAAATAGTTTTTCAGAAGATGGGAGTTAGTTAGTCGAGAGGTACTGGCAAGAAGGTGGGCCATCTTTGTTTCAGAGAAACACCCCAGAAAACAGCGCACTTTCACCGCAAGATTGTCCCATCGTTGCCTCACAGAGGGACGATCACCTGACGAGCCCGGCTAAATATAGTCACAAGTGTAATCATTTCTGTAGCCTACTTGGACATTGTCAGAAAACAAAGTATGATGTGTGTGTGTGTGTGTGTGTGTGTGTGTGTGTGTGTGTGTGTGTGTGTGTGTGTGTGTGTGTGTGTGTGTGTGTGTGTGTGTGTGTGTGTGTCACAAGACACGCTTTCTACACGCTTTCTCACATTAAAAAAAAATCTATGACATTATCAGCTCTAGAGTGCAGTCAGCCAACCAGCTCGTGCATAGAGATACAAATAGTTATTCACAAGAGTTTAGGAAACGCCAATGAACCAGAAAGTAGCTCAATCTTTGGAAACTATAATCTAACTTTCGATAATGTCAACAAAGTGTCAAGTGAATAATGCGATGCGAGGATCAAAACAATGACACGCTGAGAGCAATAAGTCTCAAGTGTCATGGTGGCTGCAGTGCTGCATGCGCTCTTGGGGGGGGGGGGGGGGGGGCATTGTTGTGGCTCCAAGAGAGTGGCTCATATAATAACACTGAGCCTGGGAAGTAGAGCGCGGGTTCAACAACCTCGTCGCAATGGCGCTAGAATCCGAGGCAATCGGTCGCATTTAGGCCGAGCTCGTTCACCAATCAATACCGAAATGAATGCGATTACTACCTCCACATGTTACACACAGGTCTTGATATATTATTGATGACTTTCATCTACCTTTTTATTTTTTATATGCACGCGCTTACTTCTAAGTTAATAAGCCTTTTAGCTCAAATTTCATTGCCTTCCATCGTCGTCTTTATTCAACCATGAAATATACCAAAATATACTCATAAGAAAATATTGTTCGCTTTTCCAAGCAGACCTGATGTTTGATCAAGATACAGGAGAGAAATAAGCCGCAATAATGTTATTTGCTCTCTGAATTGCTAGCGGGCATTGCCCTGCTCGCATTACGCTGTTTGTTTGAAGTATTTTGGTATGTTTTGCCAAAACGTGCTTTCTCTACTAACAAACAATGAAGCCCAACTCTCAGGAGATGGTTCTCGGAAGCAGAAAAACTAGGAGAATTCGGTTATAAATTACAGCTTTATATAAGAGACGCTCAAATAAATCGGCATATTTAATTGTGTGCAATTGCTTGCTAAATGAATACGAGGGCAAATCGAATACTGAATCGTGGAAGTGAACGTTCCTTGGCGTTCCAAAACTAATTATAATTTGTGACGACAAATAATTATACTTTAACGATCTTTCTGTATCGGTGTCGCTCTGCCTGGTGTACCGTTCAAAACTAATTGTTATCGTAAAAAGAACGCTTGGTATAATAGGTAACGGAACTTAGTCATGTATTGTTCAAATCGGGACACGTTTTACAATCAAATCTAGAACCTAGACACAATATGTTAATTTCACGGATAAATATTTCGGAGTCGATATTCTCTCCAATGAAGCATAGAGTGAAAGATAATTGAACATGGACAGTTAGCATGCGTTGGTCCCGCTGTATACACGTTACGTCATTAGCGGCCACCATTCAGCACGTGCTTGGCCAACAAGACATGATCGAAACAAATTTTATTTCCCTTTCTCGACCACGAACACATTAGAAGCGAAGCGAAGGCCTTATTGCAGTTCAACGCCCTGGTATCGTAACAAATAGCTAGTTACTAAGATGGAAGTACAGAAATGCCACGACGTCCTT
The DNA here is from genome assembly GCA_934045905.1 of Leuctra nigra. NCBI lineage: Eukaryota > Metazoa > Arthropoda > Insecta > Plecoptera > Leuctridae > Leuctra > Leuctra nigra. The sequence continues at coordinate 7,505,413 of OW203761.1, forward strand.
GACCCAGATGTTTCAACACAAAGCGTGACGGGGATTAGGGCATCCGAATGCGGTCTAGCCAGCTAGTTCGTTGACCCCCCGGCTCCCGAAACGCGGCCGTCGCCGTGCACAATCGACACCCAGTTGAAGGCAGATTCAGACACAAAAGATCACAAATTTACAATGCAGTTACGATGCGATGTGATCCATAAGACATCATTTTAGAGGGCCCACAGAAAACGTGACTTGTAAGATGTGGCGTTTCATTCTGAGGGCACAATCCTGTTGTATGTTTGAAAAAGGAAGTCTCTGGATCCGGAATTGGAATAGAGTCATCTGGAATAGATGTTTATATTGTAATTTTTATGGCTTTTAATTGAATTTAAAGTATTCTTCTTGAGCATTTTGACACTAATTATTGACTATTGTGATCTTTTCACTTCAAAAAATAGTTGGGTAGGTACTTGAAAATGTATTTATTATTTATAACTTAAATTGTTGTTGAACCTGTGTAACCAGAAATAAATTAAGGAGGGGAGGGCCAATACTGTCAATTCATTTTTTTATGATTTCGTTGAAGACGGGTTCGAGAGAAATTTCTTGAACAAAGCCATTCGTTAGATATAATTTTAAGGCATTTTACACCAAGTTTAGGAAATGTAAGAAATTTCATCGTAAAATTGTATTATGTTTTGATATATTCACTTGGGTTAGAAGGATGTGAGTAGCATTTATTGTCATGTAAGATAAGTACAAACAAAAATGTCATACAGGGTGGAAAACATGAACGATACGGACGGTTAATAAAAGGGGTTACATAGGGGAAGTTAGACGATCCTGTTACGCTTTTTAAATCGAATTTGGGGCTATTTCGTAAACATGCATTTTTATGGGGTGGAAAACATACATGATACATGGCTTCCCTCAATTACATAGTAATTGTTGATCAATCAATGCTTATCAGTTACTGAAAAATCATCATAAAATGTAGAAAAAAATCTGAAATCGTTATATAATAAATCCTTCAATTTTTCGAGCACGTAGCTTCCGCATGCCGATGTTATTAAGCATGTTCACATTTTGTTGCAGTTTATTGATTATTTGGAGTTATCTAATTCTCTTGGCCAGCTCTATGGCAAGAGGCGTTCTAAGGCGCTTTCATGTGCCACTTATTAATTCAACAAAAACATCTATATTAGGATTGATTGTGCATGTGATCTCTGTGTTAATAGAATTCCAATTGGCACATGGAGGTCTCGCGCCGATCTAATTTCACTACATTGTATAAACACGAGCACGAGCACGTGTTTAATAAATAATGAAAACAAGTGTGGCGTAGCTTCCGCAAATAAGTGCTAGCGTATGGAGACGTGAAACGCGTCGCCATTTAGCCAGGATTTCGGTGTGCGAACCGCTTCGAGCGCCTGCAGGACGCATCCCGCCACGCACGCGAGTTGGTTGTGTAGTCGACAACACGGCGCACACAAACGACTTACCTCGGTCGCCTCTTGCGATGGCTCAGGCACAAAACACAAGTGACGGACATGTAGTACACAAAATCAGCGACAGCTTGGACATCCACAACCATGTCCCTGCCTCGCAATCAAGCAACTACATTTTTTATATTAGATAAAACCAGCCTCGATAAATAGAGACAAAAATCAAGGAAAGTGACAGTCAATCAACTGAAAGGAATGACCGATAATAGATATCAACACGCCACAGACCCAGGGTCTGGCAATATTGTGTGGGACTGAAACGTAGCAATAACAGCGAGTATCATTGTCCAGCACAGCACAGGCACTACCTCAATGTCCGACGACCGGTTGACCTTGACTTGAACGAGTATGATTGGCAATCGATAAGTGATTGCCATCTCGCGATCCTCCCACGACAAAGCGTCATGAGTCCCCCTCGCCTGGATAATCCACATCACATCGGAGTGAATTAGCGTCTTAGTCATGGCATTGGCGCCGCAGGATTTATGTCGAGGGGGGGGGGGGGGGGGGGGATAACAGGGATGTCTGGTGTCCCAGGGCATTAATGTAACTTGACTCTGTAAATTGTCTTTCAACGCAACATTTTCATCTTCAACTCATGATTTTCGCATTTGTTTTGTCTTCCCGAATCTTAGAATGTTCCTACTTGAGCTGTATTTTCATGCATTTACAAAAATTTACCAAATTATATACCAAATACATTTTAAAAACGTAGTCATAACAAATCATATATTAGGACAAGTAAAGTACCTACTCAATTATACTCAATTATCTGCGTAAAGGACAACAGCAACCAAGCCTCAAATTATTATTTAATATTTTTCAATGCTACAATTTTTCTGTATCTTTTGGTCTTAGTGGATTCTAGAAGGGGCAAGTGCCTGCCCCCCCCCCTCCCCCTGCGGACTTGAATGGCTTTATGACAGGATGTAAAATACAATGCACCACAATGCTCTCTAATTTGGCAATTGGTCAGAAAGTGACAGTACTGGTTTACCTATAGGCCGTACTTTTTGTACGACAAAAATATTAATTGATCTTTGGGAGTTTATAGATATAGGTACATTTGGCAAAATGAATAGTACAATATATCAGAAATTTACTAGTTTCAAAATGATTTTCCGTGAAAGAGGTTTGTACTGTTGGATATGTTCTCCAAATGGAGCTGTATTTTAGCTACTTCTCGTGCTATTTTGTTTTGCCAATCTGTGTCAGAAGTCAAGAAACAAACGCTCTCAGAGGAAAATAATATTTTTCATAATTACTATTTCGAAATTATAGTTCAGATACTGCAATATTCCTGATCTAGCTAGAATGAACAAATTTATTTGATCATTTAGTTTAGAAAATGTGTGACTGACCAAGTTTTCCCCAACATGACCATCAATAATGGCTTATGTCCAGAACCCTACTCCATTCATACGGCATTGCTTGCATTCAATGGGTTCCTTAACTGTCGAGATCTTAAAATTCACGGTGTCGCGCTTGAATATGAATACATTATTTAAGGCCAAGCCAAAAGGGGTGGAGTTCAAATAATTCTCCATTGCCAATGGCATGACAAGGTACGAGTAAGCAGAAAAAACACGCTCTGTAAAACATTGCACGAATTTCCAGCTCGATTAGGATAGGTTAGGTAAGGTGAGCCAATTTAAAGAGTGCTTGGCGTGTTTGCGAGATCCTGCGAGATGACAAAATACGTTTCTTATGCGCCACTGAGTGATGCTCGTTTCTCCTGATCATCGCTGCTATTTACAACAATATTGCGGTTTCGCGTTCGCAACATCGCACACCGCCTGAGTCGCTCTCCGTGATGCAAGGGAGAGTATGAGATTTAATTCCAGGGAACATTTGTAAGAAGGTCCGGTTGTACACTCAAATGGTATTTGAATGTCTATGTTTGAACGAAACGGATTGGCTGCTGGTCAGGTTCCATGACAATCAATCCTTGTTATTCCTTATTATCAATGAAATCAGAGCTCAGCTCAATGACGATAGTTAGTAGTTTTCAGCTAATCCGTTATTTCCCAATACCGTTTTATCTTTTGTTGGGTGTACAGTCAGGGAAACTAAATGGTTCATACTCTGCCTCTCTCTGACCCATAACATAAACATGTTTTTATATGGAGCAGAGAGAGATAGAGTATGAACCTTCTAGTTTCCTTGACTATACAATGTCCCGATAAAGTTAGCGGTAGGAAATTTTATCGGCTGAAACCATGGCAACAGCCAATGAAACACAAGCCATCTAGCTAGACCGCTTAAGAGGCCTTATCATGGACGATTTTTTGATCTTTAAAAATGTGAAACTTCTGCAACTTCTGCCGGCCGATCTATAAGAGATAAAAATCCTGTCTAAATGGCATTATGAAGATCATTCTATTTCCAATGATTCTTAGTTGTTAAAATTTGTATTAAAGAAAATGTAATTTAATTGCATTTATTCCAAATTACGTCTAAAATTCATTATTTTTAGTCTTTTTCGAAGCTTCATTGTGAGTTACCCAAACATGCTAGAACAAAATGACAAACGCACATTACATTGTTTATCTTTTTTCTTCACAACCTACTTTTTTCATCATTACATGTATAATATTGCCTGAGATTTTTCGTGCAGTAATTGTTGGTAATTTTGATTATAAATTGGAGATTTGTCTGGCCTTCCGTCTTCGACTGGCTTTCGAGGCAGTCAGGTGGAAGGGTTGAGGACTATGGCGCTAATGAAGCGGACGGTTGGTGTCCGGGGGACAATAGACAGGAGATCCTCGCCTTTTCCGTAGCCAACCCTTCTTGACCACATATTTGAGAACCCAATATTGTAATATATAAACTCACTAACTACTCTAAGATAAAAATGCCCGTGTCAATATTAATTTCCTTATAAATATGTTATTTTTTTATGTCTATATATTATAATGGTACTTATAATGGTACCAAATACCGATTTAAAATTATATTGTGTACACATTTGTAGCCACTGAATTTGATTGTTCTTTATCACTTGTGATATTATGAGCAATATTCTATGAGATTGATGGGAGAAAGAAATTATGTGATAATATTCATTTATAGTAGTAAAGAACAATACATTACTGCTGTAAACATCCAGTGGTCAGTATAGAATTAATTTTCTGTTTTCGCGCTTGTGCAATGAATAATGTACACATGGACTTATATTCATAATGAATTACACTTAAAATTGTTTGGACAAATGTCTTGCCAATAACTTGTTTTGAAGATTGCATTTCTCTTCTTGTGATGTGTGATCTAACGTGATAGCACATAATTAATGTGATTCTCAATGTGTCTTTTGAAATATTGACCCAAAAAGGGCCGAGACACAACTTGACACGACACGACTGTGACACACACATGTATTTCGCACATTTTTAGTTATCGGTTTTTATACGTTTAAACAGTTGAATGAGTGTTGAGCAGAGTGTTTCTTCCAAATATTAGAATATTTTACTCTAGTGGGCATTCAGCAAGTATCACAGGCACGTATACACTTGATTTTGATTTGTTGGTGAGGGAGGGGGGGGGGGGGGGGGGGAGTAAATATATCGGGGATCGACGGATATGATGTAAAGGTAGTGTCCCTATGGGGGGGGGGGGGGGGGGATGGCCCACATGACCCTTTTTTAATATATTTAGTAAAAAAGAATCTAATGTAAAATGTGACTGGTAAGTCGCATAAGCATATTCATGAGGAATCTTGAGACAATTGCAGCATTATCCGTATTTGTTTTTGACAGGTCACCCCTCCCCCTTCCAGTTTGCCGCACATGACCTATTTTAATTTTCGATCAAAATAATCATTTAATGTGATTTTCGTATCCTTTTCAAAGAAATGAACAGTGTTTGTTAGGAAATTTTAGGCAAACTTGTTTTTGGACTTAAATTGGTACCTATGTGTAAATATAAAAAAAATATTCATGAGGATGATTAATGAGGATGCATGAGGATTCGAGATAAGGCACCCAGAAATAATTGTAAAAATTATTGAATCAGGTCTTCTCACACCGAGAATAAATTATAAACGAAACGATTTGAAATTTTTGACGCTACAACACGCATAGCTCAAGTGAATTTGTATACCTTTTGTTCGAAATTCTCTGAAAAGTAAAAATGTTTATCGGATAAACTCCATATTTTGCATCTTCATTGGGACAAACATTTATTTAACTGATTGTTCTATCAAGATTGTAATTCTATCAAGAATTTTAAACTCGTTTTGTTGTCGATATTTGATATATCGAAAAGGAAATGCACTGCGCCGTGATCACTTATTTTTCACTTTAAAAGGTATAGAGAGCCTTTTGAGTTGAAATGACGAGTTGACCAGACGCAAAGTGGGACATTTTGTATTCTTTAATAGTTCACGTCAGTTGTTTATTCGTTTTATTCATGAGAGGTAATTTCAGTTTGGGGTAATGTGCCGGAGCTCGCTTTTTAACTTTACTTCTGATTTTACTTATACTTATGCTTATTGTAATGATCAATACTCAAAGGGCGTCCAGAGCGTTACCAGCTGAGCCAACTTGCTTCGTACGCTTCTGTTCTATAAAGTCACTGAGGTAACTAGAGGATGAATACCACTGAAGCGCAAAATTAGAGTGTGAATCAATCTCGGGTTTACTTTGTATGTATAAGATTATGAGAGAATAAATGATCTACAAATTGAAATTGAATTGAATTGTAAATTGAATTGAAATACTGAGAGCAATTCGAACAACTTTTTACATCATTCAAAACTTGTGAAACGCAAGATCGAGAACATTGACTTCCGCCCTTCTACCTCAGTAGTTCAGAATCTTAGCCAAATATGTACCGAAATTCAAAAATAAAAAAGTTATTTGTATCGATGTTCAATCTGGCATTAATTTTTTTGACAAAATGATTCAAATCGCAATTCTATAATAAAGTTCATGAATCATTATACTGATGTAGCGCATGAGCGGGCAGATTATACCCTTTCTTTAACAATAGCCGAGCGAGCAACCCCTGGGTACCGATGGTCAAAAGCGAGCTGAGCAAACCTTTTTCTACTTCATCCGTGGACATTGAGAACAATACAAGACAACTTCCATCTCTCTCGCGCATTATTATACTTCATTGAGCCACTAATGTGCCTAGGACTGAGGTTCGATTTGGTCCGGTATGAGGCGGCCTCTTAAGTCCACTTAGGCTAAAGTGAACTTTATCTTACATATCGGGACATTGTACAACCGGGCATAAGATACCGATATTTAACGAAATCACCTAATTTTGGGAAGTCAAAATATATCCGGGACGATCCTTTCTTATTCAAGACGATCCAACTAAATAGCCGTTGGACACAGAAAGCGGAAATCATAATACATACCAAGATATCGTCCCAGAGTTTGTTTCGTTATTTTCATTGCAATATTTCTCAAATAAATTCGGTACGTACCGGATTTTTCATTGAAGAAACCTTAATTTACTTCAATAGTACACACCAAAGTTCCTGACAAAAAATGCCGTGGGTTGTCGTCACAACAAAGACAATGAGCACACTCTCTGAGTGGTTCGCATTGCAAGAGCAATAATAATGTCAACAAAAAAAAATGAGGATAATATTGGAAGTGAAAAAGGCCAGTGGTTCGTGGTTTATGTTTTGTCACGTGTTATCATTTCAATAGCCTTAAATTCTGTATCATGAAATATAATCACACAAGGATTCTTCTGACACATTGATAACAGGAAACGATTCAACCAAACAATTGGCGAATGGCAGACTAATATGAACCAGCATGGACTTTGGTTCAACCAATAACCTGAGGATAAAACGAATGGAAGCCATCTCATTGTTTCCAAGTAATAATTCACTGACAATGACGCGAGCGAGCACATGTCAATGCACTGCCGATTTGATCACAGATTAGCCGAGAAACACAATGCCTGAATCTCTTTGTACATAACGTTGAGCCGAGCAACTGTCTATCGATGAAAGAAACAAAACGTGTGTCATGAATCGAGAAAGATAGCCCTGAATGCGTCTACCTTGGTGGAGTCTTATCGGTCGTCAACTGCACACATACTTCAGATTACCACATGGAATCGGTCCCTGGGAGCTGATTACAATTCCTCGTCTATCTCGAATGTGGAGCCAGCGAATCAAATGGCACGTGCGAAATATTGCACCACCAATCAATAAACAGGAATGACCATCTGCCCACGCTAGTTGCATTGCGACTGCAGTTTCACAGTTTGGAATAATTAGAATATTGAATTGTCTTCGGCCGACCGATATGGCAACAGAGGAAGTCACTTTGCGATAGTGAATTGGAAGTCTGCAACAAAAAGTGTGTAATCTTTGATCCTCGAAATGATGGGCGTTGACCTCACTGGAAACTCCTCTGAAATATGTTCATCGTGATTCATGGCCAACCGCGTTTTATCAGGCGATTTCTACATTTACATGATAAAAATAAATGTGTCGTATATTGACTAGATGTATGTATTTCCTGTTCTTCCTGAAAAAGAAAATAGATCGCACTTTCAGAAAACGGCGCCGAAATATAAATTATTAATTGTTGTTGCCTCCGAAATACGCAATTCTACGAGGTTATTACCCTATAATTCTGGGTTTGGAACAGCTCTCCTGTTAGGCTGTTATGGTACAACAAACCTGCTGCATGTTTGCAAAAGATTACTGAATCTGCCAAAAGAGAAATATGAGTACAAACTACAAATTAAATGTATTTACACCATTTTATTTTTAAACCAGGAAAACAATGTTGCAGTGTACAGGAAGCGTTCTCTGTAACTCGCGTTCACAAGAGAGCGCTGGTGACCACAAGGAACAACTCATTGACTTGACGTCTTGCAGAATCGCGTTCACAAGCGAGCACTGGTGACCACAAGGAACAACTCATTGACTTGACGTCTTGCAGAATCGCGTTCACAAGCGAGCACTGGTGACCACAAGGAACAACTCATTGACTTGACGTCTTGCAGAATCGCGTTCACAAGCGAGCACTGGTGACCACAAGGAACAACTCATTGACTTGACGTCTTGCAGAATCGCGTTCACAAGCGAGCACTGGTGACCACAAGGAACAACTCATTGACTTGACGTCTTGCAGAATCGCGTTCACAAGCGAGCACTGGTGACCACAAGGAACAACTCATTGACTTGACGTCTTGCAGAATCGCGTTCACAAGCGAGCACTGGTGACCACAAGGAACAACTCATTGACTTGACGTCTTGCAGAATGTCGGTTTCCTGACACCACTTCATCCAAACACACGAGCTTGGACCTTTCGCGATTTCCATTGTGCAGTTATCTTAGCGACACCCAATCTACTTTCTTAATCCGCTTTTCCATAAACACTAAATCACTCCGACATGATCATATTGATTTGTTGAGGGAAAGAACGCGCGGTGAGTGCGGATGTGAGAGCGCTGTGCTGTACTAGTTTCACCCCCGAGACTGACATGACAAGTGGCCCGCAAACACCCACCGTCAATCTCATTACTTAGCGCCAAACACCCACGTGTTTTCAACAACTGGTTCTCAACTCCTGTTCCTGTTCCCCAACTTGAATGCTACATTTACAGTTATTATCACCTCCATGGTCTCTCACCACAGAATTACCTACACTTACTATATACACTACATCGACATAGTAACTAGAATCGTGCCAGTAGGCTCAGAGGTGGAAAATTATAGTAAGACTGAGGTTGACCACAAACACAGGTCATACTGCTCTTTTTGGTTTGTTGTTACTCGTTTCCTTTCACAGATCTAAACCAAACACTAATCAGCACTCAACTCAGCAGGAATGTACACAAGAAATTTTCTGTGATCTTAAAAGTTGAATGATAATTCGACTTCGAGGATCTTCGGAGCCGGTTGTACAAGAAGTAATCATTTCTTCTTCAGGGCTACCATCAATACCACAGAGCATCACCGAAGAAATCATTGCTAACATTTCTATTTTTACCCACAAATACAGATTAAAAAAAAAGATTTTGGTCAATTCTATGGTATTGTATGGTAAAATACGCAATTGTATCGCAATTGAATGGTATTAAATTTCGAGAAAACAATCGTGAAAATGGAAACGTATCTTCAAAACAAAATCAGTATTGCTCCCTAAATCAGGTATTTATAGTTAACTGATTGAACTTCTCAACTACTAGACAGTTTCTAGACTTTCAGCTATAATGGCGCAGTTCGGACAATTATTATTTTGATGTTGACCCTTGCGCTTGCGCAGTCGCTCACTTGAACTCTCAGTTTGAATCCGAGTTCAATCAAGTGTCGGCGGTCACACAGGCGACTGAACGTGTTCATTTACAATGTTCTAGTCGCTTGGAGGCTGGAATTGCGTTTTCGACTGACGGCACTAGGTTTGCAGGAAGTGATGTCACCATACAAAACTCAATGCAAATTTCAAACAGAGTGCAAAAACCTAATGCGGCCCAGAGTGGCGATTCGAAAACTCCATAAATCACACTATACGGACCGCGGGACCGCCAGCTTTGTCCACCTCTTTCGGCAGGGCAGAGTATGGTATAACATCTACCCAGATCTAGTATCTAAGACGTAATGTGCCTCAAAATTGCACAAAACAAATGTATTTCGTAGAATAATTTCTCCGATTTCTCCGATATTTTTCCCGTTGCACCAATCCTCCCGAGAGAAACATTTCAAGTAGGTAGTATTCCCATAAAAAACACTCCGTGTAAAAATACCAGCCAAGTCTCTTCAACTTAAAAAAAATAATGAAATCTAAAAATTCTGCACTGAAAAGTAGTGATATCAAAAAATTAGCCAAGTCAAAACTTTATTTGAAAATCAAAAAATACTTGGCGCATCGTGTACATAAATAGCTTGGAAGTATAAGCCAATTATAAATTATACATGAAATATACATATACATAGTATACCTATAATGCCCTAAAAAAACGATGCGCCAAGTATTTTTTGATTTTCAAATAAAGTTTTGACTTGGCTAATTTTTTGATATCACTACTTTTCAGTGCAGAATTTTTAGATTTCATTATTTTTTTTAAGTTGAAGAGACTTGGCTGGTATTTTTACACGGAGTGTTTTTTATGGGGATATCACTACTTTTTTTAGTTTATTCTTACAACTTACGTGTGACACATATCACATGAACAATTACTAAATCCTTTAAAAAAAATTACCCTTTACAATTTGGTTATTCTCATGAAAAAAACAAAGGTTTCATTCCAATCGGTCAACCCAGTTCCGAGATATGGCAACACGTCGGTTTTCAAAATGGCCGCTGAACTTTCTGCACTGCCACATAGAATTTATAACTATAAATGATGTGTATCATTTTTAGCTTTCTGAATATGTATTTATTGTATAGGAGGGGATTATAATGATTTATAAATTTGAATGACGTCATTTCCGGCCTCATAAATAGGAAAATTCTAGTTTGACTGTTCCTATTCCATAGAGATGTCCTTCCGAATCGTTTGGCACTAGTTTCATACCGATCTGTCAACCAGTTTTCGAGATATTACGTCGTTTCTTCCGATTTCAAAATGGCTGCTGAAATCACTGACCTCTTGAATTATAATTTAAACATGATTTCATTTTATTATAAGCAGTCTCAAATAGTATATTTATTGCATCAAAATGTAAATTTGTGCGATTTTTAAAATGTGTGACGTCATTTCCGGTTTCAGTATGGGAAACTGCAAATATTATTGATGATAATACATAAAGTTGACCGTCTAAATTGTTTAGCGTTGGTTTCGTTTAAATCTATTAAGACGTTGAAACCTGCGGGATTTGGCTCAGAGGGTAGAACACAAAGAATCAGCAATATTATAATTTGTTTATTACAGAGAAAATAAATGTTCATTGATGTGAAAAGAGCAATCAAAAATTATGAAACAATATTACGTTCGATACGTCGGCAGTAGTGATGATGTCGTCTGGTTTGTTTACTTCCGCGTAAACAAGTGGATGGCGTTGACTCTTGCGTAGTGTGTCCCGTGAACTCCAGTCCACCAGCAGAATGAAATGACTGGATATGTCACCTCCTTCAGATGCGATGCGATGATGTCGTCTAATAACCCCTTGGTTACCAGGACGTCCAGCAGTCCGTGCACAAGGAGTGACCTCCTCGAGCAGTTGGATCAAGTTGGCTCAGGCTGATGACGTTCGTGGCTGCAGACTCGTCGGTTTCTCCCGGAGTTGCAATTCACTAACTTTTATACTTTAACATTTACTGACTTTAATGTTGAAACTGTTCAGTTGATCACTTGTAACTTGAAATTGTCTTAATGCGATATTATTTGCCTCAGCATTAGGCTTGAAGTTTGAATTTACTGAGTTGACGTTTATACAAAAATGTTATTTTAATGTTTACCTTCGATCACATCGGCACTGTCTCGCTGAAATTATACTATGTTGCGTGCACAAGGCTTCACGGTTCGCGAGGCAGGTCTCACTGCTCTGAGAAAACTCCGACTGATGAAGTTTGGCTGGTAGCCTGACGTTTTATACCCTCTGACATCGTTTTCCCTCCAAAGAATCTGATTGGTTGGTTTCGTACACGTGGTAGCTAATTTTAGACATTCTGTCATTTCTAAAGCCCGCGAAACGACTTTCTTTCTGCACGTAGGCCCATGCTTTTCTTGGAATCACTGAAAACTAGTCTGGCTGACTGGTTTTGTAGCGTTATCACAATGACTGGTTCACTTGTTATTACGTGGTGACATCACAATTTAGGTAAGGTCACATACTTTTTATATGGATTCACTCACTTTCTTGATATAATTGCACATTGTTAAACTTATTTGATTGCTCGTTATATTTTTGTCTATATTTTGATTGCTGTTGAATTTTAAAGATTGTAAGTTTACATAATGATTCTAATTAATTACTTTGTGTTCAGTTAACCTTGACTCTAAGAATGCCATGCTACAAGCTTGTTCATTCTTTAAACCTATTTCAAGCAAACATTATTATTTTTTTTAAAGTTAATTTTCTAACCTAGATAGGCCAACTTGTTACAGAGCCCCCTGAATTCTTGTTGTTCACCTTTTGACTGAAGTAAATTTGAAATACATTGAAATTTTGAATGAGAAAATGGTGATAAAACAAGGATTCACATAGAGACTGGACTATCTAGCAGGAATAATCTCTTCCTTTTGACAAACAAAAAGTTTCCTTCAACAGATGCAAGTTTATTTCCCCTTACAGCTGTCTAATCAAAACCTGAATGAATGAACTCACCCCTCCACCTACCAAAACAAAAACAAACCTCATCCTACTTCCCGGAAACGATGCTCGACTCAACCCTCTCTCACGATCCCGTTATTGGCCTAGTGACCTACTTCTGCTGGGTCATCATACTTCGACCATAACATCAACATAACATTGCTGTTGTCATCAGTAGGAATCATTTGTTCGACGTATTGATTTCTTTCTTCCGTCCACGATCGAATGGAAATAAAACTTCTGCATCTTCGTGAACATCTTGCGTTGGCCCTATTGAAATTATCTCAACTAGGTGTGTCCAGAAGAATTCTTCACCCTTATTCATTGCAGTGGTCGATGTATAAGTTTCATTTTCTTTCTTGACTACTGTTTCAGTTTCTTCGTTACTTTCTTCGTCTTGAAAGTCTTTATCTTCAATTTGTAGAGATTCTTGCATCAACGGACATGTAATCTTCATCATTTCTTCGTATGCAATTTCTTCGAGCATTTCCATGTTTGCTACGTAATCGAAGGGTTGTATTTTCTCGTCATAACTGGTTTCGGTCAACTCGTCATTCAATGTTATTAATAACTCGTCATTCACTCGTTCAGTAATACTTGCGGCTGGAATCGAACTAAGCTCCGCACAAAAGTTGTAATTTTCGCTCTTCTCAAATTCTTGGACAAAACTAGACTCGGATTTAACTAATTGTTCTTGATCTGCTGCTTTTTCTTCAATAACTATGGTTTCAGTAACCATCTCAATAATCTCAATAATCTCCTCAATATCTTCAAGATTCTCAATAATCTTCACATCTTCAGTACGACCTTTGCGTCTGAAATCAACAAATTCTTCCTCCTCCAAATTCAATTCAACAACAACATTACAGTCCAGATCCTCCTCACAACAAACAGTCTCCATTTCATCGCCGTCAAACTCAATATTGACCAAGGCTTGTCTAGTCACCTCAAATTCTTCATTTTCATCTCGTGAATTGTTCACGGTTTCCTCTGCAACTCCCTGTACCAAACATTCTGGAATGACTTCATCTTCGAACGATTCGTTTTCTTGACTCTCTGCTTTCTTTACAGCGTCTTCTTTAACACCTTCAATGACAACTTCACATGTCTTCAGCTGGTCTAAATCTTTTTGCTCTTTCGTGATGACGTCGTTGTTCTGCAACTCAACTTTCTCAACTTCAAATTGTTCACTGGTTTCTTCGAAATTATCTTGTGGAAGTATAATCTCGGCATCTTCTTCATTTTTCTCTTGTACTGAAATATCGGCGATTTCAACACGATTCTGACTCTGAATCTTCGTTTCTTCTTCTTCCTTCTTCTGTGTCTTGGGCAGACAAAAATCTTGAACATCTTCTTGCGGCGTTGTAACCTCATAAAAACTTTCTTCAACTTTGTCAGGCTGCTCACAGCTCTGCTCAGAATTCACATCTGATTGCAACCTATTGCAGACAACTTCTTCTTCTTCTTCTCTCGTTGAAACATCTGCTTCGAATGCAGCGTCTTTCTCCAGTTCATCCTTCCATTTTCTTGAAACTTCACGGACGTATTCTATGAGATTTACGCGTTCCCAATGCCACAATTGCTTCAAATCTTCACTTTCCGAATCTGCATAATCATCATAATATTCTGCTCCGTACACGTGGTCATCATATTCGGAACTTTGCTTGGAATACGTTTCCTCTGCTTCATATTTGTATTCCCTATATCTTCTCCAATTTTCGTCTTCTTTGTCGTATCTCCTAAGTAATTCTGCCCTTGCCCTTTTACTAATCTGCGCATTTTCTTCTGTCCTGTCGTGACAAATACTCATCAACTCTTCCTCATCCAATGCAGCAAATTCTTTCATCGTCCATTTTTCTTCTCTTCTTCTTTCAAATTCTATATAGATTCTTCTTGACAATTCATCAATTCGTTCTGTTCTCATTAAATGGTATAAATCCCGATTACTAAACTCGCAGAATTCTAATTTGACACTTCTATTTTCTTCTTGTTCTTCATATTCCTTCTTATTTAGCTCGACCCAGGATTTCCAATATTCTTCATCTTTTTCATCCATCGTAAAAGTTCTTTACGACTTATTCTTCAATTTTCTGAATCTTTACATCTTCTTCAGACGACTTCCGTCAACAATAATCAGCGACTGGGTTAGGTCATTTCTATCGATGCCTAATCTGGTTCCCACGGTATCAATAACAACAAACTTGTTCCCATGACAAATAACTACCCTGTTGATGTTTCTGCCCCCCTCTATCACCTGAATACTCGTGACCTCTGACTCACTAAGCTCTGCCCCCTCTACATCATCTAAATTCACTGTTGACGATAAACTTGCATCTCGATCTGCCATCGTAACAGATGTAATGAACTAACATGCACAAATCTACAGTTGGCTTTATCTTTACGTTAACGGGTTGATTCTATGTAAAATTTCCAAATACATGAAAATTTTTCGCAATGCCTGTGTCCACAAGTTTCAGAACAACTGAGTAACTCTTTCACAATCAAGAAAACAATTATTTCTTTCAAAACAATTGCTCCCAGGAATGTTATTCGAGCCCCACACGTTGAGCGCCACTGAAACCTGCGGGATTTGGCTCAGAGGGTAGAACACAAAGAATCAGCAATATTATAATTTGTTTATTACAGAGAAAATAAATGTTCATTGATGTGAAAAGAGCAATCAAAAATTATGAAACAATATTACGTTCGATACGTCGGCAGTAGTGATGATGTCGTCTGGTTTGTTTACTTCCGCGTAAACAAGTGGATGGCGTTGACTCTTGCGTAGTGTGTCCCGTGAACTCCAGTCCACCAGCAGAATGAAATGACTGGATATGTCACCTCCTTCAGATGCGATGCGATGATGTCGTCTAATAACCCCTTGGTTACCAGGACGTCCAGCAGTCCGTGCACAAGGAGTGACCTCCTCGAGCAGTTGGATCAAGTTGGCTCAGGCTGATGACGTTCGTGGCTGCAGACTCGTCGGTTTCTCCCGGAGTTGCAATTCACTAACTTTTATACTTTAACATTTACTGACTTTAATGTTGAAACTGTTCAGTTGATCACTTGTAACTTGAAATTGTCTTAATGCGATATTATTTGCCTCAGCATTAGGCTTGAAGTTTGAATTTACTGAGTTGACGTTTATACAAAAATGTTATTTTAATGTTTACCTTCGATCACATCGGCACTGTCTCGCTGAAATTATACTATGTTGCGTGCACAAGGCTTCACGGTTCGCGAGGCAGGTCTCACTGCTCTGAGAAAACTCCGACTGATGAAGTTTGGCTGGTAGCCTGACGTTTTATACCCTCTGACATCGTTTTCCCTCCAAAGAATCTGATTGGTTGGTTTCGTACACGTGGTAGCTAATTTTAGACATTCTGTCATTTCTAAAGCCCGCGAAACGACTTTCTTTCTGCACGTAGGCCCATGCTTTTCTTGGAATCACTGAAAACTAGTCTGGCTGACTGGTTTTGTAGCGTTATCACAATGACTGGTTCACTTGTTATTACGTGGTGACATCACAATTTAGGTAAGGTCACATACTTTTTATATGGATTCACTCACTTTCTTGATATAATTGCACATTGTTAAACTTATTTGATTGCTCGTTATATTTTTGTCTATATTTTGATTGCTGTTGAATTTTAAAGATTGTAAGTTTACATAATGATTCTAATTAATTACTTTGTGTTCAGTTAACCTTGACTCTAAGAATGCCATGCTACAAGCTTGTTCATTCTTTAAACCTATTTCAAGCAAACATTATTATTTTTTTTAAAGTTAATTTTCTAACCTAGATAGGCCAACTTGTTACAACGTTATTAAGATATGATGTCATTTCTGGTTTCAAAATGGCGGCTTCCGGTTTGGTTTTATATCAAGTCAAATAATATCACAAAAGAACATACGTTACATAAATATCAAAATAATTGGATCAAATTTGTTGCCGAAATGCCAATCGATGAATTAAATTTCATGACGTCATTTCCGGTTTCGTTAACATAAATTTTAGTCTGTTGCTATTGATTATCCATATAGATGACCGTCCGAATCGTTTGGCGCTATTTTCGTTCCAATCGGTCTAGCAGTTGTTGAGATATGACGTCACTTCCGGTTTCAAAATGGCGGCACAAAAAATTCATGGGGTGAAGGTTAAATCAGACGCCAAAAGTGCACACGTGGTAAAAATGTGAGATCAATCGGTTCAGCCGTTTAGGCTGTGGCCTGTTTACCGGATTTTAGCTCCAGCCTACTACTATATACTACTGAGATTATTACTGATTATTATTATGAAAACCGCCCTAAAACACTGTTTTCACGGCCCTCTAGCGTGCAAAGGGCGTAACCTATTGTTCCCAAATTTGGTATATGTTGTAGGGTGGGCCATAGCTCGAAATTAAGATATATCGCAACAATGTGAGATTTCCCAATTTTAAGATCCAGTAGGCCGAAAATGCCACTTTGATGCTTACAGTAAAAGTGGGTTTGCTCCAGCCTTTATTTGAGAGTGTGCGCGCCGTACGACTTGGCTGGCGTGGAGCGACCGCTCCACTAGATAAATACTTTCTCACAAAATTGGGACATGAAAATGCAGAGCAAACATAAACAAGAGAAAACGAGTAAAAGTGCACCAAATCCAATCGAGAAATATCAAAAATTTCCGGGGAACCGTACGTCCCAGACCCACGTCTTCTGTGGGAACGTCTCATTGTTGCCACCATTTTTATGGCACCATTCAGAATAGCTGCCATCTGTGTTTTTTGCGATATTTGATAATTTTAATGGTAATCTGGGCAATTGTACGCTACGGGATCGATTTACCTCCAGCTAGCCTCCAGTATTAGTTAGATCTGTCCAACATAATGTCCGCCCTCGAAGGATTCTTTTGCATTGCTGATTTAAAACAAAAGAAGCTCGTGAATTGATGACTCGTATACAGCCTTATGACAAGACATCACATACAAGTGGAGGGCTTTGTTTAAAAGCATTCATATATAATTTTTGCCATTAGTTTCCACTCATTCAATAGGTACTCTATTTTTATTTTCATAAAAAATCCCTATCAGTTACTCACAAGGTCAGAGTTCCTTCACATTCCATTGTAATGTATATATCTCAAAATTACGAAAATTGATGTATAGATTTCTTAACTATTTTGTGTAAAGATCAATTAAGTTTTCCTATGATTACGCAGTGGTCAGAATAACAGCTCATTTGTAATACTTATTTTTTATTTCTTTTATTATTTTCAAATACATCACAATGTGTTTGTTACAAATTCATTTGTTATTTGTATTGTTCGTCATTTGGAATATGAATTAATATAAGACACACAGGGTTTTGATTCAATCTTGACGTATGAAAAAGCATCCACTAGGTTAGTCCCCCATTGTAAGCTGTGGGGTAGACGGCGTCCTCTCCACAGGCACGCTTTTGGTCGACCAAAAGAAACTGGATTTCGATTCGTGTTACTGACCCTAAACATCGGTACATTCGTCTACCTCGCAACGACTCCTCTTTGTCCAGCAACATTTTTTACCATTACTGTCTTAACTGCTTGTCGATTGTTATAAATCAAGACGCGCGGTTTCTGATGTGAAAGGATTGGAGGTATTTTATTAGATCTCTTAGCATTACGACTTCTTTCGTCCAATGCCCTCTCCTCTGTCTGAGCCTCATCAGTAGCCCGTCTCTGCAGACAATGTGCTCTTCCAACTAGCTCATTGTACTAGGGTAAAAAAAATACGGTAATGATAGAAAAAAGGAGTAACGCAAAACGACGTAAAAGACTATCAACATGCAAGATAGTACGTAATCTATTGTTTTCTTTCAATGGACACAACATGAAATAGCACTGGAGTAAGTGGCAGCTACCAAACCTAAAGGTTGATGAAAATCAGGAGCTACCCTTGTCGACTGTCAATTGACCTGTACTGGAAACCAAGTGAATTTGAAGGTGACCGTGTGCAAAACCAGGTGGAGGGGATTTGAAGGAGATTAGCCCTCTCTCCTCCTCGCGAATTAATAGATGTGCACCCCACCCCACCACAATAACCAGAGTGTTCTAGATGGCGTCGTGGTGTTGCACACAACTGTACACAGCAATGTGTGTGCGTCGTGTGCTGTGCACGAATATCTGCACAGATAGGCCGTTTACCAAACTAAATTCAAGCCCACATCTCTGGATGCGAAAACTGCCGAAGCGAAAATGTGTCTATAGTTTTCCTCTGTTGCTGCACAAGCATGTTAGATGCTTTCTGTGACATCCGATCATGCCTGGTAAATGTCTTGGCTAAGTTTATAGCTTATATAAACATTCCCAGCGCTAAAATAAATACAATTATACTTTTACTACAAGGATAGGGTAGTGACCGATCAATGGCTAAATTATGTCGAGTAACCTTCGGGACGAGATATTGTAAACCTACCGCTTGAATGAAATAAGGACTAACCAACCAATTAAAATTATTTCAGGGCAAGACTTCTCCGACTTCTCCATCCATTCCGTTCTGCTAGAATGAAACAGCATCATTAGGTCGAACAGTAGGTTGAAATGATAAGAAATAGAATAAATCGCCTCTTTCAGTTTCGCTACATTACACTACTTCCTAACAATTCTACATTTGTCTAGCCTTGAATTGATAAGCTGTGATAACTAAAATTGTTAAATGTCATGTCATGTTATAGATTTCTACTACAAACCGAAGCGCCTAGTATTTGATTAGTATATCTATGTTTGTTTTTCAATTTTTAATGAAAGTTTACTGTCAGGGTCAGAGCATCAAAGTGTAAAAAACGAAGTGAAACTTTTAGTATAAAACATGGTATCTCGAAGTCGAGAATTTCGAAGGCTTAGTAGATTTCGTCTCATGAATGCTTCAGCAATAGAAGCTTATAACGTGTACCAGAAGCTTTCAGTCTGTTACAAATGAATTGGTGATGACCATGGTATGGCTGTTTTGACAGCTAGAGCAAAACTAAGTACGTACAAAGGTCATGTTAATGTGCAAATTATCCTCCAACGATCCTTCAAATCATTTTAACCTTGGTACATGCCAATTTTCACCCGGGTGCAATGTTATAGAGAGAGATGTATTTGGAACTAGCAAATTGCCTTTTGTGATTCGCTAATTGAAGAAGGAAATTAAATGTGGGCCAGGGTTAGGATGGGCGCAGAAGCAGATTGCTGGGATCGGTTCGCCACATGCAAGAAGATATGGTCGTAAATTTACACCCGTGGATCGAAAGAATTACAAGTAAATTACAAACCAAACTGCGCTAATTTTTAACATTTAATTGAATACCAGCCATTAGAAACCCGTGTTGCGCTATCATGATCAATATTGAGATCGGCGAAGTTCATAACAAGCAGATTGAAGCAATAAGTGCGATGTGCAGGTTGACTTGACTTGTCATGATCTCAGCGAAGAGAGTGCATCATGCGAGTAAATCGTCAGTGTTTTGTTTGTCTTCTGCTAGAACGCGATAAGAACGCGATTATGTCTCTCTGTGCGGCACAAGCTGCAGTGTAATATAAAAGAGCGAAAGTTGAACAAGTTTACAGCCCATTGCGCTAGATTTGGGACAGTGACCGCGCATTGCCTGAAAACCTCATGTCCGTCCGCTACTTTCACGCGGTGCAGTGGCATGGCTGGCATGGTATGGCATGTCACGAGATATCTGCATGGCATTGGATTGGCATGGCATGGCCTGTCGCTCCCTCGTCTCACGTCTTATGTACAAAACGTATTGTAGCAACAGTTTCATTTTAACGACTTTGTTGCTCGGAAGTTGTTGAGGAGTTACTAAATAGCAACATTGCAATGCCGATGGATCTGGGGAATTCGACTAAAACTATGCCACCCACATCGCAAAAACTCCAATCACATTACCTGAATGGCGTTTTCAGTATTTACTCAAATTATATAATAATTTGCAAGGTCTTGTTTGCATGCAGGAGTGAAGAATGTAGGTAGATACTTCTATATAATTTATTTATGGCGAAAAGGCAATTGGCTATTATTTTAAGTGCTTTTTTGCGTGCATGAATCACAGCCGGATACGTCTCTTTTTCTATTAAAAAAAGTAGAATGTTGTACAAACAAATTGGCTTCAGACGGAAATACTGTGCATTTGCAATGGAATAATAAATTCGCGGCTGAAGAAAGTCGCAAAATGAACTCGACCATCTACCTAGTCTGAGATTTGCCAACCATCAAACGATCATCGAAATCGCTCAACTAGCTCGGTATGAGTATAATGTATCTCTATCGTATGACCAAGTGTTTTATTTCTTCTTGATGGTGAATGCACTTCGTCTCAAATATCCTAGATGATAGGCACATGCATAAGCCTAGAGCACATATCAGAGGCAATGCTCTCGAGAAGAATAGATCACATTTCTTAATTCCTTTCATCTTGTTCGGGTTACGAGATTTTTGAACTTCAAACTCTTCATTGTAAGGAAATTGAAACTGCATATCATAGTGATAAGAGGTTCGTGTGGGTCGGATCGGAAGACAAATGAAAACACACAAATAAAAAAAACGTGTGTGACATTTCTATTCGTTTTATGAAGATGATAAGTCTGTAACAAAGTAACAAATCACCTGCGTAATTGTAAACATAACTGATATTGATTACAATAATGTTTATATTTACTTGCCAAACACAATTGGATGGGAAAGTGAATAACGTTTTTTCATATGCCTTAGCTTCGACATGATAGTGTAGACATTTTCCTGTAATTTATTCTGGATAGGGTCCTAATTGCTTTTACTTTTATTCACTGTCTAGGACGCTCGATCAACTTGTCAATCAAACCGACTCTCCAGTCTTTATTCCAGAATCCACACCAAGTCCCACTACTCCCAACTCTTCACATAACACTAATTCTAAGCTAAGTCATTTCTAATTGACACTAACTGCTGGATTCGGCATTAGTTATTCCAATTCAACGTGGGGGTAGCAAGTTCAAAGACCTCTCCCATCGATGTTTTTGTCAACATAATTCGTAAAATCATGTTGTAAAGTCTATCTGAAATAAACTTAGAAATCAGGTAATATCAGGCTATAATATATTTTACTTACATCTAAAAAAATTTGCACATTACACAAAAATGACCGATCTAGATAAATGTCAATAATTGGCAACACACTTTACACGGCATTATTGCGTCTTGTATAAGAAGATTTTACAAATTATTTTTTTATTCAAATAAATTAAACACACCAGTCAGCTCTTCCCCTCCCAGTCCCAAATGACTTGAGCGACAGAAAACTCAGCTAAACTTGATGATGCTTGAGGTAGAAGAGGTTGCTAATCGTTCTCTTGAAGTTGCGACTCTACACTTAGCTTACTCCACTAATGTTTTTCTTTTGATTCGCGTGCGCAAGAGAGGTTATAGCTCCCGACATTGTTGCTTTGCGCCGATGTGACACATCCTTGGCCAAGCGAGAATAATTGGATGCTAGTGTGTCTGTAATTCAGTATGGCGTATTGCGTCTGCACAGATTTATAGGGTGTCTGATGAACCGGGGTTAGTGACCTCGCTCATCATCGCATGCCTCTCTCGCGGCATAAGTACACAGTGCATGATACTAATCCGTTGCACTCCCACTGATAACTCATTAGTCATTACTCATCTTCATTTCATTAAACCAAGAACAAGAAGAAACAAAAACTGGTGATAAACACAAGATATTAAAAAATATTGCCAAATTTGCGAGATAAATACCAGTTTGAGAGATTGGAGACAGGTGATAATAATGCGATAAACGGCTGATAAGACTTTCTGTCTTGAAGGAAGCCAATATTGAGTTGTGGCATTACAGCATAAATACATAAAAGACATAAATACATGCCTCTTATGGCATTACAGGTCCTACTCATCAACCTATCGATCTGAACCTATCGATCTTATATGGGCTTGTTTTCACTCCAGAGTGTATCTTATATCGTACGATAATGGCTCGCTGATCAACCTGAAATCAACTCTTAGGTATTTGCTACATACGGCAAATAACGTATACACATAACAGAACAGCAGTGCTAAATACAATGTTGGTGTGGGTCTAGTTTTCCCAACCTTGACCCTGTCAAACAAACTAACTAATATTATTCCTCAAACGTATAGTTTCTTTTTTTTTTGTATGGCGTTACAGGACTTGCTGCCGCCTCAATAACTTTTACTCTTTGACGATGCGCCATTATGTAGGAGGTGAAGTTTGGGAGATTGTTTGGAAAGCTTAGTCGCTAAATAATTAATAGTAAGTTTTGACCCTTCGATCAGGGCAGAAACACAAAATCTGTAAATTTTTCAGTTGCTTATTTCTCACATCTTGGCGAAGTATGACCAAAGGGGTTTATGTCCAATATTCCATCGATCAACTCCACTTGTATTGTCTATCGTATACTAAATGACAGGGGTCGGCAACCTGCGGCTCCTTAGTGGTTCTGGAATGGCTCCTTACAATGTATTTAAATTTCGAAAAAATCTCTCGTGTTCTTGTTTTCAGTTTTCAGTTGGGTTGGTGTGGTACCACTGAACTAGAAACAAGGGAATGTGTTGGTGTTTTCACTTTTCAGTTGGGTTGGTGTGGTACCACTGAACTAGAAACAAGGGAATGTATTGGTGTTTTCAGTTTTCAGTTGGGTTGGTGTGGTACCACTGAACTAGAAACAGGTCGTCTCTGCCTCCTTCTGTCATGACTCGGGTCGGGATCTCGAAGGCCCGTGCAAATTCAAGAGCCTTCACCTTCAGTCTGTCGGGCACATGAATAAACATACGAGACAAAGAATAGCGCACTTTTTCTCCGCCACTTCGCAGCAACACAGAGGCGACGAGCACTCATGTGCGCAGACGCAGCACTTGCAAATGAAAGCTGCCAATCACTGCATAGCGCAGTCTACAAGACTGTGATGGCAGAGATAACATTTCACGATAAATTTACCAGGCAATATTGTGAACATATTTTTAACTATCCAACTTTAATTCTTTTTAGGGCCACCCTACTTTTCTACTTTTTTAACGAAAATCAATGTTAGAAAATATATGCATTATTATAATAATGATATTATGGTAATATGGACAGTTCATTCATGTTATCATGTTAGTTTCAACTGGTCATTTGTAGTTTCAACGAGTTCTACATTGACATTTTCATTGATGTTTTGTATTGCAAGTGACAAATAGTTGTGTAATATTAGGATACAAACGGGAGAGGGCTGGGGCCAGCCTCACGCGGGTTTGGTCGCGCTGGTCGAAATGTTGATTTTCACAAATGAATCAAGTACATCTACGAGATTTCATCATTCATGTTCGCCGAATTTGATCATCTAAACTGGATACAATTACGACTTTTATGTTGAAATGTCCTACTAAATGCTGTTCAGTTCAGATGTTCGGTTTTTATACGTTTTGCAAATTTCGACATCAAATTGGCCAAATTGTAAAAGTCTACAAATAAAGCCCTTGATTTAAAAAAGAATCAATAATCAAGCCCTTGATTAATTTTACTAGATATTGTTCAGATATTGTAGTTATTGTTCTAGATATTGTAGTTATTGTTCTAGATATTGTTCATACAAAGGTGGAGGCAATTTGTGGAACAATTGGAAGTGGAGGAAGAAGAAGAAGACGAGGAGGAGACGCCAGGCGTGGCCAGCCGGTCTCCTGTAGTCCTGCGGCCCTAGTGTTGGTGGGAACACCCACCCCCTGACCCATTAAATTGGAACCAGCGGATAGATTATTATTATTGTTCAATGTTCATACAGTATTACGATATGACCATAAATTTAAATTTTATTACACTAGGAAAACGCTCGGTGTAACGCGTTGATGAGCGAGCACCGACACGCACGACATCGCCAATCATAGCACGATCCATTCAATCAAAGATAACTAACTATGCCACTTTGATGCTTACAGTAAAAGTGGGTTTGCTCCAGCCTTTTTAAATGAGTGTGTGCGCGCGCCGTACGACTTGGCTGGCGTGGAGCGACCGCTCCACTAGATACATTATTTATGACCAATTTTCCCTGCAACTTTTCATAAACACTCTGGATCAATTAAATAACATATTATTGTACTGATATTTTTCCATCAATCTCTTTGGACAGATATTCAAACACTTAAAACAGCAATAAGTCTGTAAATTCTTGACCGATTGGGCTGGAAATGTGTAAAATATGATGTTATCTAGTCAAAACGTCGTTTTCATAACTGTGAAACACAATCCATATCGTAAAATAAATTATTTTAGATAAGGTATACCTATACCTATGTATATGAAATACATACATTACATTTTGACTACATTATGTATTGCAATATGATCAACTAAGAAAAGAATCTGTCTTACTTGATATTGAGAATAGCCATCTATAAACTTTGCTTTGCTACATAGAGCAACCCAGAATGCAGTGGAATTTCTGTTTTGAAATGTCATTTCTGACAGTTATTAAAACTGTCAATAAGTGCATCTATGTTCTTGACTGGTAGGGCTGAAAATTTGTAAAATAAGAGACAATGTTGGTCTGAACGACCATGCAAAATATGAGTTTGATTGATCAGATTAATCGAAGACCATTTGATAGGTCAAATGGTGGTGTGGCTATAGGCCGTTTTAAATTAAGTATACAAATGAAAAATATTGGTGCCAATCCTTGCTAAGTTTTAAGTTGATCGATTAAACCTTTATGATTGAACGGTTCCTTGTTAATTTTCAAAAATCACAGGATCTCGTTCAAAAAATATACCTGGGACCACCCATATGATATGATATGTAGTGTGTGTACACAATATCAGATCAATCTGTTGAACGGTCATTATTAGTTTCATATCGTTTAAAACTTTCTGCTCTAACTACCTTGCCTTGTAGATTCGAAGTCGCCGTGAATTTGACAGCCAACACGCAAAAAGTCCCTAAAATGACAAAAACTTTTGAAAATAACGACAGATTAGAGTGAAAATTGGCAAAAATACCTTAAATGTTGGTACCAATGACCATGCGAAGTTTTTAGTTAGTCGGTCAATCGGTTCCAGTTTAAATTTCAAAAATCACAGGAAAAATGGTTTCAAATTTGAACCAATTGGAGGATTTGGCTGAAATTTTTTTTTGATTGGGTACAATGTTGGTTGCAATGACTTTGCTAAATTTCAAATTGATCGAACAAACCAATCGAAAGATAATTTTTATAAAATTTGAACCAATCACAGGATATCGTTCAGAAAAGATCCCAGGGATCGCATAGAATACGTTAGTATGTGTACAAAATTTCAGATCGATTGGTTGTGCGGTTTGACCTGGGCAGTGCAGGCAAAAAAAACAACAAACAAACAAACAAAAAAAAAAAACACACACAGAGAAAGTGCCATAAGAGTACCGTGGTGACGCTCGCTACGCTCGCTCAAAAATATTTTATATTTTTATCTGTAATATTTTTGCTCATTTGGTATGATACGGTTATCGCCAAAAGTTCGGGCCCCCTAATGGCCTGCTCGCCCCTCCTGCATGCCCTGGGCCCCCGTGCCTGCGGGTGTACCGACCCTTATTGAACCACCACAACCTCGCAATAAGGAATATAAGTAATGATAACTTCAACCTTACGCATTTATGTCCTATAAACATACACTTTACTTTTTCTTTGCAAAACCAGGGAAAGGATATTATTAGCCAAATTACATTATTTGACAAGTTACTAACGCGTAGCACATTCCCCCAGGCAAATGGATTTCAGGGTCTTCGGAAAATATCAGTTTTCAATGACTAATAAGTTACCGGGTAAAGGTGCGCACTAGCGCAAGTGCAGTGACAGTGACTTCAAGGGTACGTGTCGTGTCGCAAGGCAAGTAATGAGTGTTTCCCCTGAATCCGCGGTGGTATCCTTGACCTTGTGTTCGTCGAATGCAGGCAGGCACCCCGTGTGGCCGTGTCACACGACGGTCACGCCACCAACACCCCCGCCCTCGAACTAGTTCCACAGAAACCGCGTACGCCACCAACTCTGTCGCAACGATACCAAGTACACAATAATTATTACTCGTAGAATTCCTATTATTCAACAAACAAGTACACAATTCTAAAAAAAACAAAAAAATACTACTGCGTCATAATAACCATGGCCTTGCCCAACACTTTTACATGATATAGGCATAGCATTATACACATTTTCTACTAAAAACATTAGGTGGCTACAATAGATGTCGGGACAAATGGCTTCCATGATTGATAAGGCTATGGCTTGACATGACATGTTCTTAAATTTCTACCACGAATAATTATAATTATATAGATATTTATTAATTTAAACTATTGTTTTAACTTACAATGGGGTTCACAATGTTACATAACGTATTATATAGAAGAAATGAATTCTCAAGAATAGAGTAATAAGAAAAGATAAAAACATAACAGTTTTATATCGTATATATAATTTCATTTAAATCCAGGAGATTACAAAATTACACTAAAAATTATCAATTTGTATTCATTATTTTTAGTTTTTCAGCTTACCTACTGATAATGTATCAGTCTCTGTACAAAGAACTTTCAAAGAAAATTAAATGTACGATATGAACTCTTATTTTATTATATTTTTTTATTACTCTATAATATGAAGAATTCATTTCTTCTATATAATACGTTATGTAACTCCAGGCGCGTAGGAAGGGGGGGGGGGGGAGTGGGGGTCAATGACCCCCCCCCCCCCCCTTTTCATCTTGACACCCCCAGATATCACTCCCAGATATACAAAAATATTGATAACGAGATCCAAAAATGCACAGATTTGCTCCATTATGAGGTTGAATTCTCAAAATTTTCCTAGGTTTTTCAAAACTAATTGAACAGAGGTATTTCCAATGAGACAATAACTAATTTGTCCAACCTGATCATCCTCATGAATAAAATTAAATATTACACGATAAACTAATATACCAAAACACAAACAGATATATCTTATTGCTTATTTGTGTTGATTATATTGCAACCTTTTTCAAAGGAATTCCAAAATCGATTCATAATCGATTCTCCTTTACTAGAAATTCAAAAATTCCCTGCGGGGCCATTGGGGATTTTATCAAATAACAAAATTTACAGATAAAAGTGCATTTTGTCTAAAGTTTCCCCAAGAATATTGCATATCACACATTTCAAATTTCTTTGAAAAGGATGCGAAAATAGCTTCAAATTAGATTCTTTTGTATCAAAAACTCAAAAATTTCCCTGCGGGGCCATTGGAGATTTAATATAAACAAATAGTTACAGATTATCGCAAATGTATAAAGTTTCCACAGAATATTGCATATCACACATTGTAAATTTCTTTGAAAAGAATGCCAAAATAGCTTCAAATTCGATTCTTTTGTATGAAAAATTCAAAAAAGGCCCTGCGGGGCAAACTGGGGGGCCAGCCCCCCAGACCCCCTTGTGCGCGGCGCACTGCTTTTTCCTCACATTCATCGTTCCCCGATAATTTTGACCCCCCACTCAAAATGAAGTTCCTACGCGCCTGTGTAACT
Source organism: Leuctra nigra (assembly GCA_934045905.1). Lineage (NCBI taxonomy): Eukaryota > Metazoa > Arthropoda > Insecta > Plecoptera > Leuctridae > Leuctra > Leuctra nigra. The sequence goes on from OW203761.1 coordinate 7,533,655, forward strand.
CTAATTCATTATAATTCATTATTTTTAAATGAATTAAAATTAGTGCCGATTCGCGAATAACCGACGAATAACACTATTTACCAATTATTGAATCTATCATAAATATAACGAATCTAATTTTTGCTCTTCGGCAGAGCGGCCAAAGCGTCAAGGTAAAAAGTTGACTGCAACTTAGAACTTTTAACAACATCAACATTTCATAAAGAGTAATTTAAGTCATATCCACTCTTTCTTAAAAGTTTGTATAACATCTTGACCTAAATTCATAATTTCATACACGGCACATGGGCATTTTAAAACAGCACAATAACTTGCATTCCTAACTTCGTTGCGACATTTTCAAAATATTTCTTTCCTACATTCTTTTTAGAATCATGGATGTATGGATGTTATCAGTTATCATCATAGTTGATACCCAGTAAAGAGTAGAGAAGAGTAAACACAGAAAGCCGTGAGGTCAAAGACCCCACTGACCTGTGACCTCTGGTCGACTGTCAGTCACCAGCTGGCGGGACAGTCGGTGTAGTAGTAGTAGAAGAGAAGAAGGGAACTTTGCCAATCCGAGGCCAATGACCAACAATTGAGAATAATTATTTTTAGTATATAGATTAGAAGTGAGAGACACATCGAGTTTTAACTGAAGACATAAAAAGTCGATTTAGGTAGAATAAAATTAAAATTCACGATCCCTCAGTTAGTCAACGAATGAAGGTGAGTGATTGACCCTTTGATGCGATGGCGTGATAGTGAGAAATCTAAATGCAATCTTCTCTCACCCCCCCCCCCCCCCCCCCCCCCATAACACAACAACATTGATTCGGTTGGGGCAACTCAAGGGCCAACAACCATCACAGCTTGGCTATCACATTTCGTCTGAGCGAAGCTGAAGATGATGGGTGATTGATTAAGATTGATGAATGGTGTTGCTCGCTTCGCTAGCGTGCTACATCAGGATTGTTAATTGGTTTAACTTGACTTTTTTTTGGGTGAACATTAATAATATGTTAGCATCAAACATCCTTGCACCCAATTGCAACACTTTAATGGACCATTCCAATTTAATGTACATGTTTTATTATTATTATGCTGTCTATAGTGAAAACAAATAAATTGAAGCCCGGAATAAAGCTCTAAATAGATACGAAATAGATAATTCAGAGATGGGCCATATTACACCATTATACACTCCGGCATATAGCTTAAAAAACTGCAGTCAGTAAGTCTGAGATTAATTTAAACTGAGGAAATAAGTTCCGGAATTAAATTGCAGATTAGTGATGGTCACCGATCTTCTGAAGGGGAGCTTAAGCTAACTGTAGCTTAAACTAATGGTAATACTGGCCCATATTCGGGGATGGACTGACCTGCTAGAGATCTTGTTCGATTGCTACTAATCAAACCAAAGCATAGCGCAGTTTGTATGAATAAAGAAAGTTTCACACCAGTCATTATGGTATCTATAGATGACGACAGCATGTGTCAATGTAGTTCACGTGGCTGCACTTGCGCACCTGGGCGCAGGGTGGCGTGGCGTGCCTGCACTTGCGCACCTGGGCGCAGGGTGGCATGGCGTGGCTGCGCTTGACGCACCTGGGCGCAGGGTGGCGTGGCGTGGCTGCACTTGCGCACCTGGGCGCAGGGTGGCATGGCGTGGCTGCGCTTGACGCACCTGGGCACAGGGTGGCGTGGCGTGGCTGCACTTGACGCACCTGGGCACAGGGTGGCGTGGCGTGGCTGCACTTGACGCACCTGGGCGCACGGTGGCATGGCGTGGCTGCACTTGACGCACCTGGGCGCAGGGTGGCGTGGCGTGGCAGCACTTGCGCACCTGGGCGCAGGGTGGCGTGGCGTGGCTGCACTTGACGCACCTGGGCGCAGGGTGGCATGGCGTAGCTGCACTTGACGCACCTGGGCGCAGGGTGGCATGGCGTGGCTGCACTTGACGCACCTGGGCGCCTGTCGCCAGATGGCGTGCCATTCACGTGGCTGCACTTGACGCACCTGGGCGCCTGTCGCGAGATGGCGTGTTATTCACGTGGCTGCACTTGACGCACCTGGGCGCCTGTCGCGAGATGGCGTGTTATTCACGTGGCTGCACTTGACGTGACGGCGTCACCCAGCAGGGGAATTCTTGAGTCACGTCCAACGCGCTATTTCAAGAGGACCGACCAATGGGCGACTTCCTCCACTCACAGAGTTAATCGCCAGCTATACAGGTTCGGGGCGAAGATGTTCAATGAATTACGACGTTTCGCTTACTTCTGAATAACTTTCCGTTATAAACTGCTAAGTGGCCAAATTACCATTAGTTTAATCTTCAGTTCAGTAAAACTCCACTGCGGCAAAGCTTTACAAAACTGCAGTCGCAATATACCGGGTGGCGCAAAAAAAAAATCACCCTGATTGAGAAGTCATTATAGCGAAACTATTGTAGATAGGATTCTGAAATTTGTACACATATTAGAAAACATACAAACAATTAATATGTGAAGGTTTCAAAAACATAACTGTTGTAGGGAAAAGGTTACAGCTGTTCAAATTTGGTTGTCAAAATATTGATTATGCGGAGCGCAAATAGGGCGCGTCCAGAAAACTTCCAATGGCCGGGACGCTGTTTCTTCAAAACTACGTACGATATCAAGCTGAAAATTTCAAATTATATATTGAAAATAGATTAAGATCGATTATGTAAAAATTTCAATCGATTTGAACGAATGGAACAAAATTTATGGAATCTTGAAGTTGAGTTTGAAAACAGAATAGTGGGAAAAAATTCACTTTTATAACGTGTGTAATAAAAGTTTAGAAATAATCTATACATAGTCTGATATTACGCTCAACTTCAAGATTCCATAAATTTCGTTCCATTCGTTTAAATTGATTGACAATGTTTTAAAAGCAGATGACCTATCAATCCTCGAAATAAATTGACTGTGATAAATTAATAATTGTCGTCATTTGCTTGAAAATGTCTTATAGGGTCGGTTGTAATTTGCCATGACCATGGCAAGATGGCAAAATCTAGCAGAACATTGAAAAAAAGCTGTGCCATTTCGACGATGAAGTCAATTTTTACAAAAAGTTGAAAGTTGAAAGTATGACCATAGAGATTCATATGTATGACAATGACCTGGTGATGTGATGCATGGTGATGTGAACAACCAAAAAGTTAACAACAATATTTTAAGATTCAAAGATATTATCTTTAAGGATTTAATATTTCAAGATATTATTTTTGATTGTATGACAGATATTTCGGTGAATGACTTGATTATTATGGCAGATGGTCGCCCTTGAACTCGAAACCACTGAACCGCGAAAGGTGTGAAGGGTCCTAATTATTACTCAACAGCCCATTGAGACGCTCCTTAAAGCAAAAAAAAACAATTTGCCAACACTTTCACTTGAATGGCAAGCACCGCAGATCTGTTGCTATTATCAGGTAGACCAAGTTGCAAACCGAAGTGAACAGTGTGTTATTACATTACTCTGGGTCCGACAAGATGACGAACACGTGAACGTAAATGAAGAACGCACAATTCTTGGATCATGACTCACGAGATAATGGGTTTCAGGGATAACTTCCAGTTATCCAAAATATCTGATTGAGTGATTGAGCTCCAATATCTCACTTGCCGGGCGAGAGCGCTACGAACTGAGCTACCCGGTCGGTTGATGACACGCCACTAAGTGTATGAGCTTAGAGAAGGAATACGAGTTATATTCATCTAAGGTTTCAGATATCCTATGAGAAATAAACTAAGAACACATTCGAGTCCTCAATCGGCAAGCAAGATGTATTACAAATTGCAAGTCTTCTTTACACAATTCCTAAAACGAAGATTCAGAGTGTCATTATTTAATCATACAATTTCCCGTTTCGACAATGTGGTGATCGAGTTCGAGCAGTCGAATGCATGCACATCCATGCGTCGTTGCATCGTCACTTGGCTTGGCTTCAGCAGCGTGGAAGCAGAAGCTTCAGAACGGCGGTAGAAAATGAAGCAGACTATTCTGCGAAGTGACGTACGTGGACGACGTCGTCACGCAACTGCAACTTAAGCGCATGCGCAGTCGTCATGACGCGACAGGAATGCATCCCAAGTAGTCGACACAATCCAGACATCACAATAATATGAAGGAAATTGGTCTGTACAGTTTTGGGAGAACAGTCAATGAAGCCTCACCTAGACATGGATCGAAGCTAACCATCATCATGGAGTGTAGAAAGCTTATAGCTACTCCCAGCACAACAAGAGCCAGATATTTATTTATGCGAGTATAAATAGGCGAGTGTAACCATAACACTTGACTGCCGATGCTCAGGCCTTGCAGTACGTTCATCTCGACGGTGTAAGGGTAAGGGTTGATAATCTCATAAAGGGTGTATTCGGGCGTCCAGATTTCATGACGCCAATCAAAAACTTTCGTGTGTTCATTTCATGAAATAAAATAAAGTAGCGGAGTCAGAGTTCAATAAGTAAGTCCCACCGATCAAGATACTTTGAAGGGGGTTTTAGATGTGTGTTTACACGAGATTTAGACGTCGGTATTGGACTTCGGGGCAAACGAAATGCAAACGAAATGGGCAAACTTTCGGGACAAACGAAATGCATCTTTCATAAGATTGTCGCTGAGCGTGGGCTGGTGGTCAAAATAGCATGTAGTTTCCGCACAATTACAACCCCTAGCCACAATCAGCTATTTTTTTGTGGAGAGTGGGGGGGGGGGAGAAACCTTGATTTGCTCTCGAAAACAAAGAGTCCCACATCTCTGCGGGTGTTGTTGAATGTTGAATTTCAGAAATTAATTTAGACTATTTCTAACAATTTGGACTATTCATTTCAGGATTTATACTTTTAATTTAAAATAATTCTTCATTACAATATTTTATAATAAATTTTTGCAAATTTCTCAGAACGACTCGCGGCGACCGACCCTGTCTGATTCAACTGGAATCGAAGCAGCATATCGGCCGCGAACTCTGTTTTCACATCATAACGCAAGATCTGTATCACAGCTTCCCTGATCAGAAAGCAGGCAGACGGTCTGCAGATGTCCGCTGATGCCGCGAGGAACAATGCCCATGATCTGTGTACCCATGAATGTGATGCCCATGAATGCCCATGCAAATTCCCATGATGGCGCATTACGCAAGCATGTTGATACAATGAGCCAGCGAATGAGTGGAGGATTGTGACTCAGATGAAACCAGATTGGAATTTCCGTCAGAGAAAACACAGGAGAAATCATCGCGCGTGAGAATGTAGACGACACCTTGATAGACGCCAATGTTTTTCACACACAATGTTTGGCAGTAGATTTCAATGTGAATAATGCTAAATCCGGTAACTTTATGATTGGCCGCCTATCGCCATAGTAAGTTGTACGTAGAGTGAGAGAGATTGCATACCATAGATTATACTAGGAAAACGCTCTGAGTAACGCGTTGATGAGCGAGCACTGATACGCGCAATACCTCGAACCGAAATTCTGTTTATCGAAAATGTCCTTAAAAGCCAATAATTCTTGAATTTCGTCACAGACTTGTATGAAAATCTCTAACAATTCCTAAAATATTGGTCCCAATAACCACGCAAAGTTTTAAATTGATCGATTGAACCTTTATGATTGAACGATTCCTTGTTAATTTACAAAAATCACAGGATCTATTTCAAAAAATATTTAAACGGTCATATCAGTTTCATAATAATATACGTTTGAAAGTTTCTGCTCTAACAACCTTGAAGTGAAGATTCGAAGATGCCGTGAAATGTAAAATTCGAGAAATATGACAGCCAACACGCAAAATATCCGTAAACTGTCAATAACTGTTGAATTTAAACACAGTTTAGTCAGAAAATTGTCAAAAATACAGATAATGTTGGACCCGATGACCATGCAAATTTTTAAGTTGATCGGTCAAACGGTTCTGGTTTAAATTTCAAAAAGCACATGATTTTTTTTTTAAATTTTAACCAATGGGACGATTTGGTTGAAAATTTGTAAAATAAGACACAATGTTGGTCTTAATGACCATTGCAAAATATAAGGTTGATCACATTTGTCGAAAACCATTTTTATTTTTCAGCCTATAAGGAGATGTTTATTTAAATTTTAACCAATTGATAGATTTCCAAAAAAATTGGGGTCAGCAAACAGAGAAGGTTGTCTCTACATGTGTGCAAAATTTCAGGTCGATCGGTGAAACGGTGCGATTTCTATTGCTCCATTTAGCAGCCAAAAAAATAAAAATAAACAGAGGTCCGTGTCAAAAGAGTCAAAAGGAGACGCTCGCTTCGCTCGCTCAAAAATGTGACGGGAGATGTCAGGTGTCTACTAGGAAAACGCTCAGTGTAACGCGTTGGTGAGCGAGCACGGGGACGTGCAAATTCTCGAACCGGAAATGCGTACACAAGCACAGAAAACATATACATCCATATTGAATTGAAATATAATCACTCAATCAACACAACAAATTATTATGCTTTTCATTGAAACTTGATAATAACATCTAAGCATCCTGGTAAATATAGCAAATCAGATGCAATTCAACTGGCACTGGAAAACATTCATTTTGATACTTCATTACTGACAGATATGAAAAATGTTAATAAGTTCATACGTTCTTAACTGATTGGGATGAAATTTTGTAAAAATTTTTTTTTCCCAAACATTTTGGGATCACCCTGCTCATGGCATCAATTGGAACCTGGGGCAGGGCTCCCCAACAACACGCGGGTCCGGGCCGGTTAGGCCTGAGTAAAATTTAGAATTTCAAGAATATTCAAGAATAGCCTAAAAATCTATGCATTCTATCGTATTCGTATTCTATGCAATCTATGCATTTTTAGAGCCATTTCTATAAGTTTGCTATTTTGATCACCTACAACTGCTAGGTTATTACGGAAATGTAGTGTAAAGTATTAGCATAGAGGTATACCTCTATAGAGGTAACGCTGTACATGCGATATGGCAGCGGGAGATTTAAAATTATAAATAATAAATATTGCGTTTTGAAGTTCAACATTCAGATATTGCAAATTCTGCATTGGTCACTTTCGTGATGCCATAATGTAACCGGGCACATGTGCAGTTGCGAGTTCGTCACTTTCGTGATGCCATAATGTTACCGGCTTCATGTGCAGTTGCGAGTTCGTCACTTTCGTGATGCCATATTGTTACCGGGCACAATATGTGCAGAATATGTGCAGAATATGTGCCGATAAATCCGATCAATGGTTAATATTTAAATAAATTATTTTTTCATGGTCATCTCTGATTTTACAAATTTTCAGAAGCGTATGCAATTATTGACATTTTTAATATATGTCAGAAATGAAGTATCGTAATGAATGTTTTTCTACTGCAACTGAATCTGATTTGCTTTAGGTACCAGAGTGTTTAGATGCTATTTTCAAGTTTCAATGAAAAGCATTATGGATATATGGATATATATGGATATATATATGGATATATATGGATATATATGGATATATGGATATATGCTTCTTGTGCATTGTGTACGCATTTCCGGTTCGAGAATTTGCACGTACTGGTGCTCGCTCATCAACGCGATACATTGAGCGTTTTTCTAGTTAATTGAATAATATAATAATATGTGGAATAGATTCCTCTTCATTTTATGGATCAGACCTAGAAAAGTATAGGAATTATAGTGCCTATAAATTGAAATGCTGAAACCATGGGTTTTAGGAGTTTTATGGGCCGCTTGGGAACCCTGATTATTGAATGAGTTCTTTCTGAATTATGTCGAGCTTCCTGACCGTATTCTGTCTTTCAGATTTACAGCGAATTGCCGGACTTTTGACGTAACTGCAACAGCAGGGCTTCCAATGTTATAATCTGTCTATAGTGGCTAACAACAGAACTACCGTCAAACCGACTTAAATTTTGCCTACACAAACAAGCGCTCTACTCTTCTTCACTAGTGAAAGAAATATATTTACTCACGATACGACCAATAATGCGTGTTCAATCTGCATACCTGTAACAAAGAGAGGGAACATATCTCAGTATTACACATAATATGAATCAAGCTAATATTATCCTCGCATAAGAAGCACGAAGATGGTCGAGATAAGATGACGTCACGGGCACCTTTTGACCTCAGATGTGGGTAACCAGGACTTGGCGTCACCATCAGCACGATCTTCGGTACCGTCTCGGGGTCAGTAGGCATCAGGATGTGCATTCTTTTCACAGGTTAAATCCTGCTTTTTCAACAAGTTATCAACCTTGCCTTCTAGATGATTAACGCCCCCCCCCCCCCCCTCCCCCACCCCCCCACCGTGCCAGCGAGCATCTACGTGGGTTACTGCCACTAAAGAAGGCCGCGAAATCTGTTACCCGTGGCTCTTACAAGTACTATTACAAGTGCCACTCAGGATAAGGAGAATGGTCATTACTACACAAAATAAATCGCCTATTGGCCTCGATTGCATAGAGGTGACGTTACCTGCAGATGGGTCTGCTAATTGAGTGCTACTTCATCTCGTAGCATCAATTCAAACATACATAATAATACACTTTTCAACATAAAGACATTTCAACGTTTCAAACGCTCCCATCTCAACAGAAGTTTGAGTCATTTCTACAAGCAGACGCATGGGTACCTTCGAAATGTACTGAAATATTCTTGATAGCCGATAAAGCAACACTAATTCTACTTCTAGATTTATCTCCATGGAAGCAACTACATTAAACTATAGATAGGACACGAGTGTACATTCACCGCCATTTCTATTTACCCTTCTCACTGCGATTAAGCAATAAGTATAGGGACATGTTGCGGAGATTGTACACGTAATGCATTTTCTACCACTTTTTTTGTCCGCGCCTGTCAAACTCAAACTGCAAAATAAAAGCAAGATTCTATGATGAAGTGACAGTAAAAAAACTGAATAGATTAGTTGTGTGAATTGTATAAAAAGTACGGGCAGGTTTGTCATTGCTTGAGGTGTGTTCAGTCGCAACTCTTCTTGAATCATCTGCGGCACCTGACAGTGCCAGTGGCACTTGGACCATCACTTAGTTATGACTGACACAAACTAGCATTTGGACGTGACGCTCAAGATTTTGGACAGATTTGCGCTTGGGAGTTTCGGCCAGCCAGGCCTACTCTCTCTTGGCCTGAGAGCAGTGTTCGAATTGGGAAATGTGTTATGGGGGGATGGTGTATCGTGGGTAAAACGATACAGTCAGTTAAGGGGGGGGGGGGGGGGGGGGCTGGACCCCAAGTTTCCACCGCTGGGCGTCTTTTGGATTTTTGGATTTTGGAGGCTGCAAGATAATGTAATTGCAAGGCGGAAATGGTAAAAGTAAATAATTACCAATTGTACCATGTCAATTTGTTACAAGTTCAAAGTTCAATATAGTTAATAATTATTTATGATTGTATTGTAGTTTTAACAATGAATTATAAATTGTCATATTTGTTAATTGTAAGCTGCTATATGATCCTTGACGCCTTTAGCAGTGCAAGTTATTTATTATGTTTAATGGGGAGATGGTGTCCTAAATTCATTATGGGGGGATGGTCATGCCCATAAATTCGTTATGGGGGGATGCCATCCCCCCGCATCCCCCCCCCAATTCGAACACTGCCTGAGAGTTTTTCAGAGTTACAAACTAATCAAAATGTATCAAATCATATGAAAAGAAAGTGTTGCAGGGGCTGTGCACCCTGGACGTGTATACAACTGAGGACTTTCACCTCATGGCCTCCATTGAAGTCCTGAAGATGGGGAGACAAGAAATAGTGATAAGGAGTGTGGGGGAGGGGAGGGGGGGGGGGGGAGGGACCGCGATTAGGCCCAGCCACCGATTTATTCCGTGCTTATAGAAGACCTTGGAATTATGTACACTGAACTTGAGACTAAGAGTGCAGTAAAGAACTTTCACTCACGTTTATAGTCCAATGCAACATTTGAGGATGCTGGAGGTAGGCTGGATTCGAAATCATGAATGAATCTCCAGAAATAAATAATACAATCGAAAGTGGCAAGCAGAAGCATGCAGCAAAACGAATCATCTCGTCACAGCATTGCCCCCCCCCCCCCCCACCCCCCGCTCCACGGAGTCTCAGCGCCGTGTGGGGATCAGAGATTTGACAAGGTGCACTTGCGATTACCTTTCAGACAAGTAATTAGCAATTACCAAGTCGCCACCAAGGTCGTCGGACGTAAGACGATCTTCACGTCCCCGGCAATCCAGGTGGCAGGCAAGATTGCCCATTATGCATACTGCGAGGCCGTGGCGAGGGTGACGTAGCTGATATGGCGCAGTTGGGCTAGGTCAGTGTTGCCAGCGCTAGAGTCGAGGTAATCATTCTCAGCAGCCAATGCATGCGCCGGGGGTCGAACCAACAGGCACGAGGGTGAACACTCGATAGTTCGCGGCGTGATGCAGCGGAATCGTAATCGACCGTTTCTTGCACACTAGTTCAATGCATATCTTGTGCTGCATTGCCTGTTCACTCCTCAGTGATTTCAAAAATAAACCGATGTTTTTAATATCTTACTTAGCTATTGTACACTACACACACACACACATAACATCATACAGCAATGTGAGCAAAATATTGAAACATTATTAACTTATCGCCAACATATTAAACATATTAATAACAAATTTATTACAAATATTTTTTTTGTTACTTTTGACTATACTCAGGCAAAAACGCTCTCCCTTTTTTCGTCTGTTTTAAGTGCAGTAGATATGGCAAATCATTTATATAGTACCTATCTATACTATATGTTTCACGGTTTAATATCACAATTCATATCGTCATACTCATAATATATGCATAGGTACTAACTATAAAATTAATTTGTGAATAACATGCGATGCTATGCGTGCGATTTCTCGCTAATACCGGCTTCTTACCAATACAATATTAAAACAATGAATAATTCTCTGTTTTAAGTAGCAATGATTTATTATTATATTAACACCATTTCCTCATGAATTTAATTCTCTCCCTTGACGCTGCGAGAGCTTATGTATGCAAAACAAACTGGTTTGCTGTGAGGGGTTTCATGGAACCATCTTCAGTCGGCTCTCGCCTAGCTGTACCGGGAGCAAACATGGCAGAACAACATGGCAGAACAACATGGCAGAACAACATGGCAGAACAACATGGCTGCTTGGGACTGCACTGAAAAGCGGCTAATTACAATACGTAGCTATTCCACGGAAATTACGATTGATAAATAGAAATATGTTATACTTCCCTCGGAATACGATAACTTATAGAAGGAAAAAAGTTTGTAGACCCAAGGACGAAATAACAATAAGTTTATAAGCAAGGTTATAAGTATTTACTATATATTATATTGAGCTGCAAATGATTGAATAATTATGTGGTTTTCAGTGGTCTTAAAAATGTAAATAAAAAAAATACTCTCGTATTAATTATGCAGCACACCTAAATATGTAATTCTCAGGTTTCAGTTAGTTTTCCACTCGATGTTGTGCCGTGTCCTATAACCTCTGGTTTTGAACATGGTACCTTTGAATATTAAACGTCAGATAGTAGGTACACTCGACAATCCATAAAACGGTATTTCAACGAAACAGATTGGCTGCTGGTCAGGTTCATTGACAATCAATCCTTGTTATTATCAATGAAATCAGAGCTCATCTACTAGAGGTAGATGACGAGCACGGTGATGACGAGCACGGTGATGACGAGTAAGTATAGACTTCATCAGATGATGCTATCACATTTTTTTCAGACAATCCATTTCTTTCAAATACCGTTTTATGAATTGTCGAGTGTACCTATAGTTTATGGTAATATTGTAATACGCAAGCATTGGCCTATATAAGTGGCGCTCATTCACAGAGTGAATAATACTGCATAAAAGTGAAATTCTTTTTAGTGTCTCTCCAGTAATTTGAATGCACATTTGTCACCTTCTTGTTGGAATCATGTGCTGGACTTGGAGGTTACGTAAACGACTAACGCCTGCCGTTTCCGTGAAGTAATCGTTCGACTTGCATGAACAGAGCCTATCGAAGGCTTTAGAAGTTTGCAAGGTTGAATAAATAATTAATGGTTTCAGTTTTTTACTGCCCAACTTTCGCGGGTCCCCTAGAGCGATCTTCATCCCGTAGATGTAGTCATCCAGCCAACATTCCTGGTTATTGAGAAACCGCAACCATTGCCAGGCGGAGACGGTGGGTGGTTGAAGCTTCCAACCAGTCGGAAATGCCATCCTCGGAGGTGCTTCGACCCGACATAGCTTTCCTCTTCGTACAAGAATATAATTGAATCATAGGCCATTGGCCCGCGAAATAAATGTGAGGTGATTAGACTAGGGTTAACCATCTCTCTCTCTCAATCAATTTGAGAGAGTATTATGTTCAATCACAGTTTAATTGCGTTTTATGTTACATATAGAAAATGAAAGTTGGAACAATTACAAGCGCATGCCCAACTTCCAAGAATCAGGTTGCTGAATGTTGACACTTCATTCTGTCATGAAATAAGTTGCCTTTTGCTACCAAGTATTGCAGCAGCAAAGATTCCTCCTATGTTTGGTCATCATCAGCATCATTTAGAATGCAATTGCAATCCCTCAAATCAGATCTCAATCTGATTTATTATTTAAAATCGAAAATGAAAAATGATATGTCAAGAGGGAAGGGTATATTTATGAAACACGTAGCTCTTCTACGTTTTGGACGGCTATTTGTATTTACTTCTAATGAAATATGATTTAATTTTCGACCCAGCAACGCGACATCTAGCTGGAGTAGTGACGATTGACGTGTGGTAAACTCGTGACAAATTCTCAACATCTTCTCAAATTGAAAAGATCGATTTAAAAACAAATCCTGGTTGAAACGTCGAAGGATGCAACTAGAAGGATCATCGTGCATTCTGATGAAAATAAGCAAAAATAAAGAGTAAATTGTGCAACCGATGGAGTGAGTAGTGTCAACAAATAAATGAAATTCCTTTGGGTGAACTTGTAGTATAGTACTTTAGCTATGGTAAACTAATGTAATTTCATTGGCGAGGCAGCTTCTTGTATAGACTTTGTTTATCAACTTGGCATGAAATTTATATAGGAACTCTTGTAATTTAATAAGTTTCAAATTTCGTGTCTCGGCTCGATTACCGAACTTGATGTGGAATAGGTGGGAAACATTCCAAGTACTACTCTAATGCAAGATAGGTAGAATGAAATCTTGACTCTAATGTCGTCTAATGTACTTTGGGGCAAGAAGTAACAGCTAAGACGCTCTTCCGCTGACTGAAAAACACATTCCTGATTCATTTCACAGCCTCGGAAGTTAGTTACAATTGTGCTTTACACAATTATATCTGTAATATAAAGAATGTCGTGTACATACGTTGCAAACATGATATTGTCTTGGATTAAGGGTTGTGATTTGCCAATGAAGTGAACAGCTTGAGCCTCAAACCACAACATTCTCTTGGCATCAGCACAGGCTTGCCTTGTAGATAATACGTGAAGTGAGTTACCAAAACCTTGATGCACTTTCGATTGCATCCGACTTATAAGGCGGTGCGGTGCATTGGATTGGGCCGCCAGGTGCATGGCGTTCTGCTGACATATTTATCGCCTTCTAAAAGCCGGAATTTTAGTTTTTCAACGCTGCCACGATATTGATTGATGATGTTTAAATTTCTTACATACTTTCCATATAGAGCCATTGAGCAGCTGAACAACATGTCGGCTAGAAGTGACTGACAAAAAGATCGCCTGAATGACGTCATCGAATGCGAAAAGCAAATCCAAGCCCCATATACCCACGACACTCTTATCGACTACCTCAACGTCGCTATCATCGCACGAACATTCAATCGAGCGCATTATCGGCAAATGCATGAAATGAAAGTGCAGTGAATGACGACGAGAGCGGACTGTGAAATAATTCTCTCGCCATAAATAAAAAGGCATTACCTATCCTAACGCGTCCGTGCTTAGCCTATCCCAGAGCTGCAAGGCTATCCACGAAGTTACAAAAAAACGTCATTTATTTGAACGACATTGTGTTTTTAATACTGAGAAAAATGGCTAATTTGCATATCATGCATGCACGGGATTGCAAATACTATTCGTCATGCTTTATTACTGGGCACGATAGATGGCCAATCCAATCGAGGATGGTGTTTCGCAGCGCAGGCATCCAGTTGAGCTTGAATCACCACAAGAGTCAACCTCTTGGGTAGAAATATTGAAACAGAAAGTGAAGCTCTTGCGTTCCATGAAATAAACAAATAAACTAGAAAAAACTTACATCAAATTGGTATTGAGACACGCATTTATAGACGCTCTGAAATTATTCGGCAAGTATTTTCATTAAAATCAATGCAAACGAACGACCCCGCTGCAAAGTTGTCAGTAAAGGCTGATCATCAGATGCTGACAGTTTCATTCTGATCTGATCCTGGAGCTGGGCGTTGCTAACTCCCAGAGCTTGGAACATATATTAATGATGACGCCTACTTCAGATTATGACGCCCAAGTAGGGTGGTAAGCCTTTCTTGGTATGGAACAATAAGATGCTAATACAAGGAATCTGCATTCTTACATAATTAAAACATCCATTGCTTTACATATATGGATGCCACTCAGATATGTATTCTGTGCTCGAGTGGAGGAGCAAGATGTGGTTTAAATTGTAATTAGACAATAATATGTCCCTAGTGAGTTTCCAAGGCATGCGATATCTAATAATACAATCTTTGAATGTGTTCAAAATCTGTGAAATGAGGCTATGATAAATTCAAAGTCAGCTACATCCATCATCATTAGGGATGCAAAAAGTAAAACAAATTCTCGAACACTGCAAAATAATGGTTTAAGTTGCAATAATTAGCTTCACAATAGTTTAATTAATTGAGCGAGCGAAGCGAGCGTCTCCTTTTGGCTCATTTGGCACGGAATACTGTTATTTTTTTTTCTGCTAGGTGAGGCTGTACAGGTCACAGTTTTTCTTCGATCAAGCTGAAATTTTGCACACATGTACGGACCATTTCTGGGCGTTGGGCGTTGCAGGCCATATTTTATTTTAAATCCACTGATTGGTTCAAAATTTAAAAAAAATCTTTCGATTGGTTGGTTCGATCAATTTGAAATTTTGACAAGTCATTACGACCAACATTTTACCCAATCATACAAAGTTCAGCCAAATCCTCCCATTGGTTAAAATTTAAACCCATCTTTACTGTGATTTTTGAAATTTAAACTAGAACCGTTTGACCGATCAACTTAAAACTTTGCATGGTGATTGGGACCAACATTATCTGTGTTTTTGACAATTTTCAGACACATCTGTGTTTAAATCCAAAAGTTATTGACATTTTACGGACATTTTGCTTGTTGCTATGGATCACGGCAACATTGACGCCTCAGTTCCAATGTTCCAAGGTAGATAGAACAGAAACTTTCAAACGCATAATTATGACACTTATAATCAACAGATTGATCTGATATTGTGTAAACACACTTATATCATATGAGTGGTCCCAGGTATATTTTTAAAACAAGATCCTGTGATTTTTAAAAATTAACAAGGAACCATTCAATCATAAAGGTTCAATCGATCAACTTAAAACTTTGTATGGTTATTGGGACCAATATTTTTGGAATTTTTGAAGATTTTCATACAAGATTTCGGTTCGAGGTGTTGCGCGTATACGTGCTCGCTCATCAACGCGTTACTCAGAGCGTTTTCCTAGTGTATTAATTAAATAGTAAAGCCAGAGCGAGTGCATTCTCTATGTGCTTTTGCCTGCACTGCCCAGGTCACACCGATCAATTAGATATGGACCTGAAATAAAATGTCACACTATAGCGAAGTTCGAATTGGTCGAAGAGTAAAACTGAAACCGTCGACGAATCGAACTGAAATGCCATTGCGTATGGCTCGTATGCTAAAAAACAAAACATCGGTGTAATCGCCGAGGAAAAATACTTCCGCCGAGAAAGTCTTTCTATAGAAATTCTTCAAATTTTCAATGCAACGTTAACAAAAACATGTGTTACGGGATTAATTTAAAGGAAATCTTGATATTCCCCATACCTATAAGCTAACATGGAAGGACGTCTAAATATTACTTTTTCTGCAGTAGTAGGTAATTGAAATATATAATATTAAAAATATTGATTCCACTTTAAAGATCGTATTTTTCTGATAATTTTAGCCGAGATAATCAGTAAAATAGGCTGAAAATCAAATCAACACTTATTTCGTACTGCATGACATAGTTTTCATTCATTTGTAAATCTTACACCAAGTCGCTGACTCCTGCAATTCCTCTCATAACATTAGGTAGGTATCTAGAAGACTTGAAGAAACCTAAATGAAAAAGTACAAAATTATACTTACTATGTCTATGTGTATACATATTATTTCTTGATGATACATCTTATAGAACATTTTAGAATTGATAAAACCACAGTGAACTTAGTGGTAAGTAATCTAAGTGTTATCTGCAAATGACGTGTGTGCAGTCATTGCATTTCCGTTTTCCGCCCTAGAGCTGTTCGCCGTTGAACTTGGCATTGCGACCTCAGGATCAGCTCACTGTGCTGCGAGGTCACTCCAGCGCTGGCTGTGACCTATGACCTATAGCATGACCTGACTCACCAGTCTAGAGTAATGGGGTAGAATGGGGGCGGGGGCGGGAGTGCGCGCGATGTTTCTCTCCTCGGACAGATAATTAACTCCAAGCAGTGAAATCAGAAGGCTCAGTCAAAGTACGGACTTTCGTTACCCCAACAATAGTCCTGTGTGATGCAAAAATAAAATAATTTATTTTATAATTTATTTTTATGAGATAATTTTGGAAAATCACACAGTTTATATCTATTCTATAGATTCTGAGCTGAATATGTTGACACTCTTTCATGATCAGAAATCTTTGCAGCATTTCATCCCAACAACTTCATACGCTGTAAAGCATTGCTAAAATATTCATGGTCAACTTATAGACACCAACTTTATTGGCCGCCTATATTTGAAAGAAAGAACACATCGATGAAAGGCATATACGTCTACTGTGAACGATTTGTTCCTGGATAACTTCTGTTTCGTCATATGAAGAAATCCTTTCCGTACGTCATTGAAGAGATGAAGTTAGAACAAAGTTGGAGTTGGTTCCACCCTGCGTTGGTTCCACCGGGTCTAACTAAATAAATCACTAATCAGATTTATGACAAAATAAACACGTCTAGACTTTTTTGCTCAGGGATGTTGAACCGGCTGCAAAAGAATCCTAAACTTAGTTCATATCACAATGTTATAAAGAGATTATAATTCGCAATCAAACATCCGTGTTTTCAAGGTTTTCTCTATTTCATTGTTCAGGTTCATATTATTTGCTGTGCTGATATACTACTGATATTTATTACAACTTATGAACCTCTTGATTCACTCAGATATTGTGAGCTATTGTTATCACTTTAATTGCAAAAGAATTAGGAGATACGAAGAGTTCAAGAACCTCAAATCTTGACGAAAGATACACATTCATTTGTGAAAGCAATGAAAAACGTATAACGAATCATTGCATTTCATTACGATTTTAACAAGATTTTTGCTATTTCTGAAATGGCGGGAACTTGCGTAACTACACTTTGTTCCACTCAATAGTCGCTCATCGAAGATTAAATTATATAATGCATTCGTATGCAATCCTTTATATCTAAGGCAATATAGCGAATTTCAAATTGATTGTTGATGCCCAATGTAAATTTAGAAAATCCGTAGGTATCAAATTTGAAGTAATTTAAACGGAGGATATGATAGTAAGCAAAGCACGAGCGCTATTCGTCGGCAGTGTATCATATTATTGTCAATGACAAAATTGATTTATAGCCAGATTAGATTGCACTACTAAACATCACATGTGTGCAATTACATGGGGCTATTTGAGAAATAATAGTCTAATTGCTGTGATTAGTTTGAAAAACATCCTTGATGTCCTCCAGTGATCTGCGCTGCACACGCTGCGGCAATCTGACACCGCGCAGGCGCGACTTGCGGCACGTCACATTGTTTGTTTTCATTGTAGTTAGTGCGTAAGGGCCTGATCTGACCTTACTTGAGATGTAAACACCAAACACCAACCAAGATCTCGAAGACAGCCTTAGTCCGGTGATAAAATTATTGCTCTCCATTCGGTATAGGCTTGACTTTGAGTTCGATTCCCGTCCCGATATTTTTTGCCCCATAATACATTTTTTACCAGTTGACTGGGGGCCTTAGAAATAAGACCCTATAGCTTATATAAATTGGGCCCAATCTCGACTTTCAAACGTCGGCCCAATCTCGACGCGTGATTTGTCATTTGTGAATATTCTGAATATTCGCACAGAGGATGACAAATCACGTGATCAATTTATGCACCTTTGAGTAGAGATTGGTCACAATTTATATAAGCTATAGGGTCTTATTTCTAAGGTATAGACCAATTTCAATAATGTGTAGCTCGCAAACTATTTTTACATATTTAAAAATCGGATTTGTTTAAAAAAAGTTGATACCTAAAGAGTAATGAATAATGAAGAAAAATATAGTGAATCTCTAAGCTTTCCACTTCTACAGTTTATCGGTAATTAATTACACTTACCGCCGGCGCATTTAATCCGCCGGGTTGCGAGGTTATGTGTTTCCTTTTCACATGTTATCGATCATGCGGAAATCGAGTGAAATTAAGCGCATCGTCTAGAGATTGAATAGCATCAACTCACAGATCGATTATTAGCCAAAACCGACACCTCGAAAATCCGACAACTATGATGGGACATTGCGGTAACTTTGCATGCACCTACATAATTGTCGGTCTCCAGTTCCACAGACCAACACATAGAATAAAAAAAATCTAGCAGAACGAAAGCGAAACTATATTATTACAGTTAATTTAAATTACATAATTATTGGCAATGGAAGTAAGATGAGATGTTCCCGGAATTCTACCTCACCTGTCGGTTAGCATCCTCCAGCTCCCCACAAGATCTACTCTTCAAGACCTACCGAGCCCAACATCAACGTGGCACAGAAAATATCTATAGCAAAATAATGAGAAAATAAAAAATAATAATGAGTCCCGTCGGGTCGAGGCATCTATGTACCCATTCGCATTCAATTCCAGCATGACAAAGGTATAAAGCGTACCACCGAAAATATTGGCATTTTTGTAATTTAAATACAGAAAATATAATGGCGCCTTTTAAATTTTAATATCAGGTAGAAATTCAAGAAATTAAATCTTATTAGTGTAAATAACAATACCGAAACAAATTTGGAAGATTCTAGGACAAGTAACATGCTATGAGAATAATCATGGAAGCTTAGACCCGCCCTTGAATTGTCACTCGTAAAAATAAGAGCTCAGCAGAAGTCAATGGCCACACCATAGACAAAATGAAACCATCGTCGACCACACCTTCGTTAATCTTGCCATTCAAAACAACTAAAGCAACTAGCAACTTATAGAAAAAAATCTACCTTGGTAATTACTTTTTTCTTGACTAGGTAAGGTAATTACATTAAAATGACGGGCCCTCTGGTAAAATGCACAAAATCATCGTGCCAGGAATGTCTGCAGTTATTGCGGCATTGTTATCAAAACGTAACAGATAGTCTAAAGTGGAGGACTGAAGTGTTAAGAAGAAAAGATGGCTCCTCCACCGCGCGCGACAAAACGCGCGATTCAAGTCCATTCCATGTGTGATTCAATCAAGGCTTTTCATTGAAAACGGATCGACAAATCGCTATGAAATCTAAATGAAGCTGACAAATTAAGAAGGCGGGCTTATTAGGAATGACTAGTATTCAGTTGGCACTTGGCAGGCAGGGAAAGCTATAGAGCTGCTATTCGCGGGACGGCCATTTTCAATTCTCGGCCATTCACCCCGAGGGAGAGTGATGTCAGAGTTGTCGAAGAGAAGAGAGGAGAGGCTACATTGTAAATGAGGAGTGGGAAAGTGGGATCGGGAGGGGAGAGGTGCGGGTTTAAAACCGCCTGTACATGAGGCAAAGCTGTTGAATATCGATTACTACTTGATTCGATTGGAACGGTACAGACACATGCAAAATACCGCCTTGCAGCCGGTGACATAGATATTTCAGATTTATCCGGAGGTCAAGCACCTTTCTGTTCTGCCACGGGGACATGGCAAGTATTGGCAGGGTGCATAGGGGCCAAGGTAGTGGAGGTGCCACTACACCTGTTCTGCCACGGGGACATGGCAAGTGTTGGCAGGGTGCATAGGGGCCAAGGTAGTGGAGGTGCCACTACACCTGTTCTGCCACGGGGACATGGCAAGTGTTGGCAGGGTGCATAGGGGCCAAGGTAGTGGAGGTGCCACTACACCTGTTCTGCCACGGGGACATGGCAAGTGTTGGCAGGGTGCATAGGGGCCAAGGTAGTGGAGGTGCCACTACACCTGTGGTTAACTTTGAAGTAGTTTCAAGGTCGTGGAGGTGCCGGAATACAAGCAGCAGTATATATGATTGAAGGAGTGTCCAGGAGTGGAGGTGCCGGAATACAAGCAGCAGTACATATGAAGGAGTGTCCAGGAGTGGAGGTGCCGGAATACAAGTAGCAGTACATGAAGGAGTGTCCAGGAGTGGAGGTGCCGGAATACAAGTAGGTAGCAGTACATATGAAGGAGTGTCCAGGAGTGGAGGTGCCGGAATACAAGTAGCAGTACATGAAGGAGTGTCCAGGAGTGGAGGTGCCGGAATACAAGTAGCAGTACATGAAGGAGTGTCCAGGAGTGGAGGGGCCGGTATATCAATGACCATGCGACAGTTACGTGAATGTGTGAGGCTCTTAGCTCGAAAACGTGACGCCAACCAGTGCCATCACCTACTAGCGCTAACATGCTATAGTGTGACGGTTAGCAACAGTGAGGAACGGCCGCTAGTTAGGCGCTTAGTGGAGTCGGCACAGAAATACAAGGGTACCTATACCTACCTACTCTTATGGTACTTTCTCTGTGTTTTTTTAGTCTGTGTTTCTGCCTGCACTTCCCAGATCAAACCCTCCAACCAAATCTTCAACCAATCGATCTGAAATTTTGCACACCCACTAATGTCATAAGGTGGGTCTCGTGTCTAGTTTTTAAACAGGACTGTGTAATTGTTTTAGATTAAAACTTGAACCGTTTGTTGACCGATCAACTTTAAATTTTGCATGGTCCCGGGCATTGCAGGTGTTTTTGACAAATTTCGGACAAATCTATCGTCAACTTCAAAAGTTTTTTTTTTATTTTACGGACATTTTATACGTATATGAGAAAAGTTTGTCAACATTCTTGACGGAACTTCAGATATTTTATCACTGCTGCTGTGACGGCGCATTAGGTTGGCTCTTTCCAAGGTATGTACAGCTTTGAAATAATATCTCGATCATCCCTACTCTTATACCCTCCCGCCATACAACGGAGCGCTGGTATACCACTGTACGATCTACGTTGTATGGCGGGAGGGTATAAGCGTAGGGATGATCGAGATATTATTCCAAAGCTGTACAGCCAACGCATCAAGTCGTGATAACAGCCAATGATAAAACCAGTCTTGCAAATCACCCCTCTGTATACAAATATCTGTATTTTAGGCAACTCGTACTACTTCTGTGCACAACTGGTAGTCGCGATAGGGGGTAAGTTACAGCATAAACTTGCAAACGCATATCAATTCGCATGCAATACGAAAGCTCGCGTGGATACGCGTATCAACGGGGTTTCCTACAGTACACACCGAACCCATCATACCTAACTATATGCCCATATCTGGAGAGCGACTGTTCCCAGACTTTATCGGATGCTTTTTAACATTCCGAAATTATTGACATAATCATTGGCAGGTTGTCAGATGTGTAGATAAGAATAGATTTTTTGCCATCAAAGGTGTAAAAATAAATGAAATGCTCACGCTTATTTTATTATTCGTATAACCTCTCTTTCACCGAAAGCACAGGTAAATAATTGCAGTTGTATTTGCAGTTTGCATTTTTAAAGGCGCTAAACATCCTAGTCATGAAAATAATAACTGATTTGGTTGCTTATGATGAGGTGAAGTCGCAGAAAAGGTTGAAGCTATGCGGCGCAGGCGCAGGGAATTGATTACTGGCAAGATCAGATGTTCTCCACCTAAGAGAAGCTCAACTATGTATGTTTTTTTGCAACCGATAACCTGTTCCCCTGTTCGACTCTCGATGGGTGTAGTCGGCTAACCAATCAACTAACTCAGTCAGTGGTGCGCTTCTACCTCCGTTGCCAGAGGACGAGAACATGAGGATGGAGGCAGCAACCAGACCAGGCGCAATCGCGACGATTTGGTCTCAACAGTCAATACCAGTACCAGATGTCGGTGGCATTGCAATTAAACTGCCTCTTCTGGCTACGGGCTCAACAATCAAACAATTCATATTAATAATTACATATTGAATTTTACATCATAAAATAGATTCTTTGAACAGCCTCGATATAAATTAATTAAGCGAGTGTAGCGAGCGCTAGCACGGTCAGCACGGTTAAATGTCGCTTTCTCGGTGTTTTATTTTCTGTATAATCTGTGTTTTTGTACGCACTGCCGTTCAACCAATCGACCTGAAATTTTGAACACAACCTGTGATGTGTTGAAAATAAAAATAGATCCGTTGGACTGATCAACTTACAACTTTGAGTGGTCATCATCGGGAATGATTTTGTCAATTTACAGACAAATTGGTCCAGAAATTCACGATTATTGACATTTTATTCAAATAAATTTCAGACATTTTATCACTGCTATTTTGACGCATTTCATCACTAGATTAAATCTTCAAAGTGATTTCCAAGGTCTGTAGGGCAGCAACTTTCACACGCATTTTAATTCTGATACCAGCATTGCTGCGGGACTCTTGTGGCCAAGGTATTTCAATTCTTCTTGTGGTTCATTGTGTGTGTGTGTGTGTGTTCCTTGTTTGTTGTTTGTGTGTCTGTGTTTTTGCCTATACACTTCCCAGGTCAAACCGTTCAACAAATCGAGATGAAATTTTGCACAACCACTAATGTCATATGAGCGGTCTGCGGTCACGTCTATAGTTTTTGAACGCTCCTGTGATGGTGGAATATTCAAATTGGAACCGTTTGACAGATCAGCCGAAAGTTTTGCATGAGCTACCTAATTGGGACAAACATTATCTGTGTGTTTGACAATTCTCAGGCAAATCTGTTAAGCAAATGTAACCAAAAGGAAAATATAAATTGCGGAAAATTTGTGTGAGAAATCCCCTGCTGAAAAATCTTGCTAAGATCTTGGTAAAACCAGACTTAGCCTGTGTCTGTGGTAAAACTTACCTAATCAAGGACCCATCGGCCAACTTAATCCACCTTGCCCATCGGCATCACATTTTTAAAATAATGTTAAAATAATGTTCGTACGTTTATCTTTACGTACCTACATAACTTTTCTTTGGAGCACTTGCTTCTGATTATTTTTAACAGATTCATTCAGACAGGTTTTGTCAGAGACCACGTGACCATTTGTCATAAGACCATGCAGGGTTGGCATACCAGCGTGCAGTTTTGGAGTGGGGGGGGGGGGGATCACAGTGCACAGACACAATTGTTATAAAACACATTTATAAGCTCATAACCGTGTGACAAAACCTGACGGTGACCGAGCTTCTATGATGTTTTATTGGTAAATATTGTTTTGGGCAGTGGCGTCGAACCAGGAGGCTGGCACCGATAATATTACCCTATCCCTTAGAAGAAAAGCCTGATGCATACATTGGGACCTGACGTTTCGTCTTCAGCTTCCACCCACGCCACAAGTCTCTGCCACTCTCTCTCTCTTCTCTCCCTTCCGACATCCCGATATCTCTTGCTTTCAGCTCCTCCCGTAATCTCTTCATGTCCATCCTTCGCTAAGCCCTCTCCAGATTTCTACCCCAACTCCTGTCTGATCTTCGTGCTCCTTTTACTCCCCTCTCTCCACCAATTGTCACACTTTGTAGAAGTTAGGACATTCCATTTAGGACATTCCATACTTTTCAATAATACATTTATTTTTGGTGAAGAATGTTAAACCTCCAACTCCCAGCATATTTGCATTATAATATAACTAGTAATGACTCGTTTGCATCAGAACACATCAGTATACAATATTATAGTATAATTTGGTAATGTATAACTCTGTTGATATTGGTTCCTTTAGAATCTCATTTTAAAATGTCTCCTAAGGGGGGCACTGATGTCTCAAACAGGGGGCAGTGCCCCCCCCTTCCCCCCGATATGCCCGGATTCAACACAGAGTGTATTCTGTTTAATGTAGAGACTTTACGCCATGTATACGATAACATTTGGCACTTGGTACGAGTCTTGCTTATGTCATGGAATATACCAGCGGTGATAGGTTGATAGGTATAGTTCAAGCCATTGTTTAAATCCTCGGCGATTTGTTCAAAGTCAATATATCTATTTTTTTATTTGCATCCCCAACAAAATATATTCATTCCTTTTCCATCCTTTAGATCACGACGTGTATTTGGTCTTGGTATGGTTCGGACCAAGAAAGAGATGGCAAATCAGAAACTGGCTACTGTGACAACACGATGCGCACGATAACATCCCCTTTATGACTTATCAGCTGTCTGGGCCTGAGCCGGTGACTGTGACATCATGTCGGGGCGAACTCCGCGTAATCTAGTGGATGGGATATTAATAATATATTTGTTGGGGTGCAAATAACAGGTCAATCATCTGAGAAAAAAAATGCTGATAATTTAAACAATAGCTTGAACTCTCCCTGCACCAACTATATGATCGCTATTCGCTGGGTCCAATTCGAACTTAGAATTCAGTCTGAATGCACGTCGTTCCGCAAGTATCTAATCATGGCCTAGTTTATTCATTAGCGACTCTTCGACAACGGTACCCCAGTCGGGAAGACAATGGTGTGATTTGACAGATCTCATCTTGAGTATGTCCACGGGCTGGAAACGCGAGTGACGCGGTCCAGCATTACCAGAAGTGTCTAGATGAAGTGCTAAGAGGCGTTGCTTGGCCTGCTGTGCTATTCACACACACATGTGTGTAGGGTCATTGCTTTCTGCAATACTTTCTACTTAGCCTATGGCCTTCTGCCAGACAACATTTAGCTTCTCGCTCGAAACCCAGGCTATAGTGTGACCCACACATGCATTGTGGCGTTGCGTTGTAGTTTACGCTGTTGTACCCTAGGTTTGGAGAAACTTAATTTTGATTTTAGGCTTTGGTTTGACTTTGATTTTAATTTTCGATTGACATGCGCTATTTTAAGACGAGAAAAACAATGAAGAATTCGTTCAATTACTCTCCATCTCCGAACGTACTACGCATTACGGTTGGGGAAAATCGGTTACACACAACTCAAGCCGTGCCGTGTACCGTAAAATTATTTACATTACATCTATACAACCACTTCGAGGAATTATCTATTTTCTTCAGAGAACACTAGGGAAGAATAGGTGTCTTGTCTATAACCGATACATAGAGCTGCACAATCCACAAAATCAGTTATTAAATTAAAAGATTGTAGGCTACAACAAAATGAATACATAAGCTGTGATGTCAGTTGTCATATTTTGAAACTCGCCTGGCAATTTTGTACTACTACTAACATTCAATTCGAGCAGGCAAAAGACTTGACCTTCGCAGATCTGCTCCCCCGCTTGTCTCAGCTGAGGGTAGTAGCTGACACTCATACTATAAACATTTACTTTCCTTACATACTATTCTATTACTAGATATTACCAAGTAGCATTTACGTAAAAAAGCGCACAGAGTGGCCTTGAAACTCCTAACGACGTTCGCCATATTGATAGTTGGTACAGTCTGTGGAACTCGCTTGGCTGGTGATTGGCAAGGACTGGATTTATGCGATGTTACTGATGACTAGACCAGGTCTTCCATTAGCACTTTTATTTTATATCTATTATGATATTTTGTATTAGCATTCTTTATTAATTATCATACAAGAATATTATATTGAAGAAGAGATGTCAAATACCTATCAATTAAAACCCCAAATAAGGGACAATTACCTAATAACGACTACGCTAGACAATAAATAGAGAATAATGCATATCTGACATTTCTGAAGTTTAAAAAATAAATGTCTTAAAAATAAAAAAGTTTTTTTGATTTCGTCTCACATACTGTGCACAATCTGTCGAACACATTTAGATGTGCAATTTAATCAGTGTGAAGGCAAACTTGCGCGTAGAGACCAGAGTTGGGTAAGTTACTTGTAAAAAGGAACTAGTTACTCTGTAAGTTACCTGATCTCAAAAGGAACTAAGTTACTTGGTAAGTTACTTGATTTGAAAAGTAACTGAGTTACTTTTAAGTTACTTTAAAGTTACTTTTCGGATATTTTTTCGACAAAAAACAAACGTGATTGAACTCCGCCGAGGGTTTAACTTGTTCGGCTAATAGGCGAGCAAAGCAATTTTATTATTTGTATTTACTCACAGTCATCGTGCTCACAGTCAAAAAAATAAATTTAAATTGCACTCGCGGTTACTGGTAAATTTATTGCATGCACCTCGTTCTCTTCACTTCTTTAAATGGTCCATCCATGTGACAATCGCTTTGATTTGTGAAAGACTGCATCTGATTGGGTATAGGTACATTTTATGTAAAAACGACCCTTATTGGCTAGTAATGAATGACGTCATACTTGTTTTCACTTTGGATAGGTATGATTCTCGGAAAAATTTGCTGCTGCACCTGCAATCATCCCCCAGCCCAACTACCTGCTAATGACATGTGGAAGGAAGGAGATCATTGGGAAGGAAGGACACACATTTCATTTCCTGTGATTTGTTGTCTGGGTTTATGATTTTCTCTCAAGAGATAGATAGGGAGTTTGTAGACTGTGAAAATATTATATTTTTGTCAAATTATTTCACCTAAAAGTAACTTTTAAAGTAACGAAAATTAAGTTACAAGTTCCTGTAAAATTGTAACTTAGGTACTCACAAAGTTACTGAGGATGAAAAGTAACTAGTTACCCCAAAAGTTACCTTAAAAGTAACTAGTTACCAGTAACTAGTTACTTTCGTTAAGTTACTACCCAACTCTGGTAGAGACGATATATCCTAAACAAACAGTGTCTGAACGATAACACTTATCAATAGTCCGCCATTAGGCATTAACCATAGCAAAATTAAGATGCAAACAATACTGTGTGTAGTTGTTACAACGTAGGTACTACAACATACATTTCAAAACTAATTCGATTAACTGTGATTAAAAAATTAAAATGACAATTAGTAATCGGCAGTCTAGGTCATTCACTCCTTGGGTATTATAGCATGCATGACCCAAGGCCGATATCCAACTAACTGTCGGATTACAGGGATTTGTAGAGCCAATAATAGAGTGGAGAGACACTGGCTTGCCAACTCGAGAAAAATCTATTAAAAATCACTGTTATGGCCCAAGCGAAGGCGAATGAGTAGACATGCTACATTCAAAAGAAATTCTACACGATTAAAATATAATTAGGTTTAAAGAAAGAAAGAAACACCCCTTGTTTAAATAGTCAACTTCATTCATGTTGTTAATTATAACTGAAAAAAATGTAACAGTGAAGCCTGCAGGCAGGACTATCACAAGTAGGTACCAGTTGAATACTAATCGTAAGGAAATGGACTGAAATTATTCTCAAGACCCACATAGCTGATGTATGTAAATCTGAACGGTGGTCTGGCGTTAGATTTGGAGGCATTCAGTTCTTCTTACCTTTGGCTCTTGGTGACAGGGCGAACCATGGCACGCTTTTCGTCCTTAGGTAGGCGTAGATAATCTTGGTCGCCCAGAAGAAACAAATCCTTAGAAATTATCATCTCCGAGCAGCCCAGATCACGTATGACGTCTAATAAATATTTGCGACGATTTATTCGCAGAGTTAACTGTCAATAAATAAAATCGACAACTGGTAGTACGTAACTCCAGTTTGGTCGTCCACATAAAATGTTTAATTCAAATAGGCGGCATATTGTAGCCGTGAATGCACACGCTCACTACAAGAACACATTCGAAAGTAATAACACGACTGGATACCGTGCGACTTGTGCTAGCGACGAGCGCACGACGAAAACTGAGCCGCCGAGAAGGAGTTTCGCAAACAAACTCCCGCTCGTTACCACTTTTCATTGAGCCACCAATCAGAGTAGAGCAGCCCTCCTACAGAACAGCTGATCGACAACGAACATTTCCCCTCCATCCTATTTCTATACGATAACCTTCTTTATTCGGAATTGTGAATAATTATTCGACACAGTGTTAAAAGAAATCGCTGCGATAAAACTGAACTACACTATTGTGCTAGAGATGGACTAACAGCAAGTATAATGTGATCCATAATGTTTAACATTCGTTTAAAATTCTCCCGCCGTTCCAACAACTGAGCTACGGCAGTTAGTGTATGGAGAGCCACCTGTTGGAAGGATGATCATCCATTTAATATTGACCGGCAAAAATATGACACCAAAAGCAAGATAGACAATGACAGTGGCGCCGACTACGTGGGTGCTCCGGGGCTCTATGACACCATAAGCAAGATAGACAATGACAGTGGCGCCGACTACGTGGGTGCTCCGGGGCTCTATGACACCAAAAGCAAGATAGACAATGACAGTGGCGCCGACTACGTGGGTGCTCCGGGGCTCTATGACACCATAAGCAAGATAGACAATGACAGTGGCGCCGACTACGTGGGTGCTCCGGGGCTCTATGACACCAGAAGCAAGATATATAATGACAGTGGCGCCGACTACGTGGGTGCTCCGGGGCTCTATGACACCAAAAGCAAGATAGACAATGACAGTGGCGCCGACTACGTGGGAGCTCCGGGGCTCTATGACACCAAAAGCAAGATAGACAATGACAGTGGCGCCGACTACGTGGGTGCTCCGGGGCTCTATGACACCATAAGCAAGATAGACAATGACAGTGGCGCCGACTACGTGGGTGCTCCGGGGCTCTATGACACCAGAAGCAAGATAGATAATGACAGTGGCGCCGACTACGTGGGTGCTCCGGGGCTCTATGACACCAAAAGCAAGATAGACAATGACAGTGGCGCCGACTACGTGGGAGCTCCGGGGCTCTATGACACCAAAAGCAAGATATTAATGACAGTGGCGCCGACTACGAGGGTGCTCCGGGGCTCGAGAACCCATTGGAAGTTTTCGATGGGGGCTGAGCACACATTGAAATGATTTTAAGAAATCAAATCACCAAATTAAATTATTTATTTCCCACTTACAATATGTATTAAAATATACATGCTAAATTATTGAATCGATTTATTAAAAATCTTTAGAATGCAGAGAGAAAATCATTTTTTCTATACTTGATACATAATTAATTTAATGAGCGAGCGTAGCGGACGTCTTCATTTAGCTCTTTTGGACACTTTATATGTTTTTTTGTGTGTTTTTCCAGACGCTACAGGCCACATTGTTTTTCCGATCGAGCTTAAATTTTGCTAACTAAGATCATTTTAACTTTCACCCACCCATTACGTATTAAGAACGTTATCTTATTATCACATCTTTTAGAAATCAACTAACTGGCTCGAAATAACATTTGAAGAAAAATATATTAAATTATTTATTTAACATTTTTGATATTTTGTAAAATGCTTAGTTTTTTTTGATATGAGGAAAATTTGCCCCGGGGGGGCGATGGCCTACCTTGGGGGGGGCTTCCCCCCCCCCCCCCCCCCCCCCGCAGGCATGCCTGGATTCAACACTGTTTCCAGGCAGCTTGTTCCACTCACGAATGCCGGAGGATACGAACGAGTATTTACCAACATTGGTATTACCTCCCCTATCCCATGCAGTAAGTATATCCCGCAATGGCTTTGTACATATTCGTAAGCTTAGCAACAGCCCTCCGTCCCTCTAGCGAGTAGCGACTCCCATCCTGCATCTTGGGACTGTGACGAGGCCCGAATTTATGGAAAATTTTCTCTGTACCTAGTACCTACTCTTTCATTTGTGTTTGGATCCCATGCAGAGGAGCACGGTGCAGAGGAGGCATATTCCACCGTTGGCCTGACCATGGCCGTGTACGCTCTTTCTCGGACTATCATATTATTTGCACCCTTTAGATTTCTCATTACGAAATTTAAGTTTCTACTTCCCTTGTTTACTATGTTCTGAACATGATCTTCCCTGTTTAGGCTAGCAGTTAGAGTAACGCCTAGATATTTACAGCTAGCTATATCTACATATTCTAGCACCACATTGTTTAATGTATATTCATAGTTATATTAACAATCTTCTTATTTGTAAACTTAATCAGTTGCCTGTTGGAATTATTAAGTTTCATTTTATTAGCTACAACCCAGTTTTCCATACGTGTAAGGTCTTTTGTAGTTTTTTTATGATATGCAAAAAAACAGGGCTGTGCGCCCCGGACCTGCCTTCCGCCCTTCAGTCTCACAAAATTAGTTGTAATACATTATTTTTCGGGCACTATAGGTTCGTAGGAAGGTCACTCAATCAAGCAGTAGATATGCATCCACATTAAAAAATGAAGTTCGGCGTTCCAAAAAACGCGCTCCATCATCTGGAGGGTTGATTGATTCAGTGTATGCATATTTTGTGCAGTTTAGAGTCCCAGAAAGACTTATAATTTGTTTAAATTCTAAAAAACGCCCTGCGGGGCTAGAACTGGGCTTCGTCTCTACCCAAAGAGGTCCCAGGGAGGTCCCCGTTACATCTCAGGGACATGGCGGCCAGGTCCAATAACCCCCCCAAACTGCTCCCAGGGAGGTCCCCGCCATGTCCCAGAGAGGTCCCAGGGAGGTCCCCGCCATGTCCCAGAGAGGTCCCAGGGAGGTCCCCGCCATGTCCCAGGGAGGTCCCAGAGAGGTCCCCGCCATGTCCCAAAGAAATCGTGTTACTGGTGCCCTCTGTTAGAGAACTAAGTAACTAAATAACAGTCTTTGGCTGCAACAAAATAAAATTGTAATAAATAATTGATTTCTCAGTCAGTTTTGATCGGATTTCAATTCTGTGAACGAAATTACAGAGACAATTACAATTATGATTAGTACACCAATACAAATTATTATACCCCAACATGATTTGAACACACGATCTTGTGATTAGAAGGCTGACGGGCTAACCACGGGACCACGGCGCGAAGTGAGAAAGAGGTCGTTTTAGACATGCTTTGAGTAGATTTTTGAAACATTGAAACGGATAAAAGAAATCTGTTTAAATGTACCTATTGAGATTTCTGGCATAGTTTATGATACTAATCAACATCTTAATTACTGTTACCTTATTTAATAATTACCTAAAGTAAATTGATTTTGGATACAAAAAGCTATAGTATACCTTGGTGTCGTTATCGAAAAGAGATGATAATTCTACAAAAACGGAAATATTTACATGTTCATTTTAAAGACATTTGATTCAATTACTTTATTCAAATCGGCTTGTTGCAAACGGAATCTAAAACTTGATAAGTCACAAGTTCAACACATTTACTTAAGCATAAAAAGAGCTCCCAAAAGGGACCTCCCTGGGACATGGCGGGGACGTCCCAAAAGGGATATCCCAAATGGGACCTCCCAGGGACATGGCGGGGAGGTCCCAAAAGGGAGAACTTTCAAAAAAAAGATCTCCCAAATGGGACCTCCCTGGGACATGGCAGGGACGTCCCAAAAGGGATATCCCAAATGGGACCTCCCTGGGACATGGCAGGGAGGTCCCAAAAGGGATATCCCTTTTGGGATTTTGGTGACATGGCAGGGACGTCCCTGCCATGTCCCGTGTTTGCTGGGTATGACCATCATCCGGATATGGAAGTCTCTCTTCCCCCCTCATATGATCATGATGGAAAACCGTTCCTACGCGCCTGTCGGGCACCCATAGGATTTTACAAAAATTGTCGCCCGTGAATAATGACGATGTAGGTATCGTACCTTACCTATTCAACAAATATAAATGTGGAAGTCGTAGCTACTATATACTCCACTTTGTATGGATACACAACAGGTATTATTGTAGAGAATATAATGCCGAAAACTATTGTTGGGGGGGGGGGGGGGGGGGGGGGGGGGGGGCGAAATTGGCTCGGCGGGAATTTATAGAAAAATGAGCTTTTTTATTGATAATTTTACGCATTTGGAACCGAGATTTAAAATATATTTAAGATTAAGATAGTTAAGATTCAATTTATTTGCAATTTTATAAGGAATAAATCGTGAACTATGGATGAATTTTTATGGATTTTGAAAAAGATGGCATAGCGCGCCCTGTTCTCTTCCCAAAAAGAAGCCAGGGTGCCGCCCAGCCTCCAAAAAAAGGTCCGAAGCGCCGCACTGGTCCGCCATCGCTGATCCGTGCAGTCCTTATAAAATAAGTGCCAGGGCGCTGAAAACAAACATAATCCGCAGCTGTCACTACCAATTTGTCCCCGGCGGGAATATTTTGAAAATTTGATATTATAGTGATAATTTTACGCATTTGGAACCAAGTTTTAAAATTGTCTGTTCGATTCTCTAGTATAATAAAAGTATAATATACAATTTATTTGAAATTTTAAAGAGTCGTAAACCATGAATGAATTTAATGGATTTTGAAAAAGATGGTAGGACCATAGAGATGTATTACACGGTATTACAGAGAGATGAAACTACTAGTTTTTTGTCTGGGGCTTAACGTCGCACTGTTCTGCGGCGAGGCTAATGGCGACGGATGAATGATTATGATGATGATTGGAAGATGATGGTGAAGAGTAGGTAAGGATGGAAGGTGGGAAGGAGGCGGTCGTGGCCTATTAGTGGGCTTCCCAGCATTTGCCTGTCGACTGAGGGAAAACCACGAAAAAACCCAGTGAGGAAGGACGGCCGCGGGAATCGAACCCAGGCCTCCGGAATACAAGTTCAGAGCGTTAACTACTCACCCAACCTGTTCCGTTGAAACTATACTAGTTATTGCTGTACTAATTTTGAAGGATCCTTTTTTTAATAATTCACTGCCACTGAAATGGAAAATTATTTCGGAAGGCAGTGATTTTTTTAAACTTAATTGAGCTGTAAAATTCTAAGCTTCTGAACATTACTTGTTTTTAACTTTAATTACAATTATCTTGTTATTACTGTACATTTGTTTGTTCACACATTGTACATTTATTTGTGTTTTGTATTTGTTCTGTACATTTAAGTATACGATTCAAGTCTCTTGCCAACTAATGTCATTCTCGTCACAATCGAGGGGGGTGCCATATTTAAAGTCATTGCTTGAAATAGTCTCCAAGATGGTGGCTGAGCATGCTCAGATCTACCCTCAGTGGGTGCCACGCATCATACCACGGCCTCCCATCTTTGTTGCGTCTCTCTGAAGGTCATCTCTATGGTAGGACGCGCCCTGTCGTCTGTTTCCCGAAAATTATTTAGGGTGCTACCCAGCCTTCAAAAAAGGTCTGGGGCGCCGCCCTGATCCCACTGCATCCTACAGAATTCACAGGATGGTGCGCAGACTAAATCTCAAGAGATAGAAAATGCGACAGTTTTCTCCATAAGACGACGTAAATATTCATTTTGCCTGGGCTATCATATTCAAGGTATGGTACGTCTGGAACTGCCATCGGAGATGGAATAAGAAGACGCAGCGACCACACACCAGCGTCTCAAGACTCGTCGACGACCTTCACTGGAAATCGCTGGCTTCCCGCCGCAAGAAATGCAGTCTTCGATACCTCTTCAAGACCGTCTCCGGACAGCCTGGATGGCAGGATCTCCACCATCTGGTCAAGCCTCCCACGTTCTTTGGCCGCTTGGACCACAAGAGGAAACTCCATCTTCCGAGGCACAAGACAGACATGGGCAGATACTCCCTCCTCGGCAGATCAGTACGATTGTGGAACCAACTTCCAAAGGACTTGGAGGATGTGGAGACCATCGTGGACTTTAATAAGTTAATCGAAGTGTTTCCCTAAATCGTGTCTTCCTCAATCTTCTACCTCCATTACTGTCCTGCTGTCATCTTTCACCTCTGTATTCACTTATGTATTCACTGTTTCACTTATGAAACATGGCATCTTCATCCTAATATTACTACCTCTTCACCTATTTACTGGACCTATTTACATAACTCAACTAAGATTAATTTTCTTGAGAAGGTGCAGCATGCATCCACATTATTATTGTTTGTACTCATCATCACATCACTCATCTCATTAATTTCATTATTCTACATAGCTACTAGATTTTTAATGTCGAGATGCATCTATTATAATTATTGTTATATTTTTCATGTTCTCACCCTCTCATCCTATCATTATTACCATACATATATCACAATTATTACTAGGTACTATTAGTAATTGTTATTACTACTTTATCATTTTGAGATACTATTATCATATTATACGTTCTGCCACCGTGTATTGTATCACAAAGCGGATCAATAAAGCATACTGAATACTGAATACATTGTCAGCAATTTGCATTTCTCATCGCAGTTGTCAGATTCAAAAATTGAAAACTTGAGCAGCATTTGAAAATTAAGGGTTATCATTTATCAAGAATTAAAAATGTCTCCTACGTTAATAGGAAATTTTATAAAAAAATAAAACTTTACAACTTTGTGAATAATAATCTTTCCAAGTGTTAAAAAACTGAATTGTTGTTTAAAAAAAAAAGAAGGAACCTAATAAATTATACCTAAAGGATCGGGTTCCGGTTCTTGAGGAAAAAAGTATACCGGTTCCGCTTCCGGTTCGGGTCCCTGGTGAGCACCCACACAAAATCGTCCCGTGGGTGTGTGTGTGGGCTCCTGGTGTACCACAGAGTCGGCGTCAATGTATATGGAAACTGGAAAGTTTCAATAAAAGATCATCATTGTTTGAGTGGATCCTATTTGGTTGGAGATGTTGTACATCGGTGCTTGCGCATCATCTTACATTACCTATTCACTCCCACTCCTGACCGAGCGATAATAAATCATAAATAAATACCTACACAAAATGTCACCTGAAATAAAAATTGATTTTTAAGAATGAATATTTGAATTTTGGCGGGTAACAGGGAGGAGTTACTAACTTCAGAAATCAGGTGTAGACTGCGCCTTGGAAAACATCAGAAATCTTTGGAAATTCCGGGATCTTTTTTTAAATCTTCGGAAATCTTGATAATTTTCATAAATCTTCGAAAATCCCAAGAAATCTTTAGAACCTGGCAAATCTTGGAAATCTTCGGATATCTCGGTAAATATTTAGAAATCTTTGGAAATCCCAGGAAAAGTTAGACATATTTGAAATTCGGTATAGGTTCACCAAATCTATTAGGTTTAGGTAGGTAGTTCTAAGATACCTTGTTAACACGTCGGGTGACAAGGTGTTTGTCATTATTTTTTATTTGTGTTGGTATTTACAAATTTACAATACATTTTGGTGGATTGTTCACTTATCTGTTTTTAAGTGAACGAAATGAGGAATTATGGGTTACTTGTAGGTAGGTGGCCCGGGGATGTGTCCTTTTGAAACTATCAAATAGTAAGGTTGACCATTTTGAAAAAATATGTACTTAGAAGAACATTATAGATGGAACTTTGTGTGAAATTTAGTGTTCCGGAAAAATTGAAGATTTTCTGACAAACTTCTTTCCTGTAGCATGGGCCACGGAAAAGTTTGTATACCCTACATATACACACACATATGTACATTTATATTATATACAGTCAGAATTATTTAAATCTTTTTATTCTTTGATACGTTCATATATTATTTTCCTTGTACTTCAATAAAGCATGTAAACCTGTTTTAATATTGTTATTGTACACAATGATTTAAATAAAAATGTACTGATCAAATTCAATTCAGTCAATTCAATCATTCATTAGCAAAAATGAGTAGATAGGTTCCTCGTTAGATTATGATGGGTGCGAGTGCGATTTCTGTTACATTTTACATTGTCTTCATCACATTTATGCTGTTGGTTGTTTGCATGACAGGGTTTTTGTCCCGAAAAAACTGGTATTTTTAAACAATCGAAATTTTGTTATGAATTTACTTTTGTAGCCATAACAAACAACTAAAGCAGTTAGTTTTTATACAAATATGCCCTTTACATTCTAGTATACCGCAATAGCCAGCAGAATCGTGGTGTTCCTTGAATCCTTGTTTTCTCGAATAGAAATGTGGCAGGAAGTGGACACTCTTCCCACTTTGCAAGAAATGTTAGAAATTGAGACTGCATTGATTGATTACAGCAAAATTTAAAAAATCAGCTATTTCTTGGAACATGCAGTTGCATGTGTATATATATTGTGCGAAAGGGTTTAAATTTGAAGTAGAAATGTATTAATTAGGTACTAGGTAACTAAAGTTAAAAAATTAAGTCGCACCAGATTTTATTTTTATTACATTGAATGCCTTATATTTTGGACTGGTTTATACATCTCTGGGTACACCAATACACCATTGGAAACAATTAGTAAAAGAAAATTATTTACTCTGAAAACAAATCATTCTTTGGTAATAAAAAAGTCACACCATATATTTTAAAGATTAAAATTGAATGTCTTACATTTTGGGCTGGTTATACATCTCCGAATAACCAATACATACACCATTGAAACAATTTTATAAAATTATTTACTCAGAAAAAAATAATTCTTTGGTTATAAAAAAAAGTCCCAACAGATATTTTTATGATTACAACAGACCAAAACAGAAATTCCTGCACATGCGTGAAGTTGACAATTTTACACCTTGAGCCATGTGAAATCTTAAATCACTGCATTCTTAATACGAAAATGATACTGCATTAAGAAGGCTGTTATCTAATTTTCGATTGTTGCTCTTTTGTTTTTTTAAATTTGTTTTTGTCTGTTTTAAATTTATTTTAACAAAGTACATTTTATATCATGTATTGATATCAAGAATACTACTATATGCTACTATTAATTACAGAT
Source organism: Leuctra nigra (assembly GCA_934045905.1). Lineage (NCBI taxonomy): Eukaryota > Metazoa > Arthropoda > Insecta > Plecoptera > Leuctridae > Leuctra > Leuctra nigra. The sequence goes on from OW203761.1 coordinate 7,570,646, forward strand.
AGGTAGGTGAACTTTGAATTCCGTTTATTTAAAAGTGTGAATAGAAACTTAATTGATATTTTCTTGTCACCACCGGAACACACGGAATGGTACGTAGTTCCAAACCGGATATAGATGGCACTAGTCAGTGCCGGACTAGCTCGTCAGGGGCCTCGGTGGCTATTGTTACTATTTAAAAGTTTTTGGGAGAAAGCAGCCCACCAGCCTGCCCCGCAGGGCGATTTTTGGATTTTTATAACTTTTAAATGGAATGTCAAAACAATTTGGTGATTTTAAAAGTTCATTATTTCACAAAAAAACATAATAGAAAGGCCTGCCAATTATGACCCGCAGGGCGCTTTTTGATTTTCTGTTATTCTTAAAATTATTTTGGGATATGAAAACTTGCATTTTTGTCAGAATGAGGTTAACAGAAAGTGAAGTTAAATGTACCCAAATTCAGCCCCGCAGGGATTATTTTAAATTTCAGTCACCTTTAAAAGATTTTGCGATTATAAAAACTGATATTATTTTGAGCGAAGAAGCTAACAACGAATTGAAATTAAAGAATTGACCCAGCCTGCCCCGCAGGGCGATTTTTGATAATTTGTATTTGTTTAAGCGATTTTGGGATCTAAAAATGTGTATTTGGCTCTAAAATGTCAAACATAAAGTTAACGGAAGATGCGACAAACCTGCCCCGCAGGACGCTTTTTGGATTTTTGTTTGTTTCCAAACGATTTTGGGATTGTTTTCGTGTATTTGACTTCAAGATGCCCAAATAGGCCCCCGCCAGCCCCGCAGGGCGCTTTTGAACTTGTATAATTTTTAGTTCATACTATGAGGCCCCCAGACTGGCGAGCAGGGCGTTTTTTTAGATTTTTGTTAATTTTCAATTGATTTAGGGATTGCAAAATCGTGTACCTAAATGGCTTCAAAATGCTCAACATGCTGTTATTGGAAGAAACATTTAAATAGAAGAGGTCCCCAGCCTGCCCAGAAGAGCACTTTTTGAGCTTTTGTAATTTTTAAATCGTTTTTGGGATTGTAAAAATGTTTATTTTGCTGCAAAATGTTCACCATAAAGTTAATGGAAGATGGGTTTACTTACATAGAAGAGGCCCCCGAACCTGCCATACAGGCACTTTTTTACTTCTGGTATCTTTAAATGGATTTTTTGATGATAAAAATGTATGTTATACACAATCTAGGGGCCTCAATAGCCAGGGGCCTCGGCGGCGATCGCCGCCAACCGCCAAGGGCCAGTCCGGCCCTGGCACTAGTCATTTCTGTTTTGGTCTCTTGAATGTCTTTCATTTTGGGCTGATTATACATTTCTAAATACACCAATAGACTGTTGGAAACAATTAGTAAAATATAATTATTTACTCTGAAATAAATAATTCTTCGGTTTACTTCTCCAAATACATCATACACTACAGAGTTAGATTACACCAATGGAAACAATCAGCAAAAGAAAATTAGACTAACAATTAGGCTGCATTTCACCAAGATTCCTAACCCGGGTTAGAGGCTCCTAAACCAGGTTTACCGCCTCTAACCTGGGTTTGGAATCTTGGTGAAATGCAGCCTTAGTAAAATAAAATTATTTACTCTGAAAATAAACATTCTTTGGTTACAAAAAAAGTCACACAAGATATTTTAAAGATTACAATTGAATGTCTTATATTTTGGGCTGGTTATACATCTCCGAATAATCAATACACCATTGAATTACACATAACACAATGAACATACAACACAAAGTACTCACATAAATAAAATTTAATTTGCACATTTACAAATCTCACAACCAGAGCTGCCATTCTCAAGAAACTAAATAGTAAAAATTCCAAGGTTTGTCGTTTTCCAATTTTGAAAATGAGATCTCACTAGCATTACGCTCACTAGTGGCTCTGCTAAAGGGTAGCATTTATGCCATTGTCAACAATAGTGTTTGTGCAATCGGGGTACCTGCTGGCGTGTTTGGAGTTGACGTACTGGTGTAATTCACCGATCTTATCCCTTTTATTAGCATTCTCAACTATGGATTGAGCCACAGCGGTAGGGACAAAAGAAAATTAACTGGCCAGTCAATATTGAGCTATAGTTTGTCTTGAGCTTTTAACTGTCTTGAGCTGGAAAAGTGACGTATTAAAAAAATGCAATATACCTAATTTACTTTTTAAATTTCAGATTCGAGTTCCAGGGAGAGCAAGTGTTCCCCTTCCATATCACGCCTATGTCACATATTGATTACAAAAGATTATATAATTCTTATCATATCACACAGACTACAGTTCCTGTCACCCTTCAGTAAGATATTTTGAATATCTTAAGGGTCGGAAGACCGCGCGATCGACCTGTCCGAACACAATGAGCGTCTGAGGGATGGACAAAAAGCTGTTATTTGCGAAATTAGGGGCCACGCCTGGCGGCCAGCTAAATGTGGCATGCTGCTGCATGTGAGTAGCAGTAATGCTGCTTGGAAGAGTAGGTATGTAAACGTATGACACTGTTCAACAAATGCGATTGTTTCACCACTTAACTGTATCACTACTTTGTGTACACACACTTACACACGGTATCACTTAACGCTATAACAACAACCTGTCTTATAACATAGACTTAGGTGCACTTAGGGCCGGTTTTTGTACCTCTTGCTAAAGTTAGCTAGCGGGTAAAGTTCTTGATAGCGTTAGCAATCATCTTTCAACTTCTTGACAGTGTAAACAACAGGATGAAATCATTGTAAAATTAGGTGCTTGAGCTTGCTAGCTTACTCCGCCGTTAGCTAGCATAAAGAACTTGAGCCAGAGGTACAGAGACCGGTACTTAGTCTATTACAAATAATAAATAACTATTGATCAATGAAAATAATAGCTACGTACCAATGGTACAACCACTTCCATTAGTTTGCAGACTGGTTTCCCGTACCATACCAACATGGAGATCTGACTGTGAGCTTATGAATGTAACCCTACATATCATGTGGAGGTAAAAATGAATTAAATTCAAGTGAATAATAGTAGGTAGCAAAATCAGCAAGTTTTTGACACTTAGTCTTCTTATTTAATAATTTACACTAAATAAATCACATGTTCAACATCACAATTCACTATAGTCTGGCAGCTGAGTCCAAACACTAGGGATTTTCAGTAAGAAGCATGAAATTTGGCAATATTGTGTAATTTAAGGTCACACAGAAAACTCACTTACCACATCTTTCTACTGTCTACCTATATATATAAAATATTTAGGTATCCACCCCCCAAATAGATAGAGCTGATAGAGGTCTTCATTGCCATTTTTGATAAGGTCAATTATAAACCTACTTTTGCAGTTGCAACCGATGAGAAATACAAGAACCCTAAAAATTGTGACCATTTTAGAGCTGCCCTGCCAACATCTTTATTTTCTTTGAAAAATACAACTTTGGTTACCATTAAAATTTTTATATTTTTAATATATCATCCTGACACATTGTTCACTAGACACAAATATGTAATACATTTAAAAAGTCGTATAATTTCACTAAAATGCACATAGTGGACTTTGGACAGCCCTGGGGCGCAAATGTAGGTACCCCCCAATTTTTTGAAGATTCAGGAATTATGAAAGAGCAGAAATTTCCTATACAACTGCAAGGGAAACATTAGTATCACATTTTTCCCTATTTTGCCAGTTTTATTATTCAGTTAATTTTTCAGAATATGTGGCCCAATTCATGCTTCTCTTCGGAAATCCCCAATTATTCAATTTTTTAACACTAGCCATCAGACTATGTAGGTAGGTACACCTACTACAGATATATTACATACCTTGTAGTTGATTTTTTTTTAATACTTGGACTGTTTCAAGATTAGTAATACAATACTAATAACATACCCTGTTTTTTTTTTGATTCTTGAGAGATCAATTTGAGAACTTCCTTCTACCATATTCATCACAGCCTTCCACTGTTATGAGCTCAATAATTTCCCTGTAGTTAGAGAAAATTAAATAAGTTAAGATACATGTTTCACGATTGAAATCATTATCAAAGGTGGTTGTTTGAACTATCAAGGTATACATACCACAAGATGGCTCCCTCATTAGCACTGTTCCAGTCAATCGAGCCCGGGTGAGATATCTTGTGCTCCAAAATTCCATCCAACTTACTGCGTAAAACCTAACATAAAATAAATAGAATTTAGCTGGATAATTCATTATGAGAGAAGAAGGACATAGAGATTGATGTTAGCAAATGAGATATAGCCCAAGGGTTAATATTTTAGTTCTATACACTGCCTACCTTGACAACATTAGCTGTTCTTTGGCAACATTTAAAGAAGATGTGCTCGTTGACATGAATCATCTCCTGGCCATCCTTAACACTGCAGTGGACACCCTCTCCGAAGAAGAGCAATGGAAGAGGATAGATCATCGTTGAATCGTGCAGAAGGATCTCGGTGCTCTTCAGCTTCAAGTGATAAAGTAGAAAATTGCTCTCGAAAAAAGTAATCTTCTCGTTGACAGAGCGGAGGTGTAGGCCAACGCGACCATCTTCTGGCGTACTGACCATTAACAGTGGCTCTTTATTGCCCCGTCTCTTCATTCTAGAAAACAAGGTAAATTTATTTTATTATTTACCTACCTATTATGCACCTAAGGTCTCCCTCCCATATTTTATGGCAGTACACCACTGTTTACTATTCGCGTAGTAAGCGATTTCAGACGGAGCAACTTCTTGCATGATGGCTACAAGAAAGTTTATAGATTATCGAGTCCATGCAAAAATTAAATTAAATTAAATAAAAGTCCAATTCAAGCTGAGAACTAACCGGAGATGTGCCACATTGGGATAAAGACCCGAGCAAACAATTGCCTTCAGCAGCTTCACATTCCCAGAGTTGAGATTTGCATGGCGTGCCTTTGGGTTCGGGCTCTGCAGGAAGTTCATCTCGTGAAGGTATCCGGCCAGCTGCACTTTCAATCCTTGAATCATATGTAGTGTGCTTGATGCAAGGAAGAAGTCCTGGCAAAATTTGCGATCCCATCCGCTCTCCTTTGCCATTTCCCATTGTGACACTGCTTCAGCTAGGACAAGATGGTCACTCTTCGTTCCCTTTGACAGTTCCATCTTCTTAGCTGTGACAGCTGCTTCTTTTCCCTAAATACACAAAAATATATAGGAAGAAATTATCATACCACTTGAATGGACTTCTCAGCCATTCAGGCAGAAATTAATTTTGGCTGTTAAGGGTGGGACAAAAAAAGTCCCACCCGTAACAGCAGAAATTATTTTCTGCCTCTGCCACTTCTTATTAGAATTAAATGAAATTTGGTACATAGATACATTGTATATAGATACACATACAATTTTTTTTTGAGAGTTCTAGTTGCAGGTATTAAGTTGGCTTTTATTAATAATCATAGGATCATAGGTAGAGCCAAGTTAAAAAAAAAATTGGGAAAATTAATTTTCCCAATTATGTCAACATTTCTGATAGGGCTGGCACTATCCACTTTTTAGCCTTGGCACTTGTAGGGTTAAAAATGACACAATTTTTCTTGGCTGCCATAACTTAAGACATCATGGGGGAGGCTACTCTAATTATCTCAGAAACTACTAACTAGACATGAGAAGTGTTCAATTTTTTCATGTATTAGTATGTAATGAATATCAGTAAGTAGGTACACACACATTATGAAGATCTGAGACTACTTATGCCTCATGTGATCGCGCCACCTTAATGAAAACTAATCAAGCACCCTGTCCGTACAATACACAACACTTACCAATGGAAGGACAAATGGATCCTTGAAGTTGAGAGCAGCGGCAATGGAGAGGATAGGATCCACACAGCTAAATATTGCTGCCATTAGAATCATCTTCCCTGCCTGAGGATCCATTGGTAATTTTGCCAGATGATAGCCAAGAGGTGTCAAGTTTTCATCACAATCCAAAGCATTTAGAGTTGTCAACATCTGTTAAAAAAATAACAAATTAGGTCAGGTATCACTAAAATCAAATTGTGCCGGATTAACTAACCTTTAAATTAAACAACTTTTTCAATCATTAGGAAGTACTTATCCGATTAAATGTGCCACAAACTTAGCCCGGAGTTACTACAAAAGTTATGGAATTTTCCACCGGCTGCACTCTGTTTGAAATTTGCAAGGATGGTGACATCACTTCAGTGCACACCTAGGGCTGGATTCACGAAAAGCATTATCTGCTAATACGTATTATCTTTTGAGTTAATACCAAAAACACCATGTTAAATGAAAGATAATACCAAAGATAGTACGTACTAGGAGATAATACTTTTTGTGAATCTGGCCCCTAGTCTGTCAGGGAGCCAATTCTTGAGATTCAAGTTTTGAAACCGTGTAGGTACCATTTCACTCTTTAAAACATAAAAAAGTTGAAGGCTAAGCAATAGTTTTCAACTGTTACAAGTTTTATACAATGCAATTTTGTAAATGGTTTCGAAATGTGAAAACTCAAGAATTGGCCTCCAGTGGAAAACGCAATTTAATTGTGTTGGATTCACTTTGGATTAAATTTTAAATTTTAAAACATATTAAAGTATCTGATTGGCTGTGCCGCCAACTTAATCTAAAAGTTGGTTAATCCGGCAGAACTTAACTTTGGTAATACTGGCCCTTAAGGTGGTGCAAGCGCGAGCGATTTTGCCGTGTTTTCCAGGCTCTTTTTTTGGATACGATTGGAGACAAAATGGGTTGACGAAATGATTTGAAATTTTCACAATGTTTAGATAAAAGACAAACTTAGGGTTATCCCTTGGTACATTTTTAATTTTTCGCTTTGTTAATTACTTAGTAATAGTTAGTTGATTTTTGGTGACAAATGTGCTATTTTCTTGTCTAATGGGTGCCGTATAAAATTTATTTTTAAAAATGTGCCAAGTGATAACCCTAAGTTTGTCTTTTATCTAATCATGATTACAATTTGAGATTGGTTCACGTGTATGGACTCCAATCATATTGGATATTCCATAGTTTTGAGCGGTTTTGTTGAATAACTGGCGCCTAACAATGCAAGAAGCAAAAATGAAATATTGCTACTAATATACAATCAGACCGATCATGTGAACATCCTATCATAGTTACACCCACTTATGAAACAATTTTTCTCTCTCAATTTTCTAAAACGGCCGAGCGCTTGTATCTCTTAAACTACTAAACGTGTATTAGATAGAAAAAGTTTTCTACCATCGCTTGAGCTTAAGTTTAGAATGAATAATATTGTGATCATGCCAGGACGTAATAAAAAATAATAGTTTTATAAACCTTTATTGAAAGATCCACTGCACGGATGTCTGGTGGATTCATGACACGTTCTAGGAATGGCTTTACCAGTCCAATCTGAAGTATCTTGATTTGGAGAATTACTTGTTCCAGCCTCGTTCGAAGCATCTCTGGGAGTGGGTAACTGGCAAGAGTCATCTCACGACATTTAGTGTACAAGTGGTAGCAGATTCCATTGCGCACACGGCCAGCTCTTCCCTTGCGTTGCTTGGCATTGGCAAGGCTCACCTGCACATATTAGACACTTTCGTTACACAGGTTTGTAAATGGGGATTGAAAAGGGATGATATTTGCTACATGATGAGAAGAAAGGAATGGAGGTTGGGAACGAGGTGACGTAGGTCAAGATATTTTCTTCATGGGAACCAAGATAGAATTGACTTATAAACAGAGGAAGGCCAAATCACATACATTTAAGCGAAGGAAATCTTGCAATAATTATAATTTAGCTATCACTAGTCTACCACCAATCTTCCATTAATTATAGGTATCACAGATTTTCACAAAAACATACAATAAAATGATCCGAGTTAAATAAACTGCCCATAATGCTTTGTAAGCAAGCACCCTTTTTGGTCCCTTTTTGCTAGAAAATTCAAAATAATATGTTAATTGTTTCTCAATAATAAAGTTTAAATTTTGGTATCTTCAAATCATACTGAAGAGGTTGTAGGTACATAATAATTTTCTCTGTATTATATAACATTATTATGTATTACATACATAATATTACAAAAGGTTCTATTTTATAACAAACAAGTTGACCTGTCCGGCGTTGCTCGTGCTGGTCTGGTGAGGAGGGGCACATGTGATTTAAGTGACGTGTATTACACCTATGTGAGACAGGTTGCCTATATTGCCCAGCGCTGGAACCCTGTCCATAGAGATCCAACTACGCATGTGAGATATGCAACCCAAATGACTCTAAGACAAAGTGTTTATGTAAAGTGAAACCTGAGCATGTGACAGTCTTCCCGAGTCGGGTTGAAGGTCACATGATCACACTGAAAGTCGTGACTGAGCCACAATTTCTAGCATCAGCAGTTTTGAAAAATTACAAAACATGCATGCACTCGCCTATGCAGAACAGTGTACTTAATTTTCTATTAGGGATGGTTAGTTCAGGGACTGGAACCCAAATGAATAACGGTTCCGGTTCCAAGATTTTAAAAATATCGGTTCCGATTCCGGTTCCATTAGGGTTCCAATCGGTTCCATCAAATTCAGACATAAAATCAAATAGATTTTTAAATCGACTTTTGGGAACTTACATGCTTAGAAATGTCCAACATTAATTCCACTCCGTGATCATTTATTTGAAAAACTGTAAATGGTATCAAATAATTTCATATTTGAAAGACAATGAAGTAAGTGTAGAAATGTATGAAGACACATACATATGTACAGACAGACATACAGTAGACAGACAGACATTCTACTTTATAGGTATAGATAGATAGATTGACTTTTTGAATAGTTACATACCCATTCTGCTTTTAGTGTGGATATGTTGCGCTCAACATCAAAGTTCGTCATCTTCATCTTGCCACAATCGATCACAAACACAACATCCTCAATAGTAATGGAGGTCTCTGCAATGTTGGTAGAAATCACAATCTTGCGCACACCAGGACGTGGTCGATCAAATACAGATTTCTGCACAGTCGTTGGCATTAGAGAGTGTAGAGGAATCACCAAGAAATGAGCTGCAAAGAGACATAGACTACGTTTAGTACTATGTACTTGGTTTTAGTTGTACTTTATCTTGGGATTGTAGATTGTAGTGTTGAGCAGTGGCGCCCGAACGTGGGTGCTCTGGGGCTCGAGCATCCATTGGAAGTTTTCGATGGGTGCTCACTGCTCAGCACCCAGCAATTTTAAGAAATCATCAAATAAAATTCTTCATTTCCCACTTATTAAAAATATAATAATAATAATCTATCCGCTGGTTCCAATTTAATGGGTCAGGGGGTGGGTGTTCCCACCAACACTAGGGCCGCAGGACTACTGGAGACCGGCTGGCCACGCCTGGCGTCTCCTAATAAAAATAAAAATATATTAAAACTAATACCTACCTACTGCTAAATTAATTAAATGATTTATTAAAAATCATATCGAGATCATTGAGTACCTATACCGGGTTGCGCAAAAAAATCCCCCTGATTGAGAGGTCACTATATCGAAACTATTATAGATAGGATTCTGAAATTTTTAGACAACATTTTTAGACACATATTAGACAACATACCAAAATTTAACATAATCTGCCAAGTTTCGTCAAAATCGGAGTTCATTACAGTTTTTTTTTGCAAGATAGAATTAACATGGGAAATTAATATTGTGTAAGTTTCAAAAACATTACTATTGTTGTAAGAAAGTTACAGCTGTTCAAATTTGGTTGTCAAAAAATTGATTAACCAGAGCTCAATTGCGCGCATCCAGAAAACTTCCAATGGCCGGGACGCTGTTTCTTCAAAACTACGTATGATATCAAGCTGAAAATTTCAAATTATATTGTTTAATATAGTTATATTGTTTCGGTTCAAATATTTGTATTTTACTAGTTGGTTTCCTGGTATATTATCTTCTTCTTTATTTTATTTTAGGTTAAGATCTATTGTGTAAAAATTTCAAACAATTTGAACTAATGGAACGAAATTTATGGAATCTTGAAGTTGAGATTGAAAACAGAATAGTGGGAAATAAATGCACTTTTATAACGTGTGTGTGTAATAAAAGTTTAGAAATAATCTACATATTCTGATTTTATGCTCAACTTCAAGATTCCATAAATTTTGTTCTATTCGTTCAAATTGATTGAAATTTTGACTCAATCTATCTTCGAAATGTAGAAATAATCTGACAATCTCAGATGGGATGATGTTTAGTATATGAACTGCAAATTTAAAAGATTTGACCTCCGGTGGGATTTGAGCCCACGACCTTTAGATTGCCGGTCTAATGCTCTACCAACTGAGCTACGGAGAATCCTTCCAATTTGCAGATTTTATAATCCATATGACTTGTACAAGCTCAGGAAGTGATGTTGCCAGAAGACCATCAGGAAGACCACGGCACGGTCTTCTGGCAACATCACTTCCTGAGCTTGTACAAGTCATATGGATTATAAAATCTGCAAATTTGAAGGATTCTCCGTAGCTCAGTTGGTAGAGCATTAGACCGGCAATCTAAAGGTCGTGGGCTCAAATCCCACCGGAGGTCAAATCTTTTAAATTTGCAGTTCATATACCAATCTATCTTCATCGATTTTCAATATAATAAATAATAATAAATATCTGTCGCCCGTTTCTAACACACTGTCGGGTCGGGGGGCTTCCTCCTTTACGTCTTCTGGCTGATGCCTCTCCACCATGTCTCTCCACCTCTCTCTGTCCTCTCACAATCTTCCTGCAGTCACTGTTCCCCACTCCTCACCTCTTTCCTCTACATCCCACTTCACCTCGTCCTCCCACTTTGCTCTCGGTCTGCCCCTTCTGCTTTCCCGCTCTCTCGCTCTTTCAAATTCCCTCTTCGGTATCTTCTTCTAAGATGACCATACCAGCGCAGTCTATCTCTTCCCATCTTATAGTTGAGGCTCTCAACACCAAGCTTTTTCCTTATATCAGTACTTCTTTGCTTCTCCATCTTCGATACTCCAGCGATGCTTCCGAGGAATTTCATCTCGACTGCCTGGACATTTCCTGCTTCTTTGTTGGACAATGTCCATGTTACTGCACCATAAGTTAGTATTGGCTTGTGTTGGTATGAAGTAGGTCTTGTAGAGTAGCATCTTGCATTTGGTTGGCATGTCCTCGTTCCACAGAAGCTTTCTGACTGACTGGTAGAAGCCACTGGCAAGGTGTATCCGCCTAGATATCTCTGCTCCCATCCTGGCCTCATTGGTCTCTATGCTTCCTATATATTTGAACTCCTGCTTTACTTCGAGTACTTCTTCTTGTAGTTGGAAGTTAGTATTTTGGGCTTTCTTATCCCTACTCATCAACATGGCCTCACTCTTTTCTCTGCTTATTCTGAGCCCGTATTCCCGAGTTACTACATCCCATCTGTCGATCTTCTCTTGGACGTCCTGTGCACATTCTCCCCACACCATGATGTCGTCGGCAAACACTAGAGTTGTTGACTGATCGCTCTCTTCTCGTTCCACTTCTCTTATCATCTCATCCATTACGATGTTAAATAACATTGGTGAGAGTGCACTGCCTTGGCGGAGACCTGTGTTGATGTTGAACCACCCGGATCTTCCGACTGCTGTCTGGACTATGCTGCGACTGTTATTGTACGTGCTTTGAACCCGTTCAATCAGTTCAGGATTCACTCCTTTCTTCTCCAGGCATTGCCATACCTTCAGCCGAGGTAACGAGTCGTATGCCTTTTGCAGGTCCAGAAATACCATGTACATATCCCTTCCCTCCTCCCACTTTGCCTCCATCATCTGCCATAATGCAAATATTAGGTCGATTGTCGATCTTCCACCTCGGAATCCATACTGCTCCTCTCGGAGTTGGGGTTCCGTGTGTTCCCGTAACCTTCTTCCAATTACTTTCTCATACACCTTAGCGCACTGGCTCATGAGGGTGATTCCACGGTAGTTCTGGCACAGGCTTCGGTTACCCTTTTTAAAAGTGGGGATAATTATTTCTTCTTCCCAATTCCTCGGAATCTTCCTTTCTTGCCATGCTGCCGTTATCACCCTCCAGAGCCAGTAAGCGCCTGCTGGTCCCGCCCCTTTCAGCAATTTGAAATTTTCAGCTTGATATCGGACGTAGTTTTGAAGAAACAGCTCCCAGCCATTGGAAGGTTTCTGGCCGCGCACTATTTGAGCTCCGTATAATCAATTTTTTGACAACCAAATTTGAACAGCTGTAACTTTCTTCCTACAATACAGCTCCCAGCCATTGGAAGGTTTCTGGCCGCGCACTATTTGAGCTCCGTATAATCAATTTTTGAAACTTGCACACATTAAATTCTGGTATGTTTTCTAATATGTGTACAAATTTCTGAATCCCATCTATAATAGTTTCGATATAAGCCCGTCTTCCATCGTTGCGTTTTTCATCGCAATGCGAATTCGCAGCCGCATCGTGGCTTCTCAGCCAATCAGAGCTCGAATCGCAGTAACGCGTGACGTCACGCGAATCGTCGCTGAAAGTAGAGCCAACCTCAATAACCAACGCAGCGAATTTCTAACGCAGCGTTGTGCGCATGCGCGGTTACCGCTGAACCACCTCTGGACAAATGGGGGAGTCGGAAATACATGACGCGTCGGCGAAATCATCGAGACGATGGAAGACGGTGACTAAAAATCGTGCCGCAAAGCAACATCGCGACGAAAACATCGCATTCATGGAAGACCCACTATAGTGACCTCTCAATCGGTGTGATTTTTTTTTTGCGCAATCCGGTTATTAAGTATACCTATTGAGTATATACATGGGCGCCCGCAGGAATTCTGCCAGGGGGGGGGCAATGCAAGGAAAAAAAAATTTCCAGGGTTAAGGGGGTGTGTGGGGCGCGCCCCCCACCCTGCCCCGCAGGGCGTTTTTTTGAACACTTTGAAATCGATTTTGAGACGTTATGAGGTGTATTTTGTTCAAATACCTATTCAATATTTTTTAAATTTTACACTTTGGGGTGGTGGAGGGCATGCCCCTACCATGCCCCGCAGGGCACTTTTTGTTTTTTTAACACTTTGAAATGAGTTTTTTTGTTTTTTTTTGTTTACAGATTGAAACTATACGTTATTATACGCATTATATTCAAATTTGAGGCATTTTGGTTCGTTTTGGACATTTCTTCCAACCATGTTCTTCAAAACAAATAACGTAGATAGCAAGTCATATTAAATATATTAATTCGATGTTCCTTCTTTCTTGAGGTTATATGTATAAACAATTACAATGTTAAAGACTTTTTCACTCAAGAGTTTTTAGAATTATTTATTTAAATATTTCGGCTTTTTTTACAAATGCCTTCATCAGTCAATAATACTATAAAAAACTAAACTGACAAGCAAGATCTAAACAAAATTTATAGGCTTCCTTAAAATATGTAAAACAAGGTCATGAACTTAATTTACAACATTTCCTAATTTACTCATTATTAGATTCTCAAATTTAATTTCTAATTTGAATTGTGATTAAATTTATAAATAACTTGTTCTTTGATAGTTTCAACCCAAATATTATCAAATTCTAAACTTCCCTGGCTTATAATACCAATTTTTTCTTTCTTCAAACATTCCATAACTGCACTCTCCTTAAATTTTCTCTTCTTCCAATTCTCTTCATTCATTATCCTCAAAAAATATCATTATCATTATCAAAAAAAGCCGAAATATTTCAATAAATAATTCTAAAAACTCTTGAGTGAAAAAGTCTTTAACATTGTAATTGTTTATATATTAAATATATGTTTCGATACTTAAGTCAGTATTTTATTTTTCATTCAAAAAGTTACATATATAATAATGATTTGAAGTTACATTCTTTTCCCAATTTTTGTGGATATCCAGGGGGGGGGGGGGGGGGCAAGTGCCCACCCTTGCCCCCCCTGCGTGCGCCCATGAGTATATACCTATATAGGTAATCTATAAGACTATAATGGTAGGCAATACCTAATTAGTAATTACCATTTTATCAATGAGTACCTATAATATAGGTATTGAGTACCTACCTATTCAATACCTCTATACCTACACTCTGTATATCAATAAATATTTAGGTACCAATCAATAATTAATTTCTTAGCAATACAAGCTGATGAGCAGGAAAGAATACTTACATCCGGAGAAGTGTGGAGAGTTGGTGATTGCCAAATGGAGCTTGGAAATCTCACTCCAGCCAGGTAGGAAGACCAAAATAGCCCCCTCGCCTTGATGCATGCAGATGAAGGTAATCAATCCAATGATCAGTTGGATGTTAATTTGCTCGGATTCTGGATTCTTTAAGTTCTCCAGTGTATGAAAAGAATACTGTCCCTCCGATTCAAGGAGGCGAATGTAAGGATCAACAAACGCTACAAAATCCCTTTGTTCGTGTCTCGACCGTCCCCACTTGTGCCACTTCTTCACCTTAAATCCAGTGGGAGGAAATTGAAACCTAAAAAAATACTGGACTTGATCAATTGTATTTTGCAGTCATCATTAATGAAAAGCAATCCAAATAATTGATTTGAATCATAACGATAATTAAGGCTAGGATTTTTATGACCTTTGAAAAGTCCAAAAAGGTAAGCAAATAGTACTTTAAAAACTACAATTAAAAAAAGACCACAAAATCCCGAAAAAGGACCAATGAAATTTTATGGTATGTAATATTCGTCAACATAATATTATTCGATATGTCGGTTTAGTAGTTGGACTTGGAGTAATTGAGCGAGCGTAGCGAGCGTCACCACGGTACTCTTAAGGCACTTTCTCTGTGTGTTTTTTTTTTTGTGGTCACAGCCCAGGTCAAACCGCTCAAGCAATCGATCTGAAATTTTGTACACATACTAACGTACTCTATGCGGTCCCTGGGATCGTTTTTGAATGGGCTCCCGTGATTGGTTCAAATTTAAAAAAAATTATCTTTCAATTGGTTGCTTCGATCAATTTGAAATTTAGCAAAAACATTGCAACCAACATTGTACCCAATCATAAAAGATTTCAGCCAAATCCTCCTATTGGTTCAAATTTAAAACCATTATTCATGTGATTTTTGACATTTAAACTAGAACAGATTGACCGATCAACTTAAAACTTCGCGTGGTCATTGGTACCAACATTTTAGGTATTTTTGCCAATTTTCAGTCTAATCTGTCGTTATTTTCAAAAGTTTTGTCATTTTAAGGTCATTTTATTCCATAATCTTGAAAAATGTATACTAAATTGTCATCCCTGCCTTCTTTAAGCTTCTGTTCCAAGGCAAGGCCTGTAGAGCAGCCAAGCTATTCACAATGTACAGTAAAATGAAAGCATTTTTGAGCTAGCGCATAAAATCGGATGCAGTACGAAGGCCAAATCCTCTAATTGGTTTAAGTTTAAATAATGTCTTCTGATTGGTCGACAATAAAAATGTTCACATTAAGTTCAAATTTTGCATGGTGATCAAGACCAACTTAATATTAAATTTTACATATTGTTAGCCGAATCAGTCAAGTATTAATTGTAATTTTACGAGTTTAGTATAGGATGTCACAAGAGATTTCTGGAGAAGGTATGTAGGTAAGACTTCACGACACAATGGATCTATTATTCATCCAGAGTATTATGGAGATTGAAAAATTGCAGAGAAAATCGTCATGTGCCGTGTCGTGTATCGTTACTATGGGGATGTTGCATGTTCTGTGCTCGCTCATAAACGCGTTACACTGAGCGTTTTCCTAGTATATTAAAATTAACTTAAAATTATTGAGCGAGCGTCACCACGGTACTCTTATATGGCACTTTCTCTTTAGTCTTGTGTTTTTTTTGTTTTTTTGTGGTCACTGCCCAGGTCAAACTGTTTTACCAATCGATCTGAAAATTTGCACACATACCAATGTAATCTATGCGGTCCCTGGGATCGATTTTGAACTAGAGCCTGCGATTGGTTCAATAATAATAATAATAATAATCTTCCTCCCGGTTCCAAGAGTTGGGTCGGGGGGTGGCGAAGCCACCATTACTAGGGCCCGGACTCCTAAGCTAGCTGGCCAGGCTTGGCTCTTCCTCTTCGTTCTTCTTCTCTACCAGTTTTTTCCACTTCTTCCTGTCTTCCCACCACCTTCCTTCTTCCACTTCTTCCCACTTCTCCAGTCTCTCTTGTACATCTTCTGCTACCAGCTCTCTCCACTTTTCCCTCGGTCTTCCAACTCTCCTTTTATCACTTCTCGCAGCTTCGAACTCCCGACGCGGTATTCTCTCACTCTGCATTCTCTTCATGTGGCCAAACCACCGTAGCCGCTCTCTCCCCATTTTAAATGCCAACCTCTCTACCTTCAAGTCTCCTCTAATCTTTTCACTCATTGGTTCAAATTTAAAAAAAATTATCTTTCGATTGGTTGATTTGATCAATTTGAAATTTTGACAAGTCATTACGACCAACATTGTCCCCAATCTAACAAAGTTTCAGATAAATCCTCCCATTGGTTAAATTAAAATTAAAAAAAATATTTCATGTGATTATTGAAATTTAAACAAGAACCTTTTGACCAATCAACTTTTAAAACTTTGCATGGTAATTGGGACCGACATTATCTATAATTTTGACAATTTTCATACTCTGTGATTAAATCCAAAAGTTATTGACAGTTTAGGGACATTTTGCGTGTTGGCTGTCAAATTTCTCGAATTTCATATTTCCCGGCAAGTTCGAATCTTCAGTTTCAAGGTAGTTAGAGCATAGATATGACTTTTCAAAAGAAAGATGTAATATTGGAGAAAATAAGGAACACGACTGACCTCTGATGGATTCTTTGCCATAAGGGGTATAATGGAGGATATCATCGGGATATTTATATAAATAAATAATATTAAATTTGCTTTAGTTATTTGTTATGGCTGAAAAAGTAAACTTGTAACTACAGTCCATTCGGACAGGACTATTCAGCGCCTAAAGGCAAATGCCAGAACGAAGGGCCAAACATTTTAGCTGTATACCCCTTAGAAATGGTGGTGGGGGGAGGGGGAGCAGAAAGTTGACGTTCGTCCAGCCGACAGCGGTCGGGCGGTTTTCAACTGCTGGGCCGGGCGGGCCGGCCCAGGTACAATAGAGCAGGTAACAAGAGTTAATGAGGCATGCACTTGGGATTTTTATTGCTATATTTACGAATTTTATTCCGTTTTTTTATCAGTCTTTATAACAACAAATGTGTTCATACGTATCGCAAGTAATTGTGCCGCCTCAAAAAAGAACGAGAGAAATCGGACCATAATTTTGGAAGTTATTAAAACGGATCAACGGATCACGGATCAAAAATGTCTGCTAAAATATGACCGATTTCCTAAAATAAAAAACCACCCTGCATCACTCTTATTTATCAATTATTCTAAGTCGTCCATCCAATGAATACTTCACGTTTAATTAAAGTTTACTTTTGTAATTGCAGTAAATTAATTGCAGGTAGAAAGGGTAGGGCGATGACAATAGACAGTTAGGGTCGCGCTGGCCGAAACCCGGAACATCTTGGCTGGCGCTTGACTTTCACCTGCACAATGGGGTCTAAAGGACGTGCAAAATAGGAATTTCAAACTGAAAGTATTTTTTTCGCTGTTGAACCTTCCTGTCCGAATGGACTGTAAATTTAAATTTAAATTGTTTCACCTTTTTCACTGCCCTATGGAAACACGAACTTCAAAATAAAAAAGGGCATTTAAAAAGTTTCCTGCCAGAAGTGGCTCCATCCATCACGTATCATTTATTTGTTTGAATTGTGTACACACATTTATATCATGAGTGGTCCCCCCAGGTATATTTTTTGAACGAGATCCTGTGATTTTTTAAAATTAACAAGGAACCGTTTTGATCGATCAACTTAAAACTTTGCATGATTATTAAGAAATATTTTAGGAATTTTTTGAGATTTTCATACAAGTCTGTGAAGAAATTCAAGAATTATTGGCTTTTAAGTTTTAATGCATTTTCGATAGACAGAATTTCGGTTCAAGTGTTGCGCGTATCCGTGCTCGCTCATCAACGTGTTACACAGAGTGTTTTCCTAGTTGCATGAATGTGTCATTGTATTGTAACACTACACAACAACTTGACAGTTGTTACACCGTGTAGAGAACAGCTTACTTCACACTACTAAATTTAAGGTGACGGCAGCTGGGCTTCAAATGTGAAATCTGCTGCAATGTTAAACTCAGCCCAGGTCTATAGAATGAAATGTCAAGGTCAAGTCAAGGTCTATGGATCGTACAGAACGGATACTAGCGCAGCGTTTTGATAGAAGTACAAACTAGATTTGTTTTGAATCTTACCTCGGTAGATACAAACCCATGGTCAAACAAGGATTCACTTTTAAATCAACTCCTTCAATAATAAATAAAACATCCTTAATGCAATTCCCCGTTCTCGAGTGTTTTCATTCTCTTTTTAAATTAATTAACTGCCCAAAATCCTAAGATAACATGCATCTGACATTTAGATCAAAGATTTAATTTTACTTGACTATCAATTAATGAAGAGAGATGATGTACTGGATCTAGTGATAAAACAGTTCCGATAACTGCCAAATCGTACACTGGCGCTATTATCCGTTCTGTATTCCCGTCCGGGGGTGCGTTCCATATGCATTTCCTTCTGCGAGTTCCGCCCGTAATTCGTATTCACGGGTCTCCATGGTAAAGCATTCATCTGCCGTCACCTTAAATTTAGTAATGTGAAGTAAGCTGTTCTCTACACGGTGGTTGTTAGATAGAAACAGGATTTGTTGATAGATGAAGTAATGTCAGAAATAATAGAGTAAAAATATAGAAGGTTTTCAACATAGTTTCATTGCTTTCTAGAGGGGTATGAAGTATATTTATATGTCAAAGCCTACTGGAGTGCAGAGAACAATTTGTGTGTGACAATAATATGTTGTAGAAATGTGGCGGATGCTGATTGGTTGATGCATGTTGAAGTAGGACAACAATGAAAAATAGATGATGAAAGGCAGTTCGATAATAGTACACTCAGTAAAATACAAATATTTGAACAGAAACACTGGTATTGTCAAGAAATAAAAATAAAAAAAGAGTCCGCAATATTTCGCCGATGCGTTCGACCGGCTTTGTCAAGCGAGACTGATGTGTTAATTAGGAAGAAGGGAGGGAGGGTGATTACTTCGGTGTACAGAAAACCTACACATACGGATCAATATTTAAGTTTTGATTCTAATCACCCGGCTCATGTCAAAAGGGGTATTGTTGGGTGTTTGTGGTCTAGAGCTAGGTCGTTGTCTAGCGATGCGGAAGTATTAGCGGCCGAGAAAAATCATCTTTTTGAATCTTTTGTGGCAAACGGTTACCCTGTGCGTATGTTAGATAGAATCTTGAATAGGAAGGAGGCGACGGAGCGTCGGACTATTCGTTTGGAAAACCCATTGAAAACCATTTGTTTGGACTACGTTCCTAATTTTTCGGAAAAAGTTCGTAGAATTCTGGGATCATTTAATATTAGAACAGTTTTTAAATCTCCTAACACTTTTAGAAGTCTTCTCTGTCAAACTAAACCGGTTGATCTTCAGCAGAATTCCAAGGAAATTGTCTATGCGCTCCCATGTCAGTGTCAAGAAGTGTATATAGGTGAAACAGGGAGGCCACTTGACATACGTATTAAAGAACATCGAGATAACGTAAAAAATCATAAAATTTCTACATCGTTAGTAGCTGAACATGCGTGGACTAACATGCATACTTTTGATTGGGATTCTGCTATAGAAGTATATAAAGAAAGTAACGCTAGGAAAAGAAAATTTATTGAGTCAGCGTTCATCACATGCGTGGATGAAGTTATTAGTCAGTCATCGTGTCATTTTGATGACGTATGGGTGGCTATGCTTCGTCCTGTGGTGAAGGCTCGGTTCAATTCGGCGCGAAAATCGGTTAGGTAGACGTCAGGCCATATATGGTCTTGGTATGTGGGCTCTTGGTGGGGGGCTGACGTCAGAGAAGCAGTAGTGGTATCGGAACTCGCCAGTCTCGCTTGACAAAGCCGGTCGAACGCATCGGCGAAATATTGCGGACTCTTTTTTTATTTTTATTTCTTGACAATACCAGTGTTTCTGTTCAAATATTTGTATTTTACTAAGTTGTTTCCTGGTATATTATCTTCTTCTTTGTGTTTATTAATAGTACACTCAGTTAAGTAAAAAATTAGTGGGTTTGATGATAGAGCTGTAAAAATTTCACCATATACGCAGCAAAACCAGCTGATCAACATAGGCTAAGGTGCATATCAAATTTTTTCATATTTGGGGGGAGGGGCAGGGGGGGGGGGTCAAAATTTGATTATCAATACTAAAATAAAAATGGTGGAGTTGGTGAAGAGTGTTCACAAAATACTCTTTAATACCACCATAGACATTGTATAGCCTTCGGTCTATGATACTACCTTATAATATTTGGCCTTTGTGCATGAAATTATTTACAATATTTTGGGTGGTAGGGGGGGGGGGGGGGGGGGGTGGACGAACGATATAAGTTGATTTTACTTTACTTGCCCCGTTGGCCCACATTAAATCAAGTGCTCCTCAAAAATGCTAAAAATTACCCCTTGCGCTCCTCTGGAGGCCAATTCTTGAGTTTTCACGTTTTGAAACCGAACTAAAAGTTTTGAAGGCCTAGTTGTCAACATTTTTACGTTTTAAACAATGAAAACGGAATGGTATTAAAATGTGAAAACTCAAGAATTGGCTTCCAGGGGTCTCATTCACGAAGCTAGTTTAGGTTAGATTAGCCGGTTAGCTGGTAGTGCTAGGTATAAGAAATAACATTGAACTCTCCTTGCTAAGCCTGTCAAAAAGTTTCATGACTTAGGCCCCAGGGGGGTTATTTCAAAGATTAGATTAATATGGTTTAACGGTGCGTCAACCACGAGGTTCTATTGTGCACATTATTTATACATTTAACTTAAGTTGATGATAAGTAGTGGACATGGGGAGGGGTCGATCTAACTGGCCAAATCCGGGGGAGTCTGAAACTGGTGTGAAAGCCAGTTCAGATGGGACCCGATTTCAGGGGGATCACCATCTCGAGGGGGGAAGCCGGCCCGAGGGGCCCTCGAATTTGGGGAGGGCATGGGACTAGGTCGACCCTGAACTGCACTTAGTTGGGACCAACACTTGTAATGTGAGGCAGCTCCTGAAGCCCCACCACCGCATCAAGGTAGCAGTCCATTGGTGAGGGGGTTGCTTCAAGCACGGATGTCAAACAACTAACAAGTAAAAGTGTAATGTGCCCAAAACTACTTTCAGATCATCTGCCGAAGGAGGGCGAGGGTTTCGTTCGGCTAGATCATTGTCTGTTAAATCTACTTTTTTCAACAAAATAAAAAACTTAAAAATTCCAAATGTTTCACCCTGAGATGATTCATACATAATAATAATAATCTTTCTCCCGGTTCCAAGAGTGATTCATACATAATTTATTATATAAATAAACTTAAAAACTGAAATCTTACTTGGTCATTTCAAGGACATCTTCTAGATAGTACTCTCGAACTGGAAATGTGAATCCTGGAATATTCAGCGAAGGGCAGTTCTCGTAGTACTGAGAGAACTGCTCAGAATTCAATGTAGCACTCATGAGGATGATCTTCAAATCTGGACGCTGCAAACATTCACACATTATTTGGTGATCAGTTTTCTTTGATAAAAAACTTGAAGAACTAATCTCACTTTTGGCACGATGTCTTTGAGCAATGTGATTATAAAATCACATGTGACATCTCGTTCATGTATCTCATCAAGAATAAGATGAGAAATGAATGTCAAACCAGGATCAAGAAGAATATATTGCAACATAATGCCTGTGGTGCAGAATACAATCGATCCCTGTTTGCGAGGCAGTTTCCTGAAAAAAAATTGATCTTTAATAAATTTTTTTTCCACAAAAATAGAAAGTATGTAGGTTATTATAACATTATGTGGTAATAGTGATTCCACTCCATTCAAAATGAAATATTTTTAAGATTTGATTATGACCTTAAATTGTCATCTTAACTAAGCGTCACCGATGTTGTTTGGAGTGGTAATGGATGAATTGGTGAGAGAGGTGGAACCGGAAGAGCATGTTGATACAAGAACTCTGATATATGCAGATGATGTGATGGTATGGGGTGAAACAGAAGAAGAATTGCAAGAAAAGGTAACAAGATGGGAGATGGTTGCTGATAAGTATGGGCTGGAAATAAGCAGAGAGATGAGTGAAATAATGGTAATGGAGAGGCAAAAGAAGACGAGGTGCCGTATCAAATTGAAAGGAGATGTGTTGAAAGAGAGAGAAGAGTTCAAATATCTGGGTAGCATATTGGTTAGTTTAGTGATGGAAAGGTGGATAAAGAGATTGAGAGAAGGGTGTCTACTGCAGAAAGATTTTATCAGAGTGTGAGGAAACTGTTGTGGAATGAGGATATGCCACTAAGATGTAAAGTATTACTCTACAAGACGTACTTTCTGCCGATATTAACATACGCATCAGTGACTTGGCCAATGGGATGTAAAAAGGAATTGAAATTGGAAGCGGCAGAAATGAAATTTCTCAGAAGTGTTGCAGGAGTTACAAAATTGGACAAGATAAGGAGTACAAAGATAAGGAAAGATTTGGAAGTGGAAACACTTAGTTTTAAACTGGGGAAGGAACGGTTGAGATGGTATGGGCGATTGCAAGGGATGGAACAAGGAAGAATTCCAAGAAGGGAGGCAGATCGAGCAGTGACTATAGGAAAGAAAAAGGCTGGGCGACCGAGAACAAAGTGGATGAGTGGAGTGGAAAGGGCTGCGGAAGAAAGAGGAGAAAATTGGAATGTGTTTAGAGACGAAAAATGGTGGGAGGATGTGGATAGATGGAAGGGGTTGGTTGAAAAAAGGGAGGATGAAGAAAAGAAAACAGCAATAGAGGAAGAGGAAGAAGACGACGAAGAGATGGAGATAGAGGAGGGGCGTCGGACCTGGCAAGTCGGCTCCAGACTAAGAAGTAGATGCCCAAGATAGTTGGTGGTTCGCCACCCCATGACCTAACATTGTGTTGGAATCTTGTATTGATAATTAAATTAAACTAAGCGATCCAAGCGGCATGAGAACTAAGAGGGCTGTACTGAAAGTAATGAATAAGTGGGTGTAGCTTGTTGATATAAGGACATAGGTACAGACTTCAAATTGTACATGGTGAAAGAGGAACTCTTCCTCTATACAAAGGTATGGAACAAAATTTTCCGAGATCACAAAAGATGCGATCGCGCAATCGTTGAACCCAACTCTCCAATAATATCCAGGAAAAAAATTGTGGGGCTGTACTACGCACACACAGTTTGACCAAAGACAATCAAAACATTGTTTGCGCAATCAAATCAAGTCCCCAAAGATTGTCTGGTTAAACTGAGAGGTAAGTCGAAGAGTGTAAGATTCTGTGTGTTTTGAATGGGAACTCATTGACAGGCCCAATCTCCCTAATGCCTGTGTTATTGCCAAACAGCAAGGCTAGGGCTCCCATCCGTACCGTTTTTGACGGGACAGTCCCTTCTTTTGAGGTAGTGTCCCGTTGTCCCCACAACATTAAAAAAAAACTGTATTTGTCCCGCTTTTCTAACAAGTCAAAAATCTCGCTCATTTTTATTCAAATGCACTCTAAATTATTAATTTATCCCTCATCTTTTGTACAAAACAAACTTAACCTCTTTGGAGACATTTAAAATAGGTAGGTAATAGTTATACATGATAATAATTAGTAGGTACCTATTCAAGAAAACAAAACTACGCACGTTCAATAAAAATAAACACAATTTATTTACTGTCAAAAGTGCGTAGAATTGCTCTAAATCATGTTATGAATTTCAAATTTTTCCCGGGGCTATGCGCCCCGGACCCGCATTTAGCTGGGGGGCCACCCCCCCCCCAGGCCCCCCCATTGTTGTCGCACGGGATTTTATATCTGGAATTTTTTTGTCCCGCTTTTTCACATTTAGATTATGGGAGCCCTAAGCAAGGCATAGGCTGATTTTTCAGACTAATATTGGAGAGTTGGGTAAACCATCGATCGCAGAAATGCATCTCTTAAGACTTAGACAATGTTGTGTAATACGTTGTATAGAGGAAGAGTTACTATATTATCATCACCATGTACAATTTTAAGTCTGTAGGTACATGTCAATTAAAAAGATAATTAGTAATTACTATACCTACTTTTCCGTTACTTTCAGTAAAACGCTTGTAGCTTTTATTAGATTTTTACCCCTTGTTGATGTATTTATTAAACATATTATAGTTGGTCATAATACATACTTTTTCAAATTTTCGCGCAAAATGTCATTTTGAATGAGAAATTTTAATGTTCAAACTTTGGCCGCTACAGCGCTGCGATCGGATGACAGTCTACACGCGATGCCTAGTTAAATTCATGAAGTGGGATCACTATTCAAAAGGCAGTGATTAGGATTCACTCCGACATACCTATCCAACCTAATTTGAAATCCAATACTCTCTTCTCCAAGAACTTCATCCCTCTCATCTGCTACACGCTGTGACACTGATGTAGCACTAATTCTACGTGGCTGAGTGCAGACAATGTGACATGTAGATCCCCGACCTTGCAGGATCAAATCATCCAAGATATACTGCCCTACTTGTGTTGTCTTACCTATACAATAAACAGAATCACTAGTAAGACGAGAGTTGCCACAAAGAGCAGTTGTTTGTAGAAGTAGTTTCTGTCACATTCTGATTAAACAGCTATGATTTATGTAAAGAATTTATCTTACCACATCCTGTTTCGCCACTGATAACTACTACTTGGTTCTTGTCAACCAAATCTAAAATCTGCCTTTGCATGGCATAGGAAGGAAGTTTGGTACGAAACTCCTTCATTTTTTTGTAGTGATCACTAGTTTTCATTTTCTTGGTCAATGCTTCCTTCAACTCTTGATCTAGCTTAGAATTCTGCTTTATTGATGGCTCCTTCGATAAGGCATCAGTAAGGTTAGACTCCATACTTCCAGTAATATTTTTGATGAACTTACGTTTGAACACACTATCTTCGATATGGTTATACTTATTAGTAGGACCAATCATAGTATCATCACAATCACTCCGATCAGATAGAGGTTCCTTTTTCACATCAGTTTCTAACATCTTGAGATTCTAGAACAATAAAAAAGAGAGCATGAATATCCTGAGGTAGTATATTAATTT
This sequence comes from Leuctra nigra, assembly GCA_934045905.1. Taxonomy (NCBI): domain Eukaryota; kingdom Metazoa; phylum Arthropoda; class Insecta; order Plecoptera; family Leuctridae; genus Leuctra; species Leuctra nigra. The sequence continues at coordinate 7,595,813 of OW203761.1, forward strand.
CATTGGATAGTAGTTGAGTAGGTACTGCAAGTAGTTACCATGCCTGTCTTCTTGGTTGCCTGCTTTTTATTCTGAACAGGTATAAACTCATCAGTAGGTATGTCCAAGGGAGGTTTACCATGAGAGGAGCCACAGCTTCTATTAACTGACATCTCATCAATTTCAACTGAAGACAAACAATAAGTTAGTTTAGTCAGATTATTTTCACTCATAAATCAGTCCAACTATGTACCTACTGCTTCTATGATTTGAATAGTACCTAGATCCACTTTTATTCTAAATGTGTTCGCGACTGATCATTTATTCCGTATACACCCCTAGTTGAATAATATCTTACTTCATTCAATGTTGATTATTTAATAAGAGATTTTTTTCATTATTCAATCTTCCATATTGTAAAACATGTTATATAATTTTATATCATTTGATTGGTATTCTATTCTGTGTAATTTGCAATTTGCATTTGCTGAAAACAGTAAATAAAAAACTGAATAACAACTCTGAATGATTGAATGTGGCAGTAGATGTCTGCAGAGAATGTACAATAGGATATTTTCTACTGTAAGTTCAGTATGTAGCTAGAAGCTACTAGCTATAAACATTATGAATTAATAAAATTTAAATATTTTTGTCTTTATCTGGCCACTTGTGCCAATTAGAAATCTTGACAGACAAGGCATTTTCCACCAACTTGTAGTTCTAACAAAATCTATGGTTATGCTAAAAAAATAACACAGACGTAGAAAAAAGGAGGTTTAATAATAATTTCCTCTTTAAGAACATTTGTTTTTGTGCATTTTAAATAAATATAATTTTTTAATGATAATGCGATACACTATTGTTCGTAATTGAAGTCTTGAGTAATACACGACCCATATCTCTGGAAAAGTTGTTTGATTGTGGAGGTGGTGTGGTGAGTGGGGGGGGGGGGGGGGGGGGGGTGAAAGGAGAATGGCAGGGACTTATTACCACGGTTGTACTACTTGTCGATGTTAATTGAGTGAGAGTCTCCATTCGGCACTTTTGGACACTATCTTTTTTTTTTGTCTGGGGCTTAACGTCGCACTGTTCTGCAGCGAGGCTAATGGCGACGGATTTGGACACTATCTCTGCAGTTTGGTTTTCTTTTGTTTCCTTTCCCATCGCAAAAGGTCACATTGATTTTCCGATCGAGATAAAATTTTGCACACATACTAATCTTATTCTAACTAGTCTGCTATTCTTTTTGAGCGCTGTCCTCCGATTGGTTGAAAATTGAAATCGAAATGAAATGTTTCACAGTTTTTGAGGTCATCACAGCTATAGGGATACACATTACATTTTAGCTAAATCCTCTCATAGTTTTAAAATGGAAATAAATTTCTCCCGATTTGTTGAACAATTAAAATGACCAGGGGTGCGATCACATAAAATGATAACTGTCTTGTCACAGTGACAAGCACCCTAGAAGGCCACGAATAACATTGAGATGGGAAGCTTGTCACTGTGACAAGACACTATCATTATATGTAATCCCACCCCAGATCAACTTCAAATTTTGCATAGCTATTAAAACTATGTATACAATTTTCTCTTATTTTAAACATTTTCTGCTCAATTAGTCAAGAAAGTAGTATGCACTTAATAAATACCAACTGCAATGTGAAAAGATTTTCCTTGAGTGGGACTCGAACCCACGACCTTCCGATATCCAGTCAGATGCTCTACCAGCTGAGCTATCGAGGCAGTTCACAATGCAGCAGCTGTGTTCCAATATAAGCTGCGATAGCAACTTACCGATTTCGATAGTATGCACTTGTTGACATTTTTAACTCTTTGAGATAGATGTGTCAGAATTGTGATTGTATCAAAATGAATGAGTAGGTATTTTAAAGCAACTTTGATCTTATTTTCTTGATGTACAGGTAACCAGAGTGTATAGATGAATATTCTCAGTTTCAATAGACCAATTCAGAAGATAATATCTGGGTGGCTCTGGTTTCTAAATCACTTTGGTTTTCCAGGTAGGTATGCTGGTGTTTTTCAAGAAATTATGGGTTACAACAACAAGAATGCACATCTGGAAAATCATACATACTTACTGCATGTAAAATTCATTAGATTCCACAGCCATCGACTTAATTTTTGAATCGGTCTATTAAAAACAAGTACTTTTATGTTGAATGAGTGGATCGTATTTCAATTCAATATGGATGTACCTATATGTTTAAGTGCGTATGCCTTTGTGAGCCACCTTGGAAGTGTAATTATTAATTAAAAAGAGATTATCAAGAATGTAAACAAACCATCAGCCCACCAATCCACACTTGTCTTTGATTCTGTGCTCTCAGCATTATCAAAAACAGCTGTTTGATTCATTAGTGAAGCAATTGGAGCGTCGGAATCTGGCTTTGAATGAGACATTGGTTCAACCTTGATTTTCACTTCCCGATGGTCTCTGTAATTTGGAGATTCATGTAGCGTGTTTAAGCCCAGCATTCTGCTAATCTTTTGCTCCTTCATGGCATCAAGGCTTACAGTTTGAGGAGACTAGAAAGAAAAAAAGTAACACCAACTTGTTTACAACGAGAAAAACCAATATTGCACTGATTTTTTAACTGACTTTTGGAGTCTGGGAAAGAATGATGTTAAAAGACTGTGGAATATTCCACAATGGGCTTGTTTACGCAAAGCTCGCACAGATAGGGCGATGCAAAGCTAACTTTTTTTAAAAGTATTTTATTTCTAGATTCATTTACATGAATATAACAGAAATGTGAGTCTATAGTCTACAATAATACTACAATTACATACTAAATTGTCAATTACAACCTATACATTACATAATTAATTATAAATTACAAAATAACATAAATAACAAAAATTATAAATAAAAATAACTAATGGCGTTTTCGGCTGGCCGCACTGGGGCTGCACTAGGTTTGCACTGAAGAGACGTCACCATACAAAACTCAATGCACATTTCAAACTGAGTGCAAACCTAGTGCGGCCAGTCGAAAACGCCATAATTCAACAGAGGGAAAAACAGTGGAAAAAACTAAATGAACAATCAGCCAGTCATGTACACAAGAAAATTTGCACTCGGAAGGCAGTGATTTCGATTTTAAAAAGTTACCTACAGAACATTTAGGTACCCAAATATTTCAATAAGTGCTATCAAAAATATGTGTACCTTATCAATAAAAAAATGTAATTGGGAGTTAAAATAAGCAAATTAAGGCGAGTTTAAATATATTTTACGATTAATATATTCGTAAAATGAACAATAAATACCAAATATATTCGTATATTTAATACAAATAATATATTCGTAAAATGAACAATAAATACCAATAATTGATGAATTGATGATTCATGAACAATATATAGGTACAAGTTATGGTTGCCATCTTCTAAAGAGAATGAATGACCTCAAAGACAACAACTCTTTCCCACAAACCGATGATGACAATTTCAAATATTTAATAATACCTACCTACTAGTGTAAAAAATAGATATATTTAAACAGTACGTACTTAAATCAGTCGAGTTGCGGAAGGGCTTTGAATAAACAACAAAGTTATGTTGAAAAATATTCCAATTTAAAAAGTGGACGCAGAGGGGGAGAGGCAATAAATATACTTGTATCATTATTCGGACATTTTGAGAGCGTTTAAACGTTTACTAAACTACTCAGTTTTTCCCAGCCCTACTTCAGGCTTGAAGTGACTTAGGGGTGGGCGGGAGATAGTAGCTAGAGGGGGAAGAGTAAAAGCATTACAGCTGATTGCAGCATTCTGACGAACTGACATCAAAATAAATAACGAAACAACTGGTGTTCGGTATTCTTTGATACAGTTTTGAGTATTACAAATGTCAAAACTTTTTACGATTAAACGTTTACCAATAAACGCGAGCTTGACGGTTAAACGAATAATGTCCCACCCCTAATATCTACCAATTGAGGAAGCCTATGGTTAATAAAAAGTAATATTTTGGTTCTAGGTAATATTAATAGGGAAGATTCCTTAATTTTTCTTTAGATTAAATTAAAAACTATATGAAAAATAATAAATACCACCACTTGTTTCACTTTTCTAGTCCTTCGTTTTCTTTATTAAATCTCACATTAAAATATCTACTACCATTCAGGCGGGAAAATCAGTGTTTGTCAACATTACAAGTGACGTAGACAGCAATGTTATTTGCGACCAGAGCCATCATGATTAGGTATACATTGTGTTAATGTGATTATATACCAACATGTGACTTCAGTTGTCCCTTAGGCCGTTCTTGGCCTCAGTAAAATTCAGTAGTTTTATTCAGATTTAGAATGAATATTTTAGGTACTTACCATTTATCGCACGAGATTTTTTTATTTTATTATGGAGGTCAGAAATATGTAAATTTTTATAAATCCACGTTTTTATTACATTATAAATTCTAAGAATCTTCCCTATTTAACAAAACATGCCTTGCATGTTCCTGTAGAAGGACCTTATTTAATGTCTTTCAAGATCATTTAAAAGTTAGACTTACTATTGCTCTTGATGCTCTGCTGCTCTTATTTTTAAGGCTCAAATTCTTGTAATAAAGACCAATCTCCCTTCCTCTAAGCCCAGGTGGTCTTCGGGATGTGACTCTATCATCTCGACTTCCGCTGACATCACGATCCGTTCGTCGATAATACGATGAAGTGGAGCTGGACTTGGAATCCCAATCTGATCGCGAATGAAAGCGTGGTCTGCTTTCTCGAAATCCATCGTTGATGCTTTCTGATCTTCGAGCGCTGGAATGAGAGTCTTCTTCATCTAGAAGTGAAGTATCAGTAAACTGTATTACCTAGTGTGCTATCTACGTTTTCTTTTACCTAAATCAGGGATGGGTGCGTATACGTAAAACCTAAACATATTAGTAGGTATATTGAGAGTCTTCTTCATCTAGAGAAGTGAAGTAGCAGTAAACTGTACCCCATAAAAAACACTCCGTGTAAAAATACTAGCCAAGCACTTCAACTAAAAAAAAAAATAGAAGAAATCTAAAAATTCAGCACTGAAAAGTAGTGATATCAAAAAATTGGCCAAGTCAAAACTCTTCAAAAAATACTTGGCGCATCGTGCATATAAATAGTATAGAAGTAGGCCGGAAATCAATTATACTCATCTATACATATAATATCTATAATGCCCTTAAAAAAACAATGCGCCAAGTATTTTTTGAAAAGTTTTGACTTGGCCAAATTTTTGATATCACTACTTTTCAGTGCTGAATTTTTAGATTTCTTCTATTTTTTTTTTAGTTGAGATGCTTGGCTGGTATTTTTACACGGAGTGTTTTTTATGGGGGTATCACTCTTTTTTTCAGTTTATTATTACAACTTGTAACATATTGTGGCACCAAAGATTAGGTATAATTCTTTTAAAAAATAAGATTTTGTGATTTGGTTGCTTAGAAAAGTTGTGCTTGTTACTGTGTTTATGCTATAAATAATATGTTACGAAGTATAGCGAAAGTTTCGTTCCAATCGGTCCAGCCATTCTCGAGTTACGGCATCACTTCCGGTTTTCAAAATGGCGGTTGACATCACTGCCACCTAAAATTTGTATCTATAAATGTTATGTAACATTATAAGCCTTCTGAATATGTAGTTATTGATATAAGATATGATTTTAGTCAGATTTGTCATTTTTATGACGTCATTTCCGGTTTAGGTTATAGAACATTTCTTCTTCCACTATTGGTATTCCTTATAGATGACCTTCTAAATCGAATGGCGCTAATTTCGTTCTAATCGGTCCAGCCGTTTTTGATATAAGGCGTCAATTCCGGCTTAAAAATGGCGGCACAAAAAATTTATAAGAACAAAGGTATCATCAGACGCCAAAAGTGCACATGTGATAAAATTTTTAGATGGATCGGTTCAGCCGTTTAGGCTGTGGCGGTGATAGCAACGTTTCCTGATATCTGAATCATCATCATCATCATCATCAGATAGCTTTGAAAAGGGGTGTAATTTCACTGTTTTCACGGCCCTCTAGCTCGCAAACGGCAACACGTATTGTTCCTAAATTTGGTATATGTTGTCAGGTGGGCCATAGCTCGAAATTAAGTTCATTCGCAACAATGTGAGATTTTCCAATTTTAAGATCCGGTAGGCCGAAAATGCTAGGTTGTTGCTTACAGTAAAAGTGTTTGGTCTGCTCCTCAGTTTATTAGGCATTTATGGTATGTTGCGTGACTGTGAGTGTATAGTACGATTTGGCTGGGTGGAGCGACCGCTCCACTAGATTAGGTACTACCTAAAGCTTGATTTACATGGGTCAATGTATTGATCAATACATTGAATTCAAGAGTCTGTGCACATGAGCAGAGTCAGCAGAGTGACTCTGCTCATGTGCACAGACTCTTGAATTCAATGTATTGATCAATGCATTGACCCGTATAAATCAAGCTTAATATGCTTATCTAAAATTTCTTTTACCTAAATCAGGGATGGGTGCCTCTAAAATAAAAATTTAATTGTATTTTCAAAGATTTTTATGTGCCTAGATTTCATAGAAATCCGTTCATTAGTTAAAAACTAGAAATGGGTAATGCAATATTTTCGATAGGTACTTCGATACTTATTACTTTTTTAGTTGAAATTTTGAATTGTGGCCGTTTTCCCGCCATTGGTGCTCATTGGCATCACGTCAGTGATCTGTATGACCATTGGCAGATGCCTCAACCAATCAGAGCCAAGGTTGCAAGTGACATAATCTCCAAAAAAATCTCTAGTTTTGTGAATTTTGATTGAATTGAGACTTTGGTGGACAGGAACTACAGAAATATAAAGAAACAAAAGTATCGGCGATACTATCGGTATCGCTAATCATAAAGTGAGTATCGGTATCGGTGAAAAAGTGGTATCGACCCATCTCTATTAAAAACTTAAAATTATAAATAATTTATTAGAGTAGGTATGTGATTTTTTAAATTTACACCAAGGTTGGGGACAGGCTTAGTTAAACCCCGTTTAGCATTGCCAGGTATAGGCCGGCCCATGCAAGCGCGGGTTCAACTTAGCCCGTCACCAACAATAGAACAATATTTTAGGTATTTTTGAAATTTTTTGACAATTTGCAGACTAATATGTAATTTTCTTCAAAAGTAATTGTCATTTTAAGGACAATTTATTCTAAAATCTTGAAATATTTGCAAATTTATGCCACTAATTTAAATTATTTTATCACTGTTACATATCTTGATCCAGTTCCAAGGCCTGTAGAGCAGAGACTTGCAAAGGCACATCAAAACGCATGCAATAAGAAGGCTTGCTTATCAACGTGTTGCACAGAGCGTTTTCCTAAGGTTGGTGACGGGCAAAGATGGCCCCATTTTAGCATTGCCAGGTATAGGGCGGCCCATGCTGTACATCTTTGCCTGTCACTGACCATAGTTGTATGATAGGTATGATGTATTGTTTCATCAGTAATTTGTATTTAAAATACAACGAATTCTAAGCACAATGGCTGGAGCCCTGAGGCTCCAGTGGTTCCACTACCCCTGATTCCACTTTCATGAACTTGAACTTACACTTCTTATACTATCTATTCTTTTAAAAAGTTGATAATGTTTTAAAGTGAACTGAACTTTTAAAACTAACTACATAAAGACAGTGTTTATTTTCACCATGTGGCGTGTGGTGAAAAAAGCGCTACTTGCATTACTTTCACCATACGGGGTAAATAACATAGGGTTATTTTCACCATGTATGAGGCCTGTATTTTTACAAAATTGGAATTGATAAAACTTACAAGGTTTACAATCAACTTTATTCAACACTAAAAGTTGCAATACGCCACCTCTAGAGTAAAAAATTTAACATAATATCCCCTCCAAGTAAGCCTTCAGTACTCACAGCACAGTACGCATGAGGGCAAGTCACTTTCATGTCAATCGTATAACAAGTTTGCAATAAAAGTTATAACTACATCGCGAAACAATATCGCGAAATTGATGAGTACCTACCTTAGTGTCAACGATCAAATACAATCGGCATATTTCATTACAGCACACATTTATTAACAAATTCTTGCGAGAACTGATGCCTATCCATCAAAAACACTACCTATTTGACAGATTGCAATTGTTTTTATCAATTCAATTGTTTGTTTGGCCTTCTGAACGACCTCGTCTAAAAACTTTTTCTTGATGCCTCGTTCAAAACAATTGCAATCTGTCAAATGCTGCTTTTGGTGAATAGACATCTCGTTTTCACAAGAATTTGAATGAATGTGTGCTGTAATGAAATATGTCGATTATATTCGATTGTTGACACTGCAAGGTAAGCATTAATTTCTGTTATTTCGCGATGTAATTACCTTTAACTTTTACTGAACTCGTTACGATTGACATGTAAGTGACTTGCCCGCATGAGTACTGAGACTGCATACTCGCGTGAGTGAGCCATCTTACTGATATTACTTGTTGACGTCCTAGAGCGTTTGCGTCCTGAAGGCGTACGTTTCAAGACTTGGCCTCCTGTACCTACCTTTAAAAGTGACCTTCTCCAATTTTGTATTGGAGAAGTATGTATATATACCTATATAGTATTTATATAGTATTTGTATATATTCAATTTTGTTTTGTAATTTTGTATTTGTATCTCCAATTTTGTATCGATTTTGTATTTGATACGAAAAGTACACGTACCTACTTTTAGTATCGAATACAAAATTGGAGAAGGTCACTTTTAAAAGTAGGTACAGGAGGCCAAGTCTTGAAATATACGCCTTCGGGACGCAAACGCTCTAGGACGTCAACAAGTCCCATTTACTGTAAGAATGATGACCTTGAAATCTACCTTTAACTGTTTCCTTTAGCTTAATTTTGAATAAGGTTATAATGACTGAATAACATCTCCATCTGTAATTATAATTATTGTTAATAAATTGTTTGCAATAGATTGCTGGATGCCAATCAAATAAGTGGCTCAAATTAATGTTTCAATGTCGATCACTTACAGTAAATGGGACTTTATGACGTCCTAGAGCGTTTGCGTCCTGAAAGCGTAAGTTTCAAGACTTGGCCTCCAGGACAAGGTAGGTACTGAAAAGTGCTAGTTCATTCACGCACATTGATTTCACGTTGTGACATGTGTCTGTTGATTAGAATGAAGGAAATAGTTAGGTTGTAATTGTTAAATTAGGTAATAATTATTTGAATTAGATAATGGCTGTTGCTGTAGGTACAACATAACTACGAAACAAATTAACAAAATACCTAAAGAGAATGACTAGACGAACTTGACACTAAATGATGTTCATTTCAAGAAATATAGTACCTAGGTACCTAATAAACGTTAGACATTAAAAAAATTATTCAGATTGGGCTGTCTAGTACCCAGAACACACTGTATTGATAACATCATTCACAAAATTAATTTTGTTCAAATTAAGAATGGGTATGTTCGTTAAGGATATTACAGCAGCTCGGCGGCGAGAGTTTGTTCGCGTCTGAGCGTGAAACCAATGTTATAAATTGCTCGTTCATGAAAAATATTCGTCATAACAAAGTTCAAATAGGTTCAAATAACGCCAAACATATTAAGGAAGACAGTGCACCTTCTTAATTGCAGATATTCATTTCCGTTTAAAAGTTACGAATTAAATTTGAAAAAGTTTAGACATAGTTTTATGGCAATACTGTTCAACATAGCGAGATGCTTTTACAAGCATGATGAAGATCATACAACCACCGAAAAAGTTACAAGAGGAAATTATTTAAAAAAAATCCTCTGAGAAACAGCAAGCGTTCTAGTGAAAATTTCGTATTTTTGACGGAAAATTCGCTGACTGATATCGGCGCTCTGAATCGGTAGCGGTCAGATAGTGAAGTTTGAAAACCTGTAACAGCCCGGGGCATGGAGACAAGTATTGCTCGATATCTACCCCGCAATCAAAACAAATCACAATCACTCACAAATGCGGTAGTTAGGCATATTCATTAGGACCTTGTGTCGGGACGTGGATTCCCAGGACACTGTATATTTATTTTACTTTTTATTTAAATCATTATAATAATTATTTTAAATAATTCATAAAATATATCTTATTTGATAGTAATCAACGAAGTTTCTAACGTCAGCCAGTTTAATTTAGTTGAACATTAATTTGAACTATTTTAAAACTTGAATTCGAACTTAATTTTATGAACTAATATTTTTCTTTCGAATTTTATTGTCTGTCAGGTTTCACTTTGGCGTTTTCCACTGGCTGCACGCACTATGTTTGCACTGAAATGACGTCACCATACAATACAATACTCAATACAGATTTTAAAATGGTTTATAGTTAACTGAAAATGTGTGCATTTTTGATATAATTATTGGTAATATCCAGTAACAACGATAAATTTCCTAAAATTATATGAATTTGACATTTTCTTGAAAACATGGTGCTTTGTTTGATTAAAATATATTTACTTATTGATAAAACTTCCATAACACAAACTGTCCTTACATTTTCAACCAATTCATATTCAACTTATTGAGAATGTTTTTTGTTTTATTGTTTAAAATTGTATTTCAAATTATTATATGAAATTTACGAAAACGTATTTTTTAATACGCTCATACAACAAAGCAGACAGGGGCGGATTACCCATTAGGCTAGTTAGGCTATAACCTAGGGGCGCGGGCGCCGCAGTGTCAAATAAATGCCAAATTATGATAAAAAATATGAAATCAAAAACAAACTATCAATACAAAGTAGGTAATCTGAAAATATGGTAACTTGTGTCAAGATAATTACTGCATAGTCTTTTTAATAGAATGGGTGATATGGAGATCTCCCCCCTTTGCAAATGGTATGGTTCCTATAACTTGAGGTGACTTGGATATAAAAAGGCGCCATTTCCTCGCTCAAGATTCAATCAAAAAGTGTATACATTCTAAAAAAATACATGTGGGGCGTGTGTTGCCTTCTCAGTTATAATGCCTTCATCCTCGCGGGTTTGATACCCCATTTTAGGCACTTTCTGTGATAACAGCGTCGTTAGGTACATGATTTTAAGAGAAAAGAGCATCAATTAAAATTCCAAGATTCATTATAAAAGTGTTCAAAAATCCAAAGGAGGCCCTGCGGGGCAAGTTGAGGGCTATTGAAATAGACATTGTTGAATTGTTTCCATTTGGGGGGGGGGGGGGGGGGGGGGGGGGCGCATCTGGTGATTAGCCTAGGGGCGCCAAACAGTTTAATCCGGCCCTGAAAGCAGAGTTGTTTCATCATCAAGATACCCTGACAAATTGAGCAAAGCGCTTCTCATTGAGGACGGCAGTTCAATTTTTGTCGTGAGCATTGTTCCCGATTAGGTTCCTCGGGAATATCAGCAAGTTTAGTACATTATGATGTCAATGAAATATTCTCGCACTCTTGAAGCATAAGGGGCGAAACACACGGGGCAACTTTTAATCGCTCAGTCGCGCGATTTTGCGCCCTGGGGAGTTTAAGACGCCCGTCTTTTGCGCGTCTCGTGTGTTTGCTCCCATAAGACTCAATGCTACCTAACTGCAGCGTCTTTTTGTCGCCGCGACTGAGCGACTGAAAATCGCCTCGTGTGTTTGCAGCCTAAAGCAACCAAGCTCCTACAGCATCCCAAATCCCCCTTCAACGATTCTCTCGCCATGTAAACACAATGTTTATTAAATTTTGCCCCGTTAGTGAATTATGGCATGTTAATAATTCAGGGAGCAGTTATACTTTATATTCAATTCATTTTAATTGTAAGACACTTGCAATAAAAAATCTTTTTTCTGTCGCCAATATTAGTAAGCTAATTCTAGTTGATTGCTTCTCTCTTGACGGCTGTGCCAATAAAAAAGTGAAGTTGTGATAAAGTTTAAGTTGTGAAATGTATAAAAACACAAAATATGACCACGCCAAAGAAACAAAAGTAGACGCTCGCCCATTAATTAATTAATTCATTTAGTAGACACATAATTGCTAGGTATATGAATTTTTTCTGTCGTCAATAATAGTAAGTTAATTCTAAGACAGCGTACAATCTATTATTACGGTTGCGATAAAACACTTAGGCATGTTTGTTTCACACATTCATTCATTCCTTCATTCGTCACAACACAATGATGTTGTTTGTTGTTACTACTGATGGCAAAGGTCACGTAATTGCTCGACAGGTATAGATGTTTGATGCGATAAGGCAGACGACTCACTCCACTATTAATCCCCCTATTAATCCCTATTAATCCGCAGCCTGGGGCTAAATCTCCTCTTTTTCATGTTTAAAAGTCATGTTCATATTTCGCGGTCGAAAACGGATGTACTACCATCTACTGAGCCAGAACGTTACTACTAGACCTGTCATAATATCCTTAAAGCCATGAAATTCAGCAAAATTTAACAGTCAGTTTTGGGTTATTAATTACAATACAGCCTCATGCTCAAAAGTATTTCTAGATTTATTGACGCAAGTGCCCAGAGTCTACTGGATTCCGTCCATAAGATAATTAGCACACGGTCTTGTGGTGTTGAGGACTGACATCCGCAAATATCTACTTGCGGAAGCAATTCCTACACAGTGAAAATAACCAAATACGTTATTTAGAACTGCGTTCCTATACAAGGCTGCAAACACACGGGCGTCTTTTAGTCGCTCAGTCGCGGATTTTTTGCCCTGAGGGGTTTTAGTCGCGCGTCATTTGCGCATCCCGTGTATTCGCTCCCATAAGACTCAATGTTACCTAATCTGCTCAGCGACTCGCCGGCGTAAAATCGCCGCGACTGAGCGACTAAAAGTCGCCCCATGTGTTTGCAGCCTAAATGTATGAGCATTAGTAATAGGTAGTAGTACTTACCTCTACTACGACTGTCGCGCCAGTTTTGACCTCTACTGCGCCATGCCATATCCACTTAACATTTGCTGAAGGAATGGGATGTGTGTACCTAGTACTAGGTCCTATTGTGTTGTGTTGTAGGTAGGTAAGAGTAGGTAGTACCTAGAGAGTAGGAGATAGGAGAATTACAGTATTACCTATATTCCACACGATTCCTAGGTAGGACCTAGGTATGTAGGTAGCACTTTAACCTATTGTCAATATATAATGCCAAAAAAGTGGTAGGTAGGTTGGTAGAGGGAGTGCCTGCTGTCTACTGCTGTATACAAATACAAATTGTTCAAGTTTTACTTCTAAGATCAGTTTGACAGTTCCAAGGTGAGAGAAACGAGACTGACCAAAAGACTGACGCTGAAGAACAATAGAAGAATCACTACACTTGAAGAACGAAGGGTCAGTCGAAGTTGTCAACATCAGAGGTTACACCGTTGGCGTTACTTTCTAAAAAGAACGTGACAAAATATAATATCCCCCATTCGTTCGTTATATCGAATACCTATTTTGCGTTTACAGATTTGTCATTGGCGGCGATGCAACAGGAGCGTTCGTTGCCAGCCTGACGATTGTTTTGTTTTGCTGGAGAAATCAAGAAGGCCGTGCGTGTTCTCCGTGTGGTTACGGGTTTGTTACGTTCTCAAATAATATCAAATCTTATAAGTTATATAAAATAGTGGAGAAACATCAACATCACATCACCTAATATAATGTCTAACAAATTTGAAGCGTGAGTAATTGTTAACTTACCCTACCTAGATCTAGCCTGGTGTAGGCTATAGGTAGATAGTAGGTGGTAGGTAGGTAGTACCTACCTACCTACCTAGGCACTAGGTACCTACCTAGTTAGGTAGGTAGGTACCTACAGCCTCATGCTGAAAAGAAGTTGCGTCCGCAAGTAAATATTTGCGGGTGTCAGTCCTCAACACCACAAGACCGTGAGCTAATAATCTTATGGACCGAATCCAGTAGACTCTGGACACTTGCGTCGATAAATGTGGAAATTCTTTTGAGCATGAGGTTGTAGCCGTAGACCGTAGGTAGGTACTTGTAGCTGCTAGGTACTACCTATACCCCTACTTTGCATGCTGCAGCTTACCTAGGTAGTTACCTACCTAGGTACTAGGTATGAGGTTGTTAAAATCAAGATACTTCTTAATGTGAGGTTAGGGTTATAGGTACAAAAAGATATCGCAGTATATATTCGTTCGGAAAATACGTACGAATAATCTGTGCTTATTCGTACGGAAAATGCTCCCATTGGTTGATCATCCCTGACGTCTCTACTACAGATTATACGTACGAATAGTGCCCATTTAATCATACGGAAAAACACCCCATGATGTTATGAAAAACTTATGAAAAACACCCAACATTTATTCCACGTTGGTCATTATTATAATAAAATGCATTATGCCAAGTGCCATAAAGAAGAGAGGACGGCCAAAGGGAAGTGATTTAACTGTGATTGGTTTAACCTCCCAAAAAAACATAGGCACAAACCATGGTTCGGCACAAACTAAAGCCATTCAAGAAATTGTCTGAGGGTGAAAAACAATACATTGTGCTAAAATGGTTCGTAGACCACAACATTGCCCATCAGGCACTAGCAAGTACCTAATAAAATAATTGAAGAAGAGGATATTGAAACTTCAAATTGGTGAGCTTCCTATAGATGAGCAAGTAAACTTAAGAAGTTCCTAATACCTGACGCGTGGATACAAGCTGATAAAATAATCATAATAATACCTTCTTTTCACTACCTACATGATTCCAATTTCACTTTCCTTTGCTCTAACTCTATGCTCTTACTGATCAAAACTGCATATTGTTTTTCCGTATGATAGGGTTGGGCGAACCTCATTTTTTTTCGAACCGAACCTCGAACCGAACCTTTTCAAAAGGTTCGAAATTTCGAACCTTGAACGAACCGAACCTTTTTTTTCAGAAAATGATGTTTTCCAGATAATGTAGTAAAGATAAGCGCGTAAGCACCAGTTACCATTCTCCCCCCTCCCTCTCGCAAGTCAAGTGGCTAGACACTTGAAAACAGCTGTTTGATGGGGTGTTTGTTTACGCAAATATTATTTCTTGACATAATACCATTGACATAATAGGAACAAAAACGCGAAATATACTGCTCGAAATTTTAATACATTTCAGTATATTCCAATATTCTTCAAAAATTATCTCGCCAATCGTCATACTGTTTTTTATTTTGCATTGGGTTACAATGAAGTTTGGAAAGCTCAAATATACACCATTATTTTTTAACTTATGCGTGATATCTTCCCTTCATTTAGATCGCGAATGGTGTTCTCAATGACCACTATTATATTTTATTCAATAACCATGAACATACAATATCATATAAATAAAATAAAATATGATGTCAAGTCATTTGCCATCTGATAACTTCTTATTGCGAGTTCACAGACCTTTCAACAGAGAAAAACAAAACAATCCTCCCTTACGCAGGCAAGGGTCAGGTTCAGGTACCTGCTGGCAAGCAGCTGCACTCTGCAGGACCCAAAAGTACACTCTGTTCCAAAAGTACAACACAGTTTAGATCGCAACAATCATTATTTCATTTTAATACTTCGAAAATTTTTCTCAACAAGGGAATTACCTGGACTTCTAAACTGAAATCAATGCTTCTTTTCTAGTTGGTACCAAATAGCACTTCGAAATTGCGTCTTATGAAAAATTCGGTTCAAGATTTATTTTAACATGAAACACCCTATAGTGTGACAGGATTTGAGTTTACTTTGATTTATGATGATTTCGGCTTACAGGGGTTCGATTTACCCAGGTTTTACCATTTTACTGCACCACTAAAGACAAGAGGCCAACATTAGACAAATAGTGACAAGATATTGGTTGCATTGTTTGAATGAAAAAGGGCGGGAAAAAAAGGCGGGAGGTTCGAAAAAGGTTCAAAAACGAACCTTAGGGGTTCGTTTTTTGAACCAAGCTAGCCGGTTCGGTTCGGTTCGAAAACGAACCGGTTCGCCCAACCCTACCGTATGATTAAATGGGCACTTATTCGTACGTATAATCTGTAGTAGTGACGTCAGGGATGAACAACCAAAGAGAGCATTTTCCGTACGAATAAGCACAGATTATTCGTACGTATTTTCCGTACGAATATACACAGCGAAAAGATATACTACCTCACTGTTCCTTGCCTGCTCGTACCTGCTCTGATCACGTGAAGGCCCTTCGTTTGTTTTCAAGCAATTTCGAACAGCTTGCTTTTGGCCGTTTGTTTACCATTGAACAGGATCTGCTCAGGAGGCCAATTCTTGAGCTTTTATGTTTTGAAACCGTCTCTCTTTAAAACGTATAAAATGTGACAACTACTAGGCCATAACTGTCAACTTTTACAAGTTATTATACAATGCAAATGTAAACGGATTCGGTAATTATAGACGAGATCTCCACACGGCTTAAATCCTGATCCAGCTAGAAATGAAGGAAGAAAACTACAGAATGTCTGACGATTTAATATTCCTCGTTCATCTCATTGTGAAAGATCATGATCTTTTATTTGGTAAATGAAGGAAGATGACACACATAAGTTTAATTGTAGGCTACTTCATATTATACCTGATCAGGTTTTAGCCGTGCAGACATATCGTCTATAATTACGGATTCAAAACGTTTATTCTCAAGAATTAGCCCCCCATATGGCAGAGGAGAGAGCAGGGCCGGTTTTAGGGGTATGCGACCTGTGCCCCTGCACAGGGCGCCAAGCTCGAGGGGGTGTCCGCAACAACAGTTTACAATGTTTAATTCGTCAAATATTAATCAAAAGTTTTGTAATCCTTAATTGAAATGTACAAGTTATATTATTGCCTATTGTAATCCAATCAGTATATATTTATATGCTAAAAAGGCGTCAAATGCAATCTAGAAGCCCAAAATTTTTCCAGGGCTATGCGCCCCGGACCCGCATTGTGCTAAGGGCCCTCCCCCCCAGACCCCCCATTGTACTCGTGGGCAACCTCGATTCGACGAATTTCATCTCTGAAGTTGGTTTGAAGGGGGGGGGAGGGGAGGGGCAATTGTTATCTTGGCACAGGGCACCAAACTGCCTAAAACTGGCCCTGGGAGAGTTTTACACCGTATTCTCGGCTGGTCTAAAATCCCGTGCAGTTCCCGTACTTCTCTCGCACACATGGGAAGTCCTACCTACTACAAAGGTTTTGATGTCAATTATGTTGATACCTACGAAATATTATAACTAGGTAAGATAGTAAAGTGGTGGCATCTTAGTACTAGCACCCAAACAGAAATGGCCTGTCACCTGCTACCAACGCAAGCAACTTCCAATGTTGCACGGGCCTGAAACTGGCATAACCCAGTGTTGCTCTAAGTTGCTCTTGAACTCACATTAACTGGCACTGAATATGCCAAATTGTTAAATTTGGTTCAAATAATTTACTTTTAGATTGAAAAGCAGTGATGACAGCGGAGAGGACGAGATAAGTAATAAGGACCTTTTATCGGACAAGGAATCACTGGTGAGTCCCTTTGCCATTAAAATACAGTCAACAGGATTATGAAGTCTTATTATTTGTACTTAGGGGAGGAGAGGGCACCATTGGACAAGGTCATTTTGAGTTTGAAAACAGTGCTGAAAAAATCTGAAATAGGTAATTTGGAGATGTTGACTAAACTGATCTATACTACCTGTCTTGAAAATTTCAGCCCTTTGATAGCTTTTATTTTCAAGTTACGTGACATCGGTCATAGGCGTGCGCAGGAGAAATCATTAGGGGGGGCCAACACGGGCGCCAACAGGAATAATGACAAGTGAAAAAATTGCTACGGGTCAAGGGGGTGTGGGGGGCACGCCCCCCACCTCGCCCCGCAGGGCGTTTTTTGGATTTTTGAACTTTGAAATCAATTTTGGGACGTTCTGAGGAGTATTTTGTTACTTTTTTTTTTAATTTTACCTACGTTTTCACTACAATAAGGTGCCCCAAAACCTAGCCCGGCAAAGTGTTTTGTAGTTTTTTGGCCCTTCAAAATGAATTTGAGACGTTTTGAAGTGCACTTTGTTCACATACCTAATGCAACTATACATGTTAAACACCACAAAACTTAATTTTTTCACGACATATAAATACAAATTGTGCTGAAAGGGGGTTCGGGGGCGGAGCCCCCGAGAAAATATTTTCTGAAGGTACATATTAGAGCAATTTTGAGGCATATTAAAAATAAATAATTTGTAGGGGAAAAACCTGGAAATTCATGAAAAAATCGTATTTTTGGAAGGGAACCAATCCTGGCAGCTGTCTCTTTAAGTTACGAGGTTCTGTTTGAAATTATATCAGTTGTTATTGGAAATACAAGCTGATAGTGACCATTTGTTATGCAAAAGGTTCAGATTATGGGTTGCAAGTCTACTTTCCTTGTCTGTGATAGGTACCTATCTTACTTTTTACCTGCATAACTTGTGTTTATTACATTACATCCTAGGTAAGGTGCCGGTACCAGTGCGCGAACACTCTAATTTTAAATGCTTGGAATTAGGAAATAAGGAAGATTTCCTATAGTACCTTACTTATGTATAGAAAAAAATCAAAATATCAAAATTCATATTTTTTCTAAGATGAGATAGGTACACTCGACAATTCATAAAACGGTATTTGAAAGAAATGGATTGTCTGAAAAAAATGTGATGGCATCATCTGATGAAGTCTATATTTACTCGTCATCTACCTCTAGTAGGTGAGCTCTGATTTTATTGATAATAACAAGGATTGATTGTCAATGAACCTGACCAGTAGCCAATCTGTTTCGTTCAAATACCGTTTTATGAATTGTCGAGTGTACCTACATCTTATTTTAAATAAGATGCATTTTCATTGTTTGAAGGTTTCCTATAGAGTAAGTAGTAAGGCATAGGAAACCTTCAAACAATGAAAGAGCATCTTATTTCTTAATTTCAAACATTTGAAATTATACTGTCTGCGCACTGGTACCGGCACCCTACCAACTTACCTACCTTCCTTGTACAATGGAAAATAAATTGAAACTTGTTATCGAAAAAAGGATCAACAATTATTGATATTATGAATTTTTTGAAATTTCAATTGAAAATGCCTAGTTGTTAGCAAAAAGTCACATTAAGATATTTTACTAACATTTAAATGCAAAATTTGCAGGCACCACTGGTTGTTCCTCCAGGCGAACATAAACTTCAGTTCCCATACTGGATGTGGTTCAGCCGGCGCTCACCAGGAAAACAAGCATCCGTTCAAAACTACGATCAAAATTTAAAATTGATTGGTCGTTTTGCTTCCGTGGAACAATTTTGGTCTCACTATTGTCATTTGGCTAAGCCATCAGATCTTCAAAGTCACAGTGATTTTCATCTCTTCAAAATTGGCATTAAACCTATGTGGGAGGATGAAGCAAATCAAAGAGGTGGGAAGTGGATTGTAAGACTTCGAAAAGGACTTGCTTCTCGCTGTTGGGAGAATCTTGTTCTTGCTATGCTTGGGGAGCAGTTTATGGTGGGAGAAGAAATTTGTGGTGCTGTTGTGTCGATTCGCTTTCAGGTAATTTTCTACAAAATTTATTAAAATTTTGCCGTCATTTTTATTTATTCAAATCAAGTGACATCGTAGATAATAATGTATGTACCCTTTCCTCTTTCTAGGAAGATATTATTTCAGTTTGGAACAAATCTGCCTCGGACACTTCTACAACTGCTCGAATTCGAGACACACTAAGACGAGTCTTAAATTTACCGCCCAACACAATTATGGAATACAAGACACATACGGATAGTCTCAAGTATGTTTGTTTTGATATATATTATGTAACACTATCAATCATGTGAAAATACTTAGAATTGGAGAGAATATAGATGACACTCACTCAAGTTCTGTTCCATAACCATAAGGGTTGGTCAAGTTTATGATGGTCAAACACCAAATATACTAATTACTAATTAGTGTCAGTGTCAGTTTCCATGATTATTCCTAACAGTAACATTAGTGTTAGTGAACAGTTATGAACAATTACCTACCTAGATGCTGAAATGGCCAAGGGGACAAGTATGGGAAGATTTAATGCTTTTTACACGTTTTTCCAAATATATAATGGAGTTCTGAGTTTTGGATATGTAGGTTTGTTAAAGATATGTAGCACATTTGTTTGTAGCGTAAACCTAAAAAAAAAAAAAATCGTACAATTGTGTATGAACGTTTTTTTACATTGATTAGGTACTTCCATTATTTAAATTTTTTGATCCATTTTCTTAATTTCAAAATTTATTTGCCAACAATATAAGAACTAATATTAGATATGTGAGGTTTACATAATGTAGGATACTGACCTATCTATTATGGTAAAAAAATCAGAATGCTATCTCGGCCTGTTTCGGAGTTACCATGTTCCGAAATTGAAAAAAATTGGTTTGTAGCAAATCGCTGTGGAAGCTCACTAGTTTGCTGAGCCTGAAAGTATGCTAAAATAAAGGTTTTAAGTCTGTCGTCAGCCAAAGAATAATATATATAACACATAGCTACATATTTGGCATTTCGCATGTACATATTAAAAACAAACCAAACCAAATTTTAAAAATGTTTTAAAACATCACAAAATTATGTCTTTCCTTACTTGTCCCATTAAGGCCCGGTTGTACCAAGTCCTGATAAAGTTAGCGGTAGGATTTATCAGCTGAAACCATGGCAACAGCCAATGAAACACAGCCAACTAGACCGCTCAAGTCCACTTTAGGCTAAAGTGAACTTTATCTTAATTATCGGGACATCGTACAGCCTAAAGCTGGGTTCCCATACTTCGCATTGAATTCCCTTCAATTTCGGTTCGCTTTCGCAAAATGGCTACCTTTTAACAAAGGAAATCGTCCACGTTTACATTGGCATGTTCGCGTGTTTTGGTTTCGTTAAAGTTGAGCCAATTTTAACTTTGATGAAACCGAAAAGAAACCGAAACACGCGAATATGGGAATGTAAACATGGACGATTTCCTTTGTTAAAAGGTAGCCATTTTGCGAAAGCGAAGCGAACCGGAAGCGAATTCGATGCGAAGTATGGGAACCCAGCTTAAGTAATTCTTCCATGGACGATGTTTTCAACATGATGTGACTCAGAGACACAATGAGACCTGTACGTCACTACAGACAGAAAAAAGAACTTAGTAGGCCCTTGCCAAAAGAGCAAAAAGGAGACGCTTGTTTCATTATTAATATTAACATGTAGATAAGCGAAAATATCTGTAACATCAAACATCATATTTAACAAGGATTTAATATCATTTTTCTCGATTCTGTTGATTTACGCCTTGTCATATTGTGGCCAGAAGCTAATCCTCAAACTGTGAATGAATAACCAAAGCTTCATACTTTTCACAGAGACAACTCAAGTTTCCGGAACACTGATGTTTTTGCGAGGTAGCCATGAAAGTCATCCAATCACCAGGGACGCGATGTATGGACATTGTTGACCAGGACATGACAAGGCAAGGAATCAAGGATGTGGCCTCATGCAATGAAAGCTGTTATGAAGTTAGTATGCACTGTAAATGAAATCATACATCTAATGCTGATGTGAATTTAAATCGACCATTTGTTTTATTTATAATAAATCTGTATGAAAATATAATATGCAACATAACAAATGTGTCATTTACACTATACACTTTAAACCTTTGAAAGTAAAATTCTCGATGTATACACCATTCACTTGTAACGGCAAATTCTACCTGGATTTAATAATTCAAAAAAATATTTTAATATGGCCGCAACAAGTGATCGGTGTGTAATCGAGAATTTTGATGACATATTCGAGTTCCTCATAGTCGATTTAGTGTAAAAGATGGTGTTGCAATGCCATATTGTTGACATATTTTGTTCATCATAGTACTTCAAATAGGCAAGATAGGTAAAAATGGCCGCCACGGGTGACCTAGGTGAGATACGATGTGCCTCCTGGTCTTAAAATGATTGTTTACGCGTCTAGTATATGTGGTTAAAATATTGTGTTTTTCTACCAAAATCCAAAATTGTTTCATTTCGCCACCCACCAGGACTAAATAATCGCTCCAACAAATGTAAAATGTTTCCCAAAATTATTCTTTTACAGCCAAAGTATTGCTCTGACAAAATTTTTTGTTTTGAAACGTTGTGCGTATTGACTAAATTCCATTTTAGAAACATATCGAGTTCACCAAAATACATAAACAAATTTAAAAATGGCCGCCACAGAGTCTCAGCACTTTTTTTGCAGATTGTCTCCCCTTCTTAAATGACTTCTAATGGACCAATAAACATGTAGTGCCAAGTGGCTCCTTATCACAATTTGCAGGATTCCTTCTATAACCAGTTTGTACAGATCCCATACTTGACTTCTTCTCTGAAGATGTGCTTCAATATTCATCATATATTACATTATTCAATTCCAAGTAAAACTCATTGCCTTAAAGGTGGCTGGGTCGATCGACCATTTTTTCAGATAGTGTTCAATTTTGCTGTACACACTCTTTGGTATCTCCTAAACAACACTTGAAAATCGATAGATCTCGATAGATTTTCAAAATACGCATATGATTAGAATCTTTGATCTATATTTTACTTTCATTAAAAAAATATAAACCAATATCAACTTCAGGAACACGGAGAGTGGGGCGACCAAGAGACAGGTGGATTGGACTGATCAAGGAGGATGTGCTGGAGAGAGGAGGAAGGTGGAGTGAGTTGGAGGCTAAGAGACAGTGGGAGGACAGAACACGGTGGAAGAAATTTGTGGAACAATTAGAAGTGGAAGAAGAAGAGAAGGTGGCCAGGCGTGGCCAGCCGGTTTCCAGGAGTCCTGCGGCCCTAGTGTTGGTAGGAATACCCACCCCCTGACCCATTAAATTGGAACCAGGGGCCCTATTCTAGAACCTTTAAATTCCCAATTCCACTAAAATTCAATTCCATTCAATGTTAATCCTTATGGCCGTGACCGAATTCCATCAGAATAGAATTGGAAAATCGTTCTAGAATAGACCTCCAGGGATGGATTATTATTATTATCAAGTGCTAAATAAAAAGTTATATGCGATTCAATTCAAATTGCGAATCAAGTCAAAATACTTTTGGCACCACGGGAGTGCTCAAGGTGTTGGCGTTTAAAACCTGGTAAGGTAGCAGCACTTGTCCTGTGTAGTATAGACAAGGTGTATAGAAGAAGTGTGTAGTGTTTTCGGGTTAGAGCAACCTGCATTGACGATTTATGAACTTATTTCAGATAATATATCAAAACAATATAATACAAGTCTTACCAGAGTAAAAGGAGTTCTTTGCTTTGAAATGTTCCCCACACACTAACATCATAGAATAATAAAGCTAACATGCATTTTGGAAACCCTCTTGCCAATCTTCAAAGCAGATTGCAGATGATTGTTTCTTCCGCACATCGTCCTTCGGGAATAAATGAAAGGAGAGTCCATCTGCAGCTGTTGATTCTTTGTTTGAACATTGAGACACACTACAGTATCGATTTGCTGCTTTTGGTTTGCTTTTAATAGGTAAATTCACCGGTTGAACATCAATTGACAGATGAAAACAAATGAAAAACAAATGAATTTTGACCTACATAGGCTAGTTGGCGAAGCAGCCTCC
Source organism: Leuctra nigra (assembly GCA_934045905.1). Taxonomy (NCBI): domain Eukaryota; kingdom Metazoa; phylum Arthropoda; class Insecta; order Plecoptera; family Leuctridae; genus Leuctra; species Leuctra nigra. The sequence continues at coordinate 7,619,326 of OW203761.1, forward strand.
AGATGTCGACTCTTTTGATTTTAAATGCGAATAGTTAGAAGGCACTAAATGTCTACTAAAGATACCTTGACTTTTCATGAAAGTAAACTCTAGGAGTAAGCTCAGCCATCATGATTCCGCACAAATTCAAATTTCCAAAATCTACTTTGGATTTGTGTATGAAACATTATTATACGGTATCTGAACTTCAGGCCCTGAGGCGTTCCTCAGCGGCCGAGGAGCGAAGAGAAATTTCCAAAGTACGATGTTGCCATTGTACCGTATTGTTAAAATTATAGTTAAATCTTCAATATCCAATACTAAACTAACTTCTTTGGCAAGTTAGCTCTAAATTATAAGATAATGTATAAATACCATTTAAATGTTGTCTATTTTAACTACCCAATATATATTAAAAGAGTGAGTTATTTGCTAAAAAAATTTTTAAACGTGATTTTTTTACACTTAATAAATTAGTGAAAGGTCTCCAATATCAGAAAACCGATCGATCTAGCCCCCTTAAAATAACATATTATAACTTTATATATAGATAGAGAAGTGCAGGAAAGAAGAATAAAGCAGAGTGTTTCTATCAGGCAGTGAGGAAGTTGCTGTGGCATGAGAAGTTTCAAAAAGTGTGTAAAATGAGCATTTCCTGCCAATTCTAACGTACGGGCAGTGACGTCAGCGGGAGGGATCAGCTACATGCAGTGGAGATGAAGTTCTTGAGGAGTGTGAAGACAGTGAATAGGGGTGTGAATATTCTCTACTAGTAAAAAAGTAAATGTTTTTTTGGGGATGCAGGAAAGATAATTTTGCATTAAGTTGCAAATCATACTCTTGGCTGTAATTTGTCATGATTGTACAATTTATTATTAGGTACCTATATTTGGTATGCATACAAACAATCGACCCCATATAATATCGACATAACTTCTCTAAAATATTTCAATTTATTATAGAAGCTGTTTAAATTATGATACTTCGTGATAAGACTCTAAACAAAGTGATGGTGGCAACTACCTAAAATAATTGTTTACAATTTAGTTTTTATTATAATCGTGGTCTATGCCACCAAAATGCCTGCAGGTGCGCCTACCTAAGAATCATGAACTTTTATAATAATAATAATCTATCCCTGGTTCCAATTTAATGGGTCAGGGGGTGGGTATTCCCACCAACACTAGGGCCGCAGGACTCCTGGAAACCGGCTGGCCACGCCTGGCGTTTCCTCCTCTTCTTCCTCCTCTTCTTCTTCCACTTCTAATTGTTCCACAAATTCCTTCCACCATGTTCTGTCCTCCCACTGTCTCTCAGCCTCCAACTCACTCCACCTTCCTCCTCTCTCCAACACATCCTCCTTGATCAGTCCAATCCACCTGTCTCTTGGTCGCCCCACTCTCCGAGTTCCCCCTGTAGCCGCTTCAAACACCCGCCTTGGCACTCTATCGGTTCCCATCCTCTTCATGTGGCCGAACCACCTAAGCCTCTCTCTTCCCAGCTTGAACACCAATCTTTCAACCCCAAGCTCTTTTCTTATCTTCCTACTTCGGATCCTATCCATTCTTGTCACCCCCTTCACACTCCTCAAAAACTTCATCTCAGCTGCCTGTAGCTGATTCATTTCCTTTCCACCTGCTGACCACGTCACTGCCCCGTATGTTAGAATTGGCAGGAAATACATCTTGTACATAATGATCTTGCAGACTTGTGGAAACTTCTCATTCCACAGCAACTTCCTCACTGCTTGATAAAAAAATGCCTCTGCTTTCTTTCTTCTTTCTTGTATTTCTCTGTCTACTTTATGAACTTTTATGAACTTTTATTGCAGTAAATTTGTATTTGGGTATCAACACAAATAATATTAATGATAAACATACTAAAGTGGGTATCACAATTGGTTGCAACCCGTGGCTGCACAAAATTATTGTTATGCACATGTGCAGTGAATAAAATTAGGTCTCTGCCTGCACATGGGCAGAACGAAGACGTGGTCCATGCAGGTTCCAGCCACGGGTTGCAATCCAGTGTGATACCAAAGGTAAAATTAAAACCATGAAGATGTTTCATTCAATGTTAAAATCTTTCTGTGAGAAATAGTATTACTACTAGCATAGACATTGTATAATGCTACTAGTATTACCACTTACTTTCCAACAAAATTAAAAATCTATATAATACATTATAATATGTTGTTTGGTTTGAGAAATTGTTTTCTTACCACTTTTTTGATTTTTCATTTACTTACCTGAGGGCAAAATACAAATGGGTGGCAAATACAGTGAGGTTTGCCGGGTTTTGTGAAGAATCAGAGCTAAGAATCGGTATCGGAATCGTAAAATTTTGGAATCGGCCCATCTCTAGTCAGTACAGTTTACTTGTAGTTAATACATCTCGAAGCTAGATGTCTCTAGTGCTAACGCTCTTTCTCAGTATTTTAGGGTCATTCTGGCAAAACTGCATTTCAAGTTGCATGGACTGTTTATAGATCCCTAACAGTATTTTCTTCACTGTCTATCAGTACATTTACAGCTCGACACTCCAACCTTGAAAGGTGGACATGGTTTATCAATATCATTCAAGGTAAGCACTTCGGCGTGTCGGAGCCGAGCCACCTGATTGGCTAGCGTTAAAGCGTCGCGTGCCTGTTGCCGAGCTGTAAACCTAACATACTAGGAAAACGCTCAGTGTAACGCGTTAATGATCGAGCACCTATACTACAACTACTCCAACCAAACTTGATCACCTCAATCAACTGTTTTCCAATGTCTATAGACTCAGGACGTATTGCAGATCCATGTAGCGTGGTTTTGTAACTTAATAGTAATTATTCTGTAAATACTTACTTTTTTTTTTTGGTCTGGGGCTTACCGTTGCACTGTTTTGCAGCGAGGCTAATGGCAACGGATGAATGATTATGATGATGACTGGGAGATGATGGTGAAGAGTAGGTAAGGATGGAAGATGGGAAGGAGGCGGTCGTGGCCTATTAGTAGGGTACCTTCCCAGCATTGCCTTTCGACTGAGGGAAAACTACGAAAAAACCCCAGTCAGGAAGGACGGCCGCGGGAATCGAACCCGGGCCTCTGGAATACAATTTCAGAGCGTAAATACTTTACTAATTGGGCCGAGAATTTTGTAAAATATGAGATAATGTTTGTCTTGAATACCATTCAAAATTTGAACTTCATCGCGGTTTATTTTGATTTTCGACCAATCGGAATATTTTTTTAAATATTAACCAATAGGAAGATTTGACTGAAACTTTGTAAGATTTGAGACAATATTAGTATTAACGATCCTGCAAAATTTCAAAATGATCAGATCAACCAATCAAAAGTTTTTTTTAAAAAAATTTGAACCAATCAACGCATTTCAAAAAAATTTAGGGCCAGAAAACCCTAGTTTTGGTCTTTACATGTGTGCAAAATTTCAGCTTGATCGGAGAAATGGTGTGACCTGTAGAGCGTCCTGGACACACACAAAAAAAACAGAGGTCCGTGCCAAATGAAGCCAAAAGGAGTCCCTCGCTCAATTAATGAAATATTTCATGGCCTGCTTAAATTGAAAAATTAAATAGGTAGCACACAAAAGTTTCTTTGTCACGAAAACTTCGGTTTTATTTAATTTTTTCTCAATACGTATTGAAATTCAGTAACATCAACTGCAATTTGTTCAGCTCGAAATTATGTGCCCGAAAAGTTAAACGTTAAACTTGACACGACTTCAGAACTAGGTAGGTATTTGGATCTTCTTCAAGATAAACTTTGAATTATACAAGAAAGATATTGCAACTGTATTTGAGGGTTTTGAACTTAAATTGAAAGTTCAAAAACATGAGTGGGACTGGGAGAGAGACAGATATATGAATGGACGACATCTAGCATTGAAATAAATACTAACTAGACTTGAGACTTAGTTTTTGTCTGCAATTTCTCACAGAAAGATTTCAACATTAAATGGAACATCTTCTTGGGTGGCTCTGGTTTCTAAATACATTCACATGCAGTTTGGTTTTCCAGATCTCTATTGGTGTTTTACAACAATTGGTTACAACAAGAATACACACCTGGAAAATCATACTGCACGTGAAATTCATCAGAATCCAGAGCCATCCTGATAATTTCTGAATTGGTCTAATATCTTTAGTGATGCCGCTTTTTTTTTTTCACTCTTCCGCAATGTGTTACCATGGTGATATACATTGTTGCCATGGCATCATTGAAATTATGACATAATGTCAATTTTCCTGTTTAAAATTAGAAGAAATTTATCAACTTTGTAAATTAATTCCTTGAAAACTATTCATCAAAACATCTACCTATGTTCAGGTACATCTCAACTTCCATAAAACAACTATTTTTTTAATCTAATTTTCACAACACTGCCCTAAATCTAGTGGAGCGGTCGCTCCACCCAGCCAAGTCGTACCGTACACTCACAGTCACTCAACATACCGTAAATGCCTAATAAACTGAGGAGCAGACCAAACACTTTTACTGTAAGCAACAACATGGCATTTTTGGCCTACTGGATCTTAAAATGGGAAAATCTCACATTGTTGAGAAATATCTTAATTTCGAGCTATGAATTTCCCCACCACATATACCAAATTTGGGAACAATAGGTTATGCCATTTGCGAGCTAGAGGGCCGGTAAAACAGTTAAATTACACCCCTTTTAAAAGGTAGGTATCTGATTATTATAATTATAATTATTAATCTGATGTCAGGAAACGTCACTGCCACCGCCACAGCCTAAACGGCTTAACCGATTGATTTTAAATTTTTACCACATATGCACTTTTGGCGTCTGAGGTGCCTTTTGCTATGACCGTTTTTATATCGCCATTTTGAAACCGGAAGTGGCGTCATAACTCAAAAACGACTGGGCCGATCGGAACGACATTTACAACAATCGATTCAGACGGGCATCTACATGAAATATCCATAAACAAAGTATCAATTTATTACTAATGAAACCGGAAATGACGTCATAAATATGCCAAATTGAACTAAAATCACCTCTTATTACAATAACTACACATTCAGAAGGCTTATAATGAAACATAACATTTATGTAAATTCTAGGTGGCAGTGATTTCAGCCGCCATTTTGAAAACCGGAAGTGAGCCATATCTCGAAAACGGCTAGAGCGATTGTAACGATGCTTTTGCAATTCTTCATAGAATATTAATTTCATCTTATTAGCACCATACACAATTTTTCGTTGTAAAGAAATTAGTCATTGTTGCTCCAATATGTGTTACAAGTTGTGTAAATAAACTAAAAAAGTAGGTAGTGATATCCCCGTAAAAAACACTCCGTGTAAAAATACCAGCCAAGTCTCTTCAACTATAAAAAATAGAAGAAATCTAAAAATTCAGCACTGAAAAGTAGTGATATCAAAAAATGGTCTAAGTCAAAACTTTATTTTAAAAACAAAAATATACTCGGCGCATCGTTTTTAAGAGCGACATACATTTGATTTTTGGAATATACTTCTATACTATTTATATACACAATGGGCCAAGTATATTTTGGTTTTTAGAATGAAGTTTCGACTTGGCCCATTTTTTGATATCACTACTTTTCAGTGTTGAATTTTTAGATTTCTTCTATTTTTTAATAGTTGAAGAGACTTGGCTGGTATTTTTACACGGAGTGTTTTTTAAGGGGATTAGCTCGTACCCGGATGCTTATTCTAGAACTTTAAAATTCCCAATTCTGATGGAATTCGATTCACAGTTATAATTATATAGATTAACATTGCATGGAATCAAATTCCAGAAGAAATGGGAATTTAAAAGTTTGAGAATAGGGCCAGGAGGCCTATTCCAGAACTACTTACCAATTCCATTCTGATGGAAAACAGTCACGGCCATAAGGATTAACATTGCATGGAATTTGATTCGGTGCAATTTTAATCCTTATGGCCGTGACTGGATTCCATCAGGAATGGAATTGGGAAAAAGTTCTAGAATACGCCTCCAGGTGGACGAAAGGCAAGTGACTGAAACTTACAGAAGTGCTGACAAATCTATGGTCGCCTTGATAAAAAGTAAAATAAAGTGAATAAAGAATTATTTGGCTTAGCTGAAGCAAACTCTATTATTATTTATTGCTTTTGTTTTTAAATAATTATAATGTGGATTTCTGCCACCTCCCACTGTATTACATAAACAGGAACAAGATTTGAGAGTCACTTGACTTCACCAAGTCAAACATTTCTGTTGGCCTATTTTACTCTGCAATGTGGTATGCTCGAATTCGTTTCACAATCCTGTTCATCTGCTAATTTGCAAATTTCAAACAGTTTTACTTAGGAACAAGCTAATATTATTTATTTATTTATACATATTCCTACTTTTTAACAAGGCAATCGTAGATTTGGAATCACTTGCGTTAGGTATCTTTGGACTTTTGGACATACGCCGTTCAATGCGTAATTGGCGCTGCTACCTACATACTACTTTGGTGGCGTACATAGTAGATAAAATGCTGAGCAGAATTTAAAAGTATCTCAATTTGAACCGCCCTTAATTCATTAGATGGATCTGGTCCATGATGATACCAAAGAATGATACATTCTAGTTAGGTAAATATGCGAGTCTCTGATCTCTGGCACAGAATTGGGATTTCTACGGCAAACGCATTTACACTGATACACAGCACTATGATCAGACAATCACAAGCCGTCATGCTTTTAGTCGACGCGAGTTTTTTCAGTTACAGAAACTTGTCGTAGAAGTAGGTACCACAGATGGCAGGTATGCATTTTCACAAAACTAGTAGTATTTATCATCATGATAGAGGTACCTACATAACTATTATGGATACTTGCTCATAATTAATAGCACACTCCATATTCACCTTAATACATATAAAAATGTTGTATTTAATAAATTTAATCAATCAATTCAAATATAACATCATTTTCTAGAAGGTATGTAACAATTACCATTAATTACCTCCTGATCAGTAGGAAGGTGTGTGTGTAAAATAAAATCATACATTTAATTACAAACTAGAATAGCCTCCATTATAGGAAGTAGATATAGTTACAAATTACAATTATGCTGTTCTCAATATTACCATGGTCACCAAACCAAGAACATACGAAAATATCATTTTGAGATTTGATGTTAAATGAAGATATGTGGGGAAATAAGAATCTTTATCGCCGAGAGTTGGAAGCAACAAGGCTAAAATGCAGATAACAGCTGTCAATACGACAATATAATTTGGTGTTTGCAAGCGGCCTGAAAGAAAAGATGGTTTAGTATAAGTTTGGATGTTACATATAATATTTTTAGGTAGGTACCTAACTAATTTTATCCTCCTCTGTACTGCAACTAAGTTCATTAAATATTACATGGAATGAATAAGAATAATTATTATTTATGATTGGGAGATGATGATGAAAAAAGGCAAATGATAGAAGGCAAATGATAGAAGGAGGTGGTTGTGGCCTAATTAGGAGGGAACCTTGGCAGCCTCTCAACAGTGGGGACCTACAAAAAAAATCTCTATGCGAGGATAGCCTCCGGGAGTAATTGGACGGACAATAATGATTCTACATTAAAGTGCAATTTAATTACCTACTTAAAGTAATATGGAGAGTAGGTACATGAACAGTTATGTACATTCATTCACTTACCAACTTTGGCATCACGTACAAAACCAAATTGCTGTTGCACATTAACCGAAGCATCTATTCGTGAAGGTATGTGTTTGAACTCCTCAGTGTCTGGCAAGACCTTGTTGGGCCGTCCTGGCAATAATGTGGCAGGTACATCATGCTTACCTATTAACTGAAATGAAAACATAACATAACAAGGTTTCCAAAATAATGCAATTACTATTTGCCAACAGTAACTTTGCTCACTTGCTGGGGCTGGTGGATTCACAAAGAAGTATTATCTCCTAATACATTCTATCTTTGGTAATATCTTTCATTTAACATGTGCTCTTGGACTTGGTATTAAATCAAAAGATAATACGTATTAGCAGATAGTACTTTTCGTGAATCCACCGCCTCGTTAACAAATTGTTCAAATTATTATTTTTTAATCCCGAGTTATCAATTGCCACCATTAAGTTCGAATGTATGTAACTAAACTACCTACAATGAAATTAAGGTTCGCAAGATTTAACAGCGACCATTTTAGTTTGTTTTCAGGTGGGTATTCACGAAATTTGTTTCAGGTTTACCGAGGGTGGTGAAATGTTATTTCTTATCTCACTACGAGCTAATCTAAGATAAACCTGCTGTGATTAGGCGTGTTGTGATTAGATATTTTTATCTAGATAAATTTCCTAGAAATCATCTAGATAATAGATAAAGATAAAAAATAATTATCTAGATAATTGTAATAGATACCTAATAAATCATTTTTTTAACTAGTACTACTGGTCCCTAATTATTTTCGAATCTTAAATTCGGAACTCGAGTTTTTAAAAAATGGGGCCGTCAAACAAGCCAACTTATGCGACTAAACGGTGATGATTTTCCTTTTTCGTTCATCTGACATTTGAGGTGCGTGCATGTTCATACACGCAATCACAATCACAACTGCATTTTGAATTTCATATTTTTTATCTAGATAATTGAAAGATAAAGATAACCAATTATTTAATTATATCTAGATAAGATAATAGATAAAAAATAATTATCTAGATAAGTCACAACACTGTCTCATCTCAGGTGGTCTGTCTTGAGAAGTAGATTACCTACCATCCTACCATTCAAATGTTGGAACTTGTTAATACAGAAGAGCATAGACATCACGCATATTCACACACATCACATAGAGGTGACTACGTGATGTGACTCCCAAATTTTGTTGTGATCGTGCTTTGCATCCTTATAAAAATTTTGTGCATGAGTGTGCAAAGTTTTCACTCAGGGGTGAATCGTGTCATTAATTGGGCATGTCAAGAGTAAATTTGAATTATATATCCTGAATATTTTCCAATTCCTGCCAATTCTAACGTACGGTGCAACGATGTGGTCTGTGGGAGGAAAGGTAGCGGATGCCAGCTACAGACATCAGAGATGAAGTTCTTTAGGAGTGTGAAGAGAAGTCACAAGAATGGTTCGAAGTACCATTTGTTGTTGAAAGATTGCGTCACGGTTCAAATTGGAAAAACGGAAGAGAGGGGCCGGACAGAAACGAGCCAATGGTGACCATACTGTCACTCTCAAGGCACATGCATCCGCAACCCTCTTATACTTAATTGGTCATGGCTAAGTGAGAGGGTCCCAGGTTTGAGCCCCGATTCAGCCTGACGTCTTTCGCTGTGTAATACCTTCCCATCACACTGTTTTCCATAAAACACAGTTTCTCATGAATCGAAAAGCAACTCGGTAAGTCAAGTGTAAGATGGTTGCGCACGCATGCAATTAGACATGTTAAAGTATGGTCACAGGTTGTCTGATAGTTCATAATAACGATTCACTACCTTCATTAACTTTCTCCTCGGAGATCTCTAATCCCCATCAGTGCGTTGTGTTTAATGTCCGTCCATCCGGCTGGGTAGCCCAGTGGGTAGAGCTCTCACCAGACAAGTGAGAGATCCCGGGCTTGAGCCCCGGTTCGGTCAAACATTTTTGCTTCACACATACATATGTTTCTATCATCCGGACTCCATAGCATTAGTTACGTTAGCCCTCATGTGACACAACTAATCAAAACATCGGACAAGTGATGCTAAAAAATTAAAACTAGCCAATTTAATAAACCAATGAGTCTGACATTCCACAGCATCCTGGAGTTTTCAATCTATTTATAGAATCGTAACTGAAGCTATTGGAAGTTTTCCATAAATGATAAAACACAGTTTCTCAACATGAATTTTATAGGCAGAAGACTTTATAACTAGGTAGGTACCTACCTGTTTTGTTGTATGGTTGTGCATCTGAACTCGAAATTTGTCTGTAACATTGCAGTTGGCTTGAGAAACTGCACTATGCCGTACAACAATGTCAACACAGCAACGAGGCCTTATTGAGCCCTCGGGATCCACCACTGTAAATTTGCTTGGAGATGTACACAGTACTGAAAGAAAAATCTACATGTACTAGGTTGTCCAGTAAAATATTGAAAAAATGCAATTAACTTGTGCATCAAATAGTACACTACAAGATTGGCATTGTTGGAGATGTAGAATTACTATGGTAATACTACCAAATTTACCTACGGGTAAAATTGGAAAAAAATCTTGTTTTGGGTCTAAAATCGATCTGGTGAAGCTATGAGCTATTTCTCTATAGTAATTAATGAGTATGACTCATCAGTCATCACAAACGAATGCATATCACGAATATGCATGCATTTTCATAAGAACTTCATATGAATCTGGCTTGTGTTTGGAAAATAATCAATGGTGATGGATGTTACCTGAACACATTCTAAGGAGCATGAGATTATTCTATACCAATAACATTTAAGAGATGCAAGAAAAATTATAATAATATTAGTTATTGTTTCTTAGATCTTCCTGAATCCTGAGTCATAATGATTAATGTCAATTGTCAATAGAATTTGTGTGTTAACTTTATAAGAATAATTCGAAGTTCTAGTCAGGGAACAGAATTAAAAAAATGACAACTTTGCGGGCAGGTCTGTTAAAAGTTGCCAACGTCGATATTCTTATGTATTTTGATGCGCTGAATTCGAAAAAAAACGTTGGCATCCTGTCATTTGACTCCTTCACCCTTAAATTCAACAAAAACGGGGTGAACTACCCTTAATCATAAAATCAGCCCTATTTTCGTAACTAGACGAGATAAAACAAATGTTAAAAAACCGTAATATAGCTGAACATGTAATGAACATATTTGTCGCTGCATGTATGGGCAAAATGTAAACAATTAATGTACTAAATAATATTTGAACAATTGACTTCAATAAAATTTAGCCAAATTGGAAAACATATCACGTAATTCTAAAAAAAGTATAAGAGTTAAACACTTGACAATTGTTAATAACATACCCAACATCCTGACTGCCGTAACGAAATCAACCGTATTACAAAATGTTGAATAGTTTGGTCTACAGAAATGTTCAAATGCATTGACCTCAGATTGCATCCAGCTCATCTCGCCTCACGCGGGATCGAGTGGGCCACCTTTTAGTCTAGAGTCTAAAGGGTTTGACCCCCCACTAATTGCAACATTAGAGTATTTTATATCATTGGATTCAGAAAAAATAACTGTATAACATACCAAAAGTCTACCAAAATTAAAATAAGATGGCTTCCTCTGATTGGTCAATTAGTGAAAAACAATTGAATGCAATTATTAATTTACAGTGTAATGTAAATACATCGAATATGGTATCGAATGAAAGCTCTTTTCAAGTAGAGTTCAGAAAAAAATATTCAAAAATTCAAAATTTTTACCAAGGTCAAATATGCTCTAAAGTACCCAGAATGGCCTCTATAGAGGCACGCGACTTAAAATGGCTGCCGTAGTCGCATCCGAAGAGCTACAGACATGCTTTTGGTGTCATTCGATTAAGAATACAATTTTCTGTAACATATCAAAAGTATACTAAAATCAAAATAGTGCTAATGATAATCATTTGTTAATTAGTAAATTAGAAAATTAAACAAAATTATATAGTGCAGTAGCAAAGCAATTAAACTATGGATTTTAAGATTAAATGTTTAGTTCTTTCAAATATCTCAATTGTACCCTCCTGAACATTTTTGGATGAGGAGACATTTGATTCGATCCTGCATTTTCAAGATGGCGGCCAATGATCAATGCGGCACTGCAGTTTCAATATCTCAGCTCCCGTTGATCCGATTTTAATTTATTTTCTTTGAAATTGAAGCTGAATAATGTCTTCATCTTTTTTGTAATAAGTATTATTATCATATCTCGAACAGTTTAAAAGTAACATTAAAAATTACTGATACCTAATTTGACTTTTGGGTTTTCGTTCAATATGGTTATAAGCCTATTTACATTGTTGTGTGTATGTCCACGCGAAACATTTTTAATTATAATACTCTGGACATATTATTAGCTTTCATATGATGTATAATTTGTGGGGTATAAAGTCAATAGGAGCTGAGAAAATGGGTTTAGAACATAAACCTTAATCATTGAGATAGCAAAATTCCAGTATTCAGATTTCTGAATATTAAAAACCTATTTTCTCATCTCCCGTTGACTTTAAAACCCATCATTTATATATCACAGGACAGCTAATGACATTTTCAGATTATTTTATTTGAAAAATGTTTTCCGTGGACATACACACAACAATATACATAGGCTTAAACAGTTTAAAACGAAAATCCAAAAGTCAAATTATCAGTAATTTTAAATAAAACTTTTTAACTGTTCGAGATATAATAATATTACTTATTACAAAAAAGATGAAGACATTATTCAGCTTCATTATAAAAGAAATATAATTAAAATCGTATCAACGGGAGCTGATATATTGTAATTGCAGCGGCCGCATTGATCTTTGGCCGCCATCTTGAAAATGCAAGTTCGAATTAAATGTCTCCTCTTCCAAAAATGTTCAGAAGATAACAATTGAGATATTTGCAAGTACTGAACATTTAATCTAAAAATCCACAGTTCAATTGCTTTGCAACTGCACTATATAATTTTGTTTAATTTTCTTATTCACTAATTCACAAATTATTATCATTAGCACTATTTGGAATTTTGTAGACTTTTGACATGTTACAGAAGATTGTATGATTGTTGATTGCTAAAATGACACAAAAAGCAAGTCTGTAGCTCTTCGGATGCGACTACGGCAGCCATTTTAAGTCGCGTGCCTCTATAGAGGCCATTCTGGGTACTTTAGAGCATATTTGACCTTGGTAAAAATTTTGAATTTTGTAATATTTTTTTCTGAACTGTTCGTGAAAAGAATTTTCGTTCGATACCATATTCGAGTAAATTAATAATACCTTATTTTAATTTTGGTAGACTTATGGTATGTTATAAAGTAATTTTTTCTGAATCCAACGATATCAAAATACTCTGATGTTGCAATTAGTGGGGAGTCAAACCCTTTAGACTCTGGACTATAATGTGGTCTATCTATTCAATGAATTAATTGGGGCAAAACACGACAAACCTTGAGCCGTGGCCACTTCTACATTATAGTGAAAAGTGCGGAGGCATTATTTTAATTTGTGTTTCTACATAGTGATGCGTCGTCCAGAGTAGGGTTTTTACTTTTTATCATATACATTCCCGGTACATTAACTTCTTCGTTTTATTACTTTATCTTGGTATATTGATTAATCTATATGTGATCAATTGATTGATAACTTGCCAAAAGGAAGGATTAAATCTCCCACACCTACAGAATGACAACAAACCTCTGCTAACTGACATAGTGTACATTAAAATTGACAATTTCACAGTGAATAATTAGTTTTGAATAGCTGCATGGTGAACACACAGTTTCGCGCTATAAATACCTAGCACGCATTGGCTGTTCCCCGTCACATGATCGCCCCTCCACCGCAATACCGTTGGGCCAAGCTGTGGGACGCTAGGGCGATGCAGCGGGCCCGTGGAGTTGCCTTATTCAAATGACTATATTTAAGTAACCCGGCAATCTACCGAAATGCGGTAAACTGCATTATCTTCCTTATTGTATTGGGCAGTTTTTTGTAAAGTATGAGCTTTATGACTTTCTTAGTTAAGCAGCACCGACAAGTTATATTTTTTTGTGAAAAATTAGCAAGTGCGTTTTTTGAGATAATGGGCCCAATCAGCAAGTTTGAAGGGTCATTATCAAAATTTTGAAGATGCCATTTTATTAATCAGTATTTAAACTTGACATGAGTTTTTTTTCGTAATTTTATCGTAAGTTTTGACAAATTTGGTACGGTTTTTAGCTTTAAACCCCTAGAACAGGGTTTTTTAAGTTTAAGGGTAGAAGGAGTCGGATTTCGAATTGCCAACGTCACTTTTTGGATTCAGCGGGGTCGAGTTAGTGGGAATCACTATTCAGTTTGCTTTTAACACGATTTACTTGTACTCATGAGAAGGAGACGTCTTTTCAGATTCTGTTCCCTGACTATTCAAAGCACAAAATATAGTAGAGCGGTCGCAAAGCGGAGTGGTGATCACCTGAGTTGAGCCCGCTGAGAGGGCTCAGTCAAGTTGTACAGTGCGCATACCTTCACATAACATACCATTAAAATACTTCACAGCCCAGTTACTATACGCGACACATCCAACTCGAACATTGGATGTGGACTTAAGAACCCATCTCTATAATGTTGTACCAAGCGTACACATAGCACATGTGGCCTTGAACTTTTGTCTACCAAAATCAAAATAGGATGGCCGCCTCTGATTGGTCAATTAGTGAAAAACAATTGAATGCGATTATTAATTTGCAGAGCACTAATGTAATAGGTACATCGAATATGCTATTGAATGAAAGCTCTTTTCAAGTAGGTAGAGTTCAGAAAAAAAATTACAAAATTCAAAATTTGTACCAAGGTCAAATATGTTCTAAAGTAGGTCTGTTCGTCGGGGTGTTCTATCCTGCTCGGAACACACCGGAAGTCGTCACGGAAAAGTTTACTTATACCTACCTATCCGTCGAGTTTAGATTCGTAATTCATGCACCTAACATATTCAGTGACGTACTTCCGCCTGCTCCGAGCAGGTTAGAACACCCCGACGAACAAACCTAGTAGCTACCCAGAATGGCCTCTATAGAGGCACACGACTTAAAATGGCTGCTGTAGTCGCATCCGAAGAGCTACAGACGTGCTTTTGGTGTCATTAGATTAAGAATACAATCTTGTGTAACATATCAAAAGTCTACCAAAATCAAAATTCCTAGTGCTAATGATAATAATTTGTGAATGAGTAGGTAAATTTAAGAAAATTACACAATTAATTATATCTGTTGCATTAGCATTTATAAGCAATTCAACTATGGATTTTGAGATTAAATGTTCAGTTCTTGGGCTGAAAATTTGAAGGTAGGTACCTACCTATAATAAGATAAAATGTATGGTACCTAGGTATTTTTAATAATGTAAAATTTGAAGTTGATCTGACCATTTTTATTTTTCAACCAATCAGGAGAAATATTTTGATTTTAACTGAAATTTATATCGCTAAAACTATAGGTACCTACTACCTACCTACCTAAGACGGCCTCAAAAACCGTGAAAAAGTTTGATTCGATACGTATGTTCAACCAATCAGAGGGCAGCGTTCAAAAACTATACTCGAGATGCACAATTTCAGCTCGATCGGAAAACCAATGTGACTGGTGGCCATGAAAGTGACTTCCGCATGAGTTCTGCAAACAGTGATTAATTTGGAGGCGGACGCGTTCCCTCACTCTTTTTTCAGGGTGGACGCCGTCCGCCCACTTATTTTTCATAGACGTAAAAATTGGCTTAAAATTGTGTACTAACTACAAATCGCGTAAAAAGGCACCAAATTGGTCCTGAAATTCAAAATTTTCACGGGGCTGTGCGCCCCAGACTCGCATTATGTTGGGGGGCTCCCCAAACCCCCCATTGTTTTCATAAGCAAATAATATGTTTCCCAGTGGGGAGACGTTAATTTTTTACGATAACTGGCGTATTGCAACTTTTAGTGTCGATTTGAAATGCAAGGGGGAATTATTCCAAAGTAATTTGGATCTGATTTTCTTTATGTACCTATAACCAGATTGTATATGGATATTCTCAGTTTCAATGAAAAACATGTACCTACTACTTTTATGTCGATTGAGTAGGTAGCCTACACAATGAGTTTGTGTTTTCCAGAATTTCAGTTCCAGGTTTTGCACGTGTCGTTACTTGCTCATCAACGACGACCGTTTTCCTCGTTTTAAAATGGTCTATTTTGTGTCCACACAAAATCCTCCTGTGGGTGCTTTCGCCCCCGGAGTCGGCGGCTATGTCGACGCGCCATTAAACACTATTATACTAGGTAGAATCACCCCCTGATACTCCTGCTAGCGGATTTGCAGTTAGTTACAGAATCAGGCCTCTGGTAGGTGTAGTATGTAGGGTATTGATCTAGGTACCTACCTATTTGTGTAATGGACTGACTGGATACGTACCTCTAAAACGAATTGCAAATTCATATGGGTTGTACAACGTTAGAACCTGCTTATGAGTAGTTTGTTCATCCATATAAAATGTAATTGGTGTTGGATAAACGAATACAGGTACTTGAACCAATCCTAAGCTAGGCTGCATTACTAGTAGGTATACCTACTGGTATAGAAAACGTGAAGAAAAATACATTCACCAATAACTACCTAGTCTAATAAAAATCGCAATTCCAATGATGAACCAATAAATAAATATTCAATGTAATTGTAGCTAAGCCACTATGCTGTCAGACGCAGTCAGGTAGGTACTGTCATAATGAACGACAAACAAAGGTTCTTCACTGTTGCAAGAAGGCTGTGAGTGTGACGTACAAACAGCTGAACGCGCCAACTAATCATTAGTCATCACATCCGCGCGATTTTCAAAAAAAAATTGGAATTATTGGTGTCTTTAGAAATATTTCCTCAATCCTCATTTAGTGTCAAAGTTATCCTACCTGCAAAGTAACTTGCCACTTGCCAGTTACTTAAAATATATATAAAAAATGTTGATCCTGATATCAATAATGAAATGTAATTTCATATTTGAAATTACATTTTAATAATTGAAATTTCAATATCATTGGAACAATTTTAATTTAGTGGTCCACCATCGCCTGATAAGGGTGGGGGGAGCTCCCCCCCCCCCTGCGGACTGCGGTGACAATATTTTTTTGATAGAGGGTCATTATTTGAAGTGAAAATTCACTTGTCTGCAATTTAACCCCTGGTGGGTGTGATGTACAGTGGGGGAAAAGTGGCATTTTGGACTTTTTTGAGTATTTTATTAATTAATTGTGACAAGACGTTAAGAGATAGATTATTTCTGAACACATATTTCGAAATGGGATATAAAACTACACTGCATAGTATTTTTTTAACATCCTTTCTACCTTCAAGTCAAAATTATGAAATTTTTCCAAAAAAAAAATGCTTTGAAAACTAAAAAAATTAAAATCAACCAATAGGAGGTTACCTTGGAAGATAATAAAAGATGGTTAAAGGCCCTAGAGAGTTGTTGTTACTACCTGAATTCTACAAAACGCCCGTTCCTGCCAGACCTTTCTCCGGGTATTGCAGCCCCCCATCCCTCACATGATGAAAACCGTTCATCAAAGCGTAGGGTTACCAACCGTCCGGGACAACATTTTACTGCAGGAATTACTTCATTCCGGACAGCATAATGTCCGGAATTCTTAAAATTATGAACTTAAACTGTATATAATTCAATAGTCTGTGAATAAAAATATCAAATCATCGAAGATTGTAGTCCATAACGCATAAAAATGGCCCAAAACACTTTCGAATTTCAACATTTTCCCGGGCCTGGGCGGCCCGGACCGGCATAGTGCTGGGCACCCTCCCCCCAGACCCTCCATAGATTTCGTGTGAAATCGTCTTTCTGTACGCATACGCGTTTTCTCCAAAATACCGCATTTGTGAGACCTTTTTCACCCCAAGAATTTTTGAGCTGCAATGTCCGGAATTCGATTCTTGTCAAGTTGGCAACCCTGCTTGAAAAAAACATGCAATTTCTGATAATGTCTGGAGTATTTACCAGACATTCCCAGTGAATTTCAGACAATCTCAGAATCCAGACACACTTTCACCAGACTCTTCCAGATTTTACCAGAGTTTACCAGAGAAGCCCGAGACACCAGAATTATTCAGGCATAACCAGAATAAACCAGACAAAGTAGTCAGACTAACTCAGAGTTTTCCAGATTATTCCAGACAACCAGAATTAATCAGGCATAGCCAGACTATTCCAGACAAAAGAAGTCAGACGGACCCAGAGTTTTCCAGAAAGGTCAGGAAAACCTTTACATAAGAATATATCAGACAATACCAGACAAAATGAATCCAGACAAATCAAGATAGATCCAGACAAATCAAGACAATGTAAATAACCAGAAAATATCAGACAAACCAGAAACAAATCTTGCCAGACTTCACAAGACAAAACCAGAAAGAGTCAGACAATTACTTTCACCAGAATATACCAGAAGAAATCAGACATAGATCTAACCAGACTAAACCAGACAATTCCAGAATGACAACAAATCAATTTATTCACCAGAAAATCTCAGAACCCTCCAGACAGTTATTCAGACAAAGCCAGACGATACCAGACCAACTAACAGAATACACCAGACCCAGAAAATATCAGACTTTACCAGGCGAAATCAGATATAGATCAAACCAGGATAAACCAGACAATTCCAGAATGACCCAGACCATAGTTCATTCACCAGAATATCTCAGAACTTACCAGACAAAACCAGACGATACCAGACCAGCTTCCAGAATACACCAGACCCAGAAAATATCAGAATATACCAGAAGAAATCAGACATAGATCTAACCAGACTAAACCAGACAATTCCAGAATGACAACAAATCAATTTATTCACCAGAAAATCTCAGAACCCTCCAGACAGTTATCCAGACAAAGCCAGACGATACCAGACCAGCTAACAGAATACACCAGACCCAGAAAATATCAGACTTTACCAGGCGAAAACAGACATAGATCAAACCAGAATAAACCAGACAATTCCAGAATGACCCAGACCATAGTTCATTCACCAGAATATCTCAGAACTTACCAGACATTACCAGACGATACCAGACCAGCTTCCAGAATACACCAGACCCAGAAAATATCAGAATATACCAGAAGAAATCAGACATAGATCTAACCAGACTAAACCAGACAATTCCAGAATGACAACAAATCAATTTATTCACCAGAAAATCTCAGAACCCTCCAGACAGTTATCCAGACAAAGCCAGACGATACCAGACCACTACCAGAATACACCAGACCCAGAAAATATCAGACTATACCAGGCGAAATCAGACATAGATCAAACCAGAATAAACCAGACAATTCCAGAATGACCCAGACCATAGTTCATTCACCAGAATATCTCAGAACTTACCAGACAAAACCAGACGATACCAGACCAGCTTCCAGAATACACCAGACCCAGAAAATATCAGAATATACCAGAAGAAATCAGACATACTTCTAACCAGACTAAACCAGACAATTCCAGAATAACACAAGATCAGCAATCACCAGAATATCTCAGAACTTGCCAGACAATTATCCAGACAAAACCAGCGATACCAGAATACACCATATCCAGAAAATATCAGAATATGCCAGAATAAATCAGACACCAGACTTAACCAGACAATTCCAAAACTACTCCACATCAGGTCTTCACCAGAATATCTCAGAACTTACCAGACAATTAACCAGACTAAACCAGACGATACCAGACCAGTTACTAGAATACATAATATCCAGAAAATATCAGAATATACCGGAAGGAATCAGACACCAGACAATTCCAGAATTACACCAGATCAGGTCCAGAATATCTCAGAACTTACCAGAAAATTATCCAGACTAAACCAGACGATACCAGACCAGTTACCATTCCAGAAAATATCAGAATATGCCAGAAGAAATCAGACACCAGACAATTCCAGACAATTCCAGAATTACTCCAGACCAGGTTAATTCACCAGAATATCTCAGAACTTACCAGACTAAACCAGACGATACCAGACCAGTTACCAGAATACACCAGAGCCAGAAAATATCAGAATATACCAGAAGAAATCAGACATAGTTCTAACCAGACTAAACCAGACAATTCCAGAATGACACCAGACAATAGTTCATTCACCTGAATATCTCAGAACTTACCAGACAATTATCCAGACAAAACCAGACGATACCAGACCAGCTACCAGAATACACCAGATCCAGAAAATATCAGAATATACCAGAAGAAATCAGACATAGTTCTAACCAGACTAAACCAGACAATTCCAGAATGACACCAGATCAGTTTATTTACCAGAATATCTCAGAACTTACCAGACAATTATCCAGACAAAACCAGACGATACCAGACCAGCTACCAGAATACACCAGATCCAGAAAATATCAGAATATACCAGAAGAAATCAGACAGAGTTCTAACCAGACTAAACCAGACCATTCCAGAATGACACCAGACCATAGTTCAGCACCAGAATATCTCAGAACTTACCAGACAATTATCCAGACAAAACCAGACGAAACCAGAACATTTCAGATCCAGAATATACCAGATTATACTACCAGACGTTTTCAGATACGGTCTATCTGGACCAAGCCAGACGATACCAGAATGAAACCAGACCAGTTCATTCACCAGAATTTACTAGACGTATCAGACACTGTTTATCCAGCAAGCAAAATAATGAAAATTCTATTCCATTCTATTCTAAGCCAGACGATACCAGAATGGCTGGGTCTGGATAGAACTACTTTTGATTACTTCTGGTATAGTTTAGTGAATAAACTGGCCTGGTTTCCTTCTGGTATCGTCTGGATTGGTCTGGATGGACATTGTCGAATACGTCTGGTATATCTGGAAATCTCTGGATCTGGTGTATTCTGGTTTCGTCTGGTATAGTCTGGGTAGAACTGACTGGATCATTTCTGATATATTCTGGTGAATGAACTGGTCTGGTTCCATTCTGGTATCGTCTGGATTGATCTGGATAGACAATGTCTGAAAACGTCTGGTATTATCTGGTATTTTCTGGATGTGGTGTATTCTGGTTTCGTCTGGTATAGTCTGCTGGACTGACATGTCTGGTACGTTCTGAGTTAACCTGGTGTTCTAACTGATCTGGTGTAATTCTGGAATAGTCTGGTTTAGTCTGGTTAGACCTATGTCTGATTTCTTCTGGTATATTCTGATATTTTCTGGATCTGGTGTATTCTGGTAGCTGGTCTGGGTATCGTCTGGTTTTGTCTGGATAATTGTCTGGTAAGTTCTGAGATATTCTGGTGAATGAACTGATCTGGTGTAGTTCTGGAATTGTCTGGTTTAGTCTGGTTAGACCTGTGTCTGATTTCTTCTGGTATATTCTGATATTTTCTGTATCTGGTGTATTCTGGTAGCTGGTCTGGTATCGTCTGGTTTTGTCTGGATAATTGTCTTGTAAGTTCTGAGATATTCTGGTGAATGAACTATGGTCTGGTGTCATTCTGGTATTGTCTGGCTTGGTCTGGATAGACATTGTCTCAAAGCGTCTGGTATTATCTGGTATGTTCTGGAAATGTTCGTGCGTTCTGAATCCTTCTGGTTATGTCTGACATCAGGTCTTGACTATTCTGACTTTATCTGCATAACTCTGATACAACGGTTTTTTTGAATAATATGATTCATCATTGTTCTCACGCTGAACTAGATCGAGCTAGTTTTGCATCGACATCAAATCTTCAGTCAGTCAGTCCCCAGTCAGGCGGGTGGAGACTGCTGTGTGAAGTTCGAGCTGTTTTTTAATCAGTTGTGATTTATGTGACAACGCTCTGTTCTTTACAGTAACTACTGATAGTAAATGCATTCAAATACATTAATCAATTGTTAATGTATAATTTTGAAAAACATCATTCTTTTGTTAGTATAATGTACACAGTTTTACGCGGATTCTAAACAGTGAAAAAACACAATTTGGAATACCTATACGATCTCTCAGGAAAACGGTAAGTGAGCAGTCATTTCAATTATATTATACCTACTCCTTTGAAA
Organism: Leuctra nigra; assembly: GCA_934045905.1. NCBI lineage: Eukaryota > Metazoa > Arthropoda > Insecta > Plecoptera > Leuctridae > Leuctra > Leuctra nigra. The sequence goes on from OW203761.1 coordinate 7,641,034, forward strand.
CCCCCAATTACTGTTACATACAGAGAGCATCTTGCATTGAATATTGAGCATTTACCTAACACTTTATTGACAAATAGTAGGTAGTTACAATAATAGCTGGTAAAAATGTCACCCTGCCACCTGCGGCGGAGAGGCACCTATTTCACGGTAAAATTGCACTTGGATGTTTGACACTTACATGGATGGGCGTCCACAGGGGGAGGGGGGGGGAGGCGCTTGTCTTCCCCCCCCCCCCCCCTGGATGTCAGGAAAACATACAATTTGTGTGGTGATCATTTTGTAAACAAAAAATACACAAACAAATAATTTCAAAGTGTCGAAAAACCAAAAAATGCCTGAGGGGCAAGGTTTGAACATGTCTTCTCCCCCCCCCCCCCCCAAGTGTCAAGTGTCAAATTTATAATTTATACAATATTGAATATTTCCACAAAATACACCTCATCGTCTCAAAGTGTCGAAAAACCAATAAGTGGGGGGGGGGGGGGGGGGGCGCGCTCCCCACACCCTCCCTTAACCCGTTGAAAATACGTTTTCCTTGCGGACGTCCATGGGCAGAAACAAAACCGCAGGGTCTCCCTGAAGGTTGTTTTTAAACCTTTTAAAAACCTTTAGATTTTTGTGTGTGCAATCTGCTGGTGATAATTAATAATTACAATCAGCTTTGACATTGAAAATGGCATGACATTTTTTATGGTAGGTGATCAATCGATTCTTCATTTTTGGTGTTTTATGATTATTAAATCATGCTTGCTTAATTTTGTATAAAACCCCTTTTATTTTTTAGTTGCTGACCTATAAACTTACATTTTCAAAAGAGAACCTACCCACGTTTGCTGTGTAGTGTATATTTATTGAGCGTTTTCTATACTATTTTACAATGAGCAAAACGGAACCAATCTAAATTTTTGGGTGTTGGTTCCTTTTCACAATTTAAATTTATACAGTAACAACAATAATTTCACATTGATCAAAACGGAACCAATCCACATATTTGTGGGTTGGTTCCTTTTTACATTATACATTAACAACAATAATTTCACATTGATAAAAAAAAGGAACCAAGCTACATTTCATTAATTTTTGAAGTAACCACAGTATATTTTAAATATTTAGTAATTACAAAAAAATATATAAAAACTCTGCCGATCAAACAACAGAAAAATTACTGATTTAGTCCATACATTTAAAAAACTATGAAACTCTCTGCGTTTCTCTCAATATCTCAGTTCATGATACCTGGGGTTTGGTTCCTTTTTGCATGTAATTTGTTTAAAACATGGTAAGAGGGAACGTCACAAATTTAATATCAAGTGGAGCGGTCGCTCCACGCCAGCCAAGTCGTACGGCGCGCAAACTCTCAAATAAAGGCTGGAGCAAACCCACTTTTACTGTAAGCATCAAAGTGGCATTTTCGGCCTACTGGATCTTAAAATTGGGAAATCTCACATTGTTGCGATATATCTTAATTTCGAGCTATGGCCCACCCTACAACATATACCAAATTTGGGAACAATAGGTTACGCCCTTTGCACGCTAGAGGGCCGTGAAAACAGTGTTTTAGGGCGGTTTTCATAATAATAATCTCAGTAGTAGTAGTCTCCTGGAATTCAAATCCGGTAACATGGCCACAGCCAAAACGGCTGAACCGATTGATCTCACATTTTTACCACGTGTGCACTTTTGGCGTCTGATTTAACCTTCACCCCATGAATTTTTTGTGCCGCCATTTTGAAACCGGAAGTGACGTCATATCTCAACAACGGCTAGACCGATTGGAACGAAAATAGCGCCAAACGATTCGGACGGTCATCTATATGGATAATCAATAGCAACAGACTAAAATTTATGTTAACGAAACCGGAAATGACGTCATGAAATTTAATTCATCGATTGGCATTTCGGCAACAAATTTGATCCAATTATTTTGATATTTATGTAACGTATGTTCTTTTGTGATATTATTTGACTTGATATAAAACCAACCGGAAGCCGCCATTTTGAAACCAGAAATGACATCATATCTTAATAACGTCTTAATAGATTTAAACGAAACCAACGCTAAACAATTTAGACGGTCAACTTTATGTATTATCATCAATAATATTTGCAGTTTCCCATACTGAAACCGGAAATGACGTCACACATTTTAAAAATCGCACAAATTTACATTTTGATGCAATAAATATACTATTTGAGACTGCTTATAATAAAATGAAATCATGTTTAAATTATAATTCAAGAGGTCAGTGATTTCAGCAGCCATTTTGAAATCGGAAGAAACGACGTAATATCTCGAAAACTGGTTGACAGATCGGTATGAAACTAGTGCCAAACGATTCGGAAGGACATCTCTATGGAATAGGAACAGTCAAACTAGAATTTTCCTATTTATGAGGCCGGAAATGACGTCATTCAAATTTATAAATCATTATAATCCCCTCCTATACAATAAATACATATTCAGAAAGCTAAAAATGATACACATCATTTATAGTTATAAATTCTATGTGGCAGTGCAGAAAGTTCAGCGGCCATTTTGAAAACCGACGTGTTGCCATATCTCGGAACTGGGTTGACCGATTGGAATGAAACCTTTGTTTTTTTCATGAGAATAACCAAATTGTAAAGGGTAATTTTTTTTAAAGGATTTAGTAATTGTTCGTGTGATATGTGTCACACGTAAGTTGTAAGAATAAACTAAAAAAAGTAGTGATATCCCCATAAAAAACACTCCGTGTAAAAATACCAGCCAAGTCTCTTCAACTTAAAAAAAATAATGAAATCTAAAAATTCTGCACTGAAAAGTAGTGATATCAAAAAATTAGCCAAGTCAAAACTTTATTTGAAAATCAAAAAATACTTGGCGCATCGTTTTTTTAGGGCATTATAGGTATACTATGTATATGTATATTTCATGTATAATTTATAATTGGCTTATACTTCCAAGCTATTTATGTACACGATGCGCCAAGTATTTTTTGATTTTTAAATAAAGTTTTGACTTGGCTAATTTTTTGATATCACTACTTTTCAGTGCAGAATTTTTAGATTTCATTATTTTTTTTAAGTTGAAGAGACTTGGCTGGTATTTTTACACGGAGTGTTTTTTATGGGGATTTTACTTGATGAATACCAGAAAGTGAAAGTATCTACAGCCAGTTACTCAAAAAAGTATCTAGATAATGATTTGATAGAAAATTTTACCGTGATTTACCGTGCATGTGCATTAAATTGTAATTATTGAGTTAGTACACCCAAAAAAACATAAAACGGTATTTGAAAGAAACGGATTCGCTGCTGGTCAGGTTCCTTGACAATCAACCCTCACCTATCAATCCTCACCTACTATAGGTAGATGACGAGTTAGCAGACTTCAACATTTTGATGCCAACACATTTTTTTCAGCCAATCCATTTCTTTCAAATACCGTTTTATCATTTGCTGAGTGTACCGTACCTACACATAATAGGAAATTTTATAAGTGGGAAAATGTGATCGCCTACATTCGTGCATTTCGATATTTAATCAAATTCAACGCGTATTTAACAGAAAATACAGTGTTGCGATGAAGAATGGAGGAACAGCGAAGTACAAATATCTCTGTCTTTGAAGGTAGGTAAGTGTATGACCTACAAGTGGGTAAATACAGCCCAAGGTATCTAAAATAATTTTACTACCCTTGGGTAAAGCCCATTTCACATAAAGCGCGTGCCGCGTTTTGCGATATCGCGTTTTGTCTTTTTTTATAACGCCTAGAAAGAGGCCGTCGAAAACAGAATGTTGATATAAATTTATTATTCTTGTTAGTAACAATTTGGGTGTTATAATTGGTATGATTAGATGGAATAATATGCAGAGGTAAGTAATTATTATCATTATAGTCTTATTTTATAGTTTTCGTAGTCGCACGTGATTAGCTGCTAGGTCGTGACGTCATTTTCGCCACGCGCGGTACTGAAAAAACCTCCCTACAATCGAGATGGGGCGGCTTAAAAATAAAACGCGTGCGGCGAAATTTTCGGTGGTTTTGATTGGTCAATAAAAAAAACGCGAAACGCGCTTTATGTGAAACCGGCTTAACCCTTTATAGGTTATTGGGACATTATCTTCCCACCATGGTTGTGACCTAAATGTACAGTGGGAAATTTGCTTCCCACTTTTCCCCGCCTTATATTCATATTGACGACCTTGATAATTGCTTTAATTTTCAGCTCAATAAAATGGGTCCCAGACCAGTGACCTATAAAGGGTTAAATGAGTGAACCTGCCTCCTCTAAATATTTTTTTAAAATTTGTGTGAATTTTGTATTCTAGTCGTATAAAGACAAATGTAAATTTACGTATCATAAGTTCGTTCTAATGTCATTAGAGGTAAAAGCTTCGGTAGAAGATTATTTGCGAAATCTGAAAATAAAATTTGATGGCAGATCCAATTTTCTTTCACATTTACAAAATATTTTGTATGGTTCAGCATGTTCAAGTGCATTAATTTGTTGACATATCTCAATTCATCATTGTGAATAAGTTGTACTACCTAAATTGTCATGTTAGGTATGCACTCATTTTGAGAAAAAAATACTTACAATACAAAGAAAGTAAGTATATATTTTTTAAATATGAAATTATGATTCAATTGAGAATATCTATAGGCAGGGCTATCGTCCAGAGTTGTGGTTACTTTTAAAATGTAGCAGTATTACAGTTACAGTTACTTGCTCAAAATTCTAACAGTGTTACAGACAGCTACAGTTACAAGGGTTTCAAAAGTAACACCGACAAATATCAGTGTTAAGTTACAGTTACCTACTTTTATATTGACAGCAGTTACTTTCACAGTTACTTTAAATTTACTAGCATTTTTCCTTCAAGTTTTTTACTATTGAAGGGATTGAATTGAGTTGTCATTGATAACTGAAAATAGTGAACAGGGCTGACAGGACAAGAAAAATGTCTAGGCCAAAGGCATTTTAGAATTTTGTTGTAATGCCTTCTCATTCTAGAGCTGATTTTTTTATTTTTTTATTTTTACTGAATTGGACATTTTACATTATTCAGAGATGAATTAAATGCATCACGTTACATTTCACTAAAGTTACTCAAAATTGTAACGGGATAAAAGTTACTGTTTCTATTTTCAATAAAGAAAGTAACTGAATACAATTACAATTACCTCATTTTTAAAGTAAGTAGTAACATGTTACTTTGTATCATGTTACTTCACAACACTGCTCGTCATAGTGTCCATTGCCAATAAATAAGTAGTAGGTAACTACAGCTGTCGAGCCGTAACTGAGATAATATTCTCAGTTATTAAAGGGGGGGAACCGGGGGGAACGGACACCCCTGACTGGCAGGGGATCGAACCCGAACCTGAACCCGAAACCCGAAAAAAACGTATTTTTTGCGAACCCGAACCCGTATTAATTTTTTGTCTGAACCCGAACCCGAACCCGAACCCTTATAAAATATATTTGTGAACCCGAACCTGAACCCGAACCCATATTATTTAGGGTTTTTTATGGGTTTTCAAATTAAATTAAATACATTTTATAATATTTAATAATTTGAATAAAAATGTTAAGTTCATATTTCATTTTCAAAGTATACTACCTACTTAGATATATTTTTATGTGAGGGTACAAAACATGAATTATAATAAGTTGTGTCTCCACGCCAAATAACCTAGCCGAATAGCTTTGTCTTGAGTCTCCGCTCTGAATTTTGAAATGGGGAAGAAGAAAAGTAGTATTATTCGAGATATTTTTAAGAATTATAAAGGGACTTTGTCTAATTTTTTACTTACGAGGTGGGTTCCTGCCCTTCCCCCATGCTTCAACCTACACTAAAAATATTTTTCTATGAAGTAATATAACTCGTGGCCTGTAGTGTCACAAATTCGTTTTAGTAGGAAGTAAAATGAAAAATCTCCCTGCGGGGCAAACTGGATGTCTGAAATACCAATTCTGCCTTCATTTCGCATTAATCATCACATCACAGCTCTGCTATAGGTACTCGAAATTTTTTAGAGGATATATAAATTATATACATAACCCAGCATACGACAAGCTTTTTTGTGTCTACCAAAAGTTTTTAGAAAATCAAAACGCCTTTACAAATCATATGCCAAAAATCGCGTAAATTCAGACTGATCATTCAGTCCCCCCCCCCCCTCACCCACCCCCTCAATGCTTTATCATGAGTACGACTATGAGTCCCATACGTCAGTTCGACATGCGTTCAATGATAAAGCATTGACCAAAAAATAAAATTTAAGTCAAATTAATGAAGTTTGTTGATGTAATTCAAATTTAATAAACTGTACACCAGAAAATGTATTGGTTTGGAACACAAAGATGTAGGTATGTAGGATTAATCTAAGTGTGGAGCCGGACCCGAACCCGAACCCGAACCTGAACCCGAACCCGTATCATAGCTTTGCCTGAACCCGAACCCGAACCTGAACCCGTAAACGATCGGGTTCGATGCCCTGCTGACTGGATCCTGACCCCCCTTGCCCAGGAGACCAGGAGGCCAATTCTTGAGTTTTTACGATTTGAAACCATTTACGTTTGCATATAAAACTTGAACTTGAAACTTGAACTTTGCTTAGCATTTAACTTTTTTAAATTTTAAACAGTGAACGTACACGGTTTCGAAACGTGAATCTCAAGAATTGGCCCCCAGATATCACCTTCCCAGATATTCACATACGTTGATTATGAGATGCAAAAATGCACAGATTTGCTTCATTATGACGTTGAATTCTCAAAATGTTCTCAAGTTTTGCTTAACTAATTGAACAGCTAGGTATTATCCAATGAGACAACTCATTTACTCATATGTTCAACATGATCACCCTCATAACATTTAATAAATTCACGTGAAACTATTTGATACCAAAACACATACACATTTTTATTCTTGCTTTGCTGTTGCTTATTGCAACCTTTTTCAAAGGTATTCCGAAATCGATTCATAATCTATACTCTTTCTTTTACTAGAATTCAAAAAATTACCCATTGGGGATTTTATCATATAACAAAATTTACAGATTATATTGCATTTTGTCTCAAGTTTCCCCAAGAATATTGCATATCACACATTTTAAATTTACTAGCATTTTTCCTTCAAGTTTTTTACTATTGAAGGGATTGAATTGAGTTGTCATTGATAACTGAAAATAGTCAGTTATTTATTTTAAATTAAACATTAGAAAAGCCCTGCGGGGCTAACTGGGGGGTGTGGCCCCCCAGACCCCCTTGAAGAAGAGCAAGGCTTTTTACTAACATCCATCGATCCCCGATAATTTTGACCCCCCCACTCAAAATAAAGTTCCTACGCGCCTGATTACGACCTTTGACTGATTTCAATTTATATTTGTATATTATTTGGATTTATGTTGTATGTATGTAGGTACTCTGTTACAGAATTCTTCATTGAACAACATGATCCAACAAAACAACGGCACCAAACGAATTCCGTAATGAAACACTGTTTTGCATGGTAATTAAAGACGCTTCTAAAACAGATCACTGATGTAATTTTCAGGCAACATCTGAGTATAATAATAACATAACGATTATTTTATTTCAGAAATACTCGGGGCATGTCATTAGATATTACATTCACCACATTCAATGATGATGTGATAATACCCAAGAAGGCCCTGCTAATACCCTGCTGAAACACTTGCCAAGATCTCGCTTATCAACGCGTTACACCGAGCTATTTCCTAGTTTAGTAAGTTGAAGATATAACTGTGCTACGTAAAACATATGAGATAATATCCTCAGTTATTACATACCTTTGACTGTTTTCAATTTGTATTTGTATATTATTTTGATTAATGTTGTACGCTGTCTATTTAAATAAGTAATTTCTGTTACAGAATTTTTCATTGAACAATCCAAGTAACATGATCTAACAAAACAATGGCACCAAACCAATTCAGTCATGAATGTGCTGTTTAATGGTAATTAAGGACACTTCTAAATCATATCACTGATGTTATATATTCAGGCAATATCTGAGTATAATAATAATAATAATAATATTAACATAACGATTGTTTTATTTCAGAAAAACTTGGGACATGGCATTACTACATTCACCACATGATGTGATAATACTCAAGAAGGGACTGCCCTGCTGAAACTCTTGCCAAGATCTCGCTTATCAACGCGTTACACCGAGCTATTTCCTAGTTTAGTAAGTTGAAGATATAACCAATTACTTTAATAATGAAGGTAACTATTATTAATGTATTTGGTAAAACATATGAGATAATATCCTCAGTTATTACATACCTTCGACTGTTTTCAATTTGTATTTGCATATTATTTTGATTAATGTTGTACGGTGTCTATTTAAATAAGTAATTTCTGTTACAGAATTTTTCATTCAACAATCCAAGTAACATGATCCAACAAAACAATGGCACCAAACCAATTCCGTCAAGAATGCACTGTTTAATGGTAATTAAGGACACTTCTAAATCAGATCATTGATGTTATATTATACTCAGGCAATATCTGAGTATAATAATAATAATATTAACATAGGTAACGATTGTTTTATTTCAGAAAAACTTGGGACATGGCATTACTACATTCACCACATGATGTGATAATACCCAAGAAGGCCCTGCTAATACCCTGCTGAAACTCTTGCCAAGATCTCGCTTATCAACGCGTTACACCGAGCTATTTCCTAGTTTAGTAAGTTGAAGATATAACTGTGCTACGTAAAACATAATGAGATAATATCCTCAGTTATTACATACCTTTGACTGATTTCAATTTGTATTTGTATATTATTTTGATTTATGTTGTACGGTGTCTATTTAAATAAGTAATTTATGTTACAGAATTCTTCATTGAACAATCCAAGTAACATGATCCAACAAAACAATGGCACCAAACCAATTCCGTCATGAAACACTGTTTTGAATGGTAATTAAAGACGCTTATTGTACTAGTCTATCTAAAACAGATCACTGATGTAATATTCAACGATTCTTTATTTCAGAAAAAAAACTTGGGGCATGGCATTACTACATTTACCACATTCAATGATGATGTTTTAGTACCCAAGAAGGGACTTCCCTGCTGAAACTATTTCCAAGATCTTAACAAGATTTTGTCAAATATTAACAATTTCATTGTCTGAATCAGCGATTCTTAAATTATGGTCCGCGGAGGCCTCACAGGGGGTCCGCGAAGACTCAAGAAATAGCATTGAATATTTATATTGGGTTTAAATATAAAATTTAAAATACACTTAAACTCAATAAAAATATAGGGTAGGTATACATGTTTAAGTGTGTGCTTCTTCTCCCCTTCCTCCTATTGTGAAGTAATTCTTAACTCTACGTCACTAAAATTACATTAATTTTTTTTAAACATGTTCTCATTATTGTGAAAAAATACTTTGTAAGCCAAAAATAAAAACGACAAAAATTATTGTCCAAATCGCATAGGTAAATATAGTCCAAATTCACTTTCGAATTTCAAAAATTTCCCGGTCTTTTCGGACCTATCCCTTGTCGCTAAGGGGCCCTCCCCACATTGTTTCGTGCGCAAAATGTTTCCCCGTAATTAGTCGTGCCGTACTAATATAGAATACAAATATTTAAATGAAAAATAATGCTACATTCCAATAATTTTTATTATTTCATATTATTATCAAAGTTAGACTATCTTTGGGAATAAAGAAAAGAATTCTAATCTGATATGATGAATGGGGGAATATTCCAAAAATGTTACGGGTAAGTTTTGGGGGTCCGCGACAACAAACTAAACTACCTATGTTTTAAGGGGGTCCGCGGGGTAGAAAAGTTTAAGAAACGCTGGTCTAAATCAAAAAAAAAATCTAAACAAGAATACAAGATCTCGCCAAAAGAAGTAAAATATTATCATTTAAAAAAAAATTAGAGTCAAACTTTCTAGAAATACAATCAAGACAATATTACAATGATCTTGGCAAGACTTCTCAGCAGGTAGTGTGCAAAGGCACGCACACTACCTTCTTACTCGTCCCTCTATACCCAGTACCAAGATTTTTTATTGTGACGGTAATGAGATAAAATTATTTTTAATGTATCTCGTGACTACTTTTCTCTTCATTTCATTTTACAGGACATATAGCCACAGCCTCTTTGAAAGCCGATGACAAAATTCCATTGTATAGAGGCGAAGAACTGCAAACCAGGATCGGTAACCGCTCCATCCAATGCATTTTTATATTTTGTAATTATATTGTTTCCATTTGTCTATAGGTATTTAATTTTTTACAGGGCCAAATTTAGTTGTGAGTTAATTTTTAATAGTGTATTACAATTATTACATTATGATTAATAAAAACAGTTTCATATTTCAACACAAACATGAAATATTATTGCAACTGTTGAATGAACCATCGTTTCCATTTGTCCTTGATTTTTAGCGTTTTTATTAAAAGTTAGATGTTAAAACTTTGTAAAGAATGTTGAACCCATAAATTAATAAATTCCCACATGTTGAATAGCTTGAATGCTGTCAAAATACTCTCCTGGTGCCATTCCCCTCCACCCCGACACAACGATTATTCACATAAAGACTTTCACCTTTATTAGATAGTAATTAAAACCAATAATTTCTTTAATGTTAAATTAATGGTTCAATACTTTCGTTAAAGCCAATTGTGTTCATTTCCGAACAAATTTCCTTGATCTCATGCGCTTATAGAACAGGACCTAGTGAACCCTGCATGAGAATGCATACGGAAGATTGTTTTACTAAGATTGAAATAGGTGGTCAACGACTGGGTCTGATTCAAGGGGCCAATGGTACCAAATATTCTCCAATATTATGATAGCATGCCATAAGTCAGAGCTCGGAGCTAATGACAGTGATTGGCATTGCACCTTACTGTGCACATGCTGTGCACTGGCTCTTTTAACCAATATATTGTCTCCAATGTTGATGTAATGCATGTAATTAAGCAAAATATTAAGCGTAAGTACATACAGTCTAGGAAAACGAGTTTCCATTCTAATTTTTTTTTAAAGATTTCATTGAGATTTTGTGTGGAAACTTATCCCTTGTGCAGATCTTGTATAATATGTATGGGCATATTTATAATCATTTTATATAAAAATATTTTGAAAATAGATTCAATTATATACAAAAATGATTTACATACCCATTGCATTTATATTATTGTGTTATTGACATTCTACATGATAATTATATAATATGCAAGTAAGTAGGCACCTGTGCGAAATATCTAATGATAAAATAAATTTACACTAAAAGTGTGATATTAATTCTGGCCACACACATGCTCTTCTAAATTCTTGATGAATTCAAATCTATGGGCTGTTGAATGCATTACGAAATAACACCTAGAAATGCTTCGGAATTATGGAACTTTTAAGACCTTTTATTGTTCTGAATCTTTACATACTCGTATTTTGTACGATACTGTTTTTCAACATTCATCAATCTTACATTTGTAATGGTATCATCCTAGTGGAACACATCTGGATATCTGGTTTTAGGTATAATCGGTCTGGTAATGTCTGATAACTTCTGGAGCTTCTGGATATGTCTGGTAAGGTCTGGTATACCAACTTCTATAGACACCTTGGTCTGGTATAGTCGGTCCAACTCCGGTAATGTCTGATTAGGTCTGGATATATCTGGCATAATCAGTCTGCAGACTTGGGTAAATTACTTTTAAAAAGTAGTGAGATTATATTACTTATTACTTGGAAAAAAATGTAATAAAATTACTGGTAAATTACTACTTCAAAAATGTAATGAAATTACTTTACTTTTTAAGAGAAAAAGTAGTGAAATTACTCTCAAAAATTACTTTTTCCCGAATTTTTAACCAAAGCGAAAATTATTGGAAGGGGATACAAAATAAGAGTGTTTGAGAAGTCATAATAAGAGCAAAGTCATTTTAAGCGTTTCCGTTTGACAATTTATTACCATTATTTTGTACTTTGTGTGACTTGCGTAGTGGAAATTCAAAAATAAGCCTGCTGAGTGTTGTTATCTGTCAATATTTTTGAAAATAACATACAAGCGGGAAAATGTGGGCGAGACTCACGGTAACGCGTTACAAACGTCAAATTACTCTGATAAATGTAGTGAGATTATAAATTACTTATTTCTTGAAAAAAAAAATGTAATGAATTTACTGGCTCGTTACCCAAAAAAGTAATTTCGTTACAGTAACGCGTTACTTTCGTTACGTTACTACCCAAGTCTGTCAGTCTGGTAATGTCTGATAATTTCTGGATATGTCTGGTATAGTCGGTCTGGCAATTTCTGATTAGGTCTGTATATATCTGGCATAATCAGTCTGGTAATGTCTGATTACTTCTGGATATTTCTGGTATAGTCTGGTAATGTCTGATAACTTCTAAATATGGCTGGTATAGTCGGTCTGGTCATGTCAATAGGTCTGGATATTTCTGGTAGTCAGTCCGGTAATGTCTGTATACTTCTGGATATGTCTGATAATGTCTGATAACTTCTGGATATGTCTGGTATAGTCTGGTGATGTCTGATAACTTCTGGATGTGTCTGGTAATGTCTGATAACTTCTGGATGTGTCTGGTAATGTCTGATAACTTCTGGATATGTCTGGTATAGTCTGGTGATGTCTGATAACTTCTGGATATGTCTGGTATATCGGTCTGGTAATGTCTGATAACTTCTGGATATGTCTGGTGTAGTCTGGAAATGTCTGATAACTTCTGGATATGTCTGGTATAGTCTGGTGATGTCTGATAACTTCTGGTATAGTCTGGTGATGTCTGATAACTTCTAGATATGTCTGGTACAGTCTGGTAATGTCCGATAACTTCTGGATATGTCTGGTATAGTCTGGTGATGTCTGATAACTTCTGGATATGTCTGGTATATCGGTCTGGTAATGTCTGACAACTTCTGGATATGTCTGGTATAGTCTGGTGATATCTGATTACTTCTGGATATGTCTGGTGATGTCTGATAACTTCTGGATATGTCTGGTATAGTCCGGTAATGTCTGACTACTTCTGGATATGTCTGGTATAGTCTGGTAATGTCTGATAACTTCTGGATATGTCTGGTATAGTCCGGTAAGGTCTGATTACTTCTGGATATGTCTGGTATATCGGTCTGGTAATGTCTGAATACTTCTGGATATGTCTGGTTTAGTCTGGTAAGGTCTGATTACTTCTGGATATGTCTGGTATATTCTGGTAATGTCTGAAAACTTCTGGATAGGTCTGGTATAGTCGGCCTGGTAATGTCTGATTAGGTCTGGATATTTCTGGTATAGTCAGTCAGGTAATGTCTGATAACTTCTGGATATGTCTGGTATAGTCTGGTAATGTCTGAGAACTTCTGGTTATGTCTGGTGTATTCGGTCTAGTAATGTCTGATTACTTCTGGTTATGGCTGGTATATTCACGGTCTGGTAATATCTTATTATTTCTGATAAATTCTTGTCAGTTCCAAGACATTTGTCTGGTAAAGTCTGATAGTTTCTTGTAAGTTCCAATTCACTTTCGTCTGGTTATGTCTGATATGTCTGGACAACTCTGATAAAAGAAAGTGAAATGTGTTCTGATATTGTCTGGTATTGTCTGTTATTGTCTGAGTCTGATTATGTCTGTTCCAAATTCTGGAGTAGGTCTGGACACCATTTCTGGTCTTGTCTGACTAGTTCTGGTGTCTGGACTTTACTCCAGACAGTAGTCGAGATTTTTCAAGCAGGGTATTATTGTGTATCGATGCATTTGGATTAGCTAATTCAATTGCTGAGTTTAAAGTATTTATGAATATTTCATATCTTTCCGTAATGTTGAGTTCTAGATCTTTGGTAACTCTTATCAATTTTTTAACTTCTTCTTTATATATTTCCCAATTTATTTTCCGATAATTTCTAATTTTGGAGTTCGAGTATGTTGATGTTGTTAGATTATTTACTATTGGATCAGTTATATTAATTAGAATCGGAAAATGATCGCTGCCTAGATTATCTTGTTGTAAAACTTTCCACGTCATTGATGAACTAATATTAGCTGTCGTTATTGTGAGGTCAACCGGTTCCATACGTCTGTATGGGGATGGTTGCATCGTGTTTGTACCATTGTTTAGGATTACTAGATTTTTGTCTTCAATAAATTCTAACAACTGGTTTCCTGGTCGATCATTTCTGCTACTTCCCCAGGCTTTATTATGGCAATTCAAATCTCCTGCTATTATATATTTATTATTAACAGAGAGTTTATTATGTAATTGACCCCAGTCTGTTGATTTCATTTGATGGCCTGGAGAACAATAGACTGAGGCAATTGAGTATGATTTATTATTGAATTTAATATCTGCTGCAATGATTTCTAATTTGTTTATGTTAATATTTATATCAATAATATTATAATTAATTTTTTGATTGATAATTATAGCAACTCCGCCATACCCGTCATTTCTATCTTTCCTCAAAATGTTGAAATTTTTAATTTGTACTTTTTGATTATTTTTAAGCCATGTTTCACTAATAATTGCAATGTCTATATTTTCCTCAGCTAATTTAAATTTTAGACTTTCAATGTTTGAATAGAATGATCTACAATTCCATTGTAAAATTTTTAACTTATTTTCATTTTTTTTATTTCTATCCATTCTTAGTTATATTGTTGGGGTGGAAATTAATAGAATTCATCCCGAGGGGACAGAGGAGATTCCTCTGTCCTCAAGATGTTTTCTATCATTTCTCTTATTGTACTTTGATTAGGTATTTTATTATTTACTATTGCTGTAGTTATTATCTGTGCAATGCACACGACAAGCTCGTTGGTAGAAATGTTTATTTTTTCTTCTCTTGGCTTCTGGAAAGGGCTGTTTCGATGTATATTTGGCCTTTGAGTTATAGGAGAGTGCTGCTCCGGTGCATAGCTAGGGCTATATGTATATATCGGGATACTGGGACCATTGTTGGGATTTCTTCTTCTTTTTACCGGGTTCTGTTCTTGTTGTTGTTGTCGGCTTCCCCCTGTGCTCGTAGAAGGAGTATTCCATGGATTAGTCATCACCTCCTCCTCCGTTATTGCCTCCGGTATTTCTGGTATCTCGTTAGTATTATTTACTCTATTCTTGTTATCATAAGCAGCCTCTGCATATGTACGTTGCCTTGGTGATTTTGCTCTCCTTTCTGAAATTATTTCTGAGAAAGTTTTATTTTCATGTGCCATCTGGTATTTCACATCTTGCTGCAATCTCCATTCATCGCACTTATTTCTATCCAAGGCAGAGTGTCTGCCACAGCAATGAACGCATACTTGGTCTCTCAGTTCTTTTATGTGACAAAACTTAGTATAATGGTTATCTGAGCATTTTGCACATCTAGGCTTACTACTCTTACATTGCTTTTCTCCGTGTCCAAATCTTAGGCATTTATGACATATTTTGACTGGCATTACGTATGGTTCAACTGGAATGGCGATATTGTACATATATACTCTTTCGGGTAATTGCCTTCCTTGGAAGGTAAGTACTACCACTCGATTGGGTACATAGACTGGTTTTTCTATACCTTCTATTACTTGCATCGTTCTACTCTTTAATCTCCTTACTTCCTTGATGATAAATTTACACTCTGCGACTTCAATAATTTCTTCATCTGTAATATCTAGATCTATGTTTTTTATGACACCTAGTCTCATTATGAATTGGGTTGGGATGTAGCATGTGTACCCCTTGGATAGCAGTAATGGAGTCTCAACAATTTCATTAGCTTCTTTTGGTGACGTCGTTGTAATACAAATCCTATTACGTCCAACCTTCTTTATGTCATTTATTTGGGTAAATTGCTTAAACAAAATTCTTCCGATCGTGAGCGGGTTGATCCCACCCCTACTCCTCTCTTGGTTCTCTACATTACTTTCAATAATTTCTTCTTTTTTTTCCACTATTACCTTAAATTCGACAGATCTGTCTGTTTCATTATATTTATTTACTATCTTGGGTTTTTTTGGTTTGTCTTCTTTATTATTTTCGGTAATATCTTCATCTTCCTCTCTGTCTCTTTTTCTTGTCTTTTCCTCTGAATTTTCATTAATTTCCATTAATGTAATTATGTTATCAACTGCTATTTCAGTTTCATCCCTTGGGACGAATCCCCCACCACCATCCCCTATCCCCTCTCGGGTAGGGTTCATCCTTATTTCTATACTAATTCAATTCTACATCTACATTATTAACACTCTTACTTAATCTACAACTTTATTTATTATATGTAACCTTACATCCAATTAATAAATAAATCAACTACAAATATTTACTCTTATAAGTACTTACATTTACTTCTCCTTATAGTAATTAATACTATAGGTACTATAAACTATACATACATACACTATGCCAGATCTAATACTACGTGGTTCTATGGAATGGATTGGAGTTTCTGTTGACACAACCGTCTTCTTCCGTGTCTGAAAGCCGAATCAAAATATTCAATGTAATTGTAGCTAAGCCACTATGCTGTCAGACGCAGTCAGGTAGGTACTGTCATAATGAACGACAAACAAAGGTTCTTCACTGTTGCAAGAAGGCTGTGAGTGTGACGTACAAACAGCTGAACGCGCCAACTAATCATTAGTCATCACATCCGCGCGATTTTCAAAAAAAAAAAAACTTGGAATTATTGGTGTCTTTAGAAATATTTCCTCAATCCTCATTTAGTGTCAAAGTTATCCTACCTGCAAAGTAACTTGCCACTTTTGATTCGACTTTTGGCTTCCGTTGAAGAAACATCGAATATTCTTTACACGGCGACCACGTGCGACGAGTAGTGAGGTGGAGGTATAGTTTTAGCTAGTATATATATATCAATCTGCTTAAACTGTAAGTAAATATCTATATTAGTTTAATTAAATTGTTTAGGATGAATAAGGATTCAGGTGGGGGATCGGATCCCCCAGCTAATTTGTTAAATAGCCTATCTGTGGAAAGTACTCAGGAGGCGGTTAACTCCATTTGCAACTCAGATGTGATCATGGAGGATGAGTCATTGGAGATGAATGTGAGTCAGGAGGTTGAAGTATATACAGAGACAAGAAATAAAAGACCTTTGAATGAAGAGGACTGGGACAATGAGGAGCAGAGTAAACTTAAGAATAGACCCATCGATGGTAACTCAGGTACTAAAAGTACAGATAATTCTATGTCGAGGACGAATAGAGGATCAGATAGTGAAGTGGGAGAGCCCAAAGATCATCCTAGTAGCGTTTCTCAGGGACCTGAACCTAATTCCACCCAATCTAAAGATAAGGCTAAGCCGAGGGAGTACATTAAATATTTGTACCAAAGCAGGGATCTGGGACCTTTCAATGTATATGTAGAACGTTGTGACAGTGATGGTAAATTAGACCCCCTGGTGGTGGGAAAATTTATACATTCAAACAGACTAATATGCAAAAGCATTAAGGCTTTGGGAAAGAACAGGGTGTTGGTGGAGTTTGGTGCCTTTATTTTGGCTAATAATTTCACTGAAAACAAGAAACTGTCTTGTGTGGGCTTAAAAGCCTACATACCCGGCCACTATACTCATAGGAAATGCTTACTAAAAAATATTGACACATCAATTTCAGAAGAGGAGATCGTGAACAATATTAAGATGGACTGTAGGATCACGGAGGTAAAGAGAATCAAGAAAAGGGTGGTTAATCAAGGAGTGGTCTCTATGGTGGGCACGAGAAATGTAGTTATTACAGTTGAAGGTCAAAGAACTCCAGACAGAGCTTTTCTATACTACAATTCGATTGAGGTATTACCATACGTTTATGGAGTGATTTCATGTTTTAATTGCTCTCGTTTTGGTCATTCAGGACGCCAGTGTCGGTCTAAACCTAGATGCTTTAAATGTGGGAATGAGCATCAGGGTTTCGTTTGTGATGCTCATCCTAGTTATCATCACTGTGTAAATTGTAAAGGAGGGCATAGAGCCAATGATAGAGTATGTCCGGAATGGGGCAGACAAAAGCTCATTAAGGAAACTATGGCATTCAGAAATGTCACTTTTCATGAAGCCTCCTTGCTTCATAGTGGTCCAAGGTTAAATGATTCTAGAATCTCCTATGCTCAGGCTGCCAGCAATCAATATCCTGGTCCACAATCTAATCCACCCAGAACTCCTAGTAAATCTATCATTAGTAGGAATAGAGACAATGATTATCAGTGGGTTACATCATCTGAAGAGGAAGAGGACCAGGGTAATCAACATGTTGATAGGTCTCAAAGCTCACATCATCAAAGAGGAATACAAAGGAAAAGGATCCCAAGGAATGTCTTCCCCATGGAAGCACCGTGGGTAGGATCGTATGGTCCTCAGTCTCCGATTAACCTTAGCGGGATGAACAGGGTCACAATTCCCCCTGGCAGGAATGCTGAGTGTCCTAGGGTAGACTCGACGGTTAGTACAGATAACGAACAAATTCGCCATCATGTAACCATGTATATTAAACAGCTCCTTCAGAATGTTTCTGCTTCCTTTCCCATTACTAGTAATCAAATTCAATCCGTGTTAGAGGTTCTGCAACTCTCCCAACAGGGTGGGGGATTGCAGGTGAGGGGTCAATGAACATGGCAGATAGGCATACATCAGATCAACTAAACATAATTCAGTGGAATGGGAGAAGTGTGTTCCACAATAAACTTGACCTTCAACTTGAATTAATAAATAATAATATACAAATAGCGATACTATCTGAAACTTGGTTTAAACAGGGATCTCTTATAAGATTCCCTGGATATCATCTCCATAGAGCTGATCGTGCGGACGGTAAAGGAGGTGTTGCCATTTTAACTCAGATAAGTATACCAGTACAAATTCGAAATATCAACATAACCTGTAGGGATCTGGAAAGTATAGTGATTCGGATCAATCATAAAGGTAGAGCACTTGATATTGCATCTATTTATTGCAAACCGAATAATCACATTTCTCTCACTCAGTGGCAAAACATTGTTAATCAGCTTTCCCCGCAGTTTATTTTGGCTGGAGATTTTAATGCACACCATAGGATATGGGGATGTTCCAATGAGGACAGAGCAGGAAACATTATTGCTGACCTTATTGAAAATCTGGACCTTATAATACTCAATGATCAATCGTCGACTTTAATTAATTATCCCAACAGAGCCAGATCGGCGGTAGATATTACTATCGTCTCCCCAGATCTAGCTTTGGATGCTTCTTGGAGGGTGGGTTTAGACTCCATGGGGAGTGATCACCTTCCAATTTTTTTCTCATTAGGCCACAATAATCAAAATTTATACATAAATGGGACATCGGGGAAAAGAATTATGGATAAGGCCAATTGGGATTTATACAAGGTAACTATTGAAAATGAAATGATAAATACCAACTGGGATAGCGACAAGGATATTACGAAATGGTATGAAAATATAACAGTAAACATGAATAAAGCCGCGGAAGTCAGTATCCCGACAATCAGACACGAACCAAATCCGTATAAAAGAAAAAAGTCATATCCTCCTACCCCTTGGTGGGACGAGGAATGTTCATTGATGATAGCCCGGCGGAGACTGTGTTTGACTAATTACAGAAAAAACATGAATATGGATAATTTCATTAAATTTAAACATTCACAAGCGGCAGCTAAATTTATATTAAAAGAGAAAAAGAAAGCCAGTTGGCGTTCGTTTTGTTCAAAGATAAATAGAGAAACTCAGAGCAGTATGGTGTGGAACATGATCAGAAGATTTAGAGGCGCATTTAACCCTCGTCCACACAGAGCTCTAGGAGATTCATTATGGGTTGAAGAGTTTACAAGACGTTTAGCCCCAGACATGGCCTTACATAACCCTTCTTTTGATGCTTTGAGTCTTTCCCATGGTAGGACCGGACGGATATCCCAAGATATTCTTGATGCCAATATTTCTATCTGGGAACTTGAAATTATTACTAAAAACCTCAAGGACACTTCACCTGGTCTTGATAAAATCACGTATTCTATGATTAAACATATGGGCAAAGAGAGTAAAAACATATTAGTTCGATTCTTTAATGAAGTATATGACCAAGGGATTACTCCCACTCCACTGTTACAACACAAGTTAGTGCCTATACTTAAACCCGGTAAAGCCGAGGGGAATGCCAGTTCATATAGACCCATAGCCTTGATCCCCTGTATTAGTAAAATATTTGAAAGGATTATCAAAAGAAGAATGGAATGGTATTGCGAAAAAGAAAAATTATTTCATAACACTCAATTTGGATTTAGAAAGGGCAGATCAACTTTGGATTACCTAACTATTTTGAACACTGACATTCAGTTGTCCTATTCGAGAGGTCACTTCTTGGCTGCAGTGGCTTTAGATATAAAAGGAGCATATGACTCAGTAGTCATCCCTATTCTTGTAAAACAACTTTTGAAATTGGGATTTTCCAATAAATTATGTAAATGGTTATTTTTTTACTTATCCAATAGATGGGTAACTACTCACTATCAGGGGGTGGAATATGGCCCTAGATCAGTTTGCATTGGATTGCCACAGGGATCTGCACTTAGCCCCCTATTGTATTCTTTGTACACATCTGATATAGGAAGAAATATTAGACACAATAGAATTCTGCAATATGCTGATGATATTACCTTTTATTGTTCGGATGATAACCTTAATACCTGTATCGAGAACTTGGAAGCAGGATTAGCGGATCTTAACTTGCAACTGAGAGATCTTGGACTCCAGTTAGCTCCGGAAAAAACTAATTATATTATATTTACTAAAAGGAAAATACCTATTAATAGTTTTATTAACTTAAATGGACATCGAATTTTAGCCAAACCTAACATCAAAATCTTAGGAGTAGTGCTTGACTCTAAGTCTACATGGGTCCCTAATATCATTAAAATTAGGGATCAGTGTAGACTTTTACTCAATATTCCTAGGGCGCTTTGTAGAACTTGGTGGGGAGGGGACCCCCTTACACTCATTAACCTATATAAGACCTTAATCAGATCAAAGCTGGAATATGGTTCTCAATTATATGATTCGGCTGCTAGATCAAATCTTATTAAATTAGATAGAATACAATATCATGCCTTACGAATATCGTTAGGATGTATGAATTCTACTCCTACGCGTGCCATGGAGGTGGAAGCTTCACTCCCTCCTCTGGCTACCAGAAGAGCCTGGCTAGGATGTAAATATTTTCTAAAAATTTTATCTAATAGTGCGCACCCTCTTAATGCCAAACTAAAATTATTAAATAAGATACATTTTTCTCGACATTCCAAAATTAATTTGAACAATTATAGTTTCAGGAAAATCTTTGATAAATACCAATATTTAGAAAACAAAATAGTCAGAATAAGAGAATCCTCAATTATCAGAAACAAACTTAGAATAAACAATGATATATGGGATATTGCCTGTATAAATACCAATATGAAAGCTATTCTAGAATCTGGTAAGGGAGCGCAAATCAACTTCAGGGAATATATTAAAAATGAATGGTCGAATTTTGCCTGCTTTTACACGGATGGTTCCAAAAATGTAGATCTAAAATTTACAGGAGCTGGAGTTTGGGTACCTGCCATAAATATATTTCAAAATTGGAGACTTCCTTCTGATGCCTCAATTTTTACAGCTGAAGCGTTTGCTATTATACAAGCATTGGAGATTCGCCGGAATCTTCGAGTCCCTCCTAAGTATTCTTTGATCATATCAGATTCTATGAGTGTTTTGTTGTCTATCAATAACTTTTATTGTGGAACCAACAATCACCCATTTATTAATAAAATTATAGATCTAATAGAAGATATTCAGGATCAAAATTTTATGGTGAGATTCCTATGGATTCCTAGCCACATAGGAGTAGAAGGAAATGAAACAGCAGATATCACGGCTAAAAATGCAATTGGTAAGGAAGTAACTGAGATAGGGCTCCCACAACAAGACTTTCTACCTAATTTAAAAAATCAACTTTTAGAGGAATGGAGAGAAGATTGGAAAATTTATACTAAAATTCATATTTCACAATATAATCAAATAAATCCAGATATCAGTAATATTCCTTGGTTCAAGGGTGAGAGAATACCCAGAAACCAAATAACTACATTAATTAGGATTCGTACGGGGCACTGCTCAGCCAGATATCACTTAAACAGGGTGAAAATTGTAGATGATCCATTATGTGACCTATGCAGGTCGGGGGAGTTGCAGTCCCTTGAACACATCCTACTCGAATGTCCGGCTCTAACCTATCAGATAAATACATTATTCATTAAAAAACTATATCAAATCAAAGAAATTAATAAACCTTTCAATATATTAAACCTGTTGGCGACAGGACCAAAAAAGAAAATTGCAAATATCATTTGGGAATTTCTCAATGCATGTCAGATTAAGTTGTGAGCAATCAGAGACCTGATAATATTTATGTAATCAATAAGAAAAGATTGCAGGAAGTAGGGTATTATAGATGGAATAGCTGTTAAAGATTGTGTGTACATGTGCTCCAGGGATCCCAGGCTCGCGGGTAGCTACCTGTTCCGTTGTCTATTTCTTGTTGTTTATTAGGCCTTGTAGGCCGAGGCACTAGCTCCCAAAGTGTCCATGTGATTCCTTATTGGGTAGTGTATAGTTAGAGTCGCCGTGGACAAGGCTCAAGGAAAGAGGAGGAGTCTCAAGAAGAAAAGTGATTAGTAAAGTTTGAAGTTTGAACTGGTTGTGTGCCCACAAGAGGCGAAACCAAGAAGGAAGGAAATAGAAGAAGAACTTGCCACTTGCCAGTTACTTAAAATATATATAAAAAATGTTGATCCTGATATCAATAATGAAATGTAATTTCATATTTGAAATTACATTTTAATAATTGAAATTTCAATATCATTGGAACAATTTTAATTTAGTGGTCCACCATCGCCTGATAAGGGTGGGGGGAGCTCCCCCCCCCCCCCTGCGGACTGCGGTGACAATATTTTTTTGATAGAGGGTCATTATTTGAAGTGAAAATTCACTTGTCTGCAATTTAACCCCTGGTGGGTGTGATGTACAGTGGGGGAAAAGTGGCATTTTGGACTTTTTTGAGTATTTTATTAATTAATTGTGACAAGACGTTAAGAGATAGATTATTTCTGAACACATATTTCGAAATGGGATATAAAACTACACTGCATAGTATTTTTTTAACATCCTTTCTACCTTCAAGTCAAAATTATGAAATTTTTCCAAAAAAAAAATGCTTTGAAAACTAAAAAAATTAAAATCAACCAATAGGAGGTTACCTTGGAAGATAATAAAAGATGGTTAAAGGCCCTAGAGAGTTGTTGTTACTACCTGAATTCTACAAAACGCCCGTTCCTGCCAGACCTTTCTCCGGGTATTGCAGCCCCCCATCCCTCACATGATGAAAACCGTTCATCAAAGCGTAGGGTTACCAACCGTCCGGGACAACATTTTACTGCAGGAATTACTTCATTCCGGACAGCATAATGTCCGGAATTCTTAAAATTATGAACTTAAACTGTATATAATTCAATAGTCTGTGAATAAAAATATCAAATCATCGAAGATTGTAGTCCATAACGCATAAAAATGGCCCAAAACACTTTCGAATTTCAACATTTTCCCGGGCCTGGGCGGCCCGGACCGGCATAGTGCTGGGCACCCTCCCCCCAGACCCTCCATAGATTTCGTGTGAAATCGTCTTTCTGTACGCATACGCGTTTTCTCCAAAATACCGCATTTGTGAGACCTTTTTCACCCCAAGAATTTTTGAGCTCTAATGTCCGGAATTCGATTCTTGTCAAGTTGGCAACCCTATCTTTGCACCGTTGGGTAGCCATAGGATTTTACAAAAGTGGGTGCCCCTGGATGCAACCCCCATCTTATAATGAGGTTTCAATGTAGTGTCTCACAGAAAACCATTTCGACTTTGGCTGATGACTTATAAAAAGTACACGTTGTTTTCAATTTTTCTCCTAATTGAGTGTCGATTTATCTACGAGACATTTTTTTTTGTTTCAAGTAGGGAATACATAAAAATTAGATCTTCATTATTATTGAAAGCCACCTTAATGAGTCATGACCTTTCAAAATTTCATCTTCATCGGACGATTCAGACGTGTCAAACAATCCTTTAAAATTGTAACCAATCAGAGCATTATTTAGCATTAATTAGAATTCCACATGCCCTAATAAAGTGTAATTGCTTAAGGGTCACTACTTTGTGTAATACATGTATGTACACCTACTACTGTATAACCAAATGTAAACATGGAAATAAACTGAAACTGAACTGAAACTAAATTTTAGTCTACAAGCACTCGAGGTGGACTTGACATGTATGCAAAATATCAGCTTGATCGGAGTGCTCAGTCACAGATAAGAAAACAGCAGAAATGTCCGCGGTGGGATTTTGCAAGCAGGTCTTTCATAAATGCAAATTAATGTAACAAATTACCTATCACTTCAATATTCAGCTTCATGTTTAAAAGAAGTTGCATCAACCATTTGATATTTTCGGATGTCAGTCCTCAACACCAAAAGACTGCGAGCTAATAATCTTATGGACGGAATCCAGTAGACTCTGGGAAGTTGCGTCGGTAAATCTGGAAATCTATTGAGCATGAAGAGGCTGTAGGTGTTCTTCTCAGAAAATACATTTTACTGACCTAAAACGAGAGTAGTACCTAGTTAAGAAGTGGAGATCGAGAGCTAGACATTTTTCTATGAAACTAACTTCTTCTTCGAGGATTGGCAGAAAATGTAACTCTTACATTTTTGGTACTTGAAATTTCACACTGTTTACTATTTAGTGGCCATAAGAGTAGAAACAACTAGCAGGAAATTAATCCTTTAACCTTATTTTCTCACTTTCACATCTATGAATAACCGGACTCCCCATTGCAGAAGGGCTCAGTTTGTGATCGATTAGATTTACCTACCAATACTAGTATAAGGAGGTAATTTCAATAGGTATTATAAAATCAAAAAATAACCAGTGAAGGTATAAACAATAGTTTGACAGTTACATATTTCTATTGATTAAGCGAGCGGAGCGAGCGTCTCCACTTGACTCTTGCGGCACTTTCTCTGTGTGTGTGTTTGTTTGTTTGTTTGTTTTTTTGCTGGTTCAACCCAGGCCGCACCGGTCAACGTATCGATCTGAAATTTTGCACACACCTTCATCTCATACTAACTTAGACCTGTATAGTTTTTGAGAAAGATCCGTTCACAAATAAAAAAAATCGTATTTTCCCATATAAATAGCATTGTAGGTTCGAGGAGTCTGTTGCGGCCGCCCGATGCGCTCCATTCAAAACTCTCGGAAGCAAGCAGCTGTCTATCTATTATTGTTTGAATACGTAACAATTATTTCTTTGCGGTTAGATAATAGTTAAAGCAATACATGCGAGGTTATACTTAGGGTTTATTTTATTATTTTTGAAGATGTAGTTAATAGGTATAGGTATTTATTGTTTATGAGAGTTTTAACATGCAGTCTTACTTCCAATCTTTTCAAAGGCTGAGCAAATTATTTGTAGACCCATGAAATGTCTGCTTGATTGTAGAAATAGATTGGTTGGTTGATAATTGAAATTATGTTTATGAAATATTTATTTGTGTTAGGTAAGCAATGTGGTAGAAGAAATAAGCTCTTTTATACGGAACGGCAAGTAACTGTTTGGATAATGTTTCTTAAATTATGTTTGCTCATATTAGCACTTAGATAATGGCCTATTTTGTGGTTTGAATCTCTGTATATTTTATTTATAATAATTCCATAATACCTACGTACCTTAAGGTGATACTAGCGCTCGGCCGTTTTAGAAAATTGAGAGAGAAAAATTGTTTCATAAGTGAGTGTAACATTTACAGGATGTTCACATGATCAGTCTGATTGTATATTAGTAGCCCTTTTTAATTTTTGCTTATTGCATAGTTAATTAGGCGCCGGTTATTCAACAAAACAGCTCAAAACGATGAAATTTGCGATACGATTGGAGACCAAACCCGTAAACCAATTGATCTCAAATTTTAATCATGATTAGATGGAAGACAAACTTAGGGTTATCTCTTGGCACATTTTTGAAATTTTATTTTATACGGCGCCCAGGGAGACGAGAAAATAGCTAATTTTTCACCAAAAATCCACTAATTATTACTAATTAACGAAGCAAAAAATTTAAAATGTACCAAGGGATAACCCTAAGTTTGTCTTTTATCTAATCACGATTAAAATTTCAAATAATTTGGTCTACCCATTTCGTCTCCAATCGTATCGCAAAAAGTGTCTTCAAAAAGCAGCTAAATCGCTCGCGCTTGCAGCACCTTAATACTGAAATAAATACACATGAGTGTGTATCATGTTGCAATGACTTGCAATAACTGTTGCAATAACTTGCAATGAGAAGCAAATTCAGCTATTTTTTATATAATTTAGTGGATCGTGCTTCTAGATTTCAGTTGTTTTAGGTATATTATTGCCGGCTTTTAAGGAATTATGATTCGAGGTTTTGCACGTATCCGTGCTCGCTTATCTAGTATAAGGAGGTAATTTCAATAGGTATTATAAAATCAAAAAATAACCAGTGAAGGTATAAACAATAGTTTGACAGTTACATATTTCTATTGATTTATTTGAAATACATACAAAAACACTGCTTGAAAATGCTTAAATTGCGATATAACCAAAACAGTGTTGACAATTTGACAAACAATTACATTCATAAATTACAATCACACTATATTTAACTAACAAGAAAATGAAGCATTAATTAGAATGTGAGATTATGTTACTGCTTGAAAAAGTTTGTCATAAAATTCAATGCTATACTGAATTTGAATATTGGAGCACAAGATTTAACAACCCTACTACTACCAAGCTATATTAATATTTTAGATTAAAACTGCTATATGAAACCTCAGTTTTAACTGGCAGAGGTGTGTGCCATAGTTTCCTGTTGATTATCTTGTTCCATAGACGAGTCCAAGTCCAAGATGATTTGGTCTATGTCTGGCTTTGAGCTACTCTGCGTCATCAACAACTTGGGAACACTCAAATAGTAGGATTGCTTTGCACAACTTTCAGCTATCGCTTGCTTGGGAAGCTCGTAGCTAATTCCTGAAACATGCCATCCACTAATATCAACAAGGTGTAGAGAACGATGTCCTGCGCAGGAGCTACTCTCTTGATGGTTTTGCATATCAAAATGCAAAGTTTAAAAAAGGGGCTGTGCATAAAGGACACCATGCTTCAGGGGGGGAGGGGGGTGCACCAGTATGGGACACAGTGTGACAGGGGGGAGGGGGGGTACTGGAGGCAGTAGGACGTCACGATAGATATTTTCAAACATTTTAAATTTCAGTTGATATGCCGGGACCCGAAATCTCGCTTAAAACGATAAATTCTGATACATTTTACGGGAAAAAATAGTCTACTTAAGGGGGGGTAGAGAGTAGAGACAGATTTGTGAAGTCCTTTTAGGAGGGGGGTCTCGAAAAGTGTGACACAGCGTGACAGGGGGGAGGGGGGGTGTCAAAATATCTCATTTTTAGCGTGACGTCCTTTATGCACAGCCCCAAAGCTCAGTTGGTTAGAGGATCAGTGAGACTGGTGATTGTATTAAAAATTTGTCCTCACACAAAAAATCAAATAAAAGAAGTTTTCTTGCTCTTGATGTTAAGTATGTTTTTAACCCTGCGTTCCAATCGTGGGGTGTATCACACCCCAGGAAATGTTGTTTACTCAGTGCTTCATTACTAACTTGCAATATCAACTCTGCCTTCTCAGTAGTACCTTCAAGTTGACCTATCTAGCAATGAAAACAATCGCCAGAACAATCTCGATATACCTACTTAGTTTTTTAACTGTGGTAAAGCAACATTATTTTGGGTGTAGGAAACCCCACGCCCGTAATGGAGTGACCAAGCTGAGTTTCAAGATCATACCTAAATATCAATTAAATTTTAAATAAAGTAAGTGTTTGCAAATTATTGAGCGAGCGAAGCGACTCCTTTTGACTCTTTTGACACGGACCTCTGTTTATTTAAAAAAAATATTTTTGGCTGTTAACAACTGGAGCAATAGAAGTCTCACCGTTTCACCGATAGATCTGAAATTTTGCACACATGTAGAGACAACCTTTTCTGTTTCGCGACCCTAATTTTTTTGAAATCCATTAATTGGTTAAAATTTAAATAAACATCTCCTGATAGGTTGAAAAATGAAAATGGTCTCGATAAATCTGATCAAACTCATATTTTGGCTATACAGGTCAGAGTTTTTCTTTGATCGAGCTGAAATTTTGCACACATGTAAAACCAATCTTCTCTGTTTGCAGACCCATTTTTTTTGAAATCCATTCATTGGTTAAAATTTAAATAAATATCTCCTGATAGGCTGAAAAATGAAAACGGTCTTCGATACTTTTGATCAAACTCATATTACATTGTCTCTTATTTTACAAAATTTCATCCTAATCAGTTAAGAACGAATTAACTTATTGACTTATTTACAGTTTATTCCGTTCCATAAAGGGAATGGGAACCAAGCCCATTTCTACCACGCTATTGGTTGGTTGGTTGGCGGCAGGAAACAAATTCCAAGAAGACAAGAGAGAAAACATGTCTGCCAACTTAGTTGAGAAAGTACTAACATATTATAACAGATTTAAATTAATTTTTAAATGTATTTTGTTAGCCCAGGCTAATAAATAAATAATTTATCTTTTATGGCAACTAGTGATGAATTATTTATTTTACGACTGATTTAAAGCTCTAGTGGTCGTTCCAACACATGAGTGATAATCACCAAAGCAACATTTTTATGGTAGTGGTACTGCAAACTATGCCATCTGTGGGAGAATTGCGAACTTCTTGGAACTTCCATTCGTCTTTTGAAATGGAATAAACTGTAATAGCTGTCAGAACTGAAGTATCGAAATTAATTTTTTCCAGTGCCAATTGAATAGGCCATTTAAGAAAGTCAGCGCGCATGCGTTATATCCTGACAGGTCCACAGCTGTCTAGTGTGTAGTGACTAGTGTCTGATTGGTATCCGTCATAAATGTACGTGTTGTGTTCGAGAAGGCTGTGGGTGGGGTGACGTCACCCAAGTCGTTTAAAGTGCGCACTGCGCATGCCTTACACCCTGACAAGATAAGTACCCCACCTCACCAACAGATGTCTCTTTACTTTCTTAAATGGGGCAGCTTCGTTGGGCCGAGATAGGTAACAATTTTTTTAGTAACCAAAATGTCCGTGGGATGGCGCCAGTGGTTTGGTTACAACTTTGGTATAACTGAAATGAGTTTTAAAGAGTTTAATTGATCAATTTATGTATTAATATCCTTTGGTAGTCTGTTGTAATCTCAAATACATTTAAAAATGTAAATTACAGTGTTCTACGTGCATACCTAATATCTTTGTAAAACGAAATGTCATCATTGACAAAACATAGTTTCCATTTTTTCAAATTTTCGTCATTTTGCCGCGTCATTTTTCTCTGCCCAGTAAATAGTTTTCACATGAAAACAAGAGACGACTTCAGGCTACATCTTTGTACTATGTAAATGTTTTTTTTTTTTAAATTTTTGGGTCATTTTTAATAATGTAAACACTCTGTGCCGTAATTATTTGTACCGGAAATCAAAGCCGGAAATTACGTCATTTTGTTACCCATCTCGGCCTTAAGTCGGATTACTTAAATGGCCTATTGAATATGATTTGCTATATGTACCAGGGTGCTTATAGTCCAGTCAAATGAGAGATTTACCCAAAACAAATTGCAACATTTGGTTTTTTGGTGTCATTCTCTTCAGAAAAATGCCTTCTACAACATATCCAAAATCCGCCAAAATCCGCGCACCGGAAGTACTTTTTAATCACTGTTTAATCTAATTTCCCATGTTAATTTCGTCTTGCAAAAAAAACTTTTTTCATGTAACTCCGATTTTGACGAAACTTGGCAGAATTGTTCACCATCCTAAACGAACACAAAAAGCTCTCCGAGCGTTTTTCTCTAAATCGTATCATTTGGGAAATATGGCCCATCGAAAAGTAATATTTTAGTCAGTTTTCGACGATTTCGGTCACATTGAGTGTAATTTGACGTTTTGCGAGGTCCATATTTTCCAAACGATAAGATTTAGAGAAAAACGCTCAGAGAGCTTTTTGTGTTCGTTTAGGATGGTGAACAATTCTGCCAAGTTTCGTCAAAATCGGAGTTACATGAAAAAAAGTTTTTTTTGCAAGACGAAATTAACATGGGAAATTAAATTAAACAGTGATTAAAAAGTACTTCCGGCGCGCGGATTTTGGATATGTTGTAGAGGGCATTATTATGAAGAGAATGACACCAAAAAACCAAATATTGCAATTTGTTTTGGGTTTGGACATTTTTAAGCCTGATTTGACTGGACTATTAGATGATATTCTCAAGTTTCAATGAAAAGCATAATATTATATTTTTATGTTGATTGAGTGATCATATTTCAATTCAATATGGAAGTATATGTTTTCTGTGCGTTGTGCACGCATTTCCGGTTTAAGAATTTGCACGTACCCGTGCTCGCTCATCAACGCGTTACACTGAGCGTTTTCCTAGTTTATGATCAATGTTAATATAATATTAGAAGACACTTGATCAGCATTTGACTCAAAAATTTCGATAAAACTTTAAAAATTAATAATTGAATTTAAACATGATATAACGGTCGTTTTCCATTAGCACATAATTCCCATAAGAGATTGAAAACGTGAAAACTTGAATTCCAATTTTTTTATGGGAGGAAAACAACATCTACATGATCAGTTAAATAAAGAGTATTCTTTATTAATATTGTTAATTTTAAATTTGCATCGACAGTATTAATTTTTTATGATTTTTTGTGTGTGCACATGCCAAAAAAACAGACATATGTTGTCAAAATTTCACACATAATAATTTTTTAAATATTTAACTTTTTTGCTCTAAATACATAGGTAAACTAATAACAATCCTTTCTACTAAGACCAAAATACTGGATTTGATTCCAACATTTTGCAACAGCTATTTTACTTTTGAAATTTCTTACACCCCGCCAACGTAATGGCGGAAAAAATAGGGCCTACGTAATGCAGGGTTAAGTTTTAATCACTCAAGATGTAGAACGTCTTTGGTTAGAATCATAGCCCGTAGTGAATCCTGGGGTGCGATCACATAAAATGATAACTTCCTTGTCACGGTGACCAGTCTCTAGAAGGCCGTGAATAACATTGAGATGAGAAGCTTGTCACCGTGACAAGAAAGTTATCATTTTATGTAATCCCACCCCTGAACTATTTAAGTAAAATCAAATAGAAAAGGAATATTTAACCAAAATTAACAATCTTGTTGAGGAAGGTATGAGTACAAACCTTGCTTTTGATAGAACAACACATATCCATTGTTGTAGTGCTCCTCCTGCGGTTTTTGCTTGGTGATGTCTGCGTCATTGAAGTAGTGCCATTCTCCAGTTGCCAGGTGTTTAGTGTAAGCTGTGTAATGTCCCGCAGTGGAATCGCCAAAGTGACACACACATGAGTAGAGATTGTAAGTATGTGCACTCGTGCCATGGCGGTGGGACGAAGGAGAGTTGAACTTTAGTCCTGTTAAGGGGAATGTAATTTTGTTGTCCAATTTCACGCTCACGCCATCATGAAAGATGAATCTAAAACAATACAAACAGATGTAAACTTATGAGTTTTGATAAAGCTCAAGAAAACTAGTCATAACGAGTTAAAAGAAACAATACCGAATAATTAATAGGTACCTACTCAGAAATCACTTAAATATTGCAGTGATAAGTATACCCAGGGCCAGTTGTTTATGGTTTTCACGATAAACGCGAAATGTTTTGAAACATGAATTTTCTGTCATATCTTTAAGGTGGAAAGGTTGGCATTTAAAATGGGGAGAGAGCGGCTACGGTGGTTTGGCCACATGAAGAGAATGCAGAGGGAGAGAATACCGCGTCGGGAGTTCGAAGCTGCGAGAAGTGATAAAAGGAGAGTGGGAAGACCGAGGGAAAAGTGGAGAGAGCTGCTAGCAGAAGATGTACAAGAGAGACTGGAGAAGTGGGAAGAAGTGGAAGAAGGAAGGTGGTGGGAAGACAGGAAGAAGTGGAAAAAACTGGTGGAGAAGAAGAACGAAGAGGAAGAGCCAAGCCTGGCCAGCTAGCTTAGGAGTCCGGGCCTTAGTAAATGGTGGCCTCGCCACCCCCCGACCCAACTCTTGGAACCGGGAGAAAGATTATTATTATTATTATTTTTATTTATTATCTTTACGTTTCATACACTCCTGATTCCAAATATATGTATCTTTTTCTCGCGAATCTTCGCCAAATTTGTGTTTTGACGCGATATTGATGAATTCTCGCGATTTCACGCGATTTTGTCCCAAACCTACGTGTTTTGCAACATTTCCCGATTCCAAGTATATATTTTACGAAAATCTCCTCGATCTGTGTCTAAAGTACCACTAAATAGAAAGAATCACGCTTTTTTCTTCGTAAACCAGCTGTCAGTGCCAGCCAAAGAGTGTATGGGGGTGCCAGCTGGTTGGCTGCTGAGCATGGAATGACGCATCTACATGACCTTGAACAGGGGTGCGCATGCGCACGCGCCGAGTCTCGCTAGTGAGAAGTGGCTCGCACGTCATATTTCACACTTATTCTTACAAAAATCATTTTTTTCCATTTCACCACCAATCGCGAAAATTAACATAATTATCACCACCAATTCACCACTTTCAAAGTGTTGAAAACAAATTTTGGCATTTTTTAACACCACAAACAACTGGCTCTGAGTATACCTATGTTAGTAAAATTATTAGGAAAATGTTCAGTGTAATACGTTGATAAGTGAGCACCAAAACGGGTAACACCTCAAACTGAAATTCCCTTTACAGAAAACTTGAACAGATAAGCCAATTATTAATTAAAGGCATAAAACGAACCACGAATCAGCCTTAAAACACTAGGAAAACGCTCGGTGTGACGTGTTGATGAGTGAGCACCAATACGTGCAAATCTCTAACCGTAATTTCATAACGCACAGAAAACATAGTAGGTATGCTTTCATAATGAATTGAAATACAATCCAATCAATCAACATAAAAGTAGGTACATGTTTTTCATCTAACCATTTTAATTTTTCAGCCAACTAGGAGAAATTTATTTGAAATTGACAACAAATCAGACGGCAGTGCTCAAGAAATATACACTATTAAAATATAAAATGAATAAGGATACTTGTATGTGTGCAAAATTTCAGCTCATTTGGCAAAAAAATTTCACCTGCGGCGTCGGGCCAAAAAGAAAACAGTGTGTCCAAAAGTCCCGAACGGTGACGCTCACTCAAAAAATAAGTGATAATATGTCAATATAGTTATATTTTGTCTACCCGATTGACTCGAAAACATAAAAACTAGGAAAATCCAAGTGACTCCACACAATGGATTAACACTACGAAAAATATTGAATGCCACATTCATGTAAAGTGACCCGCAACCAATCCGTGGATTGGACTTTTCTTGAAATAAAACAGTATTTTGCAACCCCTTAGCAAGCTCAACACAGAGAAGGCTCGGCATAACAATGGGGCATGGCGCGCACGCAGGTAAAGTAGAGGACGGAGAAATAAAATAACCCTTTTCCAATCCATAGATCGCCTGCTGGTCACTTAAAAGTCAAAGATTTGTTTTACTTAATTTCAAATGTGTAAAAATTTATGTAATTAAATGTTCAATGTCAATTTGACCGATTATAAAAATGTAGCAGGTATTTGGATTACAACGTCAAAACAAATTAACAAAACAGCCACTCTTTTCTTGGGTGCCATAATGTAGGAAAGCTTTTGACTCCCAAGTCTTAATATTTTTTTATTTTTTTTTTAACTCCTTTATTAATAACAAGAAAATAATACAATGTGAACAAAGTCATAGACCCGGCAAGTATTTTACCCTTGGATGATTGCATTTACGCTGTGTGTGATTGTATAAATACAATTTTATCTGATCTCAAAACATGTGCCATTTGATTAGGTAAATTAAAACTCTCCTTGGATGATTCACAAACTTTACATTTATTTTCAACCTGGAGGCCAATTCTTGGGACCGTGCGTTATAAAACACGCGTGGTTTGAAGCTCCGCCCACACCCAAAAAACACAATCGTGTCAAATGGTATTCTTGGGACGAAAACGCACAGTTTTAAAAACACAAGGTTGCATGTTTTCAAACCGAGAAGTGAAACCTCACGGTTTCAAATTTTGTGAGGTTATAACTTTGTGTTTTAGTATGTACCAGATATTACGTTTATGAAGTTTTTAAGCTCAGGAAAGATAATATTAAATATAATAGATGAAGTATATACATTAAGTATTCGAGTTTATGACTGCTGAAACGCGCATAAGTGCATTGCATTATATTTAATCATTTCATTATAATTGGGGCATCACATCTAAATAAATGGTCACACTTCATCACATTCACATAATCATCATCACATCTGTAATACGGCATTATGTATGTAATATATTTAGGCCCGGTATAACCAAAGTTAAATTGTGCCGGATTAACTAACTTTTGGATTAAATTCAACTGTTTCAATGTTTTTGAGGTATCTGATTGGCTGTGCCGCCAATTTAGTCCAAAATTTAGTTAATCCGGCTCAGATTAACTTTGGTAATACCGGCCCTTATGCAACTGTTAATTCTGAATCAAACCTAAAGAGCTCGAAATTAAGACAAAAATCACAACTACAAAGGACTGACCTTCGACGTACGGACACATGTGTCCTAAGTCAACAACGGGAAGTAACTAATGTTTAACTTCAGTTCACCCCCGCGGAGGTGTTGGGGCGCTGTTTCTGGGAATTCAGCGCTGTGATTGGATGGACGGACTTAGGGGTGGACCTGATGACACTCGGGGATGTTTGGGTTTCTATTGTTTTCGAAAACGTATGGCAAGCTCAAGGGCAAGTTGAAAACACAAACACTCGGCTTGACTCAAGAATAGGTGTTTGGGCAAAAACACACAATACAGTGGAACCTCGTTAGTACGTTTTTGAAGGGACCAGGTTAAAAAACGTACTAAAGTGAAAAACGTACTGTAGAAATTTCATAAAAAAGGGGTCTAGTCGCGGGTCAATGTTTTTTTTTGAAGATCAATATTTTTAGATTGGGGTTTAATGTCTTATCTCCCGTTTGAAATGGAAAAAACACTCAAGGGTGGGCCCCCCTCTACTCAGTCCTGAAGTGTTGATGGATGATAATGTTTCAATAAATTTTAAAAGACACACTATTCATGTTTCCCCCTTCTCAAGATAACAGCTGAGGCCAACCTATGTCAAGTACTCAAAGGACCTGTCACTCAACTCAAGTGTAAAATAGATGGAAGTATAGTCTGGTCCTGACAAATGATTGTTTTTTCCCATATCCCCATGGTTTATTTTCACATACAAAGTGTTTTTGTCAAAAACAGACTTCCAAAAACTGAGGTGTGTTTTCTGACATTAATTATGTACGAAAATGGGTTGAAAATGGAATGAAAAACGTACTATTCTTAGTAATTTGCTTCAAGGGACCAGAATTTTTAACGTACTAACGCGAAAAACGCACTAGCGAGAAACGTACTAAAGAAACAATTTAACATGTGTTCTTATGGGGGAATGCCAGGACCTTTGGAAAAAAACGTATTAGGGTGAAAAACGTATTAAGGAGAAACGTACTAAGGAGGTTCCACTGTATATCAAAACCACGAGTGGTTTCAAGATATGTTTTTAAAACACACTTGTTTCAAGACGTGAATTAAGAATTAGCCTCCTGATGAAGACCACAGAATAGTGAGAGAAGTGTTGAGGTTGAAAAAAAATATAAAGTATGGGAATTGTACAAAGAGAGTTTTTTTATTTTTATCTACTTCTGGACTTATTATCGAGGAACAAAAGTTTAAATGTCCCATCAAGACTTCCTTACCTCTTAAGGTAGACTATCAAGAAATTTGGATATCTCCACACGGACAGTGTTTTAGTAGCGCACTGATTCTTTTGACACATTGGACAGAACCACGGGTTGTGCTCGTCCAGTTGCTCACTAGAATGAAATAAAAACAAGAAAAATCAACTATAGAAAAGGTACCAAGAATTAAAATTAAGGGGCCGTGTGCATGAACAGGCATCATTTGAGTTAACCGGCTCATGCCTGCACTGGACTTCAAATATTCGTAGAAGTTATACATTGGTTGCTTCATATAAGGCACTTTGTTCTAGGGATGGAGCGAACTTGGATTTTGATATCGACTATCGATATCATTTATATATCGATATATATCGATATATTAAAATATTGAAATATCGATATATTGAAGTATCGATATATTGAAATATCGAAATATTGAAATATCGAAATATCGATATATTGAAATATCGAAATATCGATATATTGAAATATCGAAATATCGATATATTGAAATATTGATATATCGAAATATCGAAATATTGATATGGAAGTATTATATTACGATGTAGGTATGGAATTATTGATATAGGATCGCATAAATTCCTTAAATTGCTCCTAAAACTTCTAGGAATTTCAAAAGAAAATGTAAATAGAAATAACACAGCTATTCCAAGATATAGGGTCACCGGCCAGATAAGAAAGAAATGTGAATAATCTGAGAAATTGTCCATAAATCTGGTAAACGCTGCACTGCAAACATGAATTATTTTGTCATAGTAGGTATAAACTTCAATTAAGAACATAGTTGTATCGTCCGGTAAGGCTTCAATATATCAATATTTCAATATATCGATATTTCAATATTTCGATATTTCAATATTTCGATATATCGATATTTCAATATTTCAATATATCGATATTTCAATATTTCAATATTTCAATATATCGATATTTCGATATATCGATCATCAATATATTCAGGTATCGATATTTCGATATTTTTTTGATATCGATATTTTCTCCATCCCTACTTTGTTCCGTGCAATTTTTTTATTTTAGTTTTTTATTTAGGAAGAAGGAAGAAAAAGAAGCCGAGGAGGAGACGCCAGGCGTGGCCAGCCGGTCTCCAGTAGTCCTGCGACCCTAGTGTTGGTGGGAACACCCAGCCCCTGACCCATTAAATTGGAACCACCGGATAGATTATTATTATTATTATTATTATTTATTTATTTCAAGGGAGTGTTCTATCACCAATGCTGTTCATCATAGTAATGGACGAGTTACTGAAGAAAGTAGAGCCAGATGAGGGGATCGATACTCAAACGTTGATTTATGCGGATGATGTGGTGGTGTGGGGAGGAACTAGGGAGGAAGTGCAGTTAAAGATTGATAAGTGGAGTGAAGAGACAGAGAAGATGGGTTTGAGAATAAGCGAAGAGAAGAGTGAAGTAATGACAATGGAACGGAAAAAGATAAGACAAGGACATGCCAGAATCAAGATGAGGGATGGATGGCTGAAAGAAGTAGAGGAATTTAAGTACCTGGGGAGCCTGCTCACCAACAAGGCAAAAGTAGATAGAGAAGTACAGGAAAGAAGAAGGAAAGCAGAGGGTTTCTATCAGGCAGTGAGGAAGTTGCTGTGGCATGAGAAATTTCCAAAAGTGTGTAAAATGATCATGTTTAAAATGTATTTCCTGCCAATTCTCACATACGGGGCAGTGACATGGTCAGCTGGAGGAAAGGAAGTGGATCAGCTTCAGGCAGCAGAGATGAAGTTTTTGAGGAGCGTGAATGGGGTGACAAGAATGGATAGGGTTCGAAGTATGAAGATAAGAAGAGAGCTGAGGGTTGAAAGATTCGGGTTCAAGCTGGGCAGAGAGAGGCTTCGGTGGTTTGGCCACATGAAGAGGATGGGAACCGACAGAGTGCCAAGGCGGGTGTTTGAAGCGGCTACAGTGGGAACACGGAGAGTGGGGCGACCAAGAGACAGGTGGATTGGACTGATCAAGGATGATGTGCTGGAGAGAGGAGGAAGTTGGAGTGAGTTGGAGGCTGAGAGACAGTGGGAGGACAGAACAATGTGGAGGCAGTTTGTGGAACAATTGGAAGTGGAGGAAGAAAAAGAAGATGAGGAGGAGACGCCAGGCGTGGCCAGCCGGTCTCCAGTAGTCCTGCGGCCCTAGTGTTGGTGGGAACACCCACCCCCTGACCCATTGAATTGGAACCAGCGGAAAGATGATTATTATTTATTTATAGGTATGCCTTTATTTCACTACATACGTTAATACTTGGATATATACATATACAAGAATGTTTGTAAGATGTCGATAAAACATATTAAAGCAACATTCAGTTAAAAGAGCACTGGAAGAATTCATTCATATTGTAAAATGCCTATTTGATTAGAAACTTACTGGGTTAATGCATGTGGCCCCTTAATTCTTTTGTGACACGAGAATTTGTGTATATATATGTGCATGAAAATTATTTTATATGGGTACAAGACGTTTACGCAGCTCTAACAGATATCAAGGAGACAGGGATGAAAAATCTGATGTGCACGGTAAACACTAGATAAACAAGATGTCTCACCTTGTACTAAAAGCTTGAAGACAATCATAAAGCGAGAGAGGTTCATTTCGCCGCAAGTTTGCCATACTGGGATGTTCAACAGTGTGAAAAAGATCTTCCATATTTTCGTAAAAGCGAACAGCAAGAGTGTCGCCGGTCTGCAGCCTGAAGTCCCCATGTTGTGGAACGTGGCAGCCACGGCAGTGGACAGCAAACATACAGCGAGAGCAGCGGTAACCCTGCACAAGTCAACTTCTTAGAACATGTATTGAATGACATAAGTATATAAAATAAATGGGTAATACTCATGTCATTAATATTCTGCAATCCCTTCCTGATTTTCATTTGGTACGTTTCTCTAAGTTCAGCCAGCAATTGTGGGAAGATTCATAGCTTGCATGAACTTTATTTGTTTTATATCAGCAATGCTAAAAATTAAAG
Organism: Leuctra nigra; assembly: GCA_934045905.1. NCBI lineage: Eukaryota > Metazoa > Arthropoda > Insecta > Plecoptera > Leuctridae > Leuctra > Leuctra nigra. The sequence continues at coordinate 7,680,035 of OW203761.1, forward strand.
TTTTCCCCAAACGTTGACAGGTCAGAATTAACTTAAAATGGAGGTAAATCAATACATTTTTGTAATATGAGTGATTTGTTTTCGTCCTACTAATGATTTCTCTGGAGTCTACAATGGGCTTGTTTACGCAAAACTAATGTAGATGGCGGTAGATGGCGGTGTTGTTCCAAAAGCGCAAGAGCCAATCAAAATGCAGAGTGAAAAGGAAATATTTTTAAATCTTAGCGGGAGACAGCTCTGCGCTGCTAGCGCCGCAAGTGAGAGCAAATGACAGTGAACAAGCCTATTGGCCAGGTAACCGTTAACCATTAAAACTATCAAATATTGCCAAAAGAGCACGAAATCACAGCAATTCTGAATAGTGCCATCAAGATGGTCGCCAACAATGAGATGATGTCATGTGCAAACTAGGAATTAATAATAAGATTATCATTGTTATTAAGCCTATATTCTGAACAGAGCCGAAGCTCCACTCCACTAGTGAGATTGTAATAAATAGAGAAGGGGGGAGAGGAAACCCGGTATTGGCATGTAACCTACTCCTGATGAAAGATATCAAGGGGACCAACGGCTTAACGTCCCATCCGAAGGACGGTGTAACTTTCACAGCACGAGCCTTCACAACCCGCGCCATCGAGAGACTAATAACAGGTGGAGGGAGGTCGTCACACTAACCCCCCAAACACCCCAGTCCCTCAGGCCCAAGGGCTGCAACTAGTAAGATTAAACGGTCACCCATCCCATTGCTGACCGCGCTCAATGTTGCTTAACCTCGGAAATCTGACGAGAACCAACGTATCCGTATCATTGGACTTATAGTACGGGCTGTACAACCTGAATATGAAAGGAATCCTGCAAATTGTGATAAGAAGATGCCACTTGGCACACATGTTCATTGGTCCATTAGAAGTCAGTCATTTAAGACCGGGAGGCAATCTGAAATTGCGTGCAGAGACTCTGTGGCGGCCATTTTCCAAGATGGCATATTTTCATATTTTTGTGTGTAATTTTGTTGAGCTTGATATGTTTTCGAAATGAAATTTAGTCAAAAAGCACAAAGTTTCAAACAAAAAATATTGTCAGAGCAGTACTATGGCTGTAAAACAATAATTAATGGGAAAATTGTGCATTGTGGAGCTAATGAAACAAGTTTGAAACAATTTTGCATTTTGATATATACACCCAATTTTTTTACCACATATACTAGATGTCTAAGCAAACATTTTCAGACCGGGAGGCAAATCGTAACTCAGCCAGGTCACCCGTGGCAGCCATTTTTAAATATTTAAGACATTTGAGGTATGATGGGCAAATTATGTTAACAAAATGGCATGCTACACCATCTTTTAAGTTAAATCGACCATGGGGAACTCGAATATGACATCAAAATTCTAGATTTGCACACCGATCACTTGTTGCGGCTATTTTAACCTGTTTTGATTGATTATTACCAAATTCTTTAAAAAAATTTAAAAATGGCCGCAACAAGTGATCGGTGTGCAAATCGAGAATTTTGATGTCATATTCGAGTTCCCCATGGTCGATTTAACTTAAAAGATGGTGTAGCATGCCATTTTGTTGACATAATTTGCCCATCATACCTCAAATGTCTTAAATATTAAAAAATGGCTGCCACGGGTGACCTGGCTGAGATACGATTTGCCTCCCGGTCTGAAAATGTTTGCTTAGACATCTAGTATATGTGGTTAAAAAATTGGGTGTATATACCAAAATGCAAAATTGTTTCAATCTTGCCAGGACTTGTTTAATTGGCTCCATAAGGCACAATTTTCCCATTAATTATTGTTTTTCAGCCAAAGTACTACTCTGAAAATATTTTTTGTTTGAAACTTTGTGCTTATTGACTAAATTTAATTCCGAAAACATATCAAGCTCAACAAAATTACACAAAAAATATGAAAATATGCCATCTTGGAAAATGGCCGCCACGGAGTCTCTGCACGCAATTTCAGATTGCCTCCCGGTCTTAAATAACTTCTAATGGACCAATGAACATGTGTGCCAAGTGACATCTTATCACAATTTGCAGGATAATTTTATGTACAGCCCGTACTATTAATGTCCATCAAGACAATAACACAAAAATATAAAAACAAAATTATGTTCTTAAATTACCTGTCCATCAACTAGGAGCAGGGTGTAGGGAGCAGAGTAAGGAATCAGTTGATCCACTGCTTCATACAGGTCTTCTGCTACGATGCAACTGGAGACACGAATTAAGTGTGGATGCCCAAATATCTTCATTGTTTTTTTGTTATTATTGCCATCACCTTCTGTGTCCCACCGAAATAGAACAGGAACATTTAGAACTCGCACAGTTGGCTTCATCTCGCCAGACTCATCCAGTGCAACAAAATCAGTTTTCGGCTCCACAAGCATACCGCAAACGGGGCAGTTCAGTTTGTCTCCATCGGGATTATGATGTTTCCGGGTTGTCTGAAAAATTATGGGCATCAAGTAATTTTGATTACAATTCTGCAATTATTCACATAAATTTCTTTAGCCCTAGCCACTAGATATTGTGCAATGGGCAAGAATGTAATATTTACTATAGTAGGCAGCAGGCAATCTGTGGATTAAATTCACTTTTGAAACCAGTATTTTATGAACTCCTTAGTTCTCCCAACCTGGAGTCTGGAACGTATAATATAGATGATTCTAACAATGGAAATGGTTCTAAACTCCAAGTTGAGCTAACTCAGGTAATCGTAAAATAACGGTTTTAAAATAAAATCCAATCCACAGATCGCCTGCTGCCTACTTTAAATAGATAACTAAATGTCAATGTTGATATCACAGATAGTGTTGTGAGGCAAAAAAATTTTTGAGGAGAAATCTTTCCGAGAATTTTTTTTAATGTTAGTTTTTCAAATGATTACTTAATAAATAATGAAAGAAGTAGCCTGAACACTATATTCTATCAATATCATTTATCTCACTTATTAATATAATATGGCTGCAACATGGGCTATAATATGGGTCCATTCGGACTGCACTTTTAATTATTATTAAAAGCATTTAAGCAAAAATCGAAATTAGAGTGTATTTTTTAAATAATTGCCGCCTTTCGTTTTAACAACCAATGGAAAGAGATTTTTTTGTCTGGGGCTTAATTTCGCACTGATCTGCAGCGAGGCTAATGGCGACGGATGAATGATTATGATGATAATAAATAATATAATAATAATGGTTTTATTCTCTACAAATTGTACATGTACAGGTGGCACAAATTTTAAAATATAGAATAATTATATATTATAAGGTAGGTTCATCAAAAAGTAGTCTCAGATCAGCAAGTGTTTCTGGCAATTTCACTAAATTTAATTTGTTTAAATTGTTTATAATTGTTTAAATTGTAATTTTAAATTGGGAGATGATGGTGAAGAGTAGGTAAGGATGGAAGGGGGGAAGGAGGCGGTCATGGCCTATTAGTAGGGTACCTTCATAGCATTTGCCTGTCGACTGAGGGAAAACCATGAAAAAACCCTAGTCAGGAAGGACGGCCGCGGGAATCGAACCCGGGTCTCCGGAATACAAGTTCAGAGCATTAACCACTCAGCCAACCTGTTCCGTGAGAAACTTGCCATGTCCACCTGAACATACTATCATCGTCAATTAAAAATTAGTAAAAATTGAAAATTCTCAAAACTTTCTCCATCGGAGAAATTTTTCAAGAAAATTCTCCGGAAAAAAATTCGCGAGAAATTTACAGCACTAATCACAGATACTTGTCACATAGGAGTTACTTAGAATATGAGAAACTTAAGATTAAAAAAAAAATGCAGTGACCGTACAGTGGCCACACAGAATTTAACGTACCTACTACAATCTACTAAATCGCCAACACTAATCAATAATCATAATAAATTAAACCCTGGCAGAGAGATATACCGGGTGGCCCAAAAAAATGGTCCAATGGGCGAGACACCGCTGTGAAGAAACTACTACATATATTAGTCTAAAAATTTCATATGTTACCTATAACAAACATACAAATGATTGATGTGTTCAAGTTTCAAAAACATTTCTTTGGTAGGAAAAAAGTTACAGCTATTCGAATTTGGTTATCGAAAAATCGATTATACGGAGCTCAAAGAGCGCGCATTTAGAAAAAGTCCAATGGCATGGACACCTTTATTTTCAACACCACAGATGATATCAGGCTGAAAATTTCAAATGTTATTAAAAACATATGACTTTCTATTGTATACAAATTTTAATACATTTAAATCAGTGGAACGAAAGATATGGTATCTTGAAGTTGAGCTTAAAAACAGAAAATACGGGAGATAATTTCACTTCTAAAATTAACACGGCTGGGAAGTGAGTTTGACCTTGAAGAGTATTTTAATCGATTTTTATCAATATCTTTTACCAATGTAATTGTTAACAAAATAGGGCTATGTACGCGTATTCAGAACTGTTCAATGAAAATAATATCATAGTTTGGAATAAGTTATTAGTTTTATTTTGTCCAACAGATGTTAAGTGCCATAATTTTACTAATTTTCGGGTACTAAACATCTGTTGGACAAAGTAAATATAATAAACCATTACAAGCTATTTAAGTATTTTCATTGATCTGTTCTGAATACGTGTACATAGCCCTATTTTGTTAACAATTACATTGGTAAAAGATATTGATAAAAATCGATTAAAAAACTCTTCAAGGTCAAACTCAGTACCCAGCCGTCTTAACACTTGAAATAAAACTTAAGAAATTATCTCTTGTGTATTCTGCTTTTCAAGCGTAAATTCTAGATGACATAACTTTCGTAACATTGATTCAAATGAATTGAATTTTTTACACAATCGATAGTAATATATTTTGAATAATATATGAAAGTTTCAGCTTGATATCGTCAGCAGTTTTGAGTAAACAGCGTCCCGGGCATTGGACATTTTCTGGACACGTGATTTTTGAGCTCTGTACAATCGATTTTTCGACAACGAAATTCGAACAGCTGTAACTTTTTTCCTATAAAAGTTATGGTGTTAAAACTTTCACATATTAGACCTTAGTTAGTTTTGTATAATTGGTGTAATTTTCAGCCCGATATGTACAGTAGTTTCGTCACAGTGATGTTCTGCCCATTGGACTTTTTTTTGGGCTACCCGGTATATATATAGATATACAATAACACTAGAGGTAAACTAACTCCACCAATAAAAGTAAAGCCTTTTCAAGTGGCAGTCATTTGCTGTGCTAGTGCATATGGGAGATTCTCCAGAAAGTGGAATATTCTCTAAATACCTGAGCATGTAATACTATGAGGCCCAAAAAACGTTTTAAATATCTTTTTTACCCCAGCCCAAAATTTTGATCAAATCATTTTTGGGGCCCAAATGAAAGTTCCATGGATGTCCCGATTCACGTTTTGCTGAAAACAACTAAGCCTGGAGCCTAAAATATTTCGAGTACAACTTTTGTTTGGAGTGCACATAAACTACTTGAGTTGATCTACATGATGATGTAATAATTGAGATTAAAATTTGGTTCCATCCAACCACGAAATACCTCCAAAATTTGTCCCGATGGTACATGGTAATTTCCATGGCAGCCTAAAAAACATCAGAAATCTCGACGAGATTTAACAATTACAGGGAAGTTAATTTTTAATATGTTGGCATTCCTGTTTTATGTACAATGGTAACTTCTGGTGCCTGAATGTCATTTGCAAGTTGGTCAAAAACAAATCTGACTGGACTATTTCAGGTACGTATTGTAATGTGGTGTAATTACCACGGTACCTAGTTGGAAGGGAGGTTTTAAAATAAGACCCAGGAGGTCAAGTTTTGAAACGCTCACTTTCAAGATGCAAACGCTCTCGGACGTCAATAGGAAGTACCGTAGCACTTTAGTGTTGAAAGGTTCTTTATGAATTTTTCATAATCTGTCACCTTTATAATGTGTAGTTTTAGTTCACTTTGAATGAATAGTAGTATTAGTTTTATTGAGCGAGCGAAGCGAGCGTCTCCTTTTGGCTCGGACCTCTGTTTTTTTTGTTTTTTTTTTGTTTTTTTTTCTGTTACTGACGATATACAAGTTATAGTTTTTCTTTGATCAAGCTGAAATTTTGCACACATGTACTGACCATTTCCGAGCGTTGCAGACCCTAATTTTTTTGAAATCCCCCGATTGGTGATTAATTTAAAAAAAAAAATATCTTTCGATTGTTTAGTTTGATCAATTTGAAATTTTGACAAGTCATTACCACTAACATTTTACCCAATCAAACAAAGTTTCAGCCAAATCCTCCCATTGGTTAAAATTTAAAACCATCTTTACTGTGATTTTTTAAATTTGAACTAGAACCGTTTGACCGATCAACTTAAAACTTTGCATGGTCATTGGGACCAACATTATCTGTGTTTTTGACAATTTTCAGATACATCTGTGTTTAAATCCAAAAGTTATTGACATTTTACGGACATTTTGCTTGTTGCTATGGATCACGGCAACATTGACGCCTCAGTTCCAATGTTCCAAGGTAGTTAGAACAGAAACTTTCAAACGCATAATTATGACACTTATAATCAGCAGATTGATCTGATATTGTGTACACACACTTATATCATATGAGTGGTCCCAGCCTCCCAGGTATATTTTTGGAACAAGATCCTGTGATTTTTGAAAATTAACAAGGAACCATTCAATCATAAAGGTTCAATCGATCAACTTAAAACTTTGTATGGTGAATTTTTGAAGATTTTCATATAAGATTTCGGTTCGAGGTGTTGCGCGTATCCGTGCTCGCTCATCAACGCGTTACTCAGAGCGTTTTCCTAGTTTATTTTCTGATTATTATTATAAGCTTTTAAGCAACCTTATTTACGAGTCCGAGTCTTTTTATTACTAAAGATTATTACATAGGTATACCTCTATTACCTACCCAAATGAAAATTATGCAATACATTACCTCTATACAAGCTTCACAAAGAACGCAGCTGCACGACTTGTGGCGACGCACGTTCACTTCCATGTCTTCCAAACAAACTGTGCATGCTTTCCAACCATCGCCCCGCTCACTAAACACATTAGTTGGCAAGGCCAGCTTTTCATATTCTGCCTCTGTCATAGGTCCCATACCTTGCTGACAGTAATCAGAAGAATCTTGTAATGTTGATGCATTAAACGTGACCAAATCAGTGACCATATCTCCAACAGGCATTGCCATTTCATTCTTTGAATCTTCAACAACAGCTTGGATGTCCAATGATAGTGTACCAGTCTCCAAATTAACAGGTATTTCAATGTTACTTTTTGCTGCTACTGGAGACAAGATTTCAAATGCATAGATAATGCGGTTGGTGTCATTAATATGTCGCAATTGTAAATTCTCGTCCAATGTGCGTGCAATGTGTGTATCTAACACTTCTGCCAATACCACACACTTGGGTGCATCGGGACCCATCGTTCGGAACAACTCTTCTTTCATCTTCATTATTGTATCTTGCTTATTCAGAGTGAGCAGATATTTCACAGCATCCTTCGAATTTGATGGAACAAATGTGACACCTATGAATGAAGAGCGAGAGATAAAATACAACTTTCAAAGAATTAATGCTACATTGTATACAGTGAAATTTTGTGGTGCTTACAGATTTGTCGTTCCATAGCATGAGGAACAGGAACAGAGAGGTACATAAAAGGTTCATAAGTCACGGAAACATGAGCACATGCTGCACAAACAACCTGCGAAAAAAAATCTCATAATCATTTTTGATAATCATTGGGCAGAATATAATTCATCCCACCTCAAGTAAAATGTATTTACTCACAGTGCTCTTGAACTGTCCCTGAAATGTATCGACAACAATACTCTGGTTAGCAGCAAGATGTTTTTCCCAATATTTGTCGGCTTCCAGCTCTTCGCTAGGGTTGTGCTGAGATAGCTGTATGCCCGAGCTTGAGCTTGTAGCGATAGCCTCCCCTGTATATTGATCTACATCACTAGAGCTGCGGAGTTTACGCTCAATCTCCATGCGGAAATTCTTTTCAGTTCCTCCAAGTTTCATTCGCTTGATATTGTTGAAACATTCCCTGGACTCTAGTTCCAGATTCTCTGAACCACTATCGGCTCCATCATCCATCGAGTCATTGAGGAGATTATTTTCTTTAATTCTCTTGATACTGACAGTTTTTCCATCAAAATTGTGAAATTCTGTTAAATTAGGGTTCTCTAAAGGATCTCTCCTTCGAGTTTTTTCATGTTTTGGAAATTTCTCAGAATCGAACCGGATTTCATTGTTTATTTCCTGTTCATTTACCAGAACATTGACGTTTGATGTTTTTGCATCTTTCAAAATGTCCTCTAAGCCTCTAAAACAATTAGATTTATTGTTAAATTGAGTTGCAATCTCATTCTTGTCTAATACTGATTCGTCACCAAACTGATCATGGGAATTCTTCAGGTGATTTTCCATGATTAGATTATTGCAAGAATTGTTTTCATTGTCACTGGGAATCATATTACTGTATGGATCAAGTCTGTCAATTTGATCTGTAACTGTAATAGATTGTTCTGTATCGCCAATAACATCCATTGGGTCATCATTTGGATATGATTTAAATGCAACTACATCCTCAGGAATAGGTTGCAGACGAAATATCTGTCGTGAATCTCCAGAGCTGTCAGAACTGTGCGAAGAAGACTGACTGAAGCGAAGGCTATCAACAGAAGAAGAATTCTGCAAGACAGATTCTTGATCCGAGAGATCAGATATCTGTTTCCTGTCTTCAAGAACTTCGCACACACTGTGAGGGGTAGGTGGAGCAGTTGACAAATCAGATTGAATACTTCGACAGTTTGCTTGGTTAAGTTGTTCATGTAGATTGTCAAGAAGCAGAGCCAGAAATTCCTGGCAGTCATGCTGGAAATTCAAACATGGAGTAGGTACACTCGGCAAAACAAAACTTGAACGTTGACCAAATTTGAATGACTGCTGGTCATGTCCCATAACCAATCAAAGTTTGTTATTATCATTGAAATGTGAGGTCACCTACTCGAGTGAGACAATGAGATCGCTTAGACTGACTTCTGATGGTGCGATCTTACATTTATCAGCCTATCAGATTTATTGAACGTTCAAGTTTTGTTTGGCTAAGTGAACATTAAAGAATCAATGAATTAAATATTCACAGTGAATGACTATCACTGATCAGTTTAATTACCTGTCGATAATCCTTAAACTGTGGATGATTTATTCCAAGTGCTTGTTTGAAGTCTTCTGGTCCAAGAATGCTGAACTTGCCTCCCCAAATCTTATGAAGCAGACACGAAAACTGCTCAGTCAATGAATGTGGCACATCCTTTTCTCCGGATGGTCGTCTGAGAAAATATGCAGTAATCGCAGGGGTCGCAGCAAGGCATTGAAGTCCTGCTCCCATAAAACATGTGTTTCCCATATTGTGCAATCCACAAACACCAGCAGATGCACAGGGGTCTAAAAAATGAACAAATGCTCAGATTACTTTGATGAAATGTTTGCTTTTTATTTATATGAAAAATTAACATAATTTAAATCAAGGTTATCAGCACGATTGTCGAGGATGCACGTGTCGGTGCTCGCTCGTCAACGCGTTATACAGAGGATCTTCCCAGTGTAAGATATTTAAAATGAATCTAATAATATAAATCTGAAAGTTAGATGTAGAAGGGCAGGAGTCCATTTTAATGATTTTCTAGAGGAGCCTCAGACTTGACCATTAAGTCTGATTTCGTTTTATCCAATTTGTAATTGTGACACCAGTCATTTGCAGAATATGGCATCTTTTGACATTAAATGTGGGCAGGCGCTGGCCCCCCTGCATGGTATTGAGTATAATATTTATCAAGAAAGTTAGGTTAAGTTTACACCCTAGATGTAAATCCGGTAATATTACGGTAATATTACCAAGTAGAGGTCGGATTCGGGTAATGTTTTGTACCCGGGTACCCGCTTTAAATACCCAGGTAATTACCCGGGTAATAAATTACTAAATTTTTTTTTGTAAAATGCATTTTTTTTGCACTGAGCCTGCCACAATATCCGTGTCCTTGGAGAGAGATACAAAACTTCCATACAATGGAAGGTTGAAAACAAGGTGTATCTTGCCTGCATCCCCTCCATCAATCCTTCACCAGCATTCTGATGAAATTACAAACAATGAAATTACAAACCAAGAATTGGTTGGGATTATTGAGATTTGGGAAATATGAATAAATATTAAATTCAGTTTACATAACTATAAACAATGCAGCTGGTGATTAAGTGGCAACTAATGCAAAAATAATAATAAACGTTTTTTTATTTTTTTATTTTTTTTTTATCTTTGATACCCGGGTACTTGCCATTAGTACCCGGTTAATGGCGTACCCGGGTACCCGGTTTGTACCCGGGTACCCTAACTGACCTCTATTACCAAGCAATTTTACGGTAATATTACCGATTTTTTATATTTTTTTTACAGGAGGTACTAATATACAGTACATTCGACACGGAATTTTCAGCAACGAGAAATCTAGTTTTTGTTTGGAACTCCTATTTTCAACGCTAATTTTGGCTAAATTTCTGGCACTACCTCCATTCCACCCCATATTAATAGAGGAGCAAAGAAAAATCACGTTTCTGAGGTGTATACAGCATTTTATTGGCGATTGTATTTTGGCATTTGCCCTCAGGCGCTGAAAGGTCCTGCCCGAATGGAGTAAAGGTACATTTTGTATTTTAAATTGGATCTTATAAAGTTAACACATCGAATATTGGTGGTCATTGTTCATCCATCATCATCAGAGCCAGTTGTTTGTGGTGATAAAAAAGCAAAAATTCGTTTTCAACATTCTGTAAGTGGTGAATTGGTGGTGATAATTATGTAAATTTTCGCGATTGGTGGTGAAATGGAAAAAAATTTATTTTTGTACGAATAAGTGAAATATGACGCGCGAGCGAGCCGCAATACTACCAATCCCCCTCCCACTAGCGAGACGCGGCGCATGCGCACCCCTGTTCAAGGTCATGTAGATGCGTCATTCCATACTAAGCAGCCAACCAGCTGGCACCCCCATACACTCTTTGGCTGGCACTGACAGCTGGCTTACGAAGAAAACAGTGTGATTCTTTCTATTTTGTGGTACTTTAGACACAGATCTGAGGAAATTTTCGTAAAATATATACCTACTCGGAATCGGGAAATGTTGCAAACACATAGGGTTGGGACAAAATCGCGTGAAATCGCGAGAATTCGTCAATATCGCGTCAAAACACAAATTTCGCGAGAAAAAGATACATATTATATTTGGAATCAGGAGTGTATGAAACGTAAAGATATGACAGAAAATTCATGTTTCCAAACATTTCGCGTTTATCGTGGAAACCATAAACAACTGGCCCTGATCATCATTGAATCTTTTCCAATACGTAAAGAGAATATAGGTAGGTAGTAAAATATCTTATCTTATGAAAGAACGTTGAGCTGCCTCAACGGAATAGAGGCAGCTGCAGAAGAAAGAGGAGAGTGTTGGGGAGTAATTACAACAGAGAAGTGGTGGGAAGACAGAGAGAGATGGAGGGAGCTGGTGGAAAGAGAGGAGGCTGAAGAACTGGAAGAAGAGATTGAAGAAGTGTGGAGTGTCGGACTTGGCAAGTCGGCTCTGAGAACACAAGTGCCCTAGAACATTGGTGGGATCATCCCACCCCCTGACCCGACAATAGTTGGAAGCAGGGTCGCGATATATTATTATGAAAGAACATGGAAATTCGTATTAGTCGTATACACTCATAACAGGCAGAGAAGTAGCTCCTAAATGAACTATGATCGTTTTGTACCCGAAACTCACATTTTCCCCCAATATTACCAATTTTACCAGATTTTGTTAATATTCCCTGTAATACTAAATTTTTTAAATTACCGGTAATTTTACAACTCTACACCCTACCCTTGTTACATCACGCACTTTAGATCAATTTTATCCCGACAACCGTGAAATGATTTCAGACCAAAATCATTTCGTTGCAGAATAAGAGCCCAGACTCGTGGGCAGAGATGTGTTCTTAAAAAGAAAGTATGAAGTTCAAGGCTGAATGCAACCTGATACTCGTAATACCTTTGACATCCTCAGAAGTATCAGGGCCACTTGAGAATAGTAGACCCAAGTCAGATTCATGAAAGGGTCCATCGTCTGATGAGCGCATGTCTGAATCCAAGCATTGGATGTCATCAAATCCGCCTGGTGGAGGCAGCGGTATGGGAAAGTCTCCCACCGGTGCTGATGCAAAACTGTTCTCGTCATTCCTAAAATAATTATAGATTGTACACATTGTTGGGTTTACTTAGTAGGTACCTACCTACTTATGACATCTAAAACTAAAACCTGAAATTCATCACACACCATTTTTCCTGCCAAAGTTTTAAATTATTAATTTATTTTGAAAGAAAATTTTCTTATTAGTGGAGTAAAGATGTCTAAAATTAGTGCATTTGTGATACCTTTCGTGAAAATTGGTACCCTTACTAATTCGAGTATGAGGAATCCAAAAATCAATGGCACCAACCTAAGAAATTAATACTTTCTGCGTTATTAGCATAATTAGCATAATTAATAAACATAGATAAAAAATATATATAATTTTATAATATGGTCTTTATGAGTATCCATCGAAAGCACGTCATGTCTACAATCCATATAAATCATAAAAAGTTAAATTTTTTCATTCACATAATAATTAACCGTATAATTAAATATTTTATAAAAATCGCCATTCAACAAAAAGCTTAAAATGATCCTCTCAGATTTTGATAAAACTTGGTAGCATTAGTCACAAGCCCAAAGTAAAACATACGTATTTTTTGGTTTGTCCATTTATAGAGTATTTTTGGATTTCCAGGCCATCAAATAATCAAAATTTTGGTTTCCAAATTCCTTCACTTGAACTGTTCTGACTTTTACGCCGTTCAAGTCAGAAGATTCGTCTTTTTTAAATTTAGTTAAACTAATTATTTGGTACTTATTATAGTATGGTCATTTAAGGGGGAAAAAGTCAAAATTTTGGCTTCCAAAATGCCTATTCACAAAAACGGATTTCTTCTAATTTTCAATGCAATATGATGAAATATGGGTTAAATGTACACAAGAAAGGAATTTTGTTATCAAATCAATGGCCAATGGGTACTTAATGTCAAAACACTTTTCTGTGTTAAGGAAGGGGGGGAGGGGCATGATAAATTCAGACTCATTTCTTAAGGGGGGTGAGGACGAATTTCCCAATATTCAGGGTTATTTGTAGGGTGACCAAATATCAATTATTTGTATCCTAGAAATTATACGATCGAGAGAAACAAAATGATGACCCCCCCCCCCCCCCTCTCCATGTGGGTACACGGCGCACGGTTTGCACGGAGCGCATATATGGATAGAAATATTAGTTTATGAAAGAAAGGAGTAGGGGGAAGCTATAAATGTACAACACACATATGACAACACAAAATACGTTTTTGTGAATAGGCATTTTGGAAGCCAAAATTTTGACTTTTCCCCCCCTAAATGACCATACTATAATAAGTACCCAATAATTAGTTTAACCAAATTTAAAAAAGTCGAATCTTCTGACTTAAACGGTGTAAAAGTCAGAACAGTTCAAGTGAAGGAATTTGGAAACCAAAATTTTGATTATTTGAGGGCCTGGAAATCCAAAAATTATCAATAAATGGACAAACCAAAAAATACTTATGTTTTACTTTGGGCTTGTGACTAATGCTACCAAGTTTTATCAAAATCTGAGAGGGTCATTTTAAATTTTTTGTTGAATGGCGATTTTTATAAAATAAATAATAATGCGCTTAATTATTATGTGAATGAAAAAATTTTACTTTTTATGATTTATATGGATTGTAGACATGACGAGCTTTCGATGGATACTCATAAAGACCATATTATAAAATTGTATATATTTTTTATCTATGTTTATTAATTATGCTAATTATGCTAATTACGCAGAAAGTATTGATTTCTCAGGTTGGTGACATTGATTTTTGGATTCCTCATACTCGAATTAGTAAGGGTACCCATTTCTACGAAAGGTATCACAAATGCACTAATTTGCCATTATATAGGACATCTTGACTCCACTATATACCGTGTGGCTAGATACTAGGTAGGTAAGTGTTTTTAAACGTCACGTTGTTTGAGTTGAATATAGGTCACAAATTTTACGTTATAAAATACGACTTCCCCAAGTGTGAGTTATACAAAATTATTTTTAGAACGTAACAACCTAGGTAGGTACTCCCATTCCTAATATTTTTGGCATAACTTTGAAGCTTGTACGTAATTGGGTCATTCTCCACTAAATGGAATATTCTTGTCCTGTCCATTTTTAATATAGATATTAAAGAAAATATCTATGCTTTTATTTTTTTTATTTTTATATAGATGCTACTTGACAATTACAGCCATAGTGTAAGGTTATTATCATGCACATCTAAGAGCTACAGCCCAAAATACCCCCCAAAAGTCATTCCCCTAGCTTGTCCCCCACCCTGTTTTCCTACATTGCTTTTGCCATATATCTTAAAGTACATTAATTAAATGTACCAAAAATAAATGTTAAGCTTATTAATAGTGTATCTTGACATATGTAACAAATTCACATTCATATATTTATAAAATGTTATGTTTTAACTGTAATTAAAACGTGTCCCGAGTTTTGGCATCTTTCTGAAGCCATTTTAATATATTTTTTTATTATTATTATTTGCAGTTGGTATTTAACATGTGTCTAAGTGTAGCAACTAGCTTGATGGTGCTGACAAGCCAGGAACACTCGAAATATGTGATTTAAATGATAATTGTGGCTATAATAGCAAAAATGCTACAATTTTCAGGGGCGTATGTTTTCTCTCCATCATTCCCCTATTCGATTATAATTATGTACTTATGCTGAAATCATACTTTTTGGAAATTAAAACGTGACAATAATAGTGACCCAAACATAACCTCAAAATTTCAACTCATTAAATGTATTACTAGAGATTTGGCAGCATATTTAAACTCAGTACGTCATTCCCCTAGCTCTAAAATTTCGTCATTCCCCTATGTTTCACTAATCTAATTAACACAGTAAATAATATTATTTCATTTTGATCTCAGATGAGCAATTAATAATACTTCAACAAGTATTTTCAAAGACCCCATGAAATAAAAAGCAGAAAAAATCATATTATTTAAAAAATTATTTAGCTTCTTCAATATTCCATTTAGTGGAGAATGACCCAATTGGAGATTTTACCCTATTCACATTTCACAATGTCTATTGCCTACCTACTACTACAAGTGCAGAAATTCTGTCTTTGTTGCTATGTACTGATCCTTAATTTTGACACCAACTTCCTAACATCCTTCAGCTACAATTTAAAGAAATTTGAATTATGAACTATGGGAGACGCTAGACGTGGCCAGCCAGTTTCCAGGGGTGCGATCACATAAAATCAGGGACCCAAACCTTTATTAATAAAGGTTCCGGTTCCACAATTTTACTTTAAAAAGGTTCGGGTTCCGGTTCTTAAACAAATAATCTTAAAGGTTCGGTTCCGGTTCAGTTTCATGCATAAAGGTTCCGGGTTCTGGTTCTCAAATTTTAAATCAGACTAGATTATAACACTTCAGTTTTATGTAAAATTTAATGGAATTAAGGATTTGGATTTTGTCCTATCAATGAAGCACTGGTGTAGTGTCTGTAATATGCGTAGGTACAGAAGTCACAGGATGGTGCGCAGACTAAATCTCAGAGTCAGAAGAGACAGTGGCGGCAATTTTCTCCATAAGACGGCGTAAACATTCATTTTACCAGACCTTCTTAATTGTCAGCAATTAGGGATGGCACCCGGTAAAATTTACCGGTAAATTAAGGTAAATTTACCAATTATTAATTTACCGGTAAAAAAAATGGTAATTTTTTTTTTTTTTATCCTCTCCAATGTATGAATGGAGATATCAAATTTTAAGTATAAACTATAAGTAAACATCAGTGTGACAACATTAGCAGTTAGGCATATTTTACGTTGATTTTTGGTTGTCCTCAATCATTCAGAATGATAACTCCATCCATATACCATTACTTCCAATGTCGGAATCTCTCTTCAGGTTTGCTTGTTTAGCAGACACAGATTGTAACTTGATCAAATTGGTGGTCGACAATTCCTCTTATGGGAGAATAGCACAGGCAGCATGGCATAGCCTACACTAGATTGGTCGAATCAATGCTATTCGGCTATATCATCTCTTATCAATATGGAGTATTGTCATTATTAACATTGAAAATGGGTCAAAATGGGTCAAACATGGGTGTAAATGGGTCAAATAATAAAGTAGGATCATTTTTGTATTTGGTATAATCATGAATTGGTATCTGCCATCATTTTTCAAAATTTACCGCTGACCGGTAAATTTACCAGTAAAATTTACCGGTAAATTTACCGATTTTTTCAGACCCGGTAAAAGTGCCATCCCTATCAGCAATGCAGTTCTCATCAGAGTAGTGAGATTCAAAAATTGAAAACTCGAGCATCATTTGAAAATGAAGGATTTTCAAGAATTAAAAAAAGTCTACAAAAAACACTAGGTAATAGAAATTTTATCAAAAAATAAAACTTTTTACAACTTCGCGAATAATATTTTTTGAAAATATCATATTATTAATATCCATGTGTTGAAAAAATAAAATCGTACTACATGTTTCTTTCATTAAAAGTAGGAACCTTAAAGAACCTTTAAGAACCTAATTTAAGAACCTAATGGGATACAATCTGAGAAGCTTAATTTTATTCTAATTTCAAAATGTAAAATGTAAATATTTATTCTTATTCTAATGCATTTGGTTAGTTTCTTCTATATTGCCTATATTGTTAATGATGGGAATTGAAGGGAACTCTGCGGGAATGAAGGGGTAGAAGGTCTTACAATGGAGTTGTATAGGGCATTTTAGACGAACAATTCTTGTTTAAATAGATTAATTAATTTAGCCTATACATTAAAGATTAAATGTGCAGTGTATATTTTTTGTTATGGGAAAACTATGAAATGTTTCCTAATATGTCTGATATAAATTAATTTATAATTTAATGTTTGTATGTGGTTCCGGTGAGGTTCTTGCTCTGTTAGTTGCTAGTGCTGGCCCTAAAAAGGGCCGTTGGCCAGCATGGCCAGCGTGGTTCTCAGCCAGCACCTGGGTTGTAGTGGTGCTGCTGCTGGCCAACCACTACAGTGGTCTCGAGGGCTCTGGTCTCGAACGCTTCGAGGAACAGATTTGCTATCACCGGGGATAGAGGTGATCCCATGGGTGCGCCGTCGATCTGTCTGTAGAACTGCCGAGACCAGAGCCCTCGAGACAGCACCACTACAACCCAGGTGCTGGCTGAGATACGTCGACGACACGTTCATCATCTGGCAACACGGAGCCGACCAACTGCCAGCCTTCCTGCAGCATCTCAACAGCGTCCACGCCAACATCAAGTTCACGATGGAGCTCGAGTCGGAGGGGAAGCTGCCGTTCCTGGACTGCCTGGTGATCAAGCGCCCTGACGGTACACTTGGCCACACAGTGTATCGGAAACCAACACACACGGACCGCTACCTGCACGCGACGTCGCACCATCATCCATCGCAGCTCCGGTCGGTGGCCAACTCGCTCACCACACGCTCGAGGAGGGTCGCAGACGACGACCACATCGCAGAGGAGGAGAAGATTCTGCGGAAGGCGCTCCCCAGCAACGGCTACTCCAACCGCGACTTCCTCAAGGCGTGGAACAGGAAGCCCAAGGACCCGGACACGCCTACGCCGCCCATCGACTCGGTCAGACTCGCCTTCCTGCCGTATGTCCGAGGGACAACCGACCGAATCAGCAAGCTCCTCGCCACGGCCGACATCAAGACCATCTTCCGGGCGGACTGCAAGATCGGCGAGAGGCTCCGCAGCTCCAAGGACAAGATCCCCCTTGAAGAGAAGGGCGTCTACGAGATCCCCTGCGGAGACTGCCCTCGCACCTACATCGGACAGACTGGCCGGCACATGTCTGAAAGGCTCAAGGAACACCAAAGAGCAGTCCGTCTCCTAGCACCGACCTCATCCCTCGCCCAGCACGTGGAAGCAGAGGGCCACCGGATCAACTTCGAGGGCACGAAGTCCTTGGCCACCGTCGAGTACCGCAGCCTGCGAGTCATCCGAGAAGCCATCGAGATCGAGCGTCGCCCGCACAACATGAACCAGCGGGACGACTCGATCAGGCTGCCACATGCCTGGAAGCCGGTCATGGCGCAGATCACCTTCGCCCTGACCAAGCCGACATCACCGCCGCCGCCGCCGACCATCGCGGACCCGACCCGGGGAGCACTGACACGCAGTCGTGCCAGGGCCGAGCTCCAGCGGTCAACTGAGTGATCAGCTGACCAGACATCCCCCTCCACCGCCCCTCCATCCCTACTCCTACTCACTTCCCGCGCTCCCATTGGTCACGCAGCCAATTCCTCCTCTTTTCCCATTGGCTCGCTTCTTGCGACAGAAGGCCAGATTAAGAGCCGGCTTTTTCCATCTAGCCATTCCAACCCAGCCTGCCTGAGGATGAGGACAGCAAGTGCCTCGAAACGTCGCTGCCAACGGCCCTTTTCAGGGCCAGCACAAGCAACTAACAGAGCAAGAACCCCACCGGAACCACATACATCCATCAAGGGCTCTGATCCACTACATCATATCAATTTAATGTTTGCTAATTCATGCTATTTCTGTAATTGTATTCTGAAAATGTATGTAACATGTATGTACAATAGCTGTAAAGCTAAATTAACGATACTAGGTACTACTACTACTTCATTATAAAGGTTCGGGTTCCAGTTCTTGGGGAAAAAAGTAAAACGGTTCCGGTTCCAAAATTATAAAGGTTCATACCGGTTCTAGGTTCTGGTTCGGGTCCCTGCATAAAATGAGAACTTTCTTGTCCCGGTAACAAGCTTCTCATCTCAATGTTATTCACTATGACAAGAAAGTTCTCATTTTACCTATGTGATCGCACCCCTGGAGTCATGTGGCCCTAGTAATGGTGGAAACACCTACCCTCTGACCCATCGGGATCGAACAAGTGGATAGATTATTATTATTATTGAATTATGGACAATCAATTATGAATTGACACTGTTGGAACTTACCAGGAGTTTTCGATACCCATGGCTTCAAAAGGAAGATTTTCACTTCTGTCTTGGGTAATTTCAAACGAATTGTTCAGTTGAACAAGGCTCCCTTCTTTCCTGTCCTCCGAAACGGGGAAAATATTATCATCACTCGATATAGTTTTCTCGCACGTGCCACGGCTGCTATGAGATTGTGAGCCAATTTTATCCATTCGCAACCATGTGAGATATGTACGTTATGTGCCGAACTTCTGATCTGAAAAAATAAGTAAAATATGAACCCAACTAGACAATAATAGTAGGTAGTAGACAATATAAGTAGTAAACAATAGTAGACAATAATAGTAGGCAGGGTTAAAAATGACACATCAAATAAATAATTTGTGACACAACAAGTCACAAATAGTGCCCTGTCAAATATGTCAAAGATTCGTTTTCGAAAATTCAAAATCCTGCCTTGAAATTAATTACTGGCAGCATGTATTGAGAATGATGTAAACTTTATAACTACATCGAGAGAAATAGAAGTGAGTGTGACTCAAATTACTGTCTCTATTTGCCAACAATAATGTATTGAACTAATAAGGTACTGGTTGAGCAATGAATGGGACATGCGAGAAATGAGCAATGATACATGTGCAATGAGATATGGTGAAAGCAGTCATCTGTGGTCCGCCAGTTTGTATGACCATTCACTACATTCACTCTAATCCTCTTCAGTGCGTCATTGTAACTAGTACATTTTCAAAATCTTGATTTCTTTTTAAAATTGCAAATAGTATTGTACTTTTGAATGTAATGCATATTTATTTAAATCATTGTATACAAAGATTAGGCATTGTATTTGTATTGTATTTATTCATTTTATTGTTTTCAGCTCTTTCGCTGGGTTACATACAATATATGTACTTAACATCCATTTCATCATAATATTGACAATAATAATAATAATAATACTGTGACAATACTAATAATAATATTATGACAGTTATAAAGTTAATAATAATAATAATAATACTTATAATTTAATTTATATCAATAGATATCTAGGTCATAATAATTTTATCTTATATTAATACTTAATACAATTCGACACTAAAAGTTGCAAAACGCCACCTAGCGGAAAAAGTTAGCCTCTATACCACGAGTACTTGGGCACATGCGCACAGGGCGCATTCAGGCAAGTCACTTAGATGTCAATCGTAACGAGTTCAGTAAAAGTTATAATTACATCGCGAAATAACAGAAATTGATAAATACCTTAGTGTCAACAATCAAATACAATCGGCATATTTCATTACAGCACACATTCATTCAAATTCTTGTGAAAACGAGTTGTCAATTCACCAAAAATCACCATTTGACAGATGCAAATTATTTTTCTCACTGCCTTCTGAACACACATTTTTCTTGACGCCTCGTTCAAACAATTGCAATCTGTCAAATGCTGCTTTTGGTGAATAGACAACTCGTTTTCACAAGAATTTGAATGAATGTGTGCTGTAATGAAATATGCCAATTGTATTTGATTGTTGACACTGAGGTAAGCATCAATTTCTGTTATTTCGCGATGTATTTATAACTTTTTACTGAACTCGTTACGATTGACATCTAAGTGACTTGTATGTAAAAGTACGCACGCGCTGGGATTGTACTCGCGGGAGCGTTCATCTTATATTTACTAGCGCACTCTCTAGGTACTTTTAATGTCGAATACTAATAAGCAAGAGGTATGAAATACATACCTTTACAAATAAAACTACTTTTAATTTTTAATTTACTCAGACCGTAATATCTCTTTGAGGTCACCAATAGAATCTGCATTGTATAGGCTGTATACAGGCATACAGTCATACTGTATTTGACTTCCATGCGTGGAGACCTACCAATCCTATCCATAGGATATTTTGAGTTTGACTAGTATTGATATTTCACAGATGACCGTCTGAATCGATTGGTGTAATTTCGTTCCGATTGGCCTAGCCGTTTTCGTGATGTCGGAATTTGGTATATGTGGTGGGGTGGGCCATAGCTCAAAACTAAGATATTTCACAACAATGTGAGATTTTTCAATTTTAAGATCCAGAAGGCCAAAAATGCCATGCCATTGCTTACAGTCGGTGTGTTAGAATCTGCTCCTCGAGTGTGAGCACTGTACGACTTGGCTATAACCTATCCATGATCACTACCCATGCAGTAGTACATATACTAACACCAAGGAATGAAATTCTAGTTAGTAAGTCACAAATATTTTGAACAGAAACACTGGTATTGTCAAATATAAAACCTGGTACCTGAAACCATAGTACCTGGTATATTATCTTCTTCTTTCTTTTATTAAATTCTAGTTAGTTGCTAAAACCAATGGGTAGGAAATTTTAAAAAAAATATTAAATTTGAAAATTTTCAAAAGGCCAATTGAATATTTTCAGAACATTCTCAATGAAATATATTCAACCTCCCAACAGTAATTGTAAGCTGTAACTAATGTCCATTCGCCCTGGTCTCAGCTCAAAGAGCTCTAGCCCGGCAAGTGAGAGGTTCCAAGTTGGAGCCCCGGTGAGGTCCGACATCTTGCAATTCTAAGTACCTGTACCTACCTACAATAATTTTCAACTTAAATAATTTTATCTGTATGTTTGTGTGGTAGGTAGGGGTGGGACTTTAGTCAAATTGGCGTTTAAATGTTGGTAAATGCTTAATCACATAAATGCTGACTTTTGAAATTTAGGTTACCTACCTACTTAAAACTAGAGATGGGACGATTCCAATTTTTCACAATTCCGATCTCGATTATTTATTTAATGATATTGATAATTAAAAATTTAATTTTCACTATCCAGTAGTACTTGAATGTCACAGCTGATCAAAATCTCACTGGTGCACCAATGCATTCAGTATATTTTCTATATTTTCTGTCTCCAGCCCAGCGTGTGAAGTTACAAGGTACACTCAAACCAATAAAAATCGGTAGGTACTCGAAAAGAAAAGGATTGGCTGATTTAGGTTTGATGACATCATCCAATGAAGGCTGTGTTAACGCATAATCTACCTCTAGTAGGTGAGCTCTTATTTCATTGATAATAACAAGGATTGATTGTCAAGGAACTTTACCAGCAGCCAATTCTTTTATGTACACTCAACAAATGATAAAACGGTATTTGAAATAAATAGATTGTCTGAAAAAAATGTGATGGCATCATCACAAGTCTATGCTAAGTCTATAGATGAAGTCTATGCTAACTTGTCATCTACCTCTAGTTGTTGAGCTCTGGTTTCATTGATAATAACAAAGATTGATTGTCACAAGACACCTCACCAACAACCAATCCGTTTCGTTCAGATATCGTTTTATGATTTGTTGGGTGTACATAGTTGTGCTTCAATTTTAATTTCCAATGTTAATAGAGCAAGAAACTGGAATTGTCCCATCACTACTCACTCAAAACTGAACAAATCAAATAATAATATCTTTCTCCTGTTTCCAACACAATGTCGGGTCAGGGGGTGGGGGGTTGAATTCCATTGTCAATCTTGGGCCTTCACTTCAGTGATGATGGGTGGCCGGTCCTGACACATAACACCCTTCTTCTTCCTCCTCCTCTTTGTCTTCTAGCTGCTGCCTTTCCACCATGTCTCTCCACCTCTCTCTGTCCTCCCACAATCTTCCTGCAGTCACTGTTCCCCACTCATCACCTCTTTCCTCTACATCCCACTTCACATGGTCCTCCCACTTGCTCTCGGTCTGCCCCTTCTGTGCTTCTGGGTGGCGCTTTCCCGCTCTCTTGCTCTTTCAAATTCCCTCTTCGGTGTCTTCTTCTAAGATGACCATACCAGCGCACTCTATCTCTTCCCATCTTATAGTTGAGGCTCTCAACACCAAGCTTTTTCCTTATATCAGTACTTCTTTGCTTCTCCATCTTCGATACTCCAGCGATGCTTCCGAGGAATTTCATATCGGCTGACTGGACATTTCCTGCTTCTTTGTTGGACAATGTCCATGTTACTGCACCATAAGTTAGTATTGGTATGAAGTAGGTCTTGTAGAGTAGCATCTTGCATTTGGTTGGCATGTCCTCGTTCCACAGAAGCTTTCTGACTGACTGGTAGAAGCCACTGGCAAGGTGTATCCGCCTAGATATCTATGCTCCCATACTGGCCTCATTGGCCACTTACTCACACTTCATGACTGAAACGAAATGCCGTTCTACATAATAATTATATTGACCCTTTTGCTGGCAACATAGCAGCTGGGAATATGAAAAAAAATCATATCTTCGAAGTGAGTTGTAGAATGGTACGATCGCTGTGAAGACTGGAAAGCACGTTTGATGCGTAATGAATATATTTATAGATCAGTTGATGAAATGTTATACATTATTTTTATCAGTTGAAGGAATCTTTTAGGCAGTGTACAATTACAGCAGTGAGTGTTGATTAGCCAAGAATGACACATGGTCTTGAAAGTGGTTGCACAGGGGGAGAGGCAATAATTTATCCTTAAACAATGTTTACTCCTACTTAGTTTTCCCAGCCCTAGTACAGGCTGTTCAATTTACGCTTACAACGCCGTTAGGGTGTAACTAAGCAGCACCATCCAGACCTTCCACCTGAATTTACGCTTTGCCAACCTAAACGTTCCAAAGTGAATCCGCTAACTTGAATGTGCCACCTAAGTTCTAGCGATTTTCATTTTGTTGTGTTGGTGCTAGCTTAGTACATCATTTTCGTTGCCATCTTCGCTACCATAGTTATTGTAAAGAAGATTTGAACAAACTGTACCTAGGCTATAAGTAAAAATAACTGATGATGCCCATTTTTGTTGGTAGGTAGGTACTAGGGATGTCGGCGGGTACCCGGGCGGTTCCGGGTAATCAATTACTCGGGTAATAAATAATAATCGCGGGTACCAAAAAAAAAAAAAAAAAAAATTTTTTTTTTTTTTTAGAGTGTAGTTGAAATACATTTGTTTGCGCACAGTTATCAGCTGCGTCTCAAGGGGAAGCTCAACGACCTTGCTTGCTCTGGGGGATGAGAGAGGAATGGGGAAGGAGGGGTGAAATCATGTGTTGGGAGTAGGAAGCATGGGAAAAATGCGTCTGTATTTTTTTTTCAATCACACTGTAGCACAGTGAAAAAGTTGAGTCCTGGGTAGAAAGGTGCACAAATTCGTGTTTTCTTATGATTGAAGTGGTTAGTTATCAAAGAATGTTATCATGTCCTGTCCTGTTTTCTCAAATTATTTTCAAGGACTAGCACACAGATGGCCCTGAGAGAGGGTCATTTTCTCCTCTCACGCAGCTAAGTGCCACGTGTGTATTTACCTAAACCTCTACCCCTTTACCTAGCCACCCACCACTAAAAATTTTTTTTTTTTTTTTTTAGGTGGGTTCAATTACCCGATTCCGACCCGAGTATTTATGACGGGTACCCGATTCCTGATTTTTGGACCCGCCGACATCCCTAGTAGGTACCTACTGTACTGGTGGGTTCTTCTAAATTAGGGTCAAGTGGGGCATTGGCGGGACAGTCTCAACTCTCAACTCAGGGCTAAAACAGGACAGTGGGTTTTGACAGTCAAAAAACATGATCAGTGCATTTTAATAATTACAGTTTTGTAGCCCAATTCATACTTAACAAAATGGCTCTCTTCAATTTGAAAAATACTTAAATTAACATAAAAAATAAATAAAAATTAAACGGTTCATTTTCCCCTGCTCTGTCCTAATCTCCCCCCCCCCCCCCCCCCCCCTCCATGAATCTCTCTCACCAATGTGCACCTATTTATACCATGTCCTGTTTTAACCCATGGTCCCACTTTAGCCCCTTTTGATGGGGCTAAAGTGGGACATGTTTTTATTTTTTTCTAGGAATATCATATGGTTTAACAATAAATTAGGTGCTTTAAAGGCTAGGACCCTAGGTAATCAAAGCTTACATAATCTCTATCTTTGTCAATTTTTTAAGTGCAATATTGCGCCCAGGAATTGAAAATTTCACAAAATTGCCCCGCCAATGCCCCACTTGACCCTACCTTAAGGGGGTTCCAGTGTTACGGCATAGGAATGAGAATTTGTTGTAATTCATTCATACCGTATGACCGTATGATATAATAAAGTTCGTTCACGATAAGAATTTCACTGACGTTTTAGTCGATCACGTCGTTCATTGGTCAGTCACTTGAACACTGCCCTGTCAATGGCAAGACTTTCTTCTTTGTATTATTGAAATTGTATAAATTATGTCAAATACACTAATTTTATTATTATAAAATATTAGAAAAATTCAATCAAATTGATTTATTTCCATCTACAGTCGTATTATACATAGTTTTGGATTATTCTATTGATATTTTCATATGTAGGTATACAATTGTTCATTTGACTACAGTAGTATCTACACGGCCGCCATTACGGCTTGCAATTCTAATCGTGAATGAACTTTAGACAACATCATAAATTATCTAGTGAGCTCTGCTTTTCAAAAAATTTCATATGCAGTACCGTGATCCAAGTATCTATTATGGTTTTTCAACAATGGATCATAACCATAATAGATACTTGGATCACGGTACTGCATATGAAATGTTTTGAAAAGCAGAGCTAACTAGATAATTTATGATGTTGTCTATTAGATATTTGATTGAAGATCATCTTTTCCCCCATAAGATAACACAGGGAGACATGAAATCGTCCAGTAATATTGGTCTTAAATTGCTCCTAAAACCGCAAGAGGAATGACAAAATATTGAAAATAGTCTCAAATTAAAGATAATAATTTTTAGAATAAGACTGCCGTTAAAAATATGGGGTTACCGGCCAAATAAGAAAGAAAATGTGTATAATGTGAGAAATTTACTATAAATCTGACAACGTTGCACTAAAAATATTAATTATTTTGGGATAGTTTAATTGGAACATCAATTAAGAACATAATTGGAGCATAGGGTAATATATCCTGTAATTGTTTTATGCTGTTGCTTGAGGTATTATTTCATCAGAGATTTGTATGAATTAGGTACGGCGAATTCTAAGCACCATGGCAGGAGCACTGGGGAGCACTTGAAGGCGTTTTCCACTGGCCGCACTGACAAAAGGAAATTTAGAGTAGGTAGGTAGGTAGGAACCTGCCAGATTTAAGGGAAGATAAATGAGCGAGCGTCACCATGCTAGGCACTCATATATTATGACACTTTCTGTTTTTTTGTTTCTTTTTTTTGCCCAGCCTAAGTCAAACCGCACTCCAATCAATCTGAAATTTTGCAAACATACTAACATAATCTATGCGGTTGCTGGGATCGTTTTTGAATAGGATCCTGCGATTGGTTTTAATTTGAAAAAAATTATCTTTCAATTGGTTGGTCCGCTCAATTTGAAATTTTGCAAATTTTCATTGCAACCAACATTGTCCCCAATCTTACAAAGTTTTGCCAAATCCTCCCATTGGTTAAAATTTAAAACCATCTTCCTGTGATTTTTGAAATTTAAACTAGAACCGATTTACCGATCAACTTAAAACTTCGCATGGGCATTGGGACCAGCATTTTAGGTATTTATGCCAATTATAAGACTAATCTGTTGTTATTTTCAAAAGTTATTGCCATTTTAAGGACATTTTTTTCTATAATCTTGAAATGTTTGAAATGCACAGCCGTCTGTAGTACCTACTTACATTCATCGTTTGTTCCTCCTCCTCCTGTGAGCTGCCTGTTATCTGAATAAAAATTGCAGTTCCTCACCTACCGGTCCGGGAAGGGGCCGGCACCGAACTACAATTTTTGCTCAGATAACAGGCAGCTCACAGGAGGAGGAACGAACTGAACGACAGGTATACAGATGGCTGTGGAAAAATGTATACAAAATTTTCATCCAGGCTTCTTGATGCTTCAGTTCTAAGGCCGTTAGAGCAGAGACTTAGGCTGCATTTCACCAAGATTCTAAACCCGGGTTAGAGGCGGTAAACCTGGTTTAGAGGCCCCTAAACCAGGTTTACCGCCTCTAAACCGGGTTTAGAATCTTGGTGAAACGCAGCCTTACAAACGCATATCAAATCGGATGCAGTATGAAGGCTCGCTAATCACGCGTTACACTGAGCGTTTTCCTAGTAATTAAGGGTCAATACTTTGAAGTGAAACGAAACAAAGGAGGCCATGTGCACAGCTATTGCAATGTACCATTCTGGGGCCGAGGTTTGAATGCCAAGTCTACTAAGGTAGGTAAATATCCAATATTATTAGGTTAAAGTAGGTTGGTAGACCACTAGCTACTATGGTCCGTGTCACACGGTGTTGTCCGCTAAGATATTTTGAATACCCCTTGTCCGAGAGAGAGGGATGGTCTCGGAATACCGCGCGATTACTCACAGCGACTGAGGGATGGACAAAAAAACGGTTATTTGCAACATTAGGGGCCAAGTCTGGCGGACAACTCCGTGTGACACGGACCATAGGTAGGTGGCATACCTCAAGATCTTTGGTTACACTAGAATCCCACATGCATACAAGGTTGGTACTACCTAGGTAGTAGGTAGTAGGTACCTAGAATCGGGAATTTAATACAACAACTTGTGTTTGGTAGCCTACCTACCTACTTTACCCTAATTAATTTACAGATTGTGCATTTAATTAGAGCTAATTCAAAATGGCAGTCTACCTAGGTAGGTACCTAT
Organism: Leuctra nigra; assembly: GCA_934045905.1. NCBI lineage: Eukaryota > Metazoa > Arthropoda > Insecta > Plecoptera > Leuctridae > Leuctra > Leuctra nigra. Next base: position 7,707,880 of record OW203761.1, read on the forward strand.
AGTAGGTAGTACCTACGATTGCTTTGTTTAATTCTAGACTAGAGGTAGGTAGGTAGGTATACCTACAGTAGGTACTTCTAGAACTTTACCTTGTGGTAGGTAGGTACGTAGGACCTAGGATGTAGGTATCTAGGCCTAGTCAGGTGTCTCACGAATTTTAAGAAATCACTTTGCAGAGACCACATCTGTGTGTGTGTGACGGTAGGTAGGTACATTAAGCAAACATGTAGCAGAACAAATATTATAATTAATATCCTACCTCCCAGCAAAATCACAGGCTACGGACGGATTACGGCAGAGACGAGTGCACTTCCTAGTGCCAGTGGCTTGTACCAAACTAACTTCAACCGGGCAGTAGCCCAGATATTATAAAAGAACAAACATTGAAGCCAGCTTATCAGCAAAGCACTTTGTTTATACTAATACATTAATAGACCTAATCGCATATATGCTAGTACGAAATTCTTATAGGTAAATAACTGCAAACCCAAATAAATGGCAGATACGAACGACAGTAGTAGAATGTGCCTACTATTAGCCGACATGCGTGATGCATCAGCACACAAAACGAAGCAAGTAAGGAAAACTTGACAGCAACAAAAATCAGGTTAGCCAACATAATTTTTAAAATCAAGAGCGGCGGGTTGTGCAGTTGGGTGTCAGTCGATTTTGAAGGTTATGTAGGTAGCTAGGTACAATTTTTGCCACCTTACCTTTTGTTCAATTTTTCTAAATATTATATTAAATCTGTCCGATGTTATGGATTCAAGAGATTGCTATACACGAGAATTTCAGCTGGAATATTCTGATTCGTCTTTATATTTATATCAAAAGGAAGTTGGAGGTGTAAGTTGTGTAGTTTGGGATGCAGCCCTAGTGTTAGCCAAGTATTTAGAGATCAGACATTTTAAATTGGGTCCAGATTGGATATGCGGTAAATATGTTCTAGAGCTGGGTGCAGGTTTGGGTTGCGTTGGTCTCACTGCAGCATGTCTTGGGTGAGTTGCTAGGTATACTGAGAACCTACCTTTAACTTTAACTAACTCCTACGGTTGTTCCCCTAGAGAGATTTTGCCATTTCTCTTTGTTGAGCGAGCGTCTCCTTTTGGCTCTTTTGGCATGGAACTCTGTTTTTTTTTTGTTATTTTATTTTTATTTTTTTTTCTGTTACTGACGATATACAAGTCACAGTTTTTCTTCAATCAAGCTGAAATTTTGCACACATGTACGGACCATTTCCGGGCGTTGCAGACCCAATTTTTTTGGAAATTCCCTGATTGGTTCAAATTTTTAAAAAATTATCTTTTGATTGGTTGGTCCGATCAATTTGAAATTTTGACAAGTCATTACGACCAACATTTTCCCCAATCTTACAAAGTTTCAGCCAAATCCTCCCATTGGTTTAAATTAAAACCCATCTTTCCTGTGTTTTAGTGCCAATGTTGTCATGACTGATCTTCCAGAAGCTATGGATCTACTACAAAAGAACATATGTGAAAACAAGGAATTATTTCATTCAAGGGGTGGTCATGCTGTAGCGCAAGTACTTGATTGGGGATCTTCCATGGAAATGTCTCAAAAACCTGAATTATTACTTCTAGCAGATTGCATTTATTATGAAGAGGTAAAGAATTAGTACAACACAACAATCTTTCTAATCTATTAAGGTGGCTGGGTCGATCGACCATTTTTTCTGATAGTGTTAAATTTTGCTGTACTCACTCATTGTTATCCCCTAAACAACACTTCCAGAAATCAAATAGGTACTACCCGTGTCTAGTTTAAGAGATAGGTGAATAAGAAAGAAGTATATTCCCCATGTTACCTTATGGCAGGTTTGAAAAATTTGCTACAAATGAAGATTTTATTTAATTGACCCGATAGATTTTCAAAAAAACCTATATAAGAAAGAATCTTTGATCTATTTACTTTCATTAAAAAAATATAAACCAATATCATCGTGTGCTAAATAAGAAGTTATAGGCGATTCAATTCAAATTGCGAATCAAGTCAAAATACTTTTGACAACGCGGGAGTGCTCAAGGTAGTGATGGCACTAAATGCCGACTAAAGATACCTTGACTTTTCATGAAAGTAAACTCTAGAGGTCTGTTCGTTTACCCTGCCAAAAGCTACAGCAAACTGCCATAAGCACACATCATCCAATCAGATCCTTCCTCTGTAGCTTGTGGCAGTTTGCTGTAGCTTTTGGCAGGGTAAACGAACAGACCTTAGGTGTAAGCTCAGCAAGCTCAGCCATCATGATTCCACAATGTTGTCTATTTCAGCTACCCAGTATATTGTTTAAAAGTAAATTATGTGCTAAAAGAATATATAAACGTGATTGTTTTACACTTAATAAATTAGTGAAAGCTCTCCAATACTTCAGAAAACCAATCGATCCAGCCCCCTTAAATGTTGACTACAAAACAACTCTAAAGAACATACCTACCAAATTTGTCAACAATTAATAGGTTCTGAATATGATTATGTATTGACATATGGTGTTTTCCACTTGCCACGCTGGGCCGCTCTAGGTGTGCAATCCACCTCTCTCTTGGTCTTCCTACTCACGTGGTCCCGAAGTAGCCGAAATAATAAAGAGAATATGTGCAATAGTGAATATCAGTTATAAAAAACAACCAGCAAATCATTTTAGGTGGGGGGGGGGGGGGGGGGGGGGGGGTAGCAAGCCCCCAACACCCTCTTTAACTCTTGGCAATGATGCCTTGTACATAGCCTTATTATCTATTGCGTCTCGTCGTAAGAATAGGTACACTCCGTATAACTTGAGCTGAAATCGCTACCTACCATTGCCATGAAAGTGCTGTGTCTATGCGCACTAGTCTTACCTCATATGTTGCTTTTTGATGCTAAGTGGCATGACCGCAACTTTTAGTGTTGAATAGTGTATTCCTAATATATTCCCACATACCTATCTACCTGGTTTGTTTCTATTCACCACCCATTATTTATATTTTTATATTGTTGTTTCTCTTTTGTGGGTTAAAATGACTACCATTCACCATTTCCCATCGATCATCAGCCTTTAAGTTGATGTGGTTTAAACACTGTATACCTAAAAATCATTTTTGACCTGTGTTATACCTAGTATAATAATTATTGGGGTATAGGTACGCTGTATACGGGCATACACATTTTTTCTTAAATAAATCAGGTCTGCTTAAAAAAATCCAGTTAAGGTGTCCTAAAGTTGTAATTTGATACCTGAAAACCCAGCATTTTCTATTGATTTGCAAAGAAAACTTTAGCAATTTTGAATTGTATTTGAAGTATGTAATAACTAATAATAATAATAATAATAATAATAACTAATATTGAAGAAAATAACAAAAAAAGCTGGATTAGTACAGAAATACAGAGTTCTCACGGCTTTATTACAGACAAAAAGTGTCTCAAGTAATCATTAAAATGCACCAAAACAAATGCACCCCAAACCCCCTTATTTTCATTCAGGTGTCAATTCAATTGTTTTAGCGTATACCCTCCAAAATATTTAATATTCGGGACTACACCACCAGTGATGATTTCAGACATTCATTTTATTCGGGGCGGGGGGGGGGGGGGGGGGGGGGGGGGGTAATGAAAAACTGGGGTGCAAAATTTAATCTGGAGAGGGTGGGTGGGTGTACCCAAACGTAGTCTGCGAAGGAACTACTTTTATCATGGGGGGGATTGCGACACTCAGGAGGGGGGTCTGGGGGGCGAAGCCCCGCCAACCTTAGCCCCGCAGGGCGTTTTTTAGAATTTAAACCAGTTAAAATTGATTCTGGGGCTTTACAATGCACAAGCCAAAGCAAAAAACCCTCCAATTGTTGCCCCGCAGGGCATTTTTTTGAAAATAAAAACTTCTCAAATTACAGCAAATAGCTCCCTATTTTTAATTTTAATTTAATGGAAACATAATTTAAGAATTTTGCTTCTATATATTATATTGTTTTGTCTCTGGGCTCGGGGGGGGGGGGGGGGGGGGGGGGGCGGCCTCGAGACATGCCTGAAATCATCACTGTACACCATTGTTAAGGAGTAAAATCTAACATAGCTTATTTATTTCTAGTCAATCGAACCATTAGTCAAGGACATTATGTTCTCTGAGTGATGACGGCACAGAGATACTATTGAGTCAAGAAGAGCGAATATCAGAAAAGCAAATCAAAGTTTGGCTGGGTTTCAAGAAAAAACTGGAACAGCACTTTGATATAACTCGAATTTCCGAGTCGGAACAGCACGAACGTTTCAGAAGCTCAGATATCTGTATCATGAGCATTAGGAAACGTAAAGCATAATTTAAATTTTTTCAGCGTGTTTTATAAAATTGCTTAGATTTCATAAATAAAGATTTATGAGTGATGTGTAGTATTTCCCTTATATAAATTGTAATTTACTCCAACCAAAATTATAGAAAAACACGGTGTACACTGTCAATCTCTCCACTTTTTCGATCTTAACAGCGAGTCAAAATTAAGGTCACGTGACAGCTGTTAGGCAATGAGAGAGCTGCTCTCCACTCTCGCAGAAATTGACAGTGTGTCCGGTATTTAAACTTGTAGTACTAAAATTATAATTATTCTGCAATTTTTCATTAAACTGAATTTGTGAAATTTAAGAATTTAGGTAGGTACCAAGTGGATATAGTAAAGACAGGCATTACTTATTAAACCCTATTTTATTTAATAAATTATCATACCTATAGGTAAACATGAAGCAAAAATTGTGCAACAGAAAGCAGGTCATCTCAATTTATATGCACATGGTATTGGTATCATCAGAAAACCACTAGGATAGGTAATACCCTTTGGTAATACTTAACAATAGACTCATAAGAATTTAATTGTACCTAGTACCTACAGTGAATGTGGGTTGTGGCCGTGGGGCTTGACAGTCCAAGAGGCCAAGTCTTCAAACTTACGCTTTCAGGACGCAAACACTCTCGGACGTCAATAAGTACCGTTCACGGTAAGAATGACGACCTTGAAATCTACTGAACTATTTAGCTTAATTTTTAATAAGGGTTTAATGACTACATAATATCTGTAATAATAATTATAATGTTAATAAATTGTTTCCAATAGATTGCTGGATGACGACAATCAAATAAGTGGCTTTACTTTATGTTTTAATGTCGATTATTCTTACAGTGAAAGGTACTTATTGATGTCCGAGAGTGTTTGCGTCCTGAAAGCGTAAGTTTCAAGACTTGGCCTCCAGGGTATTGCATCACTTATTCTTAACTTGGTCTGTGAACCCTCACTACCACACATAGGTACCTATCTTAAACCTCATGACTTGATCAGCCAATATAGTCCAGTAATTTTGTGATTATACCCACCACTAATTGCAACAGAAGGTTTCAATACATGAATCGATTCAGAAAAATTCCCTCTACAACATATCCAAAATCCTCCCAAATCCGAGTGCCGGAAGTACTTTTTAATCACTTTTTACGTTAATTTCCCAAGTCAATTCCATCTTCCAAATTTTTTTTTTTAATGCTACTCCGATTTTCACGAAACTTGGCAGAATTGTTTACCATCCTAAATGAACACAAATAGCTTTCTTAGCATTTTCCTCTAAATCTCATCGTTTGGGAAATATGGCCCATTGAAAAGTAATATTTTAGTCAGTTTTCAACGATTTATGCCACTTTGAGTGTAATTTGACGTTTTCCGAGCTCCATACTTCCCAAACGATGAGATTTAGAGGAAAATGCTAAGAGAGCTATTTGTGTTCATTTAGGATGGTGAACAATTCTGCCAAGTTTCGTCAAAATCGGAGAACATTAAATTTTTTTTTTATATAAACTTAAAAAGTTTAAGTTTAAACTTAAGTTAAAGTTTAAAATAGTTTAAGTTTAAAATAAAATTAAGTTTAAAATAAAGTTTAAAATAGTTTAAGTTAAAATAAACTTAAAAAGTGATTAAAAAGTACTTCCGGCACTCGGATTCGGGAGGATTTTGGATATGTTGTAGAGGGCATTTTTCTGAATCGATTCATATATTGAAACCTTCTGTTGCAATTAGTGGTGGGTTCAGCTCAATTTTTGCTTTAAATTACTGGGCTAATACTTTTGGAGCTCATTATCTGCCTGTCTTATTAATTGTTTGTACCTAATCGCATATAAATTAAACTAGAAATAGTGTAGGTATGTGTACAAGCGTGGAAATTAGTTGGTTATACTCTCTCTCTGATTCATATAAAAAAATGGTTATGATATGGGTCAGAGAGAGGCAGTGTAGAAAGATCTTATTTCCACGACTGTACAATGCCCTTGTGCTAAACAATTTGACTTTTCAACCTGGTGAGTGAGCTTTACTTAATACCTCAAAATTCACTTCTACATTTGTCAAATTAAATGTTTTGAATGTAAAATAAAATCATATTTTACATATTAACTTCATATTTTATTTTCACAACAAACAAACCTAACCTGAAAATTTGGTGGATTGATCACTGATCACATCCTTGATAGATGAAGATGATTCTGTTCTAGTTTGACCGAACCAACTAGAATATTTTACAGTTTACACAGCTATTGTCATGTTAAATTAATTATGACGGAGAACTAGCATGCAAACAACCATTAACTTAGATCATAAGTATTCAATCAACAACTAGCTGGATCAGTGGCAGCTCGTCCAATTAAATTTTGAAGATGATTTTTTTATTGCAAAATATTTTTTAACATTATTTATTTATTACATTTTATTAAGAAATCATTACTTAATTTGTTTGATAATTGACGTAGGTTAAGTGATATATACATGATCAAATCATACGATTGTAGGCTGAAATATTTAGAGAAAATAATCTTTGAAGTTGCAAGGCTTTACTTCAAGCAAGACGTCGTGTTTAGTAATGTCAGTTCAGAGCACCTGAACCACAAATTTAGCAATTAAAGAAAATCATGAAAGTAAACGTTTTGGTCTTCATCAGCCTGACATTTGAGAAATGTACTAATTTGGTACCTAAATCCCAAAACATAACTTCTACGTCTTGGATATATTGAACCAAATGCTTGGGCGATATGAGTTGTGAGATTGTATAAATTTTAACTATTGGTGTAGGTACACTTGGCCAAACAAAAAATGAATGTTCAATAAATCTGTTAGGCTGATAAATGTAAGATCGCACCATCAGCAGGGGTGCCGCGCCGGAACCGGGGGGGGGCAGAGGGGGCACGTGCCCCCCCTAGACATCTGAAGGGGGGGCAAGAGTATCAATCTGCCCCCCCTGGTAACGCATAATATCTTTAAAAAATTTGTTAAGTAGGGCTGAATTTCAAAAAAATTCGCTGCGCGGCATTGTTATGTCAATGCATTAAATTGACTTAATTCAATTGATATTGTTATTTTACACCAAAATCATTTTAAACCTGCCTTTAAGTGTATTAAAAGTTTACTTAATTGCTGCGGGACTTTCATGATATGAGTGATTGATTAACTTATGTTTAAATGCACCAATATCATTTGAAACCTGCTTGTGGGCAGAAATTTAAAAAAATCCGCTGCGCGGCATTTTAATGTGTATGACACTTTTCCATGCACATTTTAGTTAGGTACTTTACATTAATACATTTTTTGGCAGTCCTCGGATTCAATTAATCTTAGCTACCAATGATGTCGTCCATTTATTTGTTCAAATTAAGATAGGATAAACAGTGTGAAATCAAGTAGAAAAGCACCAAATTCATTCCTGAAATTCAAAATTTTTCCGGGGCTATGCGCCCCGGACCCGCATGGTGCTGGGGAGCCCTCCCCCCAGACCCCCCATTGTTTCTCTGGGCAATCGTGTTTCCCACGTAGATTGTCATTTACTGTATTATTTTCTCCTTTACAAATTTAGTCCCTACCCTACCTAGATCCTAAGCAAAATGTGCCCCCCCTGAGAAAATAGACTTCCGGCGCCTCTGATAAGTCAGTCTAAGCGATCTCATTGTCTCACTCTAGTAGTTGACCTCACATTTCAATGATAATAATTAATAACAAACAAGCTTTGATTGGTTATGGGACATGACCAGCAATCATTCAAATTTGTTAAACGATCAATTTTTGTTTTGCCGAATGTACCTACATCTAGATGATTAATTATCAACCCCACCAATAATTTAAGTCACGAGCTGCCACTGAGCTGGATTAATAACATACAATTCCGTCTCCTCAATAATACCCATCATTAATAAAAACCAGTGTTCGGGTAAGTTCCTTGTGAAAAGGAACTAGTTCCAGTTCCAAGTTCCTCGCCGAAAGAAGGAACTTGTTCCAGTTCCTTCAATAATGAAAGGAACTATTCCGTTCCTAGTTACTTTTAGTTCCTTTTAAAAGAAAGGTGTTATTTTAATTGGAACATTAAAAATTGCAATCTGCTAATTAAAAAACAAAAAAGACGACGACCTGAAATATGAAATTTGTGTGCCTGCGCACTTCACTTGTTCACGATTCATTCATTAGTCATTACTAGGAATGGAGTTCAGTGGTCTGAAGGGTGGCCACGCGACTACAGATAGATAGATGTCCATTGTGATAGGGTAGGTGGCTTCTAGACGAGTGCAGTTTTTAGGAGTAAAAGTACAGTCAAGTTTAAAAAAAGGAACTAAACCGTTCCATAGTTCCTCCCTAGAAAAAAAGGAACTAAGACGTTCCATAGTTCCTAAGAAAAGGAACGGAACTATTTCGTTCCGTTCCTACCCAACACTGATAAAAACCGCTGAGCTTTTAGCTTAACTAGCGGGTAAAGTCCGTTGATTCTCTATATACCTTATTTGACAGGTTTCCATTGATTTCCACTAAGAAATTGCACAGTGGAGCTTGACAAGAAACAAGTGTTTGTTTTGGCAGGTTGTAAATTTAGAGATGAGCCAGGTATCAAGTCAGGGGATTTTTGCTTAGGTAGCTGTTTATTGATGCCAAAGGGCTAAGATTTACAGATCATAAAACACGGCCAGGAGCTTGTTTGTAAATGTCTTGTTCTTGAGCCGTTGACAATGGATGAATGGCCATTGCCACTGGATACAGCGTTTGCCGATATAGGTAGGTACACAGAAAATCGACAGACCGTACACTTGCCACAACAAAAATTGATCGGTGAACAAATTTGAATGACTGCTGGTCATGTTCCATACCAATCAAACCTTGTTATTATCATTGAAACAAGAGGTCACCTACTAGAGTCAGACAAGGAGATCGCTTGGTCTGACGTCTTATGGTGCGATCTAATATTTTTAGTTGATCAGATTTATTGACGATTAATACGTATAAGTTGTGCCTACAGTTTATTCCATTTCAAAAGGGGAATGGAAGTTCCAAGAAGTTCGCAATTCTCCCACAGATGGCATAGTTTGCAGTACCACTACCATAAAAATTTTTCTTTGGTGATTATCACTCAAGTGGTTGAACGACCGCTAGATCTTTAAATCAGTCATAAAGTAAATAATGTATCACTTGTTGCCATAAAATCCTCTATTTAATAGCCTGGGTCAACAAAATACATTTTAAAAGTAATTTTAATCTGTTGTAATATGTTAGTACTTTCTCAGCTAAGTTGACACTACCTGGGGGTTCCGTTGGCTTTTATGAATTTGTTTCCCGCCTCGAACCAACTAACCAATAGCGATAGGAATGGGCGTGGTTTCCATTCCCCTTTTGAAATGGAATAGCCTGTAGTGTACCTACACGACATAAAATCTTTATACATTTAAAAATTACTGACTAGAAATAGTACTGACTCAATAATAAAAATAATGGAATGCAACTAATGTAGTTACAATTACAAAGAACTATTACCTAGTGGTTTCCTCGCAATGTTGTGACCCTTGTGTGAATAACTTTTCGATTATCAGACCTGTAAAACTCGTTACTTCGTTTCCACTTGACTTGATCTTCATGCTCTCTTTTCCTGCGCCGATCCATGTAGCTAATAAGACAGCTGGCTGGAATCCACAACAGCGACGTAACAAGAATCACAGAGCCAACGATGTTGTCACGTAGAAACAACAATACTTTGTTGATATTGATGTCCTCGATAATATCCCAGAACCTTTCCACTACATCTTGAATAGTCTTTTCACACATTCCCTGCAGAAAAAAATAAGATTTTAATTAAATTTTAACAATGAATAGGTAGATATTACAGATCTATTTAAAGTCTTGGCAGCAAAATCTTAACTCCATTCAACTTAGTTGAATGTAACAAAGCAAAATTGGTACTATTTGAGTCGTGAATTTAAGTTGGAGCTATCACTCGAGGCATAGTTTCGGATCTTCATAAATTTTTGTGTACTTACTACTTATTGATAATAATGCCATACATAATCCTTGAAAAAATTAAACAATTCTCGTGTCTAGTTTCTGAGATAATTTGAGTTTTCTCCCCCATGTTATCTTATGCCAAGTAAAATCGTGTCATTTTTAAGCTAAAATGAAGTTCTAATTTTTTTGTACTGTTAGTGAGGGCTGTAAGCACAAAAATAGTGCAAAATGTGATACTAATTTTTCCTTTGGTAGTCTTATAGGACATTTTCCGCTCTTTCATACTTTTGATATCCTCAAAAAATCGGGCGGCCATTTTGGGCTCCAGGGCTGTCCAAAGTGCCAAAAGGTGTGTATTTCAGTGAAATTATAAAACTTTTGTCAAATTATTGTTCTTGTATAATAAACGATGTGTCAGGAAGGTACGATAAAAAAATAAAAATTCTAAGTCTAACCAAAGCTGTATTTATTCAAGAAATTAAAGATGTCGGCGGGGTTGCTCTAAAATGCCAGTAATTTTCAAGAAATTCGTTTTTCAAGGTTGCAGTTGTTCATGTCGTTTCATATTATGGACTTTTATCTTAAATATTGATGAATCACGAAATTCACCATTTAGGGGGTGAGGGGTGGAGACCTAAAAGTTTCTAAGTAAAATAAATCGTTTAAAATAAACGATAGTTGATAGGGACTAATAATTTCTTGCATAGACTAATACAATGGGCTTGTTCACTGCCATTTGCTCTCACCAGGATCGCTAGCATAGAGTCTACTTGGGCAGCTTCATAGGGCCGAGATGGGTAACATTTTTCTTAGTAACCAAAATGTCCGTGGGATGGCGCCAGCGGTTGGGTAACGTCTTTGGTAGAAACTAAAATGAGTTTTAAAGAGTTTAAATGACCGATTTATGTATTAATAGTCTTTGGTAGTCTGTTGTAATCTCAAATACATTTAAAAATTTAAATTACATTGTCCTACCTGCATAATATCTTTGTAATCTTTGTCATTGACCCAACATAGATTCCATATTTTCCAATTTTCGTCATCTTGCCGCGTTCTAATCTCTACCCAGTCAATAGTTTTCACATGAAAACAAGAGACGACTTCAGGCTACATCTTTGTACTATGTAATTTTTTTTTTAGTTTTTTTTGTTAATTTTTGGGTCATTTTTAATAATGTAAACACTCTGTGCCGTAATTATTTGTACCGGAAATCAAAGCTGGAAATAACGTCATTTTGTTACCCATCTCGGCCTAGTCGGATTAAAGCAGGTGACATAGTGGCGCCATCTATGCTGAGCTTTGCGTGAACAAGCCCATTGTGCTCTGTTCGAAAAAAATCACAAGATCCCAAAATTATGTCGCCATCTTGATTGAGACGCGTTTATATTTCGTTCTTTTGCGCTCAGCAGTTCAAAAATCACGATAAATTTGCTATATTGGTCAACCCTTGTTCACTGCAAAGGTATCGAGTCACCGCCTCCTGGACGAACATTACATGCTAAAATCCCTATCTTGGGACGTTTTTCAATACAAGAATGCAATTTCGATGAGAATGGTTGGAGATACAGAAAATATGCAAATTACAAATTTAATCATTGGTATTAGGGCTATATTTTATGTCAAATAAACTTTTTTGTAGTGCTTATAAAACTTACTAAATTTTATGAAAAATTAAAAATAAACCATTTTTATCCAAGATGGCGGCATAATTTTGATTTCTCGTATTTTTTATTGAAGAGAGCACATTTTTTTTAGTATGTGCAAGAAACCATTTTTCTCCAACTAGTGTGGGCTATTGTACAGATATCGAAACCTTTAGGTCTCCACCCCACACCCCCCAAAGGGTTAATTTCATGACCCATTGATTTTTAAGTTAAAAGTACATAATATGAACCAACATAAACAATTGCAACCTTGAAGCACAAATTCCCTGAAAATGGCGGTCATTTTAGAGCTTACCCGCCGACATCTTTAATTTCTTGAATAAATACAGCTTTGGTTAGACTTAGAATTTAAATTTTTTTATCGTACCTTCCTGACACACCGTTTATTATACAAGAACAATAAATTGACAAAAGTATTATAATTTCACTGAAATACAATCTTTTTGTACTTTGGACAGCCCTGGAGCCCATAATGGCCGCCCGATTATTTGAGGATATCGAAATTATGAAAGAGCGGAAAATTTCCTATGAGACTGCAAAAGGAAAAATTAGTATCACATTTTGCACTATTTTGCCAAATGTATGTGCTAACAGCCCTCACTATGTTAGATTCTAACAAAAAAACTTTTTTTCTGGTAGACCAACGGACATTCTATCAGGGAAAAAATTGAAAACGATACCAACGTGTGCTATTTTAAAAGTTATACACCAAATTCTAAATGATTTTCCTATAGACTGATTCGAGCTGACGTCACGATCTCAGCGTAGGGCAGGCCCACCAATGTTAATAAATAAGTTGGAAATATATCTCCTTAAATGAGCATTCTGAGCTGGTTTATGCGTAAGGATCAGTATTGCCTATTCACACATATAATTTGTTTAAATATCTTTCTTGCACAACTTGATATAAACTAAGAAAACAATCACTCTAAATGCATGTTGTTGCTGCATCTCACTGGCCTGATGGCCCTACGCCGAGATTTCAAGGTAGGGGGAGGAGCCTATTCCTATTGTATTCAGAGGGGGTGAAATCACTCTATACCTCCCATGTTAAGTTTTGTACATTCTCAAAAGACATAAAATTGAAAACTCATTATTGGGCGGGAGTTGCAAGCTACAGGACATTAAGGGTGAGGTCCAAAATAGAAGCTGGTTGGGCGTTGACGTCACCATAGGATTTACGGGTTAAATCAAACTTGCCGCGTCAACAAACGAGCTGAAACCAGTACCCATAATGCTCAAGCTCAAGAGGTCGGGCGTTGTGATTACTCTATTTTCATTTATTCGACCACGATTCGACTCAAGGTCACGCCCAGGTGTTACGTCACAATGTTAAAAGGATAGGAAAACTGGGCGACCTGATTATAAATCGGTATGCACCCTAAATGAGTCTTTAATACTTAAATATAGTTGAACTGTTGTAAAAGGTATTTTGAAAGGGTTTTTCAAAAAAAAATGTGCTATATCGAGTGATCGCGCCACATTAACCAGCGTTGTAATCATTTTTACTTTTTAGTGTTGTAAACGTATACCTATCCGTAAATTTAAGTGACCTTTACTGTAACTTTCTCTCACTGGTGCTGCACTGGGATTGCACTGAAATGACGTCACTATACAAAACTCAATGCTAATTTCAAACCGAGTGCAAACCTAGTGCGGCCAGTTGAAAACGCCATTAGTTTTCGATATAACTTAGTTAAAGGATTGTTGTCACCTGATAGTTTTGAAACACTGAAGTGGTTAAGTGTAAGAGAAGCCTTAGACTTCACCAAGAGAGAAGAGAAGACTTCGCCAATCATTATTTGAAAAATGCGACGACCTAATCAATAAAACTACAGTGAGTTTTATAACAGTAGGTATAAGACAAATGTATAGTAGGTACTCATTTTATAGAAGATGCAAACTAACAGAAATTAACAGAAAGCAAATTTTATTTAGAACAAACACTATCACCAGCACACGCACACCGTGATATACAAATATGAACAGGCTAAATAAAGTAATCACAAAATTATGACCACAAAATTGTTGAGGTAAATTTTAATTTATCATCACTGTAGGTTTAGGTAATTTTTGCAGATTATATTTTTGAACCAAACCGAACTGGGGGCCAATTCCTGAGATTCACGTTTTGAAACCATGTCACGGTTTCATTGTTTAAAACCAAAAAAGGTGAAGGCTAGCCGATAGTTGTCAACTGTTTCCAGTTTTATAACATGTAAACGTAAAACGGTTTCAAAACGTGAATCTCAAGAATTGCCCTCCTGGGCTTTAAATATTTAACCAAACCTCTGAACCGAACCCTGGCCTTTTCTACCCTCATTGGTTTTATCTCTTATTACTTGGTACTGACACACAAATATAACATCAAACATTGTGGTACAACATAGTTTGCACAAGGGATTTTGCATGTAATAGTGTGTATGTATTAGAGGTCGGATTCGGGTAATGTTTTGTACCCGGGTACCCGCTTTAATTACCCGGGTAATAAATAACTAAAAAAAAAAAAAAAAAATATATATATATATTTTTTTTTTTTTTTAAAATGTTTTGAAATTTGTTGCATTGAGCCCGCCGCTCTATCCGTGTCCTTGGGGAGAGATACACAACGTCCATACAATGGAAGGTTGAACACAATGCATCCCCTCCATCAATAATCTATCCTCAACTCACCAGCATTCTCATGAAATTACTAACAATGAATTTACAAACCAATTATTGGTTGGGATTGTTGAGATTTGGGAAATATGGATAAATATTAAATTCAGTTTATATAACTATAAACAATGCAGCTGGTGATTAAGTGGCAGCATTCGCAAATAATGCAAACAAACCTAAAACTAAATTTTTTTTTTTTTTTTTTTTTTTTTTTTTTTTTTGATACCCGAGTACCCGCCATCGTACCCGGGTAATGGCGTACCCGGGTACCCGGTTTGTACCCGGGTACCCTAACTGACCTCTAGTATGTATGTTGTATTAAATAATAAAGGAGTAAAAAAAAAGATAGGTACATAGTTCCTTTGTAACACCAACACTAAAAAATAAGAATAAGTAATTTTTCAGACATAACATTTAATATTGGTAATGTCTAATTTAGGTATGTACTATGCTTCACATAGTACATACATTAGATTTATGTAATTTGCAAAGTTGTTGCAATGGTGCAACTCTACTCTCATAGTTGCAGGCGGAGAGTAATGATGCCCATCTTTTTAGTGCATTTTTGATACAATTAATTCAAACGACCAAATACCACCAAAACGTTCTCTAGTTTAGTTCCATCTTATCCAACTCGCTTTTCCCGCAACAGGTCCATTATATATTTTCCAATAGGTGCATAATTAAAAAAAAACAAAGGGATAAGCAATGTAAGAAAAACCCAACTGATCCTTATGTGCGTGTTACAATTAACAATGTTTCAAGATCTAGACATAATTATGTTGGAAGATTGATTCCACCATTTGCACGTACAGACCAATATTTGCATGCGTTTTATGCTAGGGTAGTTTCTTCCTACAACAGTCTACCATCTAGTCTACGACAAGACTGCACTATATTATTGATTTTAAAGTAAATTTACGGCGGCTCATTTTAAATAGCCAACAATAGTTTCTCTATTGACGAGTGCTCACGCACGATTTTGTTATTTATTCTTGTTAAATATATATATTGTAATTTATCTTTAGTCTGTATTTTTAATGTGTTTTTAATTGTATTTATGACTTTTTGCTCAAGCTGGCAGTGGGGCACATGTTGTTACGGGGCTTTGCTCTATTCCCACTGCCAGTAAATGCATGTATAAAATGTATCTCATGTATGTGTTATGTGTTTTAAAATAAATAATAATAATAAATCTGTTCCCTCTAGAATCTACTAGATTTATTCTAGTTCAACTATGCCGTCCAAGCTGCACAAACTGAATAAACATCTCCCCCAGTTGGTGTTGATTTCAATAGTATAAATAATTTAAAGGTGATACTGGGCCTCTAAACTGAATCAAACAAGTCCACAGTTGTTGGGAGTGTTTTTTAGTACTTACCTACCTAGGGGCTGTGCATAAAGGACGTCACGCTTCAGGGGGGGAGGGGGGGGGGTGCACCAGTATGGGACACAGTGTGACAGGGGGGGGGGGGGGGGGGGGGTACTGGAGGCAGTAGGACGTCACGTTTTGATATAGATATTTTCAAACATTTTAAATTTCAGTTGATATGTCGGGACCGGAAATTTCGCTAAAAACGATAAATTCTGATACATTTTACAGTAAAAAATGTTCTACTTTAGGGGGGGGTCTCGAAAAGTGTGACACAGCGTGACAGGGGGGGTGTCAAAATATCCCATTTTTAGCGTGACGTCCTTTATGCACAGCCCCCTATAAACAATTTAAAAATGATTCTGGGTACCTACTGATCTGTTCAAAACCACACAAACAACCCACCATTATTTTGCCCCGCAGGGCAATGTTTTTAGAATTTAGAAATTTAAAACAATTTAATAGTGAGTCTGTTGGGATTCTAAACTTTGTCCAGTATTTAAATACTCTGCTAAACCAGTAGTTAGGTTTTAACGACTATTCAAGGAATGTCATTGGTTGTTGCCATGGCAATATAGTCCTAATCAACAGTTTGAAATTTAGCAGAGTATTGAAAAAGTAAAAACTGTCCCCAAAGTTTTCAAATCCCCATCCCTTCCAATGCGCCTGCCTAGTACTCACCTTGTTGCAAAATCCCTGAATGCAAGGAGTTCCATCCGGCAAGATATCTGCTGGTTCTACAGGAAAGCATGTATCATTGAGGTTCATTCGACAGCATCGCTTACATGCATCCAAAACTGTAACAAAAATTAGTTGTAAGGTCGTTATTATCACTCTCAGATGGTTGGGTGTCAATGACATCCACTAATTACCTATGTAATAATAATAATAATGTAATTTATTGAGCACATAAAATAGGTACATAATTGGTCTGTATTCAACAATCGAGTCGTTGATCTTCCATACATCCATCTCTTCTCTTCAGCTGCTTCACATCTTCACCATTTACCTACTTCTTCTTAATTCATAATAGTCATTAAAATTGTGCTTCAATATCAGTGGTAATATTGGAAGAACATCCAAGCATTTGCTTTTTAGCTGAGGGAAAACCACTGAAAAAACATTCTCAGCAGGATGTAATCTTGATTCTCGTCTTCCAAAATCATTACTTCACGAATTCTCTTTCTTGAATGATAGCGAGTTTATCCTTAACGAGCGTCTTGAAAGCTTTTAAACTTAGGGTCTGCTCTTCTGTTGTTGTTGTGTGGTATGCTACTGAGGCTGAATAGAAAAACAGTTCTTGAATTTTTTACTTCGATGAGTTCCAAAGTCTAGCTTATCTTTGGACCGCGTGTCTCGTAGGTTTTTTATACTTCATAGTTTTATACTTTGTTTCATAGTTTTTTTTAGGCCATCGTCAATCCCCCCTCTCTAAAATATTAATTATATGTCACATAATGATAGACACCCCCCCTCCCCCCCCCCACATCTGCCAATTTGCATAAATATAATAACTTCTATATTTTGATATTTTTATTTGGTTTATTTGGCTTACTATTTCTGATTTTACTGCAAGGCAATACGTATTGGGGTTTTAATATTTAATGAAATCAAAGTAAACTGGTCTCACATAACTTTAACATAAGAATTTCAAATTCTATGAGTGTGTGTCAACTGCCAACGTAGAGCACATTCTATTGATACTTTTAAGTAAGGTTCCCATGAATCGCGTTTAAATCGCAGTTGAACGCGATTGTTGTTTCAATACTGCGTGACAAACGTGCGATTTGACGCTAGTGCCTTGCCACCCCAAATAATGAAGTCCACATATAAACTCGCATAAGATCGCTACAACAGTAAACGTAAAAACTACTTCACTGCCCTCCGTAGTTACTTTGACGCACTGAGTTGCATGACAATCACGCAATTTATCGAAGTGGAGCTAATTTTTTCGCGATTGTCGTACGAAATCACTCGATTCTGACTTCCCCCATTTTTCGTTCTTTTCCAATGTTCAAATCGCAAAACAGAAGGATTTGCAATTCATAGATACTCAAGGGTCAAATTACCCTCATGACTGAGCCATACGCACCGAGTTGCACTACAATCGCGCAATTTATCGAATTGGAGCTAACTTTTATGGATTGGAGATTGAAGTAGGTTTTCAATTGAATATAAAATTTTACAATATAAGGATCACCAGTCGTTAATTAACTTTACTAGAACTATAGTAAATCTTTTACATACTTGTGTCGCACATGCAGCTCTGCAACCCTTGAGTTTCGCAGTAGGCAATGCACTTTCCACGCCTGCACTGTCCTCGTTCTAAGCAGTCCGTTCCATCAGCCATCGGAGCACTTCTAGGACATTCTGAAGAAGTCCCTGTACACCGTGATTCCTACAATATGTGAACAAATATCATTATGAGCAGGGGTGTGGTGCAACCAACAGTAAATCAGTGCCACTTTAACAAGTGTTATGGTAAGGGGCGAAATTGCAAGTAATTGAAGTTACAAAAGAATTATAAAGAAATTTGTTAAAGTTGTAAGTTGTAAGTTGTCATAAATGCCCATGTTTTCACATAATCTACTTGGCCTATTCCATCACTCATCATACTCCGCACTACACTCACAAAGCCAAAAACTGCTTCCGGCAGCTTAAAAAATCCACCAATAAAAAAAACGTTACCTGATCACAC
Source organism: Leuctra nigra (assembly GCA_934045905.1). Classification (NCBI taxonomy): domain Eukaryota; kingdom Metazoa; phylum Arthropoda; class Insecta; order Plecoptera; family Leuctridae; genus Leuctra; species Leuctra nigra. Next base: position 7,726,537 of record OW203761.1, read on the forward strand.
GATTGAGCTTCTCGACATTTGTTGCCGGCTGGCATGAACTGACAGTGGAGACAGCAAGGAGAGTTTTTGTCACTGCAGTTGGCTCCTTGGTTGCGGCGCAATTTACAATTTTTGTCACAGCAAGGATCATTGTCCTAAAAATGGAAAAGTTCCACATCGAGTCGAGTCGAGTTCCACATCATTCAGTAATACTTAGTCATGTATTACTTTAAGATTAAGATTATGCATTGATTAAATGTGGGATGTACCTCAGTGCCAAGTAGGCCAGCATCACACTCCTCATCTCCCTCCACTCTCAGATTCCCACAGAATGACTCCTCCGGTTCTGAAAAGCATCTTCCAGACTTTGCTTGGAGAACTTTACGTATTGAACGTAAACTGCATGGAGAAAACCTTTTGTTGTTGACATCATAGCCACTGACGCTATATGTATACATTAGATACGATCCACCCTGGCTTGCACTTGGGCTGCATTCGGGAATGTCGGGGTCATGCTCAGAGCCCCAGTTGTGGCCGAACTCATGTGCAGTAACAAGGTCAGCCTCGCGAGTAATCACCCGCTGCCCGTAATGGTTACGACTGGAGCTCAGCCCAGAGTTCAGGTAGAGTGTGTATCCATTCTTGAAGTATTCTGGAAAAAAACAGTACATTGTCTTGTCGGTCTTAGAAACTCTACCTAGTGATAATCACATCAAATTCAAGTCAAACCGACAAACAAGTGCAGTCATATAAAACTATCTGTAGAATGGAGTCCAGTGGGTTCCAGATTGATACTGGAATGCACAAGAATGTAAAGATTTGTGAAAATTTTGTTTGTCTCTATAGTAAATAAAAATATCATGGTCAGCTCGAACCACGGCATAGAGATGCAAGAGGTATTCATTGTGCATTCTTCAGTTTTTCATGACAGAGCTAGCATATCAAATTTCTATCAAGAGAAAGGGCATGGTACATAAGCAGGGACATGCTGACAGTGACAACTAACAAATATTTTTCTCCTATTCTGAATGCTGAGCTTTTATACAATTAAGTGGTTTACGTAATGTTCTTGTTCAACAAAGCAAACATACCTTTTGATCAGATCATATTTAAGCTCAAGGTCATGGAGTTTTCATGTTTATCAAGTGAAATTAGTTAAAGTAATGGCAAGTGAGCTACTTCTGCCGGAAACAATTGATGTGATTGTTTGTTATTTGAACTCGAGATTCAAATAGGAACTTCGTAATATATTTTGTAACAATAATTTTAAACGTTATCTGTGTGACAAATTAGAAGTGAGTTATTACTTTGTTATTATTGTCATTCACATGCCTCGTTTGTATTTGCAATCACTTTAAGTTGTTCGACTCCTTCCTCTCCTTACAAGTGGAGGAAAGTTGAGTGGTTACATTACATGTTACAATGTTGTAACATAAGGTTACATTAAAGGGATTTCTGAAGAACATATTACTGCTCCACGCAAGTGAACATAATAGACTTTAAGGCATTCATGTTTAAAGCTGCTGCACAAACCAGTATGTAATTTTTCCAAATTAATTACATACCAATTTCAGACTTTTAGAAGGTGATAAATTAGCACATCCTACTAAAAATAACAATCTGAAGAACTATCTATATTCCATAATTAGAGACACATCTAAGATCAATAGTCAATTCAAGCATGCAAACAGCAAGGGTGTTTCATATGGAAGAATGGGAAGGGAGTTTATCTTGCAAGACATTAAATTATGTTCACTATTACGGAGTACCTACCTACTGATGTAAATTTATTGGAAAAACCAGCATGCCTCATGCATGTTAACCAAGCAAACATTTTATTAAATCTACTTCTGACAACATCGGAAATTACTAGGTACTGAAAAGTAGTTTTCGTCTACTGAAAATAAATTCAAATTATAATTAGGGTTGCCAACTGTCCAGATTTTATCCGGACACTCCGGATTTGGACAACATTGTCCGGATGCTGGAATTACCTCATTCCGTACAGCATAATGTCCGGAATTACTGAAAATATAAAACTCGCACTATACATAATTCAATGTTCAGTAAATAATAGTATCAAATCGCCGAATATTGTAGTTCAGAATGCATGAAAATGCACTTTCATAATTCAAATTATTCCCAGGCCTGTGCGGCCCAGACCCGCCTAGTTATGTGGGATCCTTCCCTTAGCCCCTCATTAATTTCTTACGAGGTTGTCTTTTCTTTTAAGCATACGTGTTTTCCCAAAAATAACAATATTTGTGAGACCATTTTTACCCCGTGAATGTTAGAACTACAATGTCCGGAATTTGATTTGTGTAAAGATGGCAACCCTAATTAATATAATAGTACAAACAATTCAAATAATAATAATCACAGTAACAATAGGAACTGCATGCCCTGACCTGGGGTGCAAATCCCCCCCACAGAGTTGCGCCGTGGTGAACCCACATATGCCAGCCCTAAAATCCCACCCTCAAACTTGAGGTCTGTGAAGAGGTGTGCCAAGCAGAAATCTTTGTGGCTGTACTCCCGGCTGAAAACCTAAACACCATGATTAATCATTGCTCCAATTTTGAATAGCAGGCCAAACTAACTCGGAATGAAACTACCTCGCTACATCTGAAACGAAAACTGTACGTATGTTAGGTTTTTCAACTCTCTGAATCCAGGCACTTTGCTGCCAGTAAAGAACTGCCGCCATCACTGAAATAAAATATATCACCTGCTACATTTTCTCGTGACCGACAGAGAACATCACCTGCTGCTTCTTTGGAGACACATTTCCTATGATTTTCCTTTCCACCAGAAGTGGTGTTACATCAATGATGAAATTGTAATCTTACAAGTGGTTAGGTACCGAATAAATCTAGAGTAGAACTTAGATGTTGTAAACTTTATGTCTGCAGCTACAAATATCAAATTATCAAAATATTAAATCACAATATGGTCCAAAATTAGGGGGTAAGCTGTAATTAAAACAGGGAGAACCACCACCGTTGAAAATAAACTTGTATATTACTGTTGGTAGGTGTGCAAATTCCTCCATGGGAATTGAGTCGAGGGGAAGCAACATAGCCCAGACCCAGAGTGGTGGAGTCTCCTTCACGAAACGTTTGGTGAGTGAAGAGATGAGATAAACATATGTCGTGACTGCCCATACGTGAGAAAACCTGAAAAAATTAAATAATTTTCTTTTTTTAAGTAGGTACACTCAACCAAACATAAAATGATCGTGATGAAAAGGTAGGGAAGCATCTCTTGTCGTTTAATTTTCCGATTGCCTGTACAAACCGGTCAGACCTCTCACTCTAGTTGTTATCTCTCTCGGTGCTCGAGTAAAACAAGGGATGGGGGAGATATTGACGTCAAATAGAAACAGGTAATTTATCTATCACATCAGCCTAGAAGGTCGAAGCTTCATTCGAATCTTGCTCATCAGGCTAACCCGATCGTGGTCTACCGAGATTTTGGCTCAAATCTTCTCAATATGTTCAATCTATATTATGTTACAGATTCATAATTTTAAAAGTGTATAATATGATCTTATGCTTTTGCTAATGTATAATTTCATTTGCAAACAATCCGATCTAAGTGCAGTTAATCAATAGAACAAAGTATACCTACGTCTATATAATGGATTGGGCTAAAATTACATAGGCTCTTTAAATTAATTTTATGAGAAAACGTAAATTTCAAAGTTACCCTATCATTGATTCATACTATATTAGTCTATACAAAAAAAATTACAAATTGCCAATAGGACAGTTACGATTTATTTTTGAATTTATTTCAAACCTGACTTTAATATTCCTTTATTCATAACAAAAAATATGTAAATTTTCATTAATAAATATGAATTTGAAATTCCGTAAATATTATTCAGTATGTTGTAAATCAGTGTGATGTTATATTTATCAACCAACAATGATGTTGCCATGGCAACAATAAAACTAGGACAGCACATGACGTTAATTCTTTGTCCCGCCTATGGTCCCGCAATAATGTGCACTGAAATAATATTCATATTGACGGAGGGAAATTTGGGCTATTGAGTATCCTGACAAAATTAATCTACGCCCACTATTTAGGGTATTCGTAAGTATGAATCAAAGGAAAATTTTAGTTGAAAAGTCTGCGCCCTTAATATAAAAGTGACGTTGTTACCATAAACTGCATGCATTGTATTTTATAAAACAATGTATGTAACAATTATCTTATCTTTGTTAAGTGTGCGTCGTTAAATAAACTCACCAGCCTTGTTGCCGTGTGTGCGTCATTAATATTCAGTCAAAGCATGATACATTATGTGTATTTATTTAGTGAGAGCAGAAAATTAAGTTTTGGACATAAGACTTAGCTCGTTTATTAATTACCTTTTTTAGTGAAGAAATATTGTGAGTAATTGAATGCGGTAACATTTTCTGATATTATTACGGTTCTAATGCATCTCAACTAATTGTTCTTGGAGAGCGGTAGTTTCTTTACACCGGGGATGTTGCAGTTAGAGTCCACTTGATGGATGATAAAAAGGTTACCGGTGGAAGGTGGGAAGGAGGCGCTCGTGGCTTATCAAGCGAATAAAGCAAGCGTCTTTATCTGAAACTTATAGCTCGAATCTCTGATTTTTTGTCTGTTTGTTGTTCTTTATCTATTTCAGGTCAAACGGAATAACGGATTAAGCCAATTTATTCACAACACATTAATTACTATCCTGATTGAGGACTTGATGATTTCTAAAAGATTTGTATTAGTTTCATCTTAAATACCTCCAGACTCCAGAGTGTTTATCGTTTAAAGTGGAAATGCATTTCCATGGAGTCATTCAGACTCAAGCAACTCGTAAGGTCGAGTGTAAGAGGGTTGCGCACGCAAGTGCAAAGAGACATGGTGACAGCATCGTCACCGGTGATATGACAGTTCTTAGTGAGCATTCTCTACCTTCATTCCATTCTCCTCGGAGATCTCTAACCCTCATCAGTACGTTGTGTCTAATGTCCGTCTGTCCGACCGGGTAGCTCAATTGGTAGAGCTCTCGCCCGGCAAGTGAGAGGTCCCGGGCTCGAGCCCCGGTTCGATAGGATATTTTAACAACGCACATCCCTTCATAACAATCTGAATAATGGATAACGTTCATTTGTCGTTCGTGTTAATGCTTTTCATAATCTGTCTTATATTTTCTGTAAAGGGAATTTCAGTTCGACTTCGAGGTGTTGCCCGTTTCGGTGCTCGATCATCAACGCGTTACGCTGGGCGTTTTCCTAGTTATTAGTGAAAATCATAGCATTTACTCTCGACTGAGGAACACCACGACGCACCTCAGTCAAGTAGGTCGGTCGCGGGAATCGAAGTCAGGACTTCCGGGAAACAAGCTTAAGGGCAACTGCCTGAGCCAACTTGCTCCAGTAAAATTAAACTTGATGCATAAATTAGGCTTGGCGCTTAAAATGCAAGCTAAATGCTGCCATTTATTTAACTGCATCCCCTACAGTAGGTATCCATACAAAAAATTGTTAGGGAATATCCATCAATTTTAAAATAAGTTGGATTATAATTATTCAAAACAACAAGATGAATTTTGTCAGGATCTTCAATAGAAAATAATGTCCTTCATAAATATGAAATTTTATGTCAGTGAACATTATGGCGGGACAAAGACATTAATGTCATGTTCTGTCATAATTTTATTGTTGCTATGGCAACATCATTGTTGTTTGATAAATATTACATCACACTGATTTTCAACATAGTGTTAAAGTCCCTCAAAGATATTTACGTAAATTCAAATTGATATTTATTAATAAAAATTGTTATATTTTGAGTTATGAGTAAAGTAATATTAAAGTCGGTTTTGAAATAAATTCCAATGAAAAGACGTAACTGTCATAATATTGGCAATAGGTAATTTTTTTTTGTATAGACAAAAGAAAAACTATAATGTGAGTGTTATTTTGAAATTTAGATTTTCTCGTCAAATTAATTTAAAGTCAATGTAGGATGTAAACCCAATCATTTATATAGACCAGTGGTACTCAACCTTTTTGACTTGCGGGCTAATAATACGAATTTGCTTTTGTTGGCGGCCCGCATTTTTTTAAAAAAAGTACAATAATGCTCACGTGTTCAGGTTGGTTCATCCATGCGCGTAGGAACTACTTTTATCTTGAGAGGGGGGGAGGGGGGTATTTCGACACCCGGAAGGGGGGTCTAAGGAGCGAAGCATGTAAATTTTAGCCCCGCAGGGCGTCATTTAAAAATTTTACAATTTAAAAGTGATTCAATTTCTGGTGCTCTAAAATGCCCGAACTGAATCAAACTACCCTCCAATTGTTGCCTCGCAAGTCGTTTTTTTTAGAATTTAAGCTATTTATAAGTGGTTCTGGGATGCACTTATTTTTGTATGGTCAATGGGGGGTCAGTCTGCTCGGGTTGGGGGGATAATCCCCCATCCCCCAACCCCTTCTTATGTGTCTGGTTAATTCAGTGTATTTTGTTTATTAGGGAACGAATTGAACAAAGTATCACACGCCAAAACAATACACTATTTCACAATTTTCGAAATTGGTAAATGGCTTAATTTTCGTTTTAACAAGTATGAAGTTACATTTAAGAAGTTTTCGTCGCATTTACAGCCTGTTGCGTGGATCCTAACATGACAACTCTCAAAATTCCTCTCAAGTGCAAACAAGAAATTGTTAAAATCTTCTTCATATGGATATTTCATCCTGTTAGTTTATTTCTATGTAATGTTAACAGTTTCGATCAATATGTTTGGACCTTCTTCAGGACAAAACTTAACTTTAAAAAACCAAATCATATAAAATAATAAAACATTTCACATTTTTCAAATAATTTTTTCAATGAAACATTTTGTTATTTGTTATTTTTTATATTATTTGCACAGTTGATTTTGATTTTGTGAATAAGTACGAATAGGTATTGGAAACATCAACTGGGGGGCCACAAAAATTAGTTCCACGGGCCGCATGCGGCCCGCGGGCCGCAGGTTGATTGCCACTGATATAGACAGACGTATTCTTTGAGCTATGAATTGATTAACTGCACATAAACCGGATTGTTTGCAAATGAAATTATAAATTAGCAAAAGCATAACATCATAATAAATATTTTTAAAATTATGAATCTGAAACATAATATAGATTGCACTTATTGAGAAAATGTGAGCCGAAATCTAGGTAGACCACGATCGGGTTAGCCAGGAGCAATATTCGAATGAAGATTCGACATGCCTAGGCTGATGCGATTGAGAAATTACCTGTTTCTATTTGACGTCAATATCTCCCCCATCCCTTGTTATTACTCGAGGACAGAGAGAGATAGCAGCTAGAGTGAGAGGTCTGACCGGTTTGTACAGGCAATCGGAAAATTAATAGACAAGAGATGATACTCTAACTTTTCATCACGATCACTTTATGTTTGGCTGAGTGTACCTACTAAATGCAACTTTGAAAATGCATTTCATAATAATAATAATAATAATAATAATAATAATAATAATAATAAAAATAATGTAATTTATTGAGCACATAAAATAGGTACATAATTGGTCTGTATTCAACAATTGAGTCGTTGATCTTCCATACATCCATCTCTTCTCTTCAGCTGCTTCACCTCTTCACCGTTTACCTACTTCTTCTTAATTCATAATAGTCATTAAAATTGTGCTTCAATATCAGTGGTAATATTCCACTATAGTGGTAATAGGTCCATATCTTGGAGTAAATAAAATACGGGATGGGAATAACTGGTGACAATTCCAGGAAATTGTAAATAGGTCTTTACTTTCCTTAAACCCTCATCACTGTATAATACCTACACTGGTACTGCAGGTTTGGGTGGCCCAGGCTCAGGGGGTGAAGGGGGGGGGGCTCCTCATCCCTGTATAATACCTACACTGGCACCACAGGTTTGGGTGGCCCAGGCTCAGGGGGTGAAGAGGGGGGGGCTCCTCATCCCTGTATAATACCTACACTGGCACCACAGGTTTGGTGGCCCAGGCTCAGGGGGTGAAGGGGGGGGGGGGGGGGGGGGGGCTCCTCATCCCTGTATAATACCTACACTGGCACCGCAGGTTTGGGTGGCCCAGGCTCAGGGGGTGAAGGGGGGGGGGGGGGGGGGGGGGCTCCTCATCCCTGTATAATACCTACACTGGCACCGCAGGTTTGGGAGACCCAGGCCCAGGGGGTGAAGGGGGGGGGGGGGGGGGGGGGGGGGGGCTCCTCATCTCTGTATAATACCTACACTGGCACCGCAGGTTTGGGTGGCCCAGGCTCAGGGGGTGAAGGGGGGGGGGGGGGGGGGGGGCTCCTCATCCCTGTATAATACCTACACCGGCACTGCAGGTTTGGGTGGCTCAGGCGCAGGGGGTGAAGGGGGGGGGGGCTCCTCATCCCTGAATAATACCTACACCGGCACTGCAGGTTTGGGTGGCCCAGGCGCAGGGGGTGAAGGGGGGGGGGGGGGGCTCCTCATCCCTGTATAATACCTACACTGGCACCGCAGGTTTGGGGGGCCCAGGCTCAGGGGGTGAAGGGGGGGGGGGGGGGGGGCTCCTCATCCCTGTATAATACCTACACTGGCACCACAGGTTTGGGTGGCCCAGGCGCAGGGGGTGAAGGGGGGGGGGGGGGGGGGCTCCTCATCCCTGTATAATACCTACACCGGCACTGCAGGTTTGGGTGGCCCAGGCGCAGGGGGTGAAGGGGGGGGGGGGGCTCCTCATCCCTGTATAATACCTACACTGGTACTGCAGGTTTGGGTGGCCCAGGCGCAGGGGGTGAAGGGGGGGGGGGGGGGGCTCCTCATCCCTGTATAATACCTACACTGGCACCACAGGTTTGGGTGGCCCAGGCGCAGGGGGTGAAGGGGGGGGGGGGGGGGGGCTCCTCATCCCTGTATAATACCTACACCGGCACTGCAGGTTTGGGTGGCCCAGGCGCAGGGGGTGAAGGGGGGGGGGGGCTCCTCATCCCTGTATAATACCTACACTGGTACTGCAGGTTTGGGTGGCCCAGGCGCAGGGGGTGAAGGGGGGGGGGGGGGGCTCCTCATCCCTGTATAATACCTACACTGGCACCGCAGGTTTGGGGGGCCCAGGCTCAGGGGGTGAAGGGGGGGGGGGGGGGCTCCTCATCCCTGTATAATACCTACACTGGCACCACAGGTTTGGGTGGCCCAGGCGCAGGGGGTGAAGGGGGGGGGGGGGGGGGCTCCTCATCCCTGTATAATACCTACACCGGCACTGCAGGTTTGGGTGGCCCAGGCGCAGGGGGTGAAGGGGGGGGGGGGGGGGCTCCTCATCCCTGTATAATACCTACACTGGCACCGCAGGTTTGGGGGGCCCAGGCTCAGGGGGTGAAGGGGGGGGGGGGGGGCTCCTCATCCCTGTATAATACCTACACTGGCACCACAGGTTTGGGAGACCCAGGCCCAGGGGGTGAAGGGGGGGGGGCTCCTCATCCCTGTATAATACCTACACTGGCACCGCAGGTTTGGGTGGCCCAGGCTCAGGGGGGGGAGGGGGGGGCCTGAAAATTTGGATCAAATGACTTAATGTAAAAAGAAAAAAGATATTGGTGAAAATAGTTTAGTGAGGGCTGTTGTTAGTACAAAAATAGTGCAAAATGTGATTTATTTCTCCTTTTGCAGTTTTATAGAAAATGTTGAACCGCTCTTTCATAATTTAGAGATCTTTCAAAAATCCAGTAAATTTGGGCCCCAAAGCTGTCCAAAAGTCCAAAAATATATGTATTTAAGTGAGCCACCAAGAACATCTTTCTATGAAGTGAAGTGCCAGATACTTGCTTGACATTTTGAAACCTTTTAAATTAAAACACCGGACACACTATAAATTTCTGCGAGAGTGGAGAGCAGATCTCTCATTGGCTGACAGCTGCCACAACACCTTATTTGACTCTCTGTTATTCGCTCATGATCGAAAAAGTGGAGAGTAGATTGACAATGTGTACAATGTGATTCAGAGTTCGACTTGAAGGGCAGACTTACTTCTAATAGGTTGCGAACATCCCACTTCTCCCGAACCATGTTATAATGAGCTTCCCCACCTCGTACTCGGGTCGGCTCGCTATGAACAACTATCTTCTTGATGACAAAGCCCATGCCTTTAAATCCATCTTGCTCAGAACGATCTTGCCACATCGTATCATTGTAGATTTTGTGCACTCGATCAATCAGACTTATCTGTAAACCACAATTTCTTAATGACCAATGCCTTATTTATGTCTTAGGTAATGGCATGTATTCACTTAAATTAAATTAGATAGGTAAGTACTACTACTCTCTGTACCAGATAATTTATGGTAGTTTTGGTATTACTGGCCCCCATTTCTTGATAGAATCGGTAATCAGCTACCAGAAGCAGTGGGCATCTGGTCTTCGTTGGAGTGTGTTCATATGGTTCTGACTGTCTCTTCTCCCTAACTGCATATTCATCTTCTTGGTCTTCTATATCGCCACCCTCCTTGACGTAACCACAACTCCTAGGCCACGGAGACGAATAGTTTTCCCCATGATCCCAGCTGAATTTTACGTCTGAAGCTCGATATGAAATCATTGTTTGATTACCAAGATGTGGCAGGTGGCGCCATGATGGCTGTTGGAAAGTAATCTGGATTAAATCTTGGAAGAAAAGACATGAAGCTTTTGATGAAAAAGATTTCATCAATTATTCTTATAATATTAATTAAACTCTGTTCAACAAAAGATGACATAATCAGAGGTAATGAAAGTTTTTCCAACATACAATAGAGTACAAAAATATTTTACCTACTTCATACTACTAGAGAAATATGTAGGTACAGGTATAGTATATTCAGGGCTCGAAATTAGCACGCGCCAGTTCGCCCCAGGCGAGTAGAATGACTGAGTGGCGAGTAAAATTTGACAGTTACTTGCCCGGCTGGCGAGCAACCTTTTTGTGCTGTTTGTATTGTGCATATTACATTTTAGTTTGAAGTAATATTTTGAAAATATACCGCCAAGAGTGAAGAGCATTTTCATTTTGTAGTTGGCACTACTGCTCGTAGAAATTGGCGGGCATGCATAACGAGTACATCTAGCAGGCGCTGACTTGTTACTGTCAGAGAGCTAGGCAAAGCAAGGCAACTGCCTGCTGTCATTTCCTTGTTTGTTTGTTAAGTGTTATTGACTTTATTTGTCCAGTTGACTATTTCTCTATCTTTTAACACAAATGTGTCGCAAATCCACCGACAGGAAAAGTAAAGTGTTCAAGTGGAAGTGACTATGAAGCAAAGCGTACACGTTCATTCAGACAGGAGTGGATTGTTTCACATTCATGGCTGCGTTGTGACACTGTATTTCTAGTAAAAGATAATGAAAATTATGACGGCGAGTAAAATTTTAAATTTCGAGCCCTGAGTATATTTGTTTATATGCAGTGTTGTGATTAGATAATTTTATTTTTATCTAGATAAAAATAAAGATAACCTGCCAAAAATTTATCTAGATAAGATAATAGATAAATTTCCAAGAAATCATCTAGACAATAGATAAAGTTACGGAACAGGTTGGGTGAGTGGTTAACGCTCTGAGCTTGTATTCCGGAGGCCCGGGTTCGATTCCCGCGGCCGTCCTTCCTGACTGGGGTTTTTTCGTGGTTTTCCCAGCATTTTCTGGGAAGGTACCCTTCTAATAGGCCACGACCGCCTCCTTCCCACCTTCCATCCTTACCTACTCTTCACCATCATCTCCAATCATCATCATAATCATTCATCCGTCGCCATTAGCCTAGCTGCAGAACAGTGCGACGTTAAGCCCCAGACAAAAAAAAATAAAATAAAATAAATAAATAAAGATAATACATAATTATCTAGATAATTGCAATAGATAATAGATAATTTTTTTATCAAATACTACTGTTCCCTAATTATTTTCAAATCCTAAATTCGGAACTCGAGTTTTTTTAAAAATCTGGGCGTCAAAACAAGCCAACTTATGCGACCAAACTGAGATGATTTTCCTCTTTCATAATCATCTGAAATTTGAGGTTCGTGCATGTTCACACACACAGATGCATTTTGAATTGTATATTTTTTTATCTAGATAATTGCCAATAGATAACACTATTTTTATCTAGATAAAAATAACTAATAATTTAATTATCTAGATAAGATAATAGATAAAAAATAATTATCTAGATAATTATCTAGATAATTTTATGTAGATAAGTCACAACACTGTTTATGTGTAACTGAATAATACATTATGAAATTTAAAAATCAGCTGATTCTAGTTTAGCTGCTTTTAAAAATACTGGTTCCGATTAAAAACAGTTCTTTAAGTTCAGTTCATTCCAGTTCTCCATTCAGTTTATTACAATTCAGGCTTATTTTAGTTTAAACAAAGGTATTAAAGTGACTTTATCATAAAATTACCTACCTAGTGGAAAAAGTTACTGAACAGTGTAGGTTTGTGCAAACCGGTTTGCAGCGATCAGGGCCTAAAGGTTCCATTTTTGTACCCCCAGGTTCGTTTTTCAAGAATACTTGAAAATTAAATAAAACCATACTGTACAAAAACAAAAACTTGTAAAAAAAAATGCCAAGCACCTTCCCACTTAAAACAATTGAGATCTAAAAGAAGGGCCAAGCAACAATATATTGTTTAAACATTTTCGCACTTAAAATTCGTGAAATCATTTCGCCCAGTTACTGCCGCCAAGCACAACACTATAAACCTAACGTTGTGTCCAAATTTGAAGAATAAAATCTAAGTGCACCATCATTGTAAACTTTAAAAAAATTAAAAAAATTAAAAACAACTTAAAAAATAAATTTAAAATCGAAATTAAAAAAATTAAAAATAAAGCTGTGCGGATTGTGTCAAGAAGAAGGCAACATAAGAATAAGATGACGACAAAGGAGACGACGAAAGAAAGAATATGACGATAAAGGAGCCGAAGAAAGACAGAAAGTAGGAAGAAGATAGAAGAATCTACGGTCGGTGCAAATTCAATGCGCCAAGCTTTATTTGGCACCAAATCTTGGCGCATTGAATTTGCACCGACCGTAGATTCTTCTATCTTCTTCCTACTTTCTGTCTTTCTTCGGCTCCTTTATCGTCATATTCTTTCTTTCGTCGTCTCCTTTGTCGTCATCTTATTCTTATGTTGCCTTCTTCTTGACACAATCCGCACAGCTTTATTTTTAATTTTTTTAATTCCGATTTTAAATTTATTTTTTAAGTTGTTTTTAATTTTTTTAATTTTTTTAAAGTTTACAATGATGGTGCACTTAGATTTTATTCTTCAAATTTGGACACAACGTTAGGTTTATAGTGTTGTGCTTGGCGGCAGTAACTGGGCGAAATGATTTCACGAATTTTAAGTGCGAAAATGTTTAAACAATATATTGTTGCTTGGCCCTTCTTTTAGATCTCAATTGTTTTAAGTGGGAAGGTGCTTGGCATTTTTTTTTACAAGTTTTTGTTTTTGTACAGCATTAACATTACACCGAATCGGATCCTGACCAAATCCTTATATTTTAAGTTATAGAAAAGCCGCCCAGGACATTGTCAAACACAACACTTAAAAGTGATGATCTGTGGTGGTTGAAACGGTCTAAGGAAATGAAACCTGATTGGCACGTCATGTATTTGAAATCACAACTGTTACCTACCTCAATATGATAAGTTTCTTCTAAAAGATGAATTGTTGCTGTTAACATTCCCTCGTCTAGGTGAACACTGGCTCCTGACTTAGCTTCTCCAAAGACTCTTCCATCATAGAAGTTATCGTGATCTACGTGAACTGATTTTCTTGTTCCTTCACCATCAACTGTGTATGCCTTGAACTTTGAATGAAGAATACCTCGCTTTGGCGTCAGAATTAAGCGGAAATCTCTGAAAATGGAATCAAATTTATTATTTGAATTCATCCTTCAATCATATGATATCTACCAAGAAAAGCAAAACCATGGTCCCTAGTTATTGTGCTGGGTGCTTATTTTTTGAGTTTGATGAAAATGATCAAGATGCAGAATTGCGTCACTGCATAATGCATTCGAAACAATAGAATTTACTTGATTTTGGAACTCGACTAGTAATAGTCGAGTATTAATCACAATACGCCAAGTGGTTAACAAGTGGTTTTCAAGTTATTTTTCCTTGCATGTTGTTCCTTGCATTGCATGTTGTTAGGTACCAACAATTTCTTCATTAAATACAGCTTCCAACACATTTTGCCAAGGGATGAGTTAGGGAAATAGTTTAATTAAGGTATCTATGAAGTATTATAAGTATTTTTATAAGTATAAGTTCTTTTCCCTTTCTCCTGCACTTCAGGGATTTTCGGAGACGAGCCGGAATCGATAGATTCAAGGCATGCCCTGTCTACACATCTTTCGGAGAGTCACATTGGTAGGTACCTTAGCACTGATGTTTTTGATGTCGGTCGTGCTAGCCGTTCAAGAACATTCTGACAATTCTCGATGTTCCTAACAACGCCGCTTTTTGCATGATCCGTATATATACATGTTATTCTTCCAACCAGAGTGTTATTCTTCTCCAACCAGAGAAGAAATACTCTTTGATGACCAAATATCAAATCGCCGAAAATAAATGTCCAAAACCCATCAAAATTAGTCACAATTTACTGTGGAGTTAACAAATTTTCTCGGGCCTGTGCGGCCCAGGCTCGCATCCTCTTCACCCCAACAACCCATTATTTTGTGCGCAAAACTATTTTCAAAATAGGTATACCTACCCTACAATACTTTAGCCCCATTTACACGGTGCAATTTCTTGTATCTACAACTTCTGTACCACACTTCTGTGTCACACTTCTTGAATGGAAATTAGAACATGTTTTTAAGTTCTGTGACAGAAAGTTGCGTCGTGTCAATACAAAATTGTATGAAAAATGGGAATGTGACACAGAAGTTGTTCAAGAAATTGCACTGTGTAAATGAGGCTTTAGAAAAACCATGGGGATATTCGTCCGGCTAGACGGACAAATAGTGTAATTTTATTCGTCCGGCCATCGCTAACCTTGAACTTCTGTAGGTACCGACATTGTCGGCATGCCGGCAATTTTGAAAATACATTAATTTCAGTTTACTTCTTCCCGGGAAGGGAAAGGGAGGAAAATTAGGCGTTTGATTATTTCGAATATTATTTTACATTTATAATATTGGGGGGCAAGCCCCCCACACCCCCCTTATAACCGTGACAGTAAGTTTTACTTGCTTTGCACTCCCGCCCTTGCAGAAATCCTACTGTCAGCATCCATGATCCAACTGCTTTTTTAACTCCTACTGGATTAGACAATCAATCCCCAAACTTCAAATCACAGCATTGGCTTATTTTAACAAATACAAATAATTAATCACAATTAAACATATCCAAACATCCTGTAACATTAGCAAAATAATAACTTCATCATGTATTTTGAACTTTTTTCGCCCACCGCCTACTTGACACCTTCTTGAAGGCCGTGATCAATTTTTAAGTCGCAAATCGGTATAGTAGTTCAAAACTGGCCGGACGAATAGACACTCCGTTAGAAAAATTATGAATGAGACTTTTAAATTTTAATATCTATGTGTAGGTAAATACTAAATTTGCATTTTATTTTCAAATCACCATTTGAGTATCTTGGTAGGTAACTACCCTAGGAGAAAGATAATTTGACCAATGGTGAAAAACGAGACAAATATAAAAATTGGTTTAAATATGGTACAAATATCATAGAAAGTATAAACGCACTAATTTCATTCGTGAAATTCAAAATTTTCCCGGGACTGCGCACCCGACCCGCATTCTTCTGGGGGACCCTCACCACAGCCACTCATTGTTTTCCCCCTGACAATCATTGGGCTTCTCCCCATTTTTTATTTAACTTTAAGAAACATTGGGCTTACAAACCTTTTCTAGTACAAATTTACCTCAGGTAGGTAGTAGGTAGAGAGCCTAGTAGTAGGTAGGTACATGTTCCACGCCTAAAGGAGCATGCCCCTCGAATTAGCATAATATTGCGCTAAAACTTTTTGAACAGATAGTCGAACATTTTCGCAAGTGGTAACAACTCGAGAGTATAGGCACCATGTGTTTTCGTAATATATAGTAAAATACCTACCTTCCAAGTGTATTAAAATTCACTTCCTTGATAACATTGAATGGATGGTCACTAGGGTTGATTCCCCTCTTAACAATATTGTGAGACAACTGTGTAGCATGGAGGGTATTGAAGTACTTCAGGTTTTTATATATATCGCCTGAAGAAACAAAGCAAATCGATTAGACAACATTGCTCAGAGAATGGATGGCATTACTATACATAAGGTGGCAACATATCAAATACATTAACAATATTAATTCGATAATACTTACATGAAACGAGTAAGATATTTAAATTAATCGCAATGTAAAATATCACATTAAACTGAAGGTGAAACATTCTAAGAAAAGTAACCTAAAACCTAGATCACGTAAGAACAGGTAGGTAGGGTGCAGGCTACCGACAACTGTTCATTATAATCATTCAAAGCAAACGTAACATGAATTGGATTTTACAGCATTATTTTAGACTTTGAAATCCTTTGAAACAAATCACAATATTGCCAAAAACTCCAAACCAACTGAACAATAATAATAAACTGTTAGCAACTGTCAGTGTCAACAGAACCACCATTTCATTACCAAACTACCAGACAAGTGGCAGTAGGAAGTGGCTATCTACACTCGGTCTATGACGTCAAAATAAAAAAAATGGCGTCGAGGACGTCATCAAATCCATGGTTGGTATATTAATATCAAAGACCTTCAGGTGCAGTGAAGCTCTTTGGTCTAGGCATCCGTTCGAGAATGTTTACACACACCTTGCTCAACGATCATTAATTACTTGGATTTGAATTTTACCAAGGTACCTAGGTAGGTAAATAACCTTTGTTTATTGTTTAAATCACCAATTCCCCGGGGGGAACGCATTGAGATAGTGAACTCTCTAGTGAATCCGGACCCAGTTGAGTACAGTGTCTAATTAGGGGGGTAGGTACTACCTAGATGATCATTTTTTGCCTAGGTATACCTAACCTACCTACCTCATGGTCAATAGAATTTCCAAATTTATGGAATAATAACCTCGGTAAGGTAGGTAGGTAGGCTACATGGTCATATTCGTATTACCTATTCTTACACAGTCACTTACGCCCATGTCTCACTGTTCCGGAACTCCGGTTACTTGACTCGGCTGAACTCCTGTCATCTCTGCCCCTAGCCTCTACAGAGAGCAGTTCATCCTGCTGCAGTATTTCCCACACATCATGAGCGAGCTGAGGTAGAAGAAACTGACTGCCAACATGGAGGGAGGACCCGTGGGATGCTTCGCTGACTCGCGCTCATGGATGAACTACCTACAGGTATGTAGCAATCCGAGTAGATTCCTCTCTTGGCTGGTAGAAGTTTACATTGGATAGTAGTTGTGGACTGAGCAGCACTGGAGAATGTGTCGAGCATAGCTTAATGAAAAGTTATTCAGCCGGCCACCGCTAATAGACCATAGACCCACCGCCCAGTGTTCGACTTGAATGCTTCATTGTTTCATTAAAGGTGGGCTGTCATGGTCAACAAGTCGAAAAAAAGTCGAAAATATTGTAGATATTGTAACCAAAAGTAGAATGTCGAAAACCCGAACACGATGCGATGTTTGGTTCAGGCGCTAGAGCCCCGCGAAGTTTGAAAAACCTGGTTGTTATGACGTAGGTCCCACCCAAGCTTTACAGGCTTTTAAGGCTGAGTTGGGTGTGAATGATGCGTTTCCCAACCCCTATCGGTCTTCGATGTGCTGTAACTTCGTTTAGGAATATCCTACAGAGCTCTAGTTTTCGCCGCTGTGATTGCATGCCTAATGTCATCATGTTTTTTGAATAATAAAAAAATGGGGCTCAACCGTGATAGCCCACCTTTAATATAGATAATTATTAAATTTTCATGATGCACGGTATAAATTAAAATCATCCAGAGTATTTATCTATTTTATAAATTACACACAAAAGTGTGTAAAAACAAAAGTTGTGCTACAGTAACACGGTGGTACTGAAATATGGCGATATTAGGTAAGGGTCCTGAGTGTTTTGACGCGTGTCCGATTGTAAATATCTCTCAACCATTGCAGGTGTCCGGGAAAGGGTTGTTTTGTTGTGGTGCCAAATATCTTTCAAAGCAGTTGGCTTTTAAAATACAAGGAAAGATGTTTAAATTAGCAACAGTGTAGGTGGAAGGGGTGGTAGGTCAGTAGGTCAGTTCTCATGATCTAGGTACTCGGGAACAAGGTAGACTGTAAATTGAATGGTTCTTGCAACAAATTGTTTTGTATCTACTCTAGTTTAATCAAAGAAAAACTACAGAAAAAAATATTTTTTATTTTTAAATATTAATGTGCATTTTAAATGAGAGTGGTATTGTTGCAAAGCTAGGTAATGAATAAAACTTGAGAATCACAGTATTTTCAATATTTTGTTTAAATTAATTTTTGTTGGATGCTTTTGATTAATTGTTTTTTTTGTCAGGCGTTCGTGGAGCTGCAACAGGTGTTCTGTTCGTACGGTCACTCACTCCGCCTACATGCCGTTCTACCGCTTCCTCGGCGATAGCTAGGATGATAGCTTGGGGGGGATTGGCAACCTAATGACGTCACCCACGCTAGCTGATGCAGTACGCATTTGGTCATGTATGATACAGACGAGGGAAATGTTGCCTTTTCGTGCTGCATCGTCAATAAATATTGGAGAGATATGTGTGTAGCATCATTGTCTTCATTACAATGCAGAGCATTGTAAGATTGTATTTTAAACTCCATTATGTTGTGTAGTATACTTGTTTTGACTGGTTTAATATCTCGAGGAACTAGATCAAAATGTTAAAACCTGCGCCGACGGTAAAATATCACTTCAGCACTTTATTCACAACGTCTCACATAGGCAACGTGTTGATGTCTGAGATACATCATTGTCTTCCTTAAAGATTAACGAATTGTAAGAGATATAATGTGAAACATTTTATTAAATGATGCGAGGTATTTTCAACTGTTATAAAAGCGCGGCATTTCCATTATCACACACATGGTTTTCAAGGTCACACGGGATGCCAATCCCCCCCAGTAATCGTCCTAGGCGATAGGAACATGGAGCAGTCTCAAGAACGTAGAGTTTATCCAGCAGCTGTGCTGCAAGCCGAGACTCAGATGCACTCGGCCAATCCCAACAGGTAACCTCCCTGCTGTCAGCGTGCAGATAGTAGGGTGGGAGAGGTTCATGGAATGTTTTAGCAGTCCATTGTTTAATTTAGTCCACCATTTAACAATAAGAACCGTTATACTTTCTCAAATCATGGATTTAAAAAATTATCTCCAGGCACAAGACAAGACTTGTATCTCTTCATTCCAAGGTATATTGAGTTGTTCACTTCACGTATAGAATATCAACTACTGAAATTGAAGGTAGATAGTTCACCATTACATATTATATTTAAATATAAACTTAAAGTTTGTTATTTTTATGTTTTGGTAGCGAGTGTATGTCTCATCTGTAGTAACGATTGTTGCCTAGGAGTCCAGAGTAGTTCTTTCACACTTGGAGAGCAATTCAAAATGTATCATTTCAACTACCTATGTATGACATATGCTAATAATTGTCCAATGTTGATTATTTTCAGTCTACGCCAGAGCAAGGTGTCTCGGGCCATGTTCCGGTGACCAATGGAACCTGTGCACTGCCTCTGCTTACGACCGCGCATCTCTGGCATGAAAGGTGAACCGCATCGACGTTCAAACTCATACGGCTATCAGCACGCAAGCGTGTTCTCGTCAACACCTCTTTTCGACACGTTCCGCAGCAATCTCAATGCCATGAAGGTGCTGCCGCTGTCTCTTGCTGCTGTTACAGATATCGGCATTATAAGCGCTCTGTGTTGATCCAAATCTATGTCAAGATTCAAATATCGAAGTATTTATCATTAGCTCTCTATGATCATTTAAAATAAATGTAACCACATTTCCCTTTGGCCCGGTTGTACAATGTCTCGATAAGTAAGATAATGTTCACTTTAGCTGTCTAGATAGTAGATGGCAATGTTTCATTGGCAGTTGCCAAGGTTTCAGCCGATAAATCCTGCTGCTAACTTTGTCGGGACACTGTACAACCAGGCCTTAGTGAAAGAATTGTTACCTCCAAGACATTGGAGCTTTCTCTTGACTGAGTGTACCAACCAACGCATGAGTGTGACTGTAGGTACACAAAAGAAATAATAAGTCACTAACTGGGCCAAGCTAAAGCAATGTTTTGGCAACTTACGCTGGCATTATTGTTAGGTATCCAAAGAAAATTTAATCGTATTCAATATTTTTGTTTGCAATATTAATATTTTTGTACCTAGGTACTTCTTTCTGTTATATAGTTGCAACTATAATTGTTTTGGTAGATAGGTAGGTAGGTACTTGTTATTTTGTATTGTTATTTAATTATATGTATTTATGTAGTACTATTGCACTTCCTATTTAAATGCCTGGGACTGTATTTCATAACTAATTTTCACCATTGTTTGTACATCGTGTAGGAAAAATATGTGGAACACTTCACTGTAATGTTTATCGTAAGTTTCAGAATACAGGTTCAGGAGATAATGCAGGGGGTGTTCTTGGACTTTTGACAAGTTAGGGGGGGGGGCTAGTAATTTTAAAACGGAACAGAGTCGTGGGAGACTGGGTGCAGGATTTTTCATTGTTTGTTTTCTTTCGTTTTGAAAGGGTTGAACCTCTCAACCCTGATGCGGCCCAATAGGTTTAATTAGTATTTGCAGGGGCGAGATCCTTGTATTTAAAATATTATCAATTTGATTAATCTAATTCATTTATATCACTCGCTACTACTCAAAATCACGCGCTTGTAAGCTCAAAATACCTCCCAGCTGTCAACCATGATGTGCCGCCTACTCGCTCCGTAGGGTCTGCGGTATGCGCAGTAAGCGGCAGGCAAGTTCAGCCGCGAATGCATACGACGGGACTCAGCCCCGATGCTTGGTAACGTCAGCATAGCACTTCGCATGCGAGTAAACTGCTAGTCAGCAGTGTGCAGGAATTGCACTGTATAGAGTGGCGCAAATTTTAAAAGCAGCAGGACTAGCCCCGAGAGGCTGGCAGAGCACAGCTGACAGCGGTAAAATGGCGTGGCGAGTGGCAGCATCCAAACAAACCGAACAGTTAAGAAAGTACAATTAGTAGGTATGTTATAAATGGTTTATTAGAAAAATAAATGTAGATATAAAATATAAAATAATATTTAATTTCGTAATCCCTCCTCCTTTTTTCGTATTATTGGTGGAGTTTCGCCCAGTAGCCCTTATAAACGAGTCGCCTGATTGCTAGAAATGTTTTAAGTAAAGTATCTCATGGTGATGAAGCTCAAAGCTGGATATTTCTAGCCGATAATATTTGTATACTTGTTATGTAGTACGTACTAGCTTTTATATTGTGCAATTAACAAACTCAAAACTTAATTTTAAATAAATAAATGTATGGAAATAATGATTGTAGAGTTTCAGTATGTTTGTCCTACTCATCTTTGGTCCTACTCTATTGTAGTTTCATTTACATTTTGTCATGCTAATAAATCAATATATAAACTGATATGTGACACATCAAAATCATAAATAATAGTACATTTTTAATTGTCTCATTTGTGAATCGAACACTTGATAATCGTTAAAAGTCATTGTGAGTGAAACTCTGTTATAATTTTTAGAACTCGATTCAAATGCTCCATGGGGGGGGGGGGGGGGGGGGAGAATACTAAAAAATTAAGTTTGTTTAGTATAAGGCTAATGCTTATAGTCTACAGAGTTGAAACTTGCTGATGTGGTCATTGGACTGTTACAAAAATTAATAAAAATACTTTTTTCATATTTATTTTGTAATTTAATTGTTGTTTTAACAGTGATTATTATAAAATTAATAATGAAATTTCAACAATTAAAAATTACATTTAAACGCACTTTTTTTCATAACACTTCCATGCTCTACATTCAATGGATACTCAGTTTCTTTCAAGTACTTGCAAAGAAAATTCACCGAAAAGTTCAGATAGTTTCATGGTTGACTAGATATATTGTTTTTCATGGTTGATAACATCAATAAAGTAGTTTCTTATTACATCGGGTTTAAAGTTTGGCAACGAATCCACCTTGATGTAAACGCATCATGCTTTCAAGTAATGTAAGTCAATTTCTTAATTTTTCTTACTAATTTAATTAAAGTTCATATTATATACGTAATGACATGTCGGATTATTTTGAAACCAAAAAGATAAGAGAGTGAAAATGCTTACAGGAATCTTTTCCCTTGACTCTTTAACTATCAAAAAGAGTTCAGAAACTTCCAGAGCACTAAAATATTTGAAAAGTCACAAAAAAAACATTGCTGGTACACTTAACCTACTGACCAGAACAGCGGAGTCATTACATAAATACCTAAGTACTTAAAAGTGATATTTATTTTCTTCATAAATGTATTTTAAACTAAAAAATATTGATTCCTATTCAAATCTTACACACCTCTGATCCAAACCAATCAAAGCTCACCTTTTTTCACTTGAGCCAATGGTATGGCTTGATTTCGCGCGGGTTATTCAATCACTCTTGTTCAGCTATAGTTTTGTGAGACAACATATTTATTTTTCATCATTTATAGACTTTGGAATTTGACACTGCACTCTTTAGAGTTCGACTATTTTTTCAGATAGTGTTCATTTTTGCTGTTCACACATATTTGGTATAACTATAGTCTGTGTGGTATGTCCTAAACAACACTTCAAAAATAAAATACCTACTTCCCGTGTCTAGTTTTCGAGATAGGCGAATAAGAAAGAAGTATTTTCTCCATGTTATCTTACGCCAGGCATGAAAAATGTGATACAAATTATGAAGATTTTATTTAATTATTGTTACCTACCGATCGATCCAGCGCCCTTGAGATGACCTTGTATCGCAAAATTCGGGTATTTTTGGTCAACGCCTAATGTAAAAAATGTGCCAAAATTGTGCTCTTTAGTTGTATTTTCTATAACTTCAGGCTTTATTTTTTGACAACAAATTTAAATAAAGCTTATTTTCACAATTTTTAGTCAGAAATGCATAATCTGCCTACAAATTGCTCGTATAGATCGAACAGGTCAGTTACTTCAATACCTTGGTTGCAACATTTCACAAGACCGAGATGTAGAAGACAGAAGTAATCAATTCAGAAGCGTGGGTGGAACAAGATATAGATAAAAATTTACGAAACAAGACAAGGAAGGAAACCAGGATGAAATTCTAAAAAACATTGCCTATACATTATTATATGGATCTGAAACGTGGGAAACTATAAGTACCAAACTCTCTGAATAACAAATACAATCTGCTGAAATGAGACAGAATCAGGAATACGGATATAGGTACGGCAGGAGCTGAACAACATCGAAAGCAACAAACTAAAACTCTACAAGCTAAATAGTAAATGGAGAGCGAACACCTGCTTATAGGATCCATGGAAGAAGAAATGTAGGACGTCCAAGGAAGCGTAGGGAACCGGAACAGGCTGTTGAGTGCTGAGATGATGATGTTGATTATGATGATTATAGCAGTGAATAGATAACGCGATAAGTAAGGTCGAAAATCTTAACAAAGTTGCTGCTACAACATCTTCCTAAAACGACAACACGTTCACGTTCATTACACTTTCCCCCATTTATATAACTTGAAATTGCATAATCCTACATTATTCTTTAAAAACTTCACGTTTTGGTCGATTAAATACCTGGAAAGGGTACTTGATGAACTCTTTTTGGGCCACACCATTGAATTAACTCCGAAAATGGACATTGATGCAATGATAAATGATATTAAACGAATTTCCCAAAACCTTTTTCCCCAAGTTGTTTCGAAAGTGAAACGAAGGCTTATAGACTGCAACTCTGTTATTTTCACAAGATATAAATGAAATAAACTTCCACAATTTTAACCAATGAGTCCAAAATGCAAAAACTGACTCGAAATCGATCGTAGAGTAGGTACACAAAAAATATAACTGGTCCAGGACATGCCTGCGGGATTGGCAATTAATTTACTTCAAAAACTTGACATTGTGTCAACATTTTGGCAGCCATATTGGATGGAATTTCGAGATGAATTTTTTCCTACTGGGGTGCAATCACATAAAATGAGAACTTTCTTTTTGTCACGGTGACACCTTAAGGCCGTGAATAACATTGAGATGAGAAGCTTGTCACCGTGACATGAAAGCATAAAAGTTATAATTTTATGTGATCGCATCCCTGGATTGATGGTGATAAAAAATAAAAAATATAGAAACCTTGATTTTTCACACCAGAGAGAAGAAAATCGTGTTTAGGCGTGTTTTGTACTTCGTCAGTTTTAGTCATTACTGTATCTATTTTTTTATTTATTATTTTTCAAACACACACTACATATTGTGCATTTGTTGGCAGTAGTAGGAGTAGGGTGAACCCCGTAACACTGTGTGCCCTACAGCCAGCTACAAATAATTAATACATCAAACAATATCACAACAAATAAAATAGATGGGTAGGTATCAAAATTATAAAAGGGAAGTGAAAACATAATGTTTAAGATTAAAACACTTGGGATTAAATTAATTATATAAATAAAACAATTCGTAGTGCAAAACCCTCATATCTTCAGTTAAAATTATTCTGGCCTGTTTTTTCAATATTATAAAATCTAGCCCTTGTCACACATTCGTAGGGAGGGAATTGTATTCAGTTTCAGTTTTATTACCAATTGATACGTCATTTTTACATGTCATGACCCTTGAGAAGCATACCTAGGTTTGCCCTCATGTATTAGGGTATATTGGAAAGTAACATACTGCATTGATTGTTTTGCCACTCGGGCGTAAAATCCATTCTGATATTCTACAGTCCTAGCAAAAGGTGGATTTACTGTTCCCAACTGGCTATAACTGCCCTGCCTCTGACCTGCTTAACTTTTGATGATGTATTTACAGAGATTCTCCCAAACGGATCCATATCGATTTATTTTAAATAATATTTTCTTCAAAAAATTTATAACTACCAAGTTCTATCCAAAGTAATAAAGTTACATTCCTTAAGCCTTTCGTCTCTCGTCCAATCCTTCCTATTTGTAATAAATCTGGTTGCTCTATTTTGAATACATTCTATAGTTTTGCAACATTGCTAGATGTTGGGTGTCATACCGGACAACCATTAGGCATAATCGGTCTTACCATAGCCAAATACCACAGTTCGCTTTTCTCGTGGCCAGTTCCATGAAATGTTCTTGTTAGAAATCTTAAACTTTTGCAGCCTTTGCCTCGAAAGGAACACGACTGACCTCTGGTGGATTCTGCGGTACTATGGCACTTATATACATAATATAATATTGAAATATGGCTTTACCTTAAATGACCTAGGGTAGGTACGGTCTGTTTTTTACTGGATGAACTCTCAACAGATAGAGCCACAGTCAGTTGTTCTGCAAGGCCGAGAAAGACTTCATTGCGCGCTCACCTTGCAATGTTGTCTTTCTCGGCCTAACAGAACAACTGACAGTGTCTCGGTCTGTAGAGAGTTCAAACATAGGAAAAACGAACTGTAGTTGTGAATAATTACCAACTGCAAGATGAAAAGATTTTCCTCCTCCGGGATTCGAACCCGGCTCCTCTGAATGTCTAGTCCAGACATTCAGAGGAGCCGGGTTGGTGCATAAATACAATGAAATAATTGTTTGTTATGGCTAAAAAAGTAGACTTACTAGGAAAACGCTCTGAGTAACGTGTTGACGAGCGAGCACGGATAACGCGCAACACCTCGAACCGAAATTATGTTTATCGAAAATGTCCTTAAAAGCCAATAATTCTTGAATTTCGTCACAGATTTGTATGAAAATCTCCAACAATTCCTAAAATATTGGTCCCAATAACCACGCAAAGTTTTAAGTTGATCGATTGAACCTTTATGATTGAACGATTCCTTGTTAATTTCCAAAAATCACAGGATCTCGTTCAAAAAAATGTTAAACGGTCATATCAGTTTCATAATACGTTTGAAAGTTTCTGCTCTAACAACTTTGAAGTGAAGATTCAAAGATTCCGTGAAATATGAAATTCGAGAAATATGATAGCCAACACGCAAAATATCCTTAAACTGTCGATAACTTTTGAATTTAAACACAGTTTAGTCTGAAAATTGTCAAAAATACAGATAATGTTGGACCCGATGACCATGCAAAATTTTAAAATGATCGGTCAAACGGTTCTGGTTAAAATTTCAAAAAGCACATGAAATATTTTTTTAAATTTTAACCAATGGGAGGATTTGGCTGAAAATTTGTAAAATAAGAGACAATGTTGGTGTTAATGACCATGCAAAATATAAGGTCGATCACATTTGTCGAAGTCCATTTTCATTTTTCGGCCTATCAGGAGATGTTTATTTAAATTTCAACCAATGAATGGATTTCAAAAAAATTAGGGTCTGCAAACAGAGAAGGTTGGTTTTACATGTGTGCAAAATTTCAGATCGATCGGTGAAACGGTGCGACCTGTGTATCGGCTATTAGCAGCCAAAAACAAAAACAAAAAAAACAAAAAAAAAAAAAAAACAGAGGTCCGTGCCAAAGGAGCCAATAGGAGACGCTCGCTCAATAAGGGCCGGTATAAGGGCCGGTATAACCAAAGTTAATCTGAGCCGGATTAACTAAATATTGGACTAAATTGGCGGCACAGCCAATCAGATACCTCAAAATGAGTGAAACAATTGAATTTAATCCAAAAGTTAGTTAATCCAGCACAATTTAACTTTGGTTATTCCGGGCCTAAATAAATTTCAATTTCAATGTTTCTTCTTTCCACTGCACTATGGAAACACGAATTGTAAAAACAAAGTTAGTGAATCTGTACGATATATAGACTGATAGAAGCAATCTTGCCAGGGCCCTGATTATAGGCAGCGTGTTTAGACAACAGATGGCACTGTAAAAAGTACAGACAGAGCCACCTAATCTGTGGGAAGGAAGCTTACCTTTTGGCAAGGCGTCCAAGTCGCTGCAGTTATATGTTATGTTGCTGCACATATTACGCATTATCAATTCTTAAAATTTACACATGTTTATCTAATGTTTATTCGCCTACAAAATATTAATAATAAAGTGTTCACAATTTCACTGAATCTGATCACAATATTAATTTGCGCGACTTAGTTTGATTCCGAAATATTTTGAGTACATTTGTTGACATCTGATCGGTTGCTAGGTCACGGCCAATGAGAAATAAAACAGTTGACGATCTTCCCACAAAAGTTGCTAATTTCTCTCACTCGTGGCGAACTCTCGGTGCCTATACAATAATAATTTTGTTTGTTTACATCACTGACATATATATACTACGGTTTACATCCTAGACATGTATACTTTCAATATATTTTCTTTTTTATCCATTCTACAAGTACAACTTGAGAATTTCCTAATTTACTTACATAAAAAATGTTTGGTTAAAAAAGGGAGTACTAAACGTCACGGCGCACGTTGGTGAGGAAATGTTGGATGCAGCTTGTTGTTGGCTTGATTCTTCGAACGCGATTCATGTGAATACTAAAAATAACATTACGATATGGAGCCCAAGTTGAATGAGAAGTTTAAATGAATTGAAGAATTTAGATTTTCAACAAATGAGATTTTTTTTTATTTGTAAGAAATCAGACGTTTTGGCTAAAATTTAACAGCTAACAACATAATGATATATTGATATAATGATAATGAATACATTGATTGATATAATGATATAAATGTGATCAACACTGTCTGAAGACTTGAACTTGATTTTAATGGTGATCTAGACAAGGGTGACTACCCTACATCTTAAATATTATTTTGAAGTTTAATTTTATGATTCATTCACACAATAATAACGACAAATCAACAAAGCAATTCAACAATGACCCTCATCGTTATCAAAACGTTGACCACCGAGGAACTTTACGTTGACGACCCTACGCGCCAAGCCAGCCAGGAAATATTTACGAGTAATAATGCACAAATCTAAGAGCTGAATTTAATAAACATTTGTATTGTAACTTACGCAACATTGAGTTACATTAACAAAAAGACCAACGAAATATTAAGCTTCGAAAATGTTATAGCACACACTAAATACATCTGATATTTTTAAGATGATATTTTTGTGAGAACTTGAGACCAATTACAAATTCACAAAAAAGTAGTATGTAGGTACCTACTTATTTTTGGTAACAAGAAACATAAATTAAATATGTACTTTGAATTGATTAAGTAGTATTGATTGATTGACTATTTACATAAATATGAGAGGCTAGACTCTCTATTAAAATAAGTTTGAAATGTATGTGTCACACTGTCTAACTCTGCACTACGATGCAGATGCCCATGTAGACGATCTGCTCTCAGGAGGAACACAGCTGGCTTCTTCTTCAGCGTCAAGCCCTGTGGGTAAGATACAAACATTAGTGACCAACATTGACAAACGTCCAACATAATTGAGCGAGCGTCTCCATTTTGCACTTTTTGACACTATCTGTTTTTGTTTTTTTTGTTTTTGTTTGGCCCGAAAGCACAGGCCACAATTTTTACGATCGAGCAGAAATTTTGCACCCATCAAATATCATTCTGTGTATAGTTTTGGATTGGTTCAAAAATGAAAATATCTCTCGATTGGTCAAAAACCAAAATGTTCCGATTAAAAGTTTAAATTTTGCATGAACATTAAGACTAAAGTTCATTCACGATTAGAATAGCAACCCGTAATGGCGGCGTGTACTACGGTAGTCAAGTGAACGTAAACCTAAACATGTAAACATCAATATAATAATCAAAAAATGTGTATAATACGGCTGTAGATAAAAATAAATCAATTTTATTGAATTTTTATAATTTTACTACTATTAAAAATTGTGTATTTGACATAATTTATACAATTTCAATAATACAAAGAAGAAAGTCTTGCCATTGACAGGGCAGTGTTCAAGTGACTGACCAATGAACGACGTGATCGTCTAAAACGTCAGTGATATTCTTATCGTGAACGAACTTTACCTACCATTTTTCTTATTTTACAACTTTTCGGCCCCATCAGTAGAGAATGTATATACTTATTTACATTTAAATAGAGGACCAGAAGAGATTTTATTGAAATCTAATTTCCATAAATTAAATCTGATTTAATCGGACTTAGATCTGATTTTGGATCAGAGTGTATAGATGGATATTCTCAGTTTCCATGAAGATCCGGTAATTTTTTTTGATCAAGTGGATCGTATTTCAATTCACTATGGACGTAGGTATAATTGTTTTATGTGCGTTACGATATTCCAGTTGGAGATGCTGTTTGTTTCCGTGCACACTCATTTAAACGCGTTACACACTCTAGAAGTTGAATCGCTTCTCCGATCGAGCTGAAAATTTTCACACATGTACGGACCATTTTGTACGGACAATACGGTAATTTATTTGTTGAATTACAATGTGTAGGTAAATTACGGTAAAATAAAATCTAAGACGAGAATTGAAGAAAAATAATGTATAACTTTAATTACTTTAGAGGTTAAGAAACCTGCTGATCGCTCAATACAAATCGCTCAAACAAGACTTGAATGCAATGTTCACCAGCCCCCCCCCCTCCCATTGACTGTTCAGTTTTTGACATTTAAAAATAATAATGGTCAAATACGAGATTTTAATTATGCAATGAATTTCAATGATCTGTTGATACACTTTCTTATGCATTGCAAATGCAAAAATGTTATGCATGTCTTATGCAAATGTTTACTTAAAAGCATAGAGCTCTGTTTTCCTACCTACAAAATCATGGCATTGCTAAGATTATATGTTACTAAATTGAAGGACTAGATTTTTTAAAACATTTTTCCCTAGACCCTTCTACACATACGAAATAGTTTATTTTAGATTTATTAAATTTACCAGGGGTTGGTAAATAACAAGGTTTACATCAGTGTTGGTTCAACGTTAGGCCCAAGTTCCGCATCCCAGCGAGACAGTCCATGTTTCAGGTCAGTTGGCAGGTTCAGGCTCTGTGTCTGCAGTAAGAGTACCTACCTATGCATTGTAGCTCATTGTGCATAGAGGTCACACATCCAGGCCGACATAACTTTCCTCTGATATTTTTATTTGATATTTTGATATTTTTTTTTTTTTTTTATTAGGCATCTTACAGTTGTTTATGCACGGTGGTAAGGAATCCTACTACATGCTAATGTGCACTCTGTTAGAGTCGGCAAGGTAACGCCTTGTCAAGAGAGATTTCGCCTGAAAGCACACATGTAACTATTGTAAGGTGCTGCTGTCATGTGATTAGGAGCTAACACATAGCTAAACTGACGAGGAGCTAGGGAGAGAAGGGCTCTTTGGCTCTTCAACATTGCGCATGCGCTGTCGCTGAGCCATCGTGCCAAGAAGGGATATTTGAATGTAAATACCGCGAAATAAATAATTGGAATGAAACTACATAATGCATTTTATGAATATCAATTTCGAAACAAATAATAACTATGAATAAAGAAATAAGATAGAAGCGTTTTCCTAGTTTATCTTTATGGTTGTCTTTTTAATGTGTTTTTAATGTATCTGTGACTTTTTGCTCAAGCTGGCAGTGGGGCACATGTTGTTACGGGGCTTCGCTCTATTCCCACTGCCAGTAAACGCATGTATAATAATATGTATCCTGTGTATATGTGTTATATATGTGTTTTAAAATAAATAATAAAATAATAAAGAAAAATTAAAGCAATTGATAAAATACTGTAAGTTTCGTAAATAAATAGTAGGTAGGCAAGGTAATGAATTTAATAAGTGGAAGTTGAACAATTTAGGGTAGTAGTAGTAGTAAAGTCTTTATTAGCAATTCTTGCTATTGTTACAGGTTACAGTTTTATATACTCTCAAATTTAACTAGGTAGTTTATAAAGATACATAAGAAATACAGTAGGTAGGTTAGAAAATGTTGATAACAGATTATAGCTCAGTAAGAGTAATAATAATAATAATAATCTTCCTCCCGGTTCCAAGAGTTGGGTCGGGGGGTGGCGAGGCCACCATTTACTAGGGCCCGGACTCCTAAGCTAGCTGGCCAGGCTTGGCTCTTCCTCTTCGTTCTTCTTCTCTACCAGTTTTTTCCACTTCTTCCTGTCTTCCCACCACCTTCCTTCTTCCACTTCTTCCCACTTCTCCAGTCTCTCTTGTACATCTTCTGCTACCAGCTCTCTCCACTTTTCCCTCGGTCTTCCCACTCTCCTTTTATCACTTCTCGCAGCTTCGAACTCCCGACGCGGTATTCTCTCCCTCTGCATTCTCTTCATGTGGCCAAACCACCGTAGCCGCTCTCTCCCCATTTTAAATGCCAACCTCTCTACCTTCAAGTCTCCTCTAATCTTTTCACTCCTGATCTTGTCCATCTTAGTTACTCCTTGTATGCTTCGTAAAAACTTCATTTCTGCTGCCTGCAACTGGCTCTCCTCCTTTCCTCCGATCGCCCACGTTACGGAACCGTAGGTGAGTATTGGCAGGAAATAGCTTTTGAAAAGGAGTATCTTGCATTTCTGGGGGAACTGCTCATTCCAAAGAAGTTTCCTGACTAACTGGAAAAATGTGTTAGCCTGTTGCACTCTTGATGTTATCTCTCTTCCTATTTTTCCATCCTTAGTTAGCCAGCTCCCCAGATACTTAAACTCTCCTCTCTCCGCCAGTTCCAAGCCCCGTAGCCTGATCTTCACATTTCTTGTTGCCTTCCTCTCCATTACTAGTGTCTCACTCTTTTCCTGACTTATTCGCATACCGTATTCTTCAGTCATCTGGCTCCATCTATCAATCTTTTCTTGAACACATTCGCTGGTTTCTCCCCACACTACGATATCATCTGCATATACCAGTGTATTCGTCTCCTGGTCTTCGCTTGGTTCTACTTTTCTCAGCAGCTCGTCCATGACAATGACAAATAGTGTTGGGGAAAGAACGCTGCCCTGTCGAAGTCCTTCCTTCACCTCAAACCATCCTGTCTTCCCCTCCACTGTTTGTACACAGCTCTCGTTCTTCTCATATGTGCTCTTGATTCTCTCAATCAGACCCAATCCCACCCCCTTCCGCTTCAGACATTCCCATACTTTCTTCCTTGGTAGGCGATCGTAGGCCTTTTCCAAGTCTAGAAAAACCATGTACAGTTTTTCTCCACTCTCCCACTTTCTCTCCATGACTTGTCGGATAGTGAATATTGGATCAATGGTTGATCTACCTGGCCTGAACCCATATTGTTCCTCCCTGAGCTTTTCCTCTACTACTTCTTTCAGTCTAAATTCCACCACTTTTTCGAATACTTTGGCACATTGACACATCAAAGTAATTCCCCTGTAGTTGCTGCACTTCTTCCTGTCACCCTTTTTGTAGATTGGTACAATCACTCCCTTTCTCCAATCGTCCGGTATGGTCCTCTGTTTCCATGCCGCACTCATTACTCGAAACAACCATCTTTTTCCTATTTCCCCAGCAGCTCTTACCATCTCCACTGTTATCTCATCTATTCCGGGTGATCGACCATTCTTCATCTCGTTTAGCGCTTTCTCCACTTCTCCCTCTCTCAAAGCACACTTCTCCTCTTCCTCGTTCTCACTCTGTAGTATTCCACTACTTTCTGGTAGTGCCACTCCATCAACATTCAGTAGTTCCTTGAAGTACTCTTTCCACAGTGCCTGTACTTCTACTGGGTCATTGATCAATCCTCCGCAAGCATCCACCATGCATGCCTGTCCAACTTTTCTTGTCCTCTTTTCCTTTATTATGCCATAAAGCATCTTTTTATTGCCTTCAAAATCCGTTTCTAGTTTACCAGCAAGTTCTTCCATGGACTTCTTCTTTTCTTCTTCTACTGTCTCTCTTACTCGTATTTTCCACCTTCGGTATTCGGCCTTGTTGAGGGTAGATCTATCGGCCTCGTACGTTTGCCAGGCGGTTCTCTTCTGACGCACTGCTTCTCGGACTATTTCATTCCACCACGGTGTTTCCTTCTTCTTGCTTCTCCCACTTGATCGCCCACAAACTTCTTCTGCACTTTCCACAAATACCTTCTTAAATGTTTGCCATTCCTCTTCCACCTGTCCCACTTCCCCTATTCTCTCACTGCTTGCAATCTTCTCTCTGAACTCCTGTCGTACTGTATGGGATTGCAGTTTCCACACTTTGATTCTGCCATTCTTTTTACTTCTTCTCTTGGCGGCGTGGTCCTTCTTGACGCTAAATTTTCCAACTAGCAGCCTATGATCGCTATCTAGGGCCACTGAAGGGATAACCTCAACATCCTCCAAGAATCTCCTTAATTCCTTCCCCACACATATGTAATCGATAACGGATTCGGTAGCCTCTTCGCCGTGTCCATATCGCGTAATCTTCTTTCTTTTTTCCTTATGAAACATACTGTTTCCTACCTGCAGCCCGTTTCTTCCGCACATTTCTAACATCTTCTCTCCCTCTACATTCCTCTTTCCCCATCCATGGTGCCCCATGACCCCTTCAACTCCTGTCCTGTCCTCCCCAATTTGTGCGTTAAAATCCCCCATCACTATTATGGTATTGGATGTGATGTTGTTCTCCAGTTCCTGGATGAAGATCTCCTTCTCCGCTGCTGGCCGTCCTGTCTGTGGCGCATATACTTGTATTATGTCAACCTTCACCTTGTTCTTTATTAACAGGCTAGCTTTGATGCTTCTTTCACTATGGTTTTCCACCCCGACAATTAGACCTCTCAGTTTCGGGCTTACCACAAACCCCACTCCATTCCTCCCTTCAGCCCCCCCTGACCAGAATAGTTTATATCCTCCTCTGCACTCTTTCTCCCCCACTCCTTTCCATTTTGTTTCACTCATACCCAATAACTCTATTTTTCTTTCTTCCATCATGTCTATTATCTCTTCAATTTTTCCATTTAATGTCACAATGTTCAGTGTACCTATTTTGACAACATTGCCCTTCCTCACCTTTCTTACAGGTCGGTTGCGTCCAATCCCCTTACCTCCTGTCTCTCCCACTCTGCCGGCCCCTATTTTTTCTTTCTCCACACCACCAGACTCCGAAAACCCACTGCCATTCGCCCATCCACCTTTTCTTCAACAGTCTTTCGCAAATTAGCTCCAATCCTTTCGTGCCACTCCCATCTCCTATCTTCCCTTCTTGGCCTCTTTCCAATGACGTGCCACACTCCATTCTCCTGGCACACGTCCCTCCGGGTATTATTTACCTCTCTGGGCCATATTCCCTGGTGTGTCAGCATACCAGACAAGAAGAGTTTGGTGTCTGGTCCAAACTTTTCCTTTGCTGCATTAATCAGTTGCCTGGTATCTTGCTCTATCTCATCCCTGCTCTTCCCATCCCTGAGGTCCCTGTTCCCCACAAACAGCATGACACTGTCTGTAGTGTCCCGGATGACATATCTCCCTATTTCCTCTGCCAAGCTTTTCGTTCCAACTCCGGGGAAGGCATCTGCACGGAAACCCTCTTGCCCGCAGAAGCCTGTCCCTGTCCCTCCACTGAAGTCCCCGATCAGCAGGGCTTTGATTCCACTGCACCTAGGCTCCCCCGGTGATGCCTCCAGTTGCGGGTTATCTTCAAGCTCCTGTGTGGCATCAACTCGTTGACTCAGAAGCAGAGGTTGCACTTCCACCGCTTGTGGTCGCCGAAATAGACAAAGTGGTTGGTGCAGGTGCGGCCCGCGCGACACCGCACGATCGAATGGCACTGGATGACCGCCAGGTGATTGAGATCCTTGAACTGATGAATCAGGTCCCCGAGGGGCAGCCTGGACTTCCGCAGGAGCGCGCTCGTCTCCGGGATCTTCGTCAGCGTACACCGGAATATCAGGATCTTTCTCCGCTACTACCAATTCCTGGTCTCCCTCAATTTCAGCTTCCTTTTCTTTTTCTTTTACCAGTGGCCCCACTTCTTCTTCGCTAGCTTGATGATTCTGCTTACCCTCTGTTTCGTTCAATATCTCATCTTCCTGATGTTCGCTTCCTATTTCCTGTCGCACCACTTCCTCATCATTTGTTTGATCTTCCGTTGTTTCACTGACCTTTTCCTTCTGTAACCCTTTTAGCTTCTGTTCTTCTTGCTGCTCACACTCTTTTTCTGGCCACAAAACTTCTTCTCTTTCTTTATGCATAACCTCTTTTGTCATTCCCTGCTTCTTCTTCAGATCATCAATCTTCCTTTCCATTTCCACCATCCTCCCATTCATCCACATGAATGTTGCAACCATTCCTTTTACAACTTCCGACTTTAGGACTGTCCTTCTCTTTCTTCCCATTCTACTTTTCTCTCTCCCTTCCTCTTCCTCGTACTTTATTTGTTCCAAAATCCAGTTCACAAGTTTTTCTGTTTGGTTCTTCTTCTTTTTCACCATTTTGCCTGTGGGAGACTTGATCCTGCCTACACTACCCTCACTGCCCTCACTGTTACTATCTTTGTGTGCCTTCCTTCCAATGTCAACTGCAGGTAAATTCACTTCTTGCTCTTTGCAGCTGGTACCCTTAACCCCACTTTTACAGCTGCTGCACACCCACTCACTGTTACTTCCGGCTTTATACTTCTTCTTGTTTTGCCCCACGCATGGAAAATGGTACCATATACCACAGCCCTCACACTTTAACCCAGTATGCACCCCTATCTCACATACTGGGCATTTGACACTACTTGTACCCACATCCTTCCTTCCTCTAACTGATTTGCCAACTTCTACTGCCGCCATCTTGGAGAAAAAGTAAGAGTAAAATACAGTAAGAGTAAAGTAAGAGTAAGAGTACAGTAAGAGTAAAATAAAATAAAATAACACTATCATTAATATTCTACCTAATGATGATGTGATTAATAATGATAAGAAATATATAAGAGAAACAGGTTTACAGGTTACATGTCATGTTATGCTAGGTATTTTGTTATACAATTAAGAATTACGGAATAGATGATAACAATAATATAGTATATCTAATATTAATAAACAGTTCAAACAGTTCAATTGTTGACATAGTAGATTGACTTTTACTTTCAGTATCCACTTTATTTATGGTTTGTCCCAAAAGCCAGCATTAGAATTTGACAGGGGATCATTTCGCCAGCCTCCCTCTCTTATTACTAACATACATGCTCTTCTAAAGGACATTACACATTTACTTTCCTTTACAGTATTAGGTAGACGGTTGTACATTTTTATTCCCTTTGAAAATAAGGAATTGTTCCCAAAAGAAGTGGTGGCACGTTGTACATTGATGTCATTTTGCTGCCTGGTACTATACACATGGGAGATATTTGGGGTTAATATGTCACTAAGGTATTGCGGAGTCAGTCCCTTAGTGATTCTAAATATAAATGTCATCGTGTTGAGAAGAATTCTCTGTTTTACAGTTATCCAACATAAAGAAGATCCCATTTTAGCAATGGATGCGGTCCTATCAACCCAAAGTATACTGCGCATAACTTTATTTTGTAATTTTTGTAGCTTGTTTATATCATTTTGGGTCAGTAAGAATAAAATAGAGCTACAATAATCAAAATGTGGTGTGATAATGGCTTGGCTAATTTGTATCTTACTTAATAACGGTAATGCTCTACAATTTCTCTGGAATAGTCCTACTTTTTTGGCTACTTTATTTATGACGTATTGAGCATGGCTGTTGAAATGCAGATATGCAACACGAACAGATAATATCATAAAAGTGTGATTTATTACTAGGAAAACGCTCATTGTAACGCGTTGATAAGCGAGCACTGATACGTGCTATACTCTAATACCACATGTAACACTTGAAATACATTATAATATAACGAATATATTTTACTCTGGCAAAGAACCCCTGTCTCTCATTTGAATCAAAGGAGAACAACCTTTTTAGTAATGTTTGGGGGCTGACTGGTCAAGACTTGGGTAATAAACTCAGCAGGGTGTCGCACCCAAATGGGCCATAAATAAAAATAATCAACTTTTTGATTTGAATATTGCTGAAAAAACATTCCAGGACAAAATTAGAATAATATTAGTTAATGTTCAAAATTTCATCTCGATTGGTCAATCGGTGCGGCCAATATGGCGCGAACAAAAAAAAACACACAGAGAAAGAGGCATAAGAGTCCCGTAGTAACTCACGCTACGCTCGCTTAATTAGATCAACTTCAAACTTGAACTAGGTAATAAGAAATCATCTAGCAACACTCATAACAATTCCAAAATAATATATTATTACCAAAGGAAGGCAAAAATAAGAGATTTTGAAAGAAGTGCAATTGTTCCAGTAATTGACACCCCAAAATTATATCAAAATTATTGAAAATAGTACAAAAAATTTACTCTATGTTGAAACTACAGTGCCTTCTGCACAATTATCATCACTCTTTGTTTTAAAATTGGTATGGATAAAAAGTCAGTAAATATCATAAATTCAACAGAAATGTCTCCCTTGGCTGTAAATGCCTTGTACAATATTATCATGCTATTGATGAAATAGAATGGATCAAGCAAAAAATTCAAATGATTAACATAGATAAAGATTGATTAACGTATGCCCTCCCCCCCCCCCCCCCCCCATACAATAGTCATATGTAATAGGTCCATTTTAATTTGAACCTTTTCATCATAACATGCTTTCTTGATGGATGTTTTGGAGGGTTTTATTTTCCTCATGGTGGAAAACCTCGTTTACCTCGTGGTCTTCTCTGTTGCTCCACATTCTTGTTAGCCAGTAATTTACAGTAATTTAATTAAATTGTAATTATTCATTGTGGAATATAAAAAATAAATGTTTTATTGTTTCAATGCCATAACAATTAACAGCATAGATTATATTTTTAAATATTTTTTTAAAAGTTTTACATCGTAAAAATGACTTTTTAATTAGTCAATAAAAATAAAAAATAATTAAAAAATAAAAAAAACATTGAAAAAAATGGATTGTTTTTTATATTATTTTCAAGTGATTTTCTTTTAGGAAAATAAATTTCACCAAAATCCGGGCAAATAAAATATGTCTGGGTCTGAGGAGGTTATGAGAAAAAGAATCATTGCAGGCGACTTCCGAGTGTTCGCGCATGCGCAATGTTGAAGAGCCAAAGAGCCCTTCTCTCCCTAGCTCCTCGTCTAAACTGGTTCTGTGTTTATATAACTCGAGGCACAGGTTACACTAGATCGGTGGGTGTTGGTCTAGGTCGCCGGAGCCTCGGCGCAAGAAATGTAACTTCTCACACAACTTGCTGGCTCTACAATAATTACTTGACTAACCAGTGGTTAATTTGTAAAATAATAAGTGGGCGGACGCTCGGCGATGTCAGGGGGAATATATTTGCTTACGTAAACAATGGGGGGGATTGGGGGAAGGCCCCCCAATATAATGTGGGTCCGGACTGCCCGCAAGGCCCCGGGAAAATATTGAATTTCAGTAACAAAATTTGGGGCCTTTATACCTACCCGATTTGTACACAATTTCAAGCCTTATTTTACTTCTTTGAAAAATAAGTGGGCGGACGGCGGTTACCAACCCTGAAAAAAGAGTGGGGGGACCACAGCCGTCTGTATACTCGTCAGTTCGCCCCTCCCTCCTCCTGGTAGCTGCCTGTCGTCTGAGTAGAAATTGTAGTTCCAAACCTGCCACCCGGGATGGGGTCACTACCGTCGCGCATTTAAATAACCAAGAGACGGTGGCGGCCCCATCCTGGGACGGCATGTGAGGAACTACTCAGACGACAGGCAGCTGCCAGGAGGAGGGGGAACAAACCGACGAGTATACAGACGGCTGTGGGGGAGACGCGTTCGCCCCCAATTAACCACTGTGACTAACATTGTAGGTATATAACTGTCTAGAGTTAGTTACGATTAGCCCTCATGAGACGCAACAATATTCAATAGGTCGGACAAGCGATGCTAAAAAATTAAGAATAACCAATCAAGAAAGAAATTTGTGTCCGACTTTCCACTGCACACTTGAGTTGTCGATCTATTTATAGATTCGTAACAAACGCTATTATTGAATTGTATTGTGATTATTATCCATACATATAAACCATTACGTCATCATTATTTTGTTGAAAACCTCCAAGTAGGTAGCTACCTAGTTACTTACCTAAAGCTTTATTAGGCTGAGCACAGCTATCTACTAGTACTTCCATCCATGTTCAAGCTTTAAGATTTTTAGATAGTATAATATTGTACCGAGCGACAATAAATTTTATTACCAAATAGGTAGGTAGGTAGGTACTAAAATATATTTATGTATTCAATAGTTTTATGAAATACCACACACTTGTAATCACTGTTGTTATGAATTATTATACTTTGTAGAAATTAGCTAAATAAACGATTTACTTTTTTACTACTTACTAATGTTATGACAGGTCTAGAGGACGGTTTTAAAAGTTAGGTTATAATAAAACAGCTGGATGCTAATAATACAGCCTTCTTGAAATCTTCTCTTACATGCACTCGATTTCAAGGCCATACACTCCTTTCATGACGTCATGGTCATGATTCCACTTCCCCCTAAAGCATAGGAGGAAGTGGATTTACTACGTCACGACCCGAGTGCGGATAGGACCGGTCGTGGCAGTAGTACTAGCAGAGCGAATGGAAATCACAGCCTTGTATACCTAAGATGAATCAAGGTCCACTCGATCTCCGCCAGATGGCGGACAGCCGGTTCCACCGCCTAAACCAGGTCATCGCAACCACTTCCACAATGTTAAATCAGTAATCCGCCATGTTTGTCTCCCACATAGAGGGAAATAGCGGCAAAATTCAAACGGTAATATGGAAACTATGTTACCAAGGAATATTTAAATTGAAATCAGTAATACGAATGCAATACATTAAGGGGAATGTACACTGAATTTTGTATCTCAGCTAATATAAGTGGCACAACCTTCAGATTTTAGAATCAAATAACAACTTACTCAAAAAAAATAAAAATTCAACCAAAAATTTTTTTGGACAAATTTTATGGATTTTATTTAGTTTTTATGCATAAAAACATACATCCACCAAATTTGCTAATCCTTTTTTGAATTTCAAAATACAAAGAACTACAAATTTTTTTAGTTACCAGAGGCACACTGAATAAAACAACGTGGAGTTTTTCTGATAAATTTACTTATTTTAGGAGTTAAAATTTGTTGAATACGTACATTTCTGATTTTACTACTTTTACCTATTAATTTGACATATTTAGTGCTATTATTTTTTTAAAATTTATTCAAACATTTTTAACTGATAAAATAAGTAAATTTATTTGAAAAACTCCACGTTGTTTTATGCAGTGTGCCTCTGGTAACTAAAATAAAAAAATAATTTTTTGTATTTTGAAATACCAAAAAAGGAGTAGCAAATTTGGTGAATGTATGATTTTAAGCAAAAAACTAAATAAAATCCATAAAATTTGTCAAAAAAAGTTTTTTTTTTTTTTTTTTTTGAGTAAGTTGTTATTTGATTCTAAAGTTTGAAGGTTGTGCCAGTTATATTAGCTGAGTCCAAAATTCATTGTACATTCCCCTTAATAATAAAATATTATACAAACGGCAAAAGTGAAAATTATGAATGTATTTACAGTATTTAGGAAAATATTCATAATTGAATAAAAAATTAAGAAATGTAACATTTATTTTCCGTTATAAATACTTCGAAATTTTCATAAATATTTAGAAATTTATTGGAAGCATACCAAACCAACACCTCAATGTAATTTGGGGAAAAAGGATGTTCGATCACACTGGACAACAAAATAAACAGTGAATAATTGTCTTTGATAATGTATGGCGATTTAATCAAATCGAATGCCGAGATAAAAAATAATCATCACCACTCTTACAAAATATTTTTACATCGGACTATACTAGAAAATTATGTCAATAATATAGGTAATTATGACAAATAAAATATTAATGGGTAGTAATAATGTGTTCCACTCGACACATCAAAGACAATCGCAATGAATGAAATATAATTATGCAATGTTCACAATACCATCAATTTTAAAACATCACTTTCGAACTAAGAAGTAAAACAATCATGTTGGTAAAAGTTAGTTTGACTTGACACCCTGTAGAAAATAATGCTATATCTATTATCTACACTATAACTTCTGGTATAACTCTAAGGTATAACCTTAGAAAGGAGTTACCTACCAGAAAAAGTTATACGTACAAAGGGATTGATATATCATCAGGATACCTATCCAATCGCTCAGTCGACACTCGACAGAAAATTACACCACAATCACAATATTTAGGTAAGAAATATTGGTAACAATTATTATGTTCGATTAGTCACCTTGTAAAAAATCACACCAAATTCACAGTACCTATATAATATAGGTAATTGGAAACAAATAGTATTGGTAGTAATAATTTGTTCCATAAGTCACCTTCTAGAAAATCACTCTCAAAACAACTTATAATAATTTAACATTCATAAAGAATGTAAACAAGAAAACCTATGCAAACATGAATCTAGATAAATGATGAGGATATGAACAATGCAGAAGACACCATAGAAAATTACATTTCATAAAAATAAGTAGGTATCACAAACTAGTACATCATGTCTGTAGCAGGGAGAGATGTATAGTGATGCATGAAAAACCAATTACCTAGCATGATGGTTCACATGATGAATCATAATGATGATGTCACAAACTAAAATACTCAGTCGTCCTTGTCGTAACTAATAGGTAGGTAACAACAAACATGGCTAATACTCATATCTGGTAATCGTCGCATTACCACCTGGTACGCTAACATCATCATAAGAGATTGAAATTCGATTTGCACTCTTTGAACCGAATGCCTTCTTCCTACGAGACACCTTTGCCTTTTCTTTAATGTCCGTTGACTGCATGTGCAATCTCACGCGAATGAACTGCTTGATGACAAACGTTAGGGCTTTGCAATCTTCTGAACACTTTAGCAAGATAACATGGGGTGAATTTATATCTGTGATTTTACATAGAGTATGGGATAATAGGTGTTTATGGTTCTTACAAAACTTCAGGTGATGTGCTGTTATTTGTTCAATAAGCTTAACATACTGGAACATATTGTGGGATGGGTAAGTTTGATTTCCTTTACTTCTTTTGTCGATGATGACCTCCTCCCTCCTGGCAATTACCGACTTTCTTCTTACGCCAGACTGAATGAAGAGTTTCTCGCAGTCAGAAGAACATAGCTGGTTCCGTAGGCGAACAGTTCGAAGTACTGCTCCCAGCAAGTTGTTCAGTGCATTTTCTTCAGCAGCATCGCCATTGAACGGTGTATCATCAATCCGAACTCCGTATCTAGGCATGGGGCAGCACAAGCCTACATCTGCCGATGAACTTGATGACTTGTTTTTATTTGCATTGGAAAACAATGCTACGTAATGTTTTGCTCCATCATTGTCGTAGTTGCTGGACGTTTCTGAATGCTTTTCTATAAACTGTGACACCGTAATCAGTTTCAGTGCATGAATAGCTTGCAAACAACTTGGATGGTTATTTCCATGCCTACGTAGCACAGAGAATAAACTCTCCAAGCAGTCTTGATTCACCCGAGACGTAAGAAAGTAATTGTATCCCTCTTTAAATAAACATCTCTGCAAAGAAATTAGATTATTCGTGGACAGAATAAATCCAGACTGAACAGGCTTCCAACGACCGTCCCCAATCTTCACCTCTTTCATCAGTTTAATTGTGTCTTGCAGTTTTTTCATTTGAACATACCTTTTCTTCCTTGTTATTGCCGTTTTCTGGGCCCGACTGTTCATTACGTCGAACCACGTACGGATGTGACGTAAAAACCAAGCCGTGGCCAACGCCTTTCGACTCATCAGGTTCAATGATACGAGTGTCTCTAGCGCAGATGCCACATTAACTGAAAAAATGTCTGTTGCCATCGACACCTTCATCTTTTCAAATTGGTTTGGGTCTAAGTGCCGATCTGTCAGTTTTGGCGCCAATTTGAAATTGTTTTGCTTTTCTAGTTCAAGGAGTTGTTTCAGATAC
Source organism: Leuctra nigra (assembly GCA_934045905.1). Classification (NCBI taxonomy): domain Eukaryota; kingdom Metazoa; phylum Arthropoda; class Insecta; order Plecoptera; family Leuctridae; genus Leuctra; species Leuctra nigra. The sequence continues at coordinate 7,769,643 of OW203761.1, forward strand.
TTCACCTTCACTTTGGAATATGGCAGCTTCTCCTCCTGAACAGTAGAAGCAGGCAACATAATTTTATGGGAAATTAGTGCCTGCTTCAGGTTTTTGAGAAGGTGGGGCACATCGGCAAACATGAAGAATGGTTTATCTTCATGCACAGGATGATTTACAACAAACTTTGTACAGAAACGTCCATTGTACAATCCAAAACCTTTCCATATCGCCTGGTTCTTGGGGCCCATATCACTTGTTATGCCTCGTACATTGTAACCGGCTTCTTCGACAGCCTGAACAGATTCCTTGATGAAATCAGTTAGGCTGTCGTCCCGATTGGTTTTTGTAAGCAAGTGATACCCAACCACTTGCTTCCAGTTGCTGTTTATACCTCTCACCATCACAACTAGCAACTGTGACGCCAAATCCTCATCAGTTGCAGCCGACCCCAACGTGCTGTTGCCAACATAACGTTGCATGTTATGGGCCAACTCCAAGCCTTGGGCCACCTCCATCTCATCAAGGACTAGCATGCAATCTTTCTCTCTGGCATGGCATGACTTCGATTTAATTTGCAAATAAAATAAAATGTCCCTCAACAAGCCAGGGCTGAAATCCGCCTTTTGAAGCTTGCGGCATATTGTGCTGTAGGATGGCAATGGATACCCTCTCTGAACTAGGAACTTGTATCCTTTCCATCCTACAGCATACCTAATCTGAAGGGCTTCTTTTATCATCTCTGGGGAATACTCAGATACTTTTTTGCCGCTTAATAAAAACTTCCGATGGTTTTCACTTAAAAATCCCAACCTTTTGTTCACATTTGCACGTAAATTCACATTCTCCTTTCTTGACTGCGCCAGTTGTTTCTGCAGCCTCCAGATGTTACGTTGGAGACGCTTCTTCTCTAAATCACCATCACGGTCTGCAGTAGCGACTTCACTGGGGTCACAGGCCTCAGCAGTTGACGATGCAAGGCTGATAGAGACGACGGTCTCCTCCAAATCCCCGTCATGGTCTGAAGTAGCGTCTTCACTGGGGTCACAGGCCTTGGCAGTTGATGATGTAAGGCTGTTAGAGATGACGGTCTCCTCCCGAGATGCATGTGGAACATCAGTAGCAAGAGTGGGAAGGTCATCCTAAAATTTAGAAGTGGATTAAAATCAAAATAAAACTAATGTACCTAATTAATTAATTAATTAATTACTAAACCAAGCAAATCCCAAGACATGTAACACCCTTATTAAAAGTCTATGAACTTTTAGCTACACAAAAGCTTTGACTTCGACACTAGTACCTGTGCTTCATTTTTCTAAGCATTCATGATGTTTCAAGTCCATATGAACAAGACATTCTACGAAAGTAGGTAGGTAGGTAGGATGCATTAACATTTACTGCAGTGCAGACCTCTATGTTGATTAATTAGTAATAAAGTATGTACTCACCACAACTTCTGAAACAACATCATCTTCCTCTGTGTACTCCCACTCCGTGACCGACCAGTTGGCAGTGCTGTATACAGGAACCGTGTCGCTAGTGGCGGCCTTGGCATAATGATGATCCTGCGGCACATCATTGCCACTTTCTTCTGGAGACAACTGTGAAAGCAATAAAACTAGGTACAAAAATACTCTCAGAGTAGGTAGTTATTCCCATTGTTATCAAGTTGTTACTTGATACCAAGTAGGAACCTAATTTAAAAACTATAACAACTGTTTCCCATTCAGCCTCAGTAGGTAGAGAATTGCAAGCATGAAGAGCAGACCCAAAGTTTAATATCATTCAAGACAATAGTCAAGAACAAACTACCTAGAAAGAGAATTCGCGAATTACTGTAGACTAGAATCACGATCCTTACACACATCCTGCTGATGGCTTTCACCGTGGTTTTTCCTGAGCTATGAAAAGAAAAGCAAATGCTTGGATGCTCTTCCAATATTACCACTGATTTAGATGCACAACAGAACAATGCAGAACGAAATTTCCATACAAGTAGGAAATGATTGATAAGAGAAATGGAGAAGAGAAGAAGTGACATGGATACGGAAGATGTTATGACTTAATTGTTGAATACAATCCTCTTCAAGTGCTCAAAACAATACCTCTACATTAGGTAGGTATTATTATTACTTGGAAAAGTGAGAAAATGCTCTGTGTAATGAGTTGATAAGCAAGCCTTTGTATCGGATGTGAATTGATAGTCATGCATTTGCAAGTTTCTTCTCTAGGTACTACAGAAACCAAATTTTTGCCAATTTGCATTTTGTGGATCTAGAGTTAACAAAATGGGGTAAATTTACGATATGTGACTCAAGCCTTCGTCATTGTGGGACGAAGAAACAATGCTAGAATGAAGGGTAATTTTACGATAAGCGTCTTCAATCTAGAATTGCTCCTTCATTTAACACGATCAAGGTCAAAGTGAAGACGCTTATCGTAAATTAACCGAATGAAGTCGCCTATTACCCAAAAGGTCTTCATGCTACTTACCATTTCAACAGATCTTTGCTTCCTGGGTCTTTTATTTGTCAGTAATTTTGGAGCGTTGGGAACATCGAAGAGTGTGGGTACTGCTATACGTTTCAGTTTTCGCTTGTCGCTATGAAAACTCTCGTACTGGGAATCTTCAAAATGGATCTGAAAATAATTAGTATTATTAGAGTCCTTACCTTAGCTAAACATTGCTGTGAACATAATCAAGGCAAAACGCAAAAAGATATTGTTTAGGAAGGTAATAGCATGGCATAACCTTCAAACTAAAATGTCTTCACTCAATAAGAGATTGTTAAAAAGTACCTAGATAATCTTCTAATATGTAGATCAAGTTTATAAGCTTCAGTGAATGTAGTAAGACATGTAATAGAATGGTAACATGACTGGTAGGCAAGTAAAAAGTAAATATACTAACCTCGCATAATCTTGAAGATGGTTTGGGGGTCCATTTATCCCGCCGGCAGTTTTGCAGCCATCTACTTTTTCTCCTAGGAGATGTTGGGAATCTAAATAATCTAAAACCCTGCCTAGAATGGCGAGTGCAATTCGGTGCTGCACATCCAGTCATTTTATAATATAACTCGTAACTTTCATAAAAACACTACACTCGTAACATGATGACGGCCATGAAAATCACACGTGTGGGCTCCACAATGGCTTCTAATGTGCCGGTGCGACGACCTTGTTTAGCGGTTGGCCGCTTGTCCGCTAGGCGGAGATCGAGTGGACCTTGAAGATGAATAGTGTATCCACTGAGCACAAAAACGTGTAACATTTTTTGAGAATAAAATATGACCTTGAACTGTCTCGAGAACGACGCGATCCTGGCGGCATATGGGGGAACTACATAGTGTTAAGATTTTATTATCTTATTTACCCTTTGTTATTGCATTTATTAAACCAAAGTTGTTTTATTTAAATAATAATATAATAATAATTCAAAATATGTTCCTAAAATGGCATTTTGAATGAGAAATTATATTAAAATTTCATAGTTGAAACTTTGACCGCAGCGCAGACTAGCGCTGCGATCGAGAGACAATCAAACTCGCCGCCCAAAATCATCTACATTCGGCCCAATGTTAAATACGTTCAGTGGATACACTATTCATCTTAGGTATACAAGGCTGTGTTTTCCATTCACTCTGGTACTAGTACCCACTAGTACCAAACATTACCGATAGCGCTCACGTGCCTATACTCACACTAGGCGGGCACACGTCAATGAACTTGAATCAAAATAAATAATAATTTTAAAAGTTAGGAAAGCCCACTCAAATAAAAATTTAAACAAGGAAAACGCTCAGTATAACGCGTTGATGAGCGAGCACAGTGCGTACAAATTCGAACCGGAATTGCGTATACAACGCACAGAAAACATTAAAATTAAAATCTGCTTTTCATTAAAACTTGAAAATAGGTAGCATCAAGCAAATCAGATTCATTCAGTTGCAGTGGAAAAAAAAATTCATTTCGATAGGTAAGCCAACTTCATTTCTGGCAGATATTAAAAAATGTCGATAAGTACATACTTTCTTGACTTACTGGGCTGACAATTTGTAAAATAAGAGACAATATTGGTAATACGAAAAATAAAGATACTTACTTACTTACTTACTTACTTACTTAATAATGACTATGCAAAATAAGAGTTTGATCAAATTTATCATAGACCATTTTCATTTCTCAACTTTTGAATTGAATTGCCTCAATAGGTTTGTTTGTCGGAATGTTCTAACCTGCTCTCAGAGCAAGTCAGATCACACCGGAAGTGGGAAATTGTATCACCCGCCTGATTCAGTAATTCATAAACAATTTGCAAAAATACACAGCATTCCACATTTCGTGACATTTTCCATCACTTTTGGAGCTAACTAACTTTTTTAACATTAGAAGTAAAATTGATACAAAAAAAGTTCTGAAAGTTCTGAAAAAGTTTCTGAAAAGTTATGATTGATAATCATATTTTGCAGGTATTTTTGAGGGAGGGACTCCTTTTGGCTCTTTTCCACGGACCTCTTTTTCTGTCAATGACAATGTCACATTTTTTCTTCGATCAAAGATGATTGAAATTTTGCACACATCTCTGGTCATTGCAGACCCTATTTTCTTTTGAAATCCGAAGATTGGTTCAAATTGTAAAAAAATTATCTTCCGATTGGTTGGTCAGATCAATTTGAAATTTTGCTAAATCATTACAACCAACATTGTCTCAAATCATACAAAGTTTCAGCCAAATCCTCCCAGTGGTTAAAATTTCAAAAAATCTTCCGATTGGTTGAAAATCAAAAAGCTCCGATTAAGTTCAAATTTGGCATAGTGATCAAGACCAACATTATCTCACATTTTCAACATTTTCAACCCAATCGGTTGAGTATTTACAGACTTGTTGCCATTTTAAGAGTTTACAAAGGGAATTGGCAGAAGAGATTTTTTGGAAAAGTATGCAATCTGTTACCGACTCTGTTACTCGGTTCTTCTAGAACCAGAGTGTATATGATCTTCCTAGGTATATGGAAATTGGGAAGTTGCATAGAATATCGTGTTTGGCTGAAGATGTTGGAGATGCATCATCTGTTGCACTGAGCGTTTTCCTAGGGAAATATAAAGGCGAGTGTACACAGGAGTAAATACATAGGACCCAGGTTGTTTGCAGAACAGAAGATGACCATATCTTTCAATGTGGAATTTATTCAAATCACCTGCAAATCAAAATAATAATAATTTTGAAATGAATAACATGTTATTATGTACTACCTACATTAATTACTTAAGCATGAGACAGACTAATAAGTCTAGGTGAAAGTAGCAAGTGTTTGGGTAATAGCGGTCATGCCATGTAGCCAAGGAGAGTTGACCTTGAACACTCGCCACTTTTATCCAGACTCGAAAGTCTGTCCTGTGTTTCACAGCTGCAGTTTAACATACTAAATAGTAGTACATACAAAAGCACATAGAATACCAAATAAGTTATATAAAAATATGGCTCAAGTAGCACAATTGTAAAATTTTTACTATGATAGTAAGAATTCAGTGTACAGCTACCTTGAATACAATTAAGAAATCAACAATTCTGCTTTTTTGATCTCACAGAGAATGTAACTGGTGTCTTTTGATAGTCACAATGTAGTACCTTCACGAGTTACCTCTCCCAAGAAAATGTGAATGTTACAAATGTAATATTATGCCTATGCATCTAGATGAACTATTATAACTTATATAATAAACAAATATATTAGAAATTTCATCTTTCACACTCACAAACAATAATATGTAGATAGGTTATTTATTACGTAATTTAACTTAATATCCAACAATATTTTCATTTCATAATCGGGTACAGCACCACATCATACAAATTATATACCTAAAGATAAACTAAATGTACCCTAGTTATGAATGATCAAAAAATGTTCCTCGTGTTTGGTTTGATAAATAAATTTAAATAACTTTATGTCTAGGTTCCAAAAACTGCCATGGTATGGTGGCAAACTTCAGATTACATACTTCACACTTTAAATTACTTACACATACGTATTTATTAGGTATACTAGTTATAGTAAATGTATCCAATAGCTAATTCTTACAATACTTTGTACATTATACATTCGTATTATCGAGTCGGATAGAAAATATTTTACATGAAGTAAATTTAGCTACTTAATCCAAATTACATGTTGCATCAAAATACTTATCAATGTACTACTTATATACGTAGGTACTTAATTAATTAGCCCACTCTTAGGCTTCATAGAAATTACCTAAACCAATGATTTAATATTGTTACAAAAATATGTTCTAGATGATAATGATTATTAATCGTCATTCATCAAACACAGCAATGGATCAAAAATGTATTACCTACCATATAGATAGATTATGGAGACTCAAGAGCAGTACAGAAGTAGGTAAGTACACATGCAGACAAATCTGCACAGTGATGTACAATGATAGTTATCAGTTCTCACTACTGGTAGGCACCACTTTAGTTTGAGGACTTTATAATACTGCAGCTTTCAACTATTTATATATGTCAAGTTAAAAACTGACCAAATCAAGAACTTGATTTGGCCAAATGAAGGTAAAACAAGGTCAAAGTAAACTTGAACATTTCAACTTTGATTAGTATTATGGGAAAACTAATATTAATGAAGTTTTGCTTTCGTACTTCGCATTCGGTTCGCTTTCGCGTCGCAAAGTTTGTAGTTGTTTCCATAATTTCTGTTTCGCGTATCCATGGATACGCGAAACATAAATAGTATTCTGCCAATAGTTAAAAACAAAATGATGGATAATAATCAAATAATAAGCAAGAAAGTCAAGAAAATGCGGAAAAAGTGAAACTTGAAACGTCAAAACATATGTTCATTAATCGAATATAAGCTCGAGGTCGACCGGAAATGGAGATTCGATATATCGCATCACTTCCGGATTTTGCGCGTTTCGGTTTCGTCAAAGTTGGTCCAACATTTTTGCACTTCGGAGACGAAATTAAACATGGACGATTTTCTGTGTTAAAAGGTAGCCATTTTGCGAAAGCGAACCGAATGCGAAGTATGGAAACGCAGCTTAACTGGAATGTGTATCTAGTATACACTAAAATGCAATGCTGTAGGTACTATACGTTAGGTAGCTCAGTTTCCTTTTGAGTAAAATAATTGAAGAGTGAGGTGGTAAAAATTGTTACATTCCAAGAGCCAGTACAATGTCCATTTCGAACGGTTTAAATCCAGCAGTCCATCAAGAGATTTAGACTTTAGAGTATAAAAGAAGAACACCCCAAAAAATAATACATATCCATTTCAGTAAACAATCATCTGATGCAACTCATAAACTCTTTGCAGCAACCAACACACATCCTCTCTTCAAACTTTATTGAACAACTAAATAACAAATATATTTTTTCACATTAAGGTGGCTGGATCGATCGATTTTCTGAAGTATTGGAGAGCTTTCACTAAGTTATTAAGTGTAAAAAAATCACGTTTATAAATTCTTTTAACACATAATTTACTTGTATAATATACTGGGTAGTTGAAATAGACAACATTTAAATGGTATTTATACGTTATCTTATTATTTAGAGCAGTATTACTGCCCCAAAGAAGTTAGTTTTGAATTGGATATTGAAGATTTTTCCGGATTTTTCTATAATTTAAACAATACGGTACAATATGGCAACATCGTACATTGAACATTTTGATTTGTGTGGAATCATGATGGCTGAGCTTGCTGAGCTTATGCTATGTCTACACAGCATACTTAAGTATCACCTATTTAAGTACCTATTAATCTTAAGTTTTCATGATCGTCTACACTACAAACTTAAATCACAAGTCACCGCCTGAAAATTGAGGTGAAAGTGTGAAGGAACTACCATGTTTAGTTGGCAGTGGAAACTGTACAGCTGTTTGACATTTAAAGTGTTTTTAAGGTTATTAGTTGTTAATATTGTGGTATTTTATTATTCTCTCATGACAATATCTCCGTTAGTACATACATTGTATCGTTACATTGTAACAAATGTGTGTATACATTGTAAAACCTCCAAATGACTTTTCGCGCGGTAATTTCAAAACGAGAAATTGCACGAGATCTCGTGATCTGCGTTAAACACCTACTTACGAGCGAGTTTTTCAAATCTTAAGTCGACTCGAGACTTAAGTATCTGGTGGATCGACTACACATGACTTAAGATTAGTATGTACTTAAGTGTGTCACTTAAGTACACAGTGTGGACGAGGCATTACACCTAGAGTTTACTTTCATGAAAAGTCAAGGTATCTTTAGTAGGCATTTAGTGCCTTCTAACTACCTTGAGCACTCCCGTGTTGCCAAAAGTATTTTGACTTAATTCGCAATTTGAATTGAATCGCCTATAACTTTTTATTTAGCACACGATGATATTGGTTTATATTTTTTTAATGAAAGTAAATAGATCCAAGATTCTTTCTTTTATAGGTTTTTTGAAAATCTATCGGGTCAATTAAATACAATCTTCATTTGTAGCAAATTTTTCAAAATTGCCATAAGATAACATGGGAAAATACTTCTTTCTTATTCGCCTATCTCGAAAACTAGACACGGGAATTTTTTTTTTTTGAAGTGTTGTTTAGGGGATACCAATGAGTGAGTACAGCAAAATTGAAAACTATCTGAAAAATGGTCGATCGACCCAGCCACCTTAATATAGGTAGTGCCGTAATTGGAATTTTAATGGAGAATGTTTAATCTAGTACTAAAGTTCATTCACGATTAGAATAGCAAGCCGTAATGGCGACGTGTACTACCGTAGTCAAGTGAACGTATACCTAAACATGTAAATATCAATATAATAATCAAAAAATGTGTATAATACGGCTGTAGATAAAAATAAATCAATTTTATTGAATTTTTATAATATTTACTACTATTAAGGTGGCTGGATCGATCGATTTTCTGAAGTATTGGAGAGCTTTCACTAATTTATTAAGTGTACAAAAATCACGTTTATAAATTCTTTTAGCACATAATTTACTTGTATAATATACTGGGTAGTTGAAATAGACAACATTTAAATGGTATTTATACGTTATATTATTATTTAGAGCAGTATTACTGCCCTAAAGAAGTTAGTTTTGAATTGGATATTGAAGATTTTTCTGGATTTTTCTATAATTTTAACAATACGGTACAATATGGCAACATCGTACTTTGAAAATTTTGATTTGTGTGGAGTCATGATGGCTGAGGTTGCTGAGCTTACACCTAGAGTTTACTTTCATGAAAAGTCAAGGTATCTTTAGTAGGCATTTAGTGCCTTCTAACTACCTTGAGCACTCCCGTGTTGCCAAAAGTATTTTGACTTGATTCGCAATTTGAATTGAATCGCCTATAACTTTTTATTTAGCACACGAAGATATTGGTTTATATTTTTTTAATGAAATTTAATAGATCAAAGATTCTTTCTTATATAGGATTTTTGAAAATCTATCGAGCCAATTAAATAAAATCTTCATTTGTAGCAAATTTTTCAAACCTGCCATAAGATAACATGGGAAAATACTTCTTTCTTATTCGCCTATCTCGAAAACTAGACACAGGAAGTATTTCATTTTTTGAAGTGTTGTTTAGGGGATACCAAAATTGAACACTATCTGAAAAAATGGTCGATCGACCCAGCCACCTTAAAATGGTGTATTTGACATAATTTATACAATTTCAATAATACAAAGAAGAAAGTCTTGCCATTGACAGGGCAGTGTTCAAGTGACTGACCAATGAACGACGTGATCGACTAAAACGTCAGTGATATTCTTATCGTGAACGAACTTTACCAATAAGGGGCTGGATTCACATAGAAGTATTGTCTCCTAATATGTATCATCTTTCATTTAATATGGTACTTTTGTTATTTAACCGAAAGATAATTATGTATTATGTACCAGATAATAGTGATTGTTAATCCAGTTCCAGTATCGTAGATAAAGTGATAGACACTCAAGGTACGTTTACAGCTCGACGTGCCTCACGTCAAAGCGCCGACCTTGAAAGATCAACATGGTTTATGTTTCAAGGTCGGGGCTCCGGCGCTTTGGCGTGTCCGAGATGAGCCACTTGATTGGCTAGCGTCAGAGCGTCGAGCGCTTGTTGCCGAGCTGTAAACTTATCTGTACTGTAATATGGAGAAATACACAGAATGTAAAATTAAAACATAGTGTAGGTAGGTACCTAGGTATGTTCTGTACAAAGATTATTTTTTCAAACGAAACTTCGTAACAACTTTAAAAAAAAAACTGTGATATTAAGGTAGGTATATCACAAAAAGAATTATGCATGCAAATCCAAAGTGATGCTAAATCACAGGTGATAACTATTTATATATATTGCAAATAAACTGTACTCTCCACAATGCAAATAAATTGCTTTTAGACTAATGCCAGTATGCAGGTCACTGCAAAGAGCAAATCAAAGCATGGAGGTTGTTTGACATCAGATATAAATTATTTGATATAATTTAAAATTTAGGGTGTTGTATAACATCACTATGCTCCTTGGAATTTACACAGTTAAAAGTTAAAAACGATGTTAACTTGTAAGAATGCCTCACATTCATAACAGTATTTATTGCATTATGTTATTATCAAAACCTATAAAATGTTTAAGTGGAACACATAATAAAAAAAGTTATACATATAAGAATCTAACTACATATTTATATTAGAAATATAAGAAACAACTAAAATTTAATTTGTTTTAAGGGCGGTCATACTTTTCTCCCGCTAATGGTTGGTTTGGAGTGATTTTAGAGTGAAATACAAAATATAAATTGCCATATTTGACAAACAGTTATGGCGAAAAAGCAAGACTGAGGTGACATGTATTGAACCTACACAATCATGCACAACCTACGATCACCACACTTTACAGGGATCGGAAACTGTCTGCGTATTGTGACGTCACTCCCATAAGACCAATGCTAAATGATGGCGGCCCAGTGCTTGGGCCGCCGATTTGCTCTTTCTTACTTCCTGCTCCGTCTTACTTCCGGCCGGTGACCCGCGAAATTTAAAAAAAGTACGATTTTGGAGTGTTTTAATTTGATTCACACAATTGCCGCCAGGTTTGAAAGAGCTTCTCAAACTTGCCGCTGCTAAAGATGATAGCGCATTGTCGAATATTTGAATTCTGTTCTGGCGGGAGATAAAGACATGTGTCACGTGAGCGACATCACAGCCGCCTGTTCTATGATTGTTGTGTTCAAGGTGACCAAGCACATGGCCAGCTAGTCAGACAGTTTCCGATCCCTGTAAAGTGTGGTGATCGTAGGCACAACCTATACAATCATGTTTGTTGTTGAGAATAGGTACCTATTAACCATGAATAATGAAGTACATGGTTACAATACCAGACAAAACAATAATTTTCATTTGAGTAAATCTATTAACATCAATAAGTGCCCAAAACAGGTGGGTGTTAATTTTATAATAAATTGAGTGCAGTGCTCAAGTCCAAGCTGGATTATGAACGTTTGTACATTTTTAAAGCTTGTTCGAAAGATTTTTTAATAACTAATTGTTTTTATTCCATTGACGAATTCTTGCAGAATTCTATTTAAGGTGGCGCGATCACTCGAAGTCATAGTCTCAGATCTTCATAATATTTTGTGTACTTATTGATAATCGCGCCATACAAAATCCATGAAAAAATTAAACACTTCTCGTGTCTAGTTTCTGAGATAATTTGAGTTTTCTCCCCCATGTTATCGAATGGCAGCCAACTAAAATCATGTCATTTTTAAGCTAAAATGGAGTTCTAATCTTTTTGTACCGTTAGATTTTAACAAAAAACTTTTTTTTCTGGTAGGCATATGGACATACTATCAGGAAAAAAATTGAAAACAATACCATCGTGTGCTATTTTAAAAGTTATTAACCAAATTCGAAATGATTTCCCTATACCTCCCATGTTAAGTGGCGCGATCACTCGATATGTCTTTTGAGAATGATCAAAACCTTAGCATGGGAGGTATAGGAAATAATTTCGAATTTAGTTAATAACTTTTAAAATAGCACACGATGGTATTGTTTTCAATTTTTTTCCTGATGGTATGTCCATATGTCTACCAGAAAAAAAGTTTTTTGTTAAAATCTAACGGTACAAAAAGATTAGAACTCCATTTTAGCTTAAAAATGACACGATTTTACTTGGCTGCCATAAGATAACATGAGGGAGAAAACTCAAATTTACTCAGAAACTAGACACGAGAAGCGTTTAATTTTTTCAGGGATTGTGTATGGCGTGATTATCAATAAGTACACAAAATATTATGAAGATCTGAGACTATGACTTCGAGTGATCGCGCCACCTTAATATAACTATACTCAAATTGTAAATTGAGTTATGTACCCATGTATTATTGACATTGTCTAATTCACATTATGTGACCAATCTGGACAAATAAAAAATTGAATTGAATCGCTTACTGTCATAACTTTGCTTCTTTGCGGTGCGAGAGACGGACGAGCAACGGAGCGTTTTCGTGCCAGACAAATGCTGACCACATAGTAGAAGCAAAGTTACGACAGTAAGCGATGAAAGTGTAGATAAAGGTTCAATACATGTCACCTCGGTCTTGCTTTTTCGATATTCATAACAGTTTGCCAAATATGGTAATTAATAGTTCATATTTCCCTCTAAAACCGCTCCAAACCATCCATTGGCGAGAAAAAAATATGACCGGCCTTAAGATATACTGAAAATTAATAATATTATTGTAATGTACCTAACGGTTAACCTATTGTAATTAATAATACATTAAGGTTCAATGTAAAAATCTAATGCCTTCCTCTCTTAGAGCGTTTTCGTTTTTTCTTCTTTCCTGCTGTTCCTGGATCGTCGGAAGGTGTAGGGGACACTGGAGTAGTTGGGACTTCATCATCATTGTCATCATCTTCTCCATTTAGTTCACCATCACCATCAATATCGTCTGGATTTGACAGCTCCAATGAGATTATCTTTTCCCTCAGAGTCTCCACCTGAAATCAACAAGTACCTCATTAGTGGCTTAATGCATACACATTCCAAGGAAATCATAAAATGTGAAATAGGTATGTACAATAAAGTGCAGAATTTACCATGGAATGCTGAATTATTGATTAATTGGAAGCATTGAGATTAAAAGAGGACGAACAAACACCATTGTGCATTGAAATAATAAAAAAATTAGCACATTATGAGTTTCTCTGATACAACCCATAGTCTAATAGACATTAATAATAATAAGATAACGGTCTACATGAATTGATTGCCCATATGGAATAGAATCCACTTCTTTTCTTAAAGCCTGTAATTAAATCATTCTTCGTAGGCTCAAAAATATTCATTGAAATCCTGAAGTACATTAAAAAGGTACAATTCAATTCAACTTATGAAAACAGAGGTAACATTTTAAATAACAAATTTTATGAAATCTGATTGAAAAATAAAGTGTTCAAGGTTTTATTGTTATTAACATTTTATGTAGTTCAATAGTAAACGGAGTTTAAATGCCACATTATTTTTATGATAACTGGAGTTTATACAGCTAATTAATTGTCCAATTTATGTTTTGAATGAAAGTTTAACACAAGCTAAACTATCAGTAAAGAAACTAAGTGTATCTTGTCTAAGTATGTAACTAATAATCATATCATAATCAGTTTGTCCATGCAAGTTTGGAGCATGCATGAAGTTATGACAAAGCTTAGGGAATTTATAGTGACTTTCATCAGTTAGTATAACCATGGATTTATACTAGTACTGCCTCCATGGTAGGTATAACTGAGTGATAAGTGATCAGTCCCCATGTTCCCAAAGCGAAATCAGTTGACAACTTATGAAAGTCACTATACACCGTACAACATACATTACCTACGTGAATGTGAAATAGTATTATACATGTGATAAAGGTAGGCACTACTTGTATTACCAGACGCCGAAAAGTTGCTATTTTTGCATTTGATGTGCCATACTAATAAGATAAAAGCATTAAACACAAATTTTAATCCCAGAAGAGAAAGAAAATCTACACGAAATCCAAAAAGGTTCCACGTATCATGTATGACAGTGGAAGAGTACATGACAGTACCTATTACATCTGTTAGAGTGGCTCCAGTTTTACACTTCACCAATTTCTCTTTTCCAACATTTTAAACAATGTGGGTGGGAGAAGTGCTGAAGTGGCATTGCAGTTGACAGTATTGAGGAGTAAAAATAATTTGTATAATTGTACTTGTCGATTTCAGGTGCCCAGATCTTACAAATTAAAATGGAAACATTCATTAAGTCAAAGTTATAGAATAGAAATTGCTAAAATTCTAGAGTTTTCTAAATGGATGCACTAGATAGCCACCCAATAGAGAATGGCGTGAAGTCGAAGTAAACTTGTGCGAGTGCAGTTTAAGCAATCTACGAGAGATAGAGGGTGAGATATTTCATCAGGCTGAAGGCACAGGCCAGCTAACCTCTCGCTCGATCAGTTTCTCAACGTATTCGACAGTGCGTACTCTTAGTTCGCCTGTTACTTCATCTACGTATTCTTCCGTGCGTCGAGTTACTGTTTCTCCGAGCACGCGCTCAGATTCGCGCACTTTAGTTGCACCTGGCTTGGTGCGCAGCGACAGTTTGGGGAAATCATCACTAGAGGTCCGCAAAGCGGTGAGCAACTAGCAGGAAAACAAAAAGGTTAATATCTTTTATGCATACTCTATGTGGACACCTACTAAAAACTTCTACCCTCTATGCGCTCAAAGCTACTAAGGAATATGACTTCCATATTAAGGTATAATGTTAATGTATATCATTTCATTTTTCGCCAACATATCAAACAGTATAGTACTTGTCATTCCTTTTGCACTTTAAAAATAAAAACAAACAATTGAACGCTATTTTGTGTACTAGGTACTAAGTGACAATCGAGCTGTAACATTTGTCTATGTGTGATTAATTTTTTTTTGTGTCTCTTTGGTAAATAAGCTCAATCACTAAACATCACCACCATACAATGCCATTTCAGCTACTCTTGGATCTACACCAGTGAGAACATAAAATCTCTCCATCACAATATTTCGGAGGCGTTTACAACTACAGCTGACGGAACCTATTTTTTCAATTAAATTTATATTTATTGAGCGAGCGTCACCACGGAACTCTTACGGCACTTTCTCTGTTTTTTTTTGGTTTGCCTGCACTGCCCAGGTCAAACCGCACAACCAATCGATCTGAAATTTTGTACACATACTAACGTTATCTATGTGGTCTCTGGGATCGTTTTTAAAAGGGATCCTGTGATTGGTCCAAATTTAAAAAAAAAATCTTTCGATTGGTTGGTTCGATCAATTTGAAATTTTGAGAAATCATTACGACCAACATTGTCCTCAATCTTACAAAGTTTCAGCTAAATCCTCCCATTGGTTAAAATTTAAAACTATATTTCCTGTGTTTTTTGAAATTTAAACTAGAATCGTTTGACCGATCAACTTGCATGGTCATTGGGACCAACATTATCTGTATTTTTGCCAATTTTCAGACTAATCTGTGCTTAAATCTTAGAGTTATTGACATTTTACGAACATTTTGCGTGTTGGCTGTCAAATAGCGTTAGTTACGATTAGCTCTCGTGTGACGCAACAATATTCAATAGGTCGGACAAGCGATGCTAAAAATTAAAAATAGCCAATCAATAAAGAAATTTGTGTCCGACTTTCCACTGCACACTTGAGTTGTCAATCTATTTATAGATTAGTAACTAACGCTATTTCTTGAAAATGTTGGTCGGCAACTTCCGACTCTTCATAGTTCCAAGGTAGTTAGAGCAGAAACTTTCAAACGTATGAAACTAATAATGACCGTTCAACAGATGGATCTAATATTGTGTAAGTACACACACTAATATCATATTATGAGTGGTCCCATGTATATTTTTTAAAGAGATCCTGTGATTTTTGAATATTAACAAGGAATAGTTCAATCATAAAGGTTCAATCGATAAACTTAAAACTTTGCATGGTTATTGGCACTAATATTGTAGGAATATTTGGAGATTTTTATACAAGTCTGTGACGAAATTCAAGAATTATTGGCTTTTAATGACATATTTAATAGACAGAATTTCGGTTCGAGGTGTCATCAATGCGTTGCACAGAGCGTTTTCCTAGTATAAATGACAGGTTGTTATCTCATGACAAACTTCCCATCTCACCAGAGAAGGTCTTGAATTCAGCGCCAGGTGACACTGAATAATAATTTATTATATGATTGATTATAGACACAATATATATAGTTGACATTTTTCATTCAAACCCTAATTTGATTCTTAAAAAAAAATCAAAGTAATAATATGAATGAAGAAGAAAATAGGTTCAAACTAAACCACAATTACTAAAATATTTATCAAAGCCATCTGCAAGACATGAGACAGCTCATTGTATGACAGCTAATACAAACCTACCTATCATAACTCATAAGGAAGAGTACCAAATAATGTCATGTCAGCATATATCAAAACTTTAAAATCAAATCTGACCTTAAACCGACCATAGAGTTACATGGATGTTGGTGGTCACCTTTAGAGGGCTGAGTAGTGAGTGTGGCCTTGAATAGTTTTTTAATCGATATTTATCAATATCTTTACCAATGTAATTGTTAACAAAATAGGGCTTTGAATGAGTATTCAGAACAGTTCAATGAAAATAATTTCATAGTTTGGAATAAGATATTAGTTTTATTTTGGCAACAGATGTTTAGTGTCATAATTTTACTAATTTTCGGGCACTAAACGTCTGTAGGACAAAGTAAATATAATAAACCAATTACCTTCAGAACAGTTCAATGAAAATAATTTCATAGTTTGGAATAAGTTATTACTAATAAATAATAGACATTTGATGAAAATTAGATATTTTCATTTCTCGAGGGATGCCGTATACTATACAAATTAATTTAAACAAATGTGCCAAGTAACAACCCTTAGTTCATCCTTGAACACACTTGTAAAATTGAAATCAATTGGTTCACGGGTTTGGTCTCTCCTTTACGAAATTTCATAGTTTTGCGTGGTTTTGTTAAACAACAGGTGGTTAATTTAAGGCTAGGCCACAATTGTCGTAATGCTTAATGTCTAATGTTTAATGTTTAGTGCTTAGTGTTTAAGAGAAATGGATGATAGGGTTTATGTGATATGGGCCACAACATGAAATAGTGATTAGTGTTTAGTCGCAGTGAAATAAGAATTGAATAAAATCCATTTCTTATGACAAAAACCTTACGACAAGCCAATCAGAAAGACTTACTATTGTTGCTGCCCAGTGGAGAAATTCAGAACTTGTAACAACAACATTTAAAATTGCAGAAAAGTGGCAGATAATATTAAACTAGATAGTAATGTATTTGACAAGACGAAATAAGTAATTTACTAATTTTAGAGCAGATTTTTGTTTCAAATGAAGGCTGTAAATCTTCAGGAGGCTCTGGAGACACTAGCGCTACTACAGTTGAAATAAGAACCTATTCTGGCCCTCCTTATACATTAGACATTAAGCATTAAACACTAAACATTAAACATTAGGCATTACGACAATTGTGGCCTAACCTTAAAAAGGCAAGAAGCAAAAAGCAATACAAATATACATTCAGACTGATCATGTGAATCAAAGTTACACCACTTAATAAAACATTTGATCTCTCTCAATTTGCACCAACAGGCAAGCGCTACACCTTACAATTACATGTAAGCAAGAGCACTTGGAAATAACTAAATGATATTTCCAAGGCCACAAGATTACAGTGACTGAAGCCCCATTTACAAGGTAAAATTCCTATCAAATCTTTTACCAAATCTTTTATCAAATCTATTCATAGCTTGCACGAACTTCTTTTGTTTTATATCAGCAATGCTAAATTATTGAATTGTCCACCCATTATGTTGGCACGTTGACGGGTCAGATTTATAACTTTATTGAGGTAAATCGATGTATTTTTGTAATGTGAGTGATTTCTCATCGTACTAAAGTAATCTCCGGAGCCTATACAATTTCCCAGTTACTCATTAACTATAAAATATCGTCAAAAAAGCAGAGAATCACAGCTATTCTGCGTGCCATTCAGATGGCGACGGCAACAATGAGATGACATCACATGCAACCTATGAATTGTCAAATCTTTTATGAAAATAGAACATGCATTATAATGTTAAAATATTTTACAAAACCCTTTGACAGAACACTTAACCATCAAATTGTCTTGTTTACAAATCTTTTATAAAAGATTTGATAGGAAATTTTACTGTGTAAAAGGGGCTTTAGTTGGCCACTCTCTTTCCCCTTTATAGCCTCTCTAGGTAACAGCCTACAAGGGGAATAATGTAAGTAGGGATGTTCCTGGAAATATTTCCGATTCAGAAATTTCTGCGGAAATGGAAAAATATGGAAATTTCTCAGCATATATTTTTCCGTCTTTTCGGAAAAATATGGAAAAATATTGTCATAATGATGATTTATTAGTATAAATGTGTGTAATTGTATTCCATAGCAAGTGATTGCATATTCCCACCCTCAGGATGCTAAAGTGAATGACAGTCCTCTCTTAGTAGTGTTTCTTCAATGTATTAGCATATTGAACTTTATAATGTGCCCATCCAGATTTAAATTTCCCGCCACTCAGAAAACGAACAGGGGTAACATGACGTGTGAAGTCTGATGTCTGAATCATTCTGTCTGATGATGATGATGATGATGATGATGATGATGATGATGATTGAAGAGTAAAACTTTGATATGAACAAGATATTGCATCGCAATAGTTGAGTGAACTGGGGAGTTAACTCAATCCAAATCTATAATCAATATCAGAATAATTAAGTAATTTAATTAGGTACCCATTAAGTATTAATCATCACGTGTGGTGTGATCAATGATAATTAAAGCCAAATATTCTATCCTAATCAGTATGTGCGTAATTGTTTCTGGTACGACATGCCAGATAATTAAGTTATATAGGTAGGTAGGTAACCTTAACTTATTGGGTATCTTTTAATATTTTGTTCCTTAATTATCATGTTTCATTTGTTATACTAATAAATTACAAAAACATTAAGTATTTTCTAGTGTACTTGAATGTGAATATTGATTATCACGATGAAAAAATGTCATGCATTTCATTTAAGAGCTATATTTTCAAATATTTCCAAATTTTTCCATATTTTTCCAGAAATTTCTCATTTATATATTTCCGGAAAAATCCCATCCCTAAATGTAAGTGATTATGATTGAATGAGCGAAGCAAGCGACTCCAGTCGACTCTTTTGGCATGGACCTCTGATATGTTTTTTTGTTTGTCTGCTACCTGCCGGTATAAACGTCGCACAGTTTCTGTGATCGAGCTGAAATTTTGCAATTCAGTGCTTTTCAGACCCTAATTTTTTTGAAATCCGTTGATTTATTCAATTCTAAAAAAATTATCTTCCGATTGATTGGTTCGATAATTTTGAAATTTTGCCAGGTCATTAAGACCAACCAACTCTTATCAAATTGCTAAGTTTCAGCCAAATCCTCAGAGTGAAAATTTTAAACAATCTTCTGATTATGTCGTGGACGTTTTCGGAACCATCGGGTGATTGCAAGGCAGATAACCGTCACCACTGCCATGCAATCTTCTGATTGGTCGAAAATCACAAATGCTCCGATTAAGTTCAAAACTGGCATGGGGATCAAGATCAACATTATCTTATATTTTACACAATTTGAACCAACCGACAAGTAAAAAGACTAGTTGCCATTTTAAGAGTATCTGTCAAAATAGGTTTGGGAAAAGTAACCGTCAAAATACAAGGATCTGTTATTCAGTTCTTCCAACCCCAGGACCCTAACCTAATATCGCGAAATGGTAGGACGGTGCTAGTTAGCACGGTGCTAGATCTATCTTAATAACCCGTAGTAGCACCGACCTTGAACTCAGCACCACCGTAGCACCCAATACTATTTATAACTCCATGGTAGCACCAACATTTCGCCGTATTAGGTAAGGGTCCAGAGTGTATGGAAATTGGAAAGGTACAAACAAAATCAGAAATAATAATAATATATTTGTTTAAAGATTCATGACTATCAGTATTAAAACAATTGAACGTATTGGGATATTTCGTCATTTTTTTGTAAAATTATTTATTATTTTGCCTACAGTTTCGATTTTTATATTAAAATCATCCTCAGGACAAAACTTTACAAATTAACATCAAAAAGAAAAACAATTACACTTTAAACAAAGTATGCAATAAAAACAATTTCCTAGAGGCATAAACTCGACGAGTTAGGAAATAAGTTGTTATTATAGTATAGATTTTTCGAAGGCATTCGATACTTTGAATCATTCCAAACTAATAATTTTGCTTGAAAATATTGGAGTTAGGGGACCATTGTTGCTGTGGTTTAAAAGTTATTTGAGGGACCGTTTTATTACAGTAAAAGTTAAATCTCTGAGCAGTGGTTTTAGATGCATTAAATCTGGTGTTCCGCAATGATCCATTTTAGGGCCTTTGTTGTATTTAATATATGTGAATGATATGCTCCATTGTTTAAAAATCTGTCAAATATATATGTATGCAGATGACATTTTAATTTTAGCTGTTCACAAGGACATTGATGCAGCAGAGTCAATTCTTCAGTCAGATTTCAATCAACTTTCAAAACTTGCGCATGACCGGGACTTGATAATTAACGCCAGTAAGACCAGGGTTTTGCATATTTGTGTACCGTTAAACCAGAATCGTGATGTACAGGTAAAGATTATATGCCATTCCAATTCCTGTTTGCATAGCCTACAGTGTGGCACTTCATTGTGTGACTGTAGTGTGACCATTGATATGGCTGATGAGATTGTTCATCTTGGATTAACCGTGGATAGGTTTTTTAATTGGAAACCTCACATAAACAAGGTTTGTAACAAACTTCGCTCTTGTGCCTTTTCTATGTACAGGTTAAAATATATTTTGTCTTTTGAGTTAATGTGTACAGTGTATTCGGCTCTTGTAGAATCTCATTTGTTATATGGATTATTAGCTTGGGGGAATGCCTCTCCATATCTTATACAAAAAATTGTTTACTTGCAAGACAGAATAATCAAAAATTTAATTCCTGAACACTCAAAAAATAATTTGAATTGCGATTCCAGAAGTCCTTATGAACTTTGTAAATTTTTACCAATTTCCCTTCTTTATAATTATCGGTTAATATTAAAATTTTATTTTTCTGATGAGCATAAAATTCTTCAAAATCACCCAGTTCAAACTAGATTGTCTTTACTCAGCAATTTTTCCGTCCCGGCCTGGCGTAACAAAAATGGTAAACGAAGACTGGATTTTATTGTTTTAGAAACATTTAACTTAATTCCCAGTAATTGCAGAAATTTAGAATCATTTTCTATCCTTAAAATTGCGTTGAAACATTGGCTTCTCTCAACCTTGTCTGAAGGTTGAATGCTCATATTGTTATTATTTATGTTTTTATTTAGGTTATGTATTCATTCTTTTCGATGGGTGTTCACTTTAGAACCACTTTTGAACCTATGCTTTTCTCAACCTTGTATGAAAGTTTTATAACGTATGGTGAATGTTATTTTTTTGATTATTTATGTCATTATTAGGAATTATTATACATTCACTTTTCTTTATCTTGAGTTAATTTATACATTCTTTTTTGTGTTATTGTATTCACTTTTTCTTATTATTCAAGAGTTATTTTTATTAATTCTCTTTGATGGTTGTTACTATAGAACCACTTTAGAACCTAAGAATATTTCACCCTTATTTGATAGTATATAGCAAGTGTTTGAATGTTCATGCTATGTGATTATTATGTAATATTTATTCTTTATCTTATTATTCTTAAGTTACTTCATTAATTCTTTTTTTGTATTGTTCTCTTACCCTCCTAAAACATTATCTGTTCTTTCTTTTCATATTGTTTTTTACCACAGATGAGCTCCCTGAGCTTTGTGGATTGTGTGATGTTTGTGTGTATGTGTATTAAATAATAAAGGAGTTAAAAAAAAAAAAAAAAAATGTACCTATATATCAAGATTCAGAGACATCATTACTGCATTCATAAGTTACTTAACGTGGCTCAACCAATCGAACATTCCAAAATATTTATTTTTTGAAATTACCATCATGAATTACTTTTTCCAACATTTGAACTCTATTTATGTATAAACAAATAATAAAATGTAATTTAACTTGCAACTCCTGTCTTACAGCGAGGTTTAAAATTATTGCCTTCCGAGAATGAAGAAAACTTTAACACAGAAGGTATAGGAAAATCATTGCGTTTTTGGCTTATAACTTCTAAAATAGCACACGTTGGTATTGTTTTCAATTTTTTCCCTAATAGGATATCCATATATCTACCAGAAAAAAAGTTTTTTGATCAAAGTTGGGACTACATAAAAATTAGATCTTCATTATTAGCCTAAATGTGACACGATTTTAGTTGTCTGCCATAAGATAACATGGGGAAGAAAACTCAATTTATCTCAAAAACTAGACACGAGAAGTGTTTAATTTTTTCAGGGATTGTGTATGGCATGATTATCAATAAGTAGACAAAAAATTATGAAAATCTGAGACCATGCCCGATTGGATGAGCCACCTTAAGCCCCATTTACACGGTGCAATTTCTTGAACAACTTCTGTGTCACAAAAATTCTGCACATGTGCAGATTCCCTCTATCATCTCAAAAGTGATACTGCGCACGAGCAGAACCTCTGTGGCACAGAAGTTGTTCAAGAAATTGCACCTTGTAAATGGGGCCTAAGGCAAGGTTTGTTAACTCCTATACCACTAACATTAGCTGAAGTGAAGCCTTTTCAGACCCTGTGATTCGGGAAATTCGTTTATTTGATGGCGCAGCTCCATCTATTATCTCCATAGTGATTGACGGCTCAATGGGTAAATTATCATATTAGTTCACATTTTTACCACCAGTAGCTGATATAAGCGCTATTCCATCAGAATGACGAAAATTGCTGGGTACCTGGAAAGGCTTCACTTTCATTGGTCAAGTGAGAGAACCGTGTCTTACTAGTGTGAACTAAGCTATGATCCATGAATCTTGCATATTATATTCGAACAAATAAGCGATACGTGATGGAGCCACTTCTGGCAGGAAAATTTTTAGATGCACTTTTTTGTTTTGATGTTCGTGTTTCCACAAGGCAGTGGAAAAGGAGAAACAAATGAAATGTAGATTTAGTTACAAGTTTACTTTTTCAGCCGTAACAAACAACTAAAGCAAATTTATATAATTTATTTACATAAATAAACCCTTTACAACCGCCATTATCGTAGTACCAAAGAATCCACCAGAGGTCAGTCGTGTTCCTTATTTTCTCGAATTGTCTGTGGTTTATGCCTCTAGGAAATTGTTTTTATTGCATCTGTGTTTAAAGTGTAATTGTTTTTCTTTTTGATGTAAATTTGTAAAGTTTTGTCCTGAGGAAGATTTTAAAATGAAAATCGAAACTGTAGACAAAATAATAAATAATTTTACAAAAACATGACGAAATCTCCTAATACTTTCAATTGCTTTAATAATATATATTGTTATCTTTGATTGTGTGTATCATTTGGCTGGAGATTTCAATACGTACACTGGGCATTTTCCGAGTTCTTCAAAATTTGATTTGATAGCCAGGTACTCTTGCCATCACAGAGGAATTTGAGTTAGAGGTGTTGCACATACAGGTGCTCACTTATCAAGGTGTTAAGTATCAAGGTCCTAGTAGTGAACATTCATGGTTGGACTTCAAAATTTCTTGAACACACTTTTCCGAATAATGTATTCGTTAATTTAATAGTTGCAATAGAACTTAGCTTGAAATCAAACTCACCTCCAAATTATTTTCCTCGTCCTGCATCAAGCCATTATTGTTGCCATTAGCAGCGTTTTCATTAACATCCTGAATGTGAGGTTTCGTATCCATCATTTCACTCATCTTCTTTATCACAATCTGGGCTTGCATAGCGTCCTAAAATCAGTAAAGAGAGATTTTAAAACGCAGTTTTAGTAGAAATTTCGTTATTTGTACACAAAAAGTATTAGTTTGTATCAAAAAACAATTCTATCTACACTTGAAAGGTATTTTTTCTAATGACCTCATGATAATTAATGATAATAATATTTGCTTTTTAACTTGATCATGGATGAGCTGATAAAGGCTGTGCATGGAATGAAAGGGTATACAATGGGTAGAAGAATGATTAATATTATTTGTTATGCTGACGATGCTATACTTATAGCTGATAATGAAGACGAACTACAGAGATTGATTTTTAACTTTAATAACGCATGTAGGATACAATATGAAAATTTCAACAGATAAGACGAAGACAATGACAAATGCTAGGGAGCCCATAAGGTGTAAGATTGTTGTGGATGGCGAGATTATCGAACAGGTTTTGGAGTACAAATATTTGGGTACGACCATTACCAGTTCGGGGCAGATAGAAAAGGAAGTGAATGGTCAGATAATGAAGGCTAACCGAATTACAGGTTGTCTGGGAAACCTGATTTGGAGGAATAAGTTTCTGTGTCGGGATGCAAAGGCTCGGGTATATAAGAGTGTGGTCAGACCCATAATAACTTATGCGGCGGAAGCTAGACCTGACACGTCCAAGACAAAACAAAAATCTCAGGTAGGTAACTGAAATGAATGTCTTGAGAAAAATCATGAGTAAAACCAGAATGGACAGAGTACGAAATGAGAACATAAGCAGTTGTGGAGTTACGGATGTGGCAGAATAGGTTACTGAAAGAAGAGTTTTGTGGGATGAGCATGTGACAAGGATGGAGCCGGAGCGATTAGTGAGGGTAGCAAGAAACCATCGTCCCCGAGGCAGGAGGAGAATAGGGCGTGGGCGACCAAACAAAAGATGGGAGGATTCTCTTTAATATATTATAAATTGGTTAAAAACAGGATTGTATTGTATTGTATTTTATTATCATCCCGTGGACAAGTACATAATACATGTATGGGTATCGTCAAGAATGTATGTACAAGTTATGACAAAGTCAGAAATATTTACAAGTCACAAATTTTGTATTTTATTGCAGCTTTTATCACAATTTTAGCATTGTATAAGCATTGTCAGATATATTTACACATAAGACAGTCTACAGTACAGGTGAATAGAGATAATAAGAGATGTTGTAATACAAGTAGATAATTTGTAGGGGTGTGCGAAGGTGGATTTTTGATTTCGAAGTCGAAGTCGAAGATTTGACCTCCTAAAATTCCGAAGTCGAAGTCGAAGATTTTGATTTCACTCAAAAAAATCAGAATTTGGAACAAAACAATAAACTTGAACTGAATTACTACCTTCCTCCACTAGTAGGCCTACTTCATCTTCGTTTTCGTCGGATAAATCCATTATATTTCTAAAATCTCCGAAAATAAACACGGCACATAACCTTTTCAAGTAAGCACAGCGTGACAGCAAGCGTCAACGTTAAAACCAAGATGGCCGACCGCAAAAACTTCTCGACTTCGGAAGTACCAACTACACGAAAATATATTTACCTCGAAAGACGCGCCAAGTTTGAAGACGCAAATCGAAGCTTCGAACATTTTCGAAGCTTCGTTTTTTGGAAAAAAGGGTTTCGAAGTCGAAGTCGAAGCTTCGACTTCGACTTCGACTTCGAAGCTTCGATTATTTCGAAGCTTCGCACACCCCTAATAATTTGGTATAAGGAGAGTGCTAGTCAAGTATTAAAAGGTATTTACAGAAATATTTCCAAGTCTTTTTTGAATTTCTATAATATTTAACTCAAGTTATTTCTACATAAAAATTCATCCACACTGTAGGAACTTTCCCTTACTAAAAACAGAAGATATTAAGAAGAAGAAGAAGAAGAAGAAGAAGAAGAAGAAGAAGAAGAAGAATATTTTAAAATCTTATGTACGACTATTAAACCATAATTTGTTCCAAAGCAGTATTAAATTTTTTATTGTGATTTATTGGTGTAGGTTAATAGGTAGATGCTTATTTATTCTCAATTCAATAGATAAAATAAAATATTTCTGTCAACGGAAATGTTGGAATGTTCTTCTTCAATTATTTCAATGTTAATTTAATTTAATAATGATGCAGACCTACTTGTGGAAATGAGATGGAAATGGGGAGGATAATTAACAAAAATTTGAGGAAGGAACCCTGGTTATTTTTTATGAAGAGTAATTTTTAAGGATTTAACTCTAGAATTAAAATCGTACCTGTTCAAGAGACTTTAATCTTGCTTGTCTCCATGCAGCTCGCTTTTCAGCTTTCAAGGCTCGCTGCTCAGATGGTGACAACTCTCGATCATCATCAGATAACAATCCTTCCTGCTGCATTTTGTCTTTCAATCGTCGCTCAGCTTTTGCAGTTCGAACAATTCCCTGCCCACCCGTTCCACTTTTGTATCTAGAACAGGCAAAAGGAAATATTATTTATTTGTCACTGTACTTCCAAAAATAATCTACTGACTACTAACCATGTTAAACAGAAACAAGGGGAAATCAGTGAAAAGTTAAAAAGTCACGAACTCACATTTGAGGGGCATTATATCTGCAATAATCAATTATAGTCTGGCAATAGCGTCTAGCAATAAAGTCACTGCCAGTTTGACCTGATTTGGGGCGATGCCCGGCTCGAAGTGGGAGGCCGGGTCAAGGACTACAGCATGGTCTCTTTGGTGGGTTCTCTCTGGTGGCTGGGGAGGGAGGCAATGCTTGTGGTCTGCACATTCGGAAAGGGCATGGTTCAGATCAACCCTGTTGGCTGCTCTTGTCCAGGCGGGTTATTCTCAATTTCCTTGTTGTGTTGTGTCACTTGATACGGACTTACTGCCCAAAGGAGTGCAATATTGATTTAGCATTGAAACAACTGTTAATTTTATGATGCCATGTCATTTCCCATGAATTTGGGGAGAGCATGGGACTAGGTCAACCCTGAACTGTACTTAGTTGGGACCAATTCGCAGAGTTGGGTAAAAACTTAACGAAAGTAACTAGTTACTTTTTAGGTAACTTTTGGGGTAACTAGTTACTTTTCATCCTCAGTAACTTTGTGAGTAACTAAGTTACAATTTTACAGGAACTTGTAACTTAATTTTCGTTACTTTTAAAGTTACTTTTAGGTGAAATAATTTGACAAAAATATAATATTTTCACAGTCTACAAACTCCCTATCTATCTCTTGAGAGAAAATCATAAACCCAGACAACAAATCACAGGAAATGAAATGTGTGTCCTTCCTTCCCATTGATCTATTTCCTTCCACAAGTCATTAGCATAGTTGGGCTGGGGGATGTTTGCAGGTGCCGCTGCAAGTTTTTCCGAGAACCATACCTATCCAAATGAAAACAAGTATGACGTCATTAATACTAGCCAATAAGGGTAGCTTTTACATAAAATGAATACCCAATAAGATAGGGTTTCACAAATCAAAGTGATTGTCACATGGATGGACCATTTAAAGAAGTGAAGTGAAGAGGAAGAGGTGCGTGCATTAATATTTACCATTACCGCGAGTGCAAATTACATTTATTATTAATTTGTATTTTGACTGTGAGCACGATGACTGGGATTAAATACAAATAATAAAATTGCTTTGTCGAACAAAATCAACCCTCAGCGGAGTTCGATCACGTTTGTGTTTTGTCGAAAAAATATCTGAAAAGTAACTTTAAAGTAACTTAAAAGTAACTTAAATTTTTCGGTAACTACTCAGTTACTTTTCAAATCAAGTAACTTACCACGTAACTTAGTTCCTTTTGAGACCAGGTAACTTACAGAGTAACTAGTTCCTTTTTACAAGTAACTTACCCAACTCTGCCAATTCAATTCGTAATGTGACTAGGCCCCTTAAGCCCCACCACCGCGTCAAGGTAGCAGTCCATCGGTGAGGCGTATACAATTTTCAAATGAAAATATCATTACCTTGGATTGTGTTCTTCATCGTAATCATCTGCTTCCTCTACCAGAGCCCAGGTTTTTAACTCATCCTTTGTCAGCATCTGAATTTTCTTTTCTGTAAAAATTAAAAGAGGTTCATACAATTCTGTGTGCTCAAACAAAGTTGTATTTCTAGAGATCCGATTATATGGTTTTAAAAACTTCAAAATTTCGTTTTTGAAATTGGAAATTTCGCGTTGTGGTTTTAAAAAATACAGATAAACTTCAGATTTGAGTATTAGAATTTCCATTGAAGAATAATAAACATTAAACAGTTTATCTACAAGTGCTGGGACTTTCATAATATTGTCACCATTTACTCTTCTATTCAAATGCCAGAGCAATGTTGTTAGGTAACTATAAATTTTTCTTGCGATCTAAATGAATAGGGTCAATATAATATCACTCAAAAATTTTATCCCTAGGTAAGCCAGTGCAGCATGTGACTATCCACCTTGGTTTTTCGCAATGCAAAATTAACAATAAAATCAACAAAAAAATAATAAAATAAGTCAACTTTATTTTCACATGATAATGCGAGGTCACTGCCCATCCCACTAAGCAACCCCAAGTTTTTCAACAAGGTCAGAGCTCTTCTGTCATTTACGCTAATAGGGGAGGGTCACTGACTAATTTGTGAAAAAAAAAAGGTTGAATATTGGGGTTTATCTTGGTGATCCAGAGAAAAATTAGAAAAGCAACAGCGAAATTTAAAAAACAACAGGAAATATATACTAAAAATAGTGATATTTCGCGGTATTTTTCGCGATTTAGTCAGTTTGGTGGTGTTTAGCGGTGTTAAGGGTAAATTTCGCCTTTTTGTCGCGATTAAATTCCAGTGTTTTTGGGCCAGAAACATATGGAAATGCATTTATATTTAGAAATGAGTCATTTACAACACTTCGAAAATTTTGCGATCACCACATAATCGGATCTATCTAGTGGAGCGGTCGCTCCACCCAGCCAAGTCGTACTGTACACTCACACTCACTCAACATACCGTAAATGCCTAATAAACTGAGGAGCAGACCAAACACTTTTACTGTAAGCAACAACATGGCATTTTCGGCCTACTGGATCTTAAAATTGGAAAATCTCACATTGTTGTAAAATGTCTTAATTTCGAGCTATGGCCCACCCCACCCCATATACCAAATTTGGGAACAACAGGTTTTGCCATTTGCGAGCTAGAGGGCCATGAAAACAGTGAAATTATACCCCTTCTTAAAGCTATCTGATGATGATTCAGATATCAGGAAACATTGTTGACAGGGCCACAGCCTAAACGGCTAAACCGATCGATCTGAAATTTTTACCACATGTGCACTTTTGGCGTCTGATGATACCTTGCCCCCAAGAATTTTTTGTGCCGCCATTTTGAAACCGGAAGTGACGTCATATCTCAAAAACGGATGGACCGATCGGGACGAAACTAGCGCCAAACGATTCGGACTGTCATCTATATAAAATATCAATAGTCTAAACAGAAATGTACTATTACCGAAACCGGAAATGATGTCATAAAAATGAAAAATCAGACTATAATCATCTTTTATAACAATATATTCAGAAGACTTTTTATGTTATATAACATTTATAAATACATATTTTAGGTGGCACTGACGCCAGCCGCCATTTTGAAAACCGGAAGTGATGCCATAACTCGAGAACGGCTAGACCGATTGGAACCAAACTTTCGCTATACTTCATAGCATATTATTTATAGCATTTACATAGCAACAAGCACAACTTTTCTTAGCAACCAAATCACAAAGGCGTATTTTTTTAAGGAATAATAGTCTTTGGTGCCACAATATAATGTTACAAGCTGTAAGAATAAACTGAAAAAAGGAGTGATATCCCCATAAAAAACACTCCGTGTAAAAATACCAGCCAAGTCTCTTAAACTAAAAAAAAATAGAAGAAATCTAAAAATTCAGCACTGAAAAGTAGTGATATCAAACAATTGGCCAAGTCAAAACTTTTCAAAAAATACTTGGCGCATCGTTTTTTTTATGACATGTATAGATGAGTACATTTCATTTCCTGCCTACTTCTATACTATTTATATGCACGATGCGCCAAGTATTTTTTGAAAAGTTTTGACTTGGCCAATTGTTTGATATCACTACTTTTCAGTGCTGAATTTTTAGATTTCTTCTATTTTTTTTTAGTTTAAGAGACTTGGCTGGTATTTTTACACGGAGTGTTTTTTATGGGTATGTATTTCTCTCAGACAAGCAGTTTTGCTGAAGCCCAAATCCTGTCACCCAAACATACACTTTTTCATTTGTAAATGTTTTGGATTTTTGTGGTCATTAGTGAGGGCTGTTAGCACATACATTTGGCAAAATAGTGCAAAATGTGATACTAATTTTTCCTTTGGCAGTCTTATAGGAAAATTTCCGCTCTTTCATAATTTCGATATCCTCAAAAAATCGGGCGGCCATTTTGGGCTCCAGGGCTGTCCAAAGTACCAAAAAGAGTGAACTTCAGTGAAATTATAATACTTTTGTCAATTTATTGTTCTTGTATAATAAATGATTTGTCAGGAAGGTACGATAAAAAAATTAAAATTGTAAGTCTAACCAAAGATGTATTTATTCAAGAAATTAAAGATGTCGGCAGGTAAGCTCTAAAATGACCGCCATTTTCAGGGAATTTGTGCTTCAAGGTTGCAGTTGTTTATGTTGGTTAATAATTAATATTATGGACTTTTAACTTCAAAATCAATGGGTCACGAAATTAACCCTTTGGGGGGTGGATGGGTTGAGACCTAAAGGTTTCGATATCTGCACAATAGCCCATACTAGCTAGAGAAAATTGGTTCGTTGCACATACTAAAGAAAATGTGCTCTCTCTCTTCAAAAAAAATATACGAGAACTCAAAATTATGCCGCCATCTTGGATAGAAAGAGTTTATTTTTAATTTTTCGTAAAATTTATTAAGTTTGATAAGCACTACGAAAAAGTTTATTTGACATAAAATATAGCCCTTATACTAATGATTAATTTGTAATTTGCATAATTTCTGTATCTCCAACCGTTCTCATTGAAATTGCATTCTTGTATTGAAAAAACGTCCCAAGATAGGGATTTTAGCATGTAATGTTTGTCCAGGAGGCGGTGACTCGATACCTTTGCAGTGAACAAGGGATGACCAAAATAGCAAATTTATCATGATTTTTGAACTGCTGAGCGCAAAAGAACGAAATATAAACGTGTCTCATTCAAGATGGTGACATAATTTTGGGATCTTGTGATTTTTTTCGAAGAGAGCACAATTTTATTAGTGTATGCAAGAAATTATTAGTCCCCATCTACTATCGTTTATTTTACAGATATCGAAACATTAAGGTCACCAAAGGGTGAATTTCGTGATCCATCAATATTTAAGATAAAAGTCCATAATATGAACCTACATAAGCAACTGCAACCTTGAAAAACGAATTCCCTGAAAATGGTAGTCATTTTAGTGCTTACCCGCCGACATCTTTAATTTCTTGAATAAATACAACTTTGGTTAGACTTAGAATTTTTATTTTTTTATCGTAGTGTAAGGTACTTCTTTTCAAGACCTACTTTGTCCCAATACTTACATATGGGTCGGTCACCTGGGCTGTTGGGGGAAAGGAGGAGAGCCAGTTACAAGCAGCAGAAATGAAGTTTCTACGGAGTGCGCAAGGATTAACGAAGATGGACAAGATCAGGAGTGAGAAAATTAGAAGGGACTTGAATGTGGAAAGGCTGACTTTTAAATTGGGTATAGTGCGGCTATGATGGTTTGGGCACATGAAAAGGATGCAAGGGAATAGAATACCAAGGCGGGAGTTTGAAGTGGCCAGGAGTGGCAAAAGGAGAGTGGGAAGACCGAGGGAGAAGTGGAGCGAAGTGGTAGCAGAGGATGTGGGAGAGAGATTGGAGAAGTGGGAAGAAGTAGAAGAGGAGAGTTGGTGGGAAGACAGGAAAAAGTGGAAGAAGCTGGTGGAGAAGAAAGAAGAAGAGGAAGAGCCAAGCTTGGCCAGCTGGCTCAGGAGTCCGAGGCCATAGCAAGTGGTGGCCTTGGCCACCCCCCGACCCAACTATGGAACAAGCCAAGGATTATTATTATCCTACCTTCCCGACACATTGTTTATTATACAAGAACAATAAATTGACAAAAGTATTATAATTTCACTGAAATCACTCTTTTTGGCACTTTGGACAGCCCTGGAGCCCAAAATGGCCGCCTGATTTTTTGAGGATATCGAAATTATGAAAGAGCGGAAAATTTCCTATTAGACTACTAAAGGAAAAATTAGTATCACATTTTGCACTATTTTTGTGCAGTAGCCCTCACTACCTACATAAGAAGGGGTCATAAAATATCACTTGATAAATGAATTGCCTAGATTGAAAATGGGTAATTGCCAGAAAATATAAATTTTGGGCTAGACTCAGAGTTTTAAAGCGTTTTTATATCTCTAGCTTGTATTTATGTACAAAGCACAACACAAAATGTAAGATTTTTTCCTCCTTCAAAATATGGATTCTGATTTGCCTGGCTATCAGTATCAAATTAAAAGTGGTTTATCCAGTTCATCTTCAAACTATGCTAAGTGGAGGTGGCCAGATTTGAAACTAGGAAAGTCAAATGTAGCCAACTCCTCTAAGAAAATAGTTAAAGTTCGTTCACGTTTAGAATAATTCTGACGTTTTAGTCGATCACGTTGTTAATTGGTCGTTCACATGAACACTGCCCTGTCAATGGCAAGACTTTCTTCTTTGTATTATTGAATTTGCATAAATTATGTGAAATACACCACTTTTAATAATCAATAAATATCGAGTAGAAAATAGTAGAAAATATTAGAAAAATTCAATAAAATTGATTTATTGAGCGAGCGTCTCCTTTTGGCTCTTTTGGCACGGACCTCTGTTTTTTTCTGCTACTTGAGGGTATACAAATCACAGTTTTTCTTCGATCGAGCTGAAATTTTGCACACCTGTACGGACCATTTCTGGGCGTTGCAGACCCTAATTTTTTGGAAATCCACTGATTAGTTCAAATTTTAAAAATATTATCTTTTGATTGGTTGATTCGATCAATTTGAAATATTGACAAGTCATTGCGACCCACATTGTCCCCAATCTTACAAAGTTTCAGCCAAATCCTCCCATTGGATCAAAACCAATGGTAGTTAGAGCATTGACTACCAAATACTACGGGATAGTCAAGTGATCCTTTAGACGCGGGTAAACGATAGTCATCAAACGCGCCGCGTATTGCAACTGGTATCGATTCGATATCTCGAAAATTGTAAGCGCTCTCGCTCGAGTCGAGCCAAGATGGCGTCCGACCGACTGGAAATCCCCGATGAAGCGAGCGCCTGGATTTAGTGGGAGTCTTACTTTGCCGACAAGACAATTGTTAGTGATCGAATTGAAGACGATAATAATGTTAATGAAAGCATTTTCATGGTGTAAGTGGTTTTCCTAGTGTACTAAAACAAGATACCTCGAACTCATAGACTTCATTCAAGGTTAGTGTAGCTGGCAGGTTGATGATATTTAGTAGGCTGAAGCAGGGTCACACTGTACGTCACACTACTTTTAACCAAAGGCACAAAAATAATTGAACTTGTGATCAGTAAATTCTTCCATGTCATACGAATAGACTAATATGAATAGTATGTCATTTACTGGACATATGCAACAGAAATAAGCTGAAATAGCAAGTCCAAATTTGACAACCTGGAAGCAATGCTGGAATTGATACGTCACTTCATCTCACCTGAACACATTAATATAATGAACTTGTGCTTATAGTGTTTTCAGATGTATTAGAAAGAGATTACTTATAGCTGAAAGCTCATTTATAGGCTATTACAAATCAAATAAACAGAAATACCTAGTAAACACCCATCAGTGTCAACTGGCGAGAATGACGTAACCATTGCCGTTGCCATCAGGCGCGTAGGAAGGGGGGAGGGGATGGGGGGAAAATCACCCCCCTCTGATTCAATTCCCCTCCCTATGTTCTTATACATTTATGTGTCAAGGAAAAAAATTGCATAAAAAGTGTTAAAATCGCGTAGAAATGCACCAAATTGATGCCTGAAATTCAAAAAATTTCCGGGACTATGCGCCCTAGACCCGCATTCATAGTCATTAGTATGTCCAGCTCAAGTTACAGTATTTGGTAATCAATGGTTAGAGCAGAAACTTTCAAAAGTTTGAAACTGATATGACCGTTCAACAGATCGTTCTAATATTGTGTACACACATTTATATATCATATGAGTGGTACCAGGTATATTTTTGAATGAGATCCTGTGATTTTTGAAAATTAACAAGGAACAGTTTGATCGATCAACTTAAAACTTTGC
The DNA here is from genome assembly GCA_934045905.1 of Leuctra nigra. NCBI lineage: Eukaryota > Metazoa > Arthropoda > Insecta > Plecoptera > Leuctridae > Leuctra > Leuctra nigra. The sequence continues at coordinate 7,803,990 of OW203761.1, forward strand.
ATGGTTATTGGGAAATATTTTAGGAATTTTTAAAGATTTTCATACAAGTCTGTGAAGAAATTCAAGAAATATTGGCTTTTAAGAATTTCGGTTCGAGGTGTAGCGCGTATCCGTGCTCGCTCATCAACGCGTTACACACAGCGTTTTCCTAGTTTTTATCTACAGTCGTCTTATCACATTTTTTTATTATTGATATTTACATGCAGGGCCGGCGCAAGGGAAAATGGCGCCCCGGGCAAGACTAATGACTAAATCCCATATTCTCTCCCTTCATGGCCTCAGCTTTCTTTTTAGCCTATGTATAGTAAATAACTGAAAATAAATTTAACGAGTACTAGCGACGTAAAAATTGCCTTCAATCGCCAATATCATCACTTCTGGTTAAAGTCTTCCTAAAGCTATCATCTCTTTAGTACAGAATTTAACAGAGGCGAGACCATACATTCTGGGAGAAGTCTGAACTTAAATGTAATAATATCTTACCATTACTTCTGAACAAAGACACAACTGATAGGAAGGGATATGTGTTGTGAAAAATATCCGACCGAACCGGGGCTCGAACCCGGGACCTCTCACTTGCCGGGCGAGAGCTCTACCAACTGATCTACCCGGTCGGACGGATGGAGATTAGACACAACACACTGATGAGGGTTAGAGATCTCCGAGGAGAATGGAATGAAGGTAGAGAATGCTTCTACGAACTGCCATACCACCGGTGACGATTCTGTCACCATGTGTCTTTGCACTTGCGTGCGCAACCCTCTTTTACTCGACTGAACGAGTTGCTTTTCAGCTCAAATGATGCCAGAATCGTCACCGGTGGTATGACAGTTCGTAGAAGCATTCTCTACCTTCATTCCATTCTCCTCGGAGATCTCTAACCCTCATCAGTGTGTTGTGTCTAATGTCCGTCCGTCCGACCGGGTAGCTCAGTTGGTAGAGCTCTCGCCCGGCAAGTGAGAGGTCCCGGGTTCGAGCCCCGGTTCGGTCGGATATATTTTTTTTTTCACAACACACATCCCTTCCTATCATCCTGACTCCATGGAAGTTTTCCACAGAAACCTACATTCTCAAAGACACAACTATACGCTTCTTTGTAACACATTAAACATTAATTTAAATATTAGTCCAAGGATCTACACCCAAGGCTATTACTATTACAACAATCTATATGACATACACCCATAATAAAGTTGGTGTGAACTGTCCTGAGATGCTTTATAATGGTGTATTGTACCTATGGCCTTGCCTTTCTAACCACATAGGGTTGCCAACTGCCCGGAATTTATCCGGATACAGTATAATGTCTGGAATTGTTGAAAATATGAAACTTACACTATATATTATTCAATAGCCAGTAAATAAAAGTATCAAATCGCCAAAGATTGTAGCTCAAAACGCATAAAAAAGGCCCAAATGCATTCTCGAAATTCAAAATTTTCCCGGGCCTGTGCGGCCCGGCCCCGGACGCGCGTGGTACTAAGGGACCCTCTCCCCTGACTCACCCATTGGTTTCGTGCGATATCGTCTTTTCCTACGCATTCGTGTTTTCCCCAAAATTCAACATTTGTGAGACCTTTTTTACCCCGAGAATTTTAGAGCTGTAATTTCCGGAATTCAATTCTTGTGAAGTTGGCAACCCTATAACCACTCCATAAATTGAATTAAAATGTTATGTTAGTTAGGTACATACCTTCTTCCTGTTTCATCTGCTCCACCTCGTCTTGACTAAGAAAGCTAAACGGTTTCTTAGCTGCTGGTGAAGGCTGATTTTGTTCTTCCATTTGCTTCTCAAAGAATTTCATCTTATCTCCAATTGAAGTCTTCTTTTCTTCCACTGTGCCACTGAAAGTCTATATTAAATGCATGCATAAACATTAAAACCAAAATGATATGAGGTGACCACAGGTTTCCATCATACATGGACAACTTATTTTCATTAAACTACTATCAAGCCCAGAAAACACGACACATCCACATCGAACATTGGATGTGAAATGACCTAGGATTTTAGAACCCATAATGTTGCATAACGCACACGTATACCGCACATAGCATGCATGTGTGGCCTTGAACAACTTAACATTACGATCCACACATCCAATTCGATCCAATGCATCTTGTGTACTGGCATAATGATCTTCCATCCATTGTTATAGCTTGAACCCATGCAAACAAACTAATAGTCTGATTTGTTATGTATAATATTGAACATGTGCTACCATTACAAATTTGACGAGGCTATCCAAAAAGTAATGCTGCCTTTCCATGTGCATGTTCATGCTGTCACGTGTCAAAATCGTTGCAAATATCGCATGTTGACACAGGCATGGAAAGGCAGCCTAAGTTTCGTTAACATTGGTCTCGAACCTCTCACTGTTATCACTTTGAGCATATGCGTTGTATGCCTTCTCTTCACAGTTCAGACCAGTGTTGGGTAAGTTCCTTTTGAAAAGGAACTAGTTCCAGTTCCAAGTTCCTCGCCGAAAAAAGGAACTAGTTCCAGTTCCAGTTCCTTCAAAAATGAAAAGAACTATTCCGTTCCTAGTTCCTTTATAAAAGGAACTTGGTTCCTTTTAGTTCCTTTTTAAAGAAAGGTGTAATTTTAATTGGAATTGGAATTTTTTAATTGGAACACTCGGAATACACATTATTTTCTCCCAAAAAGAAAAATATTCTTCGATTTTTAAATGGTAAAACATTTTTGTTTGCTCTTGCTGCCATATTTCATTCACTGAACCACAGCAGATTCGAAAAGATTATAAGAGAGATAAGAAGATTCGTAAAAACTAAAAATTCATTGGCGATGTGATGTGTCCTACACAGTGATCGGAAAGGAAATGTGAGCAAGGAAACAAAGTAAAAGCTAAAAAGACGACGATCTGAAATCTGTGTTCTTGCGCACTGCACTTGTTCACGAGTCATTGGTCATTACTAGGAATTGAGTTCTTTGGTCTGAAGGGTTGGCCACGTGACTACAGGTAGATAGATGTCCATTGTATTAGGGTAGGAATTATTTTTGAGTTATTTTTAGATGCCAAATAGCTAGGAGGACTTCTGACAGAATTAAAAAAATATGTGGCTTTTATGCAGTTTTTTGGAGTAAAAGTACAGTCAAATTTAAAAAAAGGAACTTAGCAAAAATCGTTACAGTTCCTCAAAAAAAGGAACTAAACCTTTCCATAGTTCCTCCCAAGGAAAAAGGAACTAAGACGTTCCATAGTTCCTAAGAAAAGGAACTAGTTCCTAGGAACGGAACTATTTCGTTCCGTTCCTACCCAACACTGGTTCAGACTTAATGAAATGTTCATTTGTAAGTTAATTTTGGTGTCAATCTGTTGTGTTTCTTATATTTAAATTTTAAAGTGTCTTTTCAGGGATGTTTATTAATTTGTTATTCCCACAATTAAGCTTCTGAGGCTCGTCACTTTTTCATGTATTTTGTTTCTGTAATATGTAAACCCATAAAAAAACACTCCGTGTAAGAATACCAGCTAAGTTTCTTCAACTATAAAAACAATAGTTAAGGAATCTAAAAATTTAGCACTGAAAAGTAGTGATATCAAAAAGGGCCAAGAAAAACGTAATTTTAAAAATGAAAAAATACTTGGCACATCTGTATATAGTGTAAAACTGTAAACATAAAAAAAGCTCAATAATTTTGCACCTGTGGCTTGCCAATGAATCAAGGAAGAAACAAAGTGACAACAGCTCAAAGTGACAACAGTTGAGAGATTCGAGACTTAGGATCAACTTACTTTAACTTAACTTACCTTGTGGATAGCACTCGTACATTAATTATTAAGTTGCTACCGTTAATATCAATGTCCTCAAAATTGTCTTATGATTAAAATCACTCTAAAAAAATAAAATGTATTTGGAAAAGGGTAAATTGCTGTATTTTATCATTGACATTTGCTCTACCTTAGGATTGGCTACTGCTATAACTATAGCACTGAATGCTTTCATAAATGTTGAAGGCCGCACTTTTATATTACAATTATTCTGACTTTATTAGATCATGTCTACATATTTAAAATCCAACCACATAAGAAGCATATTGTTGTACTGTATCAGGTTTCGTTGCAATGTGGTAGAATATAAGACGATCTCAGCTGTCACAGCAAAAAATTGACTTTTATGCATTACATTCACACAAGATGGTGCAATTTGTCATTGTACATCGACGACAGTTTCAAATCCAAAACAAAGAAGCATTAGTCAATGATTAGATTAAGATTATTAATGGTGTAAGTTGAGTGGACAGTACCCACCTCCTGAATAGACTTCCTCCCAGACATGCGGGCATTGGGAAGGCGGCTGCGAGCTATGGGGTCCATCAAGTCCTCTGTAGAGGAGTGCAAGTCCTCCTCGACAGGAGAGATGGTTGGGAGATTGGAATAGCTGGAGTCCTCCACAGAGGAACTAGTGGGGAGAGATGAATACTTGGTGTACAGGGGTGTAGCAGGGAAGGTGGGAGGAGGGGCAGCTGTGGATGGGAATGTGGAGTAGTTGACAGCTGGAGGAGGCAGAATACTGGTGGGTTGATGTGGTGACGTTGAAGACTGGTCTATGCTAGGAGATGGTAAAGTGGCAAAGTTGACGGTAGGGCGTGGAATAAGTGATTTGGGAGGTTTTGGAGGGACCTCCTTGGGTCGCGGTGGAAGTTTTGTGGCAGGTTTGACTGCGTCCGTGGGGCGAGCAAGTGTGTCAGCAGATGTGTGTGCCGTCCCGACAGAAACAGGCTGACCAAACAGATACGACAGATGAAATAAAGAGAGATCTATTAGTCAAGTGTAGCTCGGGAGAAGTCAATAATAATTTCTGTTGTGTTCATCAATTCAGTTATAGAAAGCGAGAGATTAAGAATAAGATTCAGCTACTTGGAATGATGGTTTTGCTTATCCTAAAGCATTAATGATTAAAAATTATCCCAGCAGTTCAAACTTATCCTCCCTCAACTGCATGCAAAAACAAAGGCCAGTTTTTAAGATGGTTAACATTTTTATAGTGGGTCGTACGAGCCTAAAAATAAGGATGTACCTACGTCAAATGCACATTAACGGAATTAAAATATTGCAATTCAGAGTTTCCATGTGATGCTATCTCAATGTTGCCACCATCATGATGGCACCTTTCTGATAGCTGTGATTCTGTCCTTTTTGGCAAATATTTGATAGATTTAATGGTTACTTGGACAATTGTAGACTCCGGAGAAATCTCTAGTACGAAGAGGAATCACTTACATTATGAAAATACATCGATTTACACTTATTTAAAAGTTAAATAGCGTTAAATTGACATAATGTCCGTTCTTGGGGATAAACCCAATTATTTGAATTGCTGATATAAAACAAAATAAGCTCGTGAAAACTATGAATTGACTAGTAAATAACTGTTATGAGAAGAGATTACCAACTAAGAAGCAACAATTAGAGTTTGTTTATAATAAATATATTTCATACTTGCTATGATGATGTACAAATAACAATGAAATAAACAAAGATGATAATTAATATTATAGAATAATATTAATTATGTTATTATTTTGTTGGGGTTAAAATACCTACCTATAATATAATGATATCTATACTAATATTAAGTTCATAATATATATGTTACTTTTATAGGTTAGAACACCGTTTTAAAACAAACTTTAAGGATTACCTAATAAAAATAGTAGCTAGAACTTCCTTTAATCATAATGTAAAACAGGTCATTTAATAATAGGTATGCCTGGAAAGGGGACACGAAAAGTCACATTTGATATAAAAAAATATAAGACCCTTAGGCTATAGATGAAGAAGGTAGGTACTTATTCCATCTGCACAGTAAAGCATGAAAAAGACAAAAGGAATTTGGTACATCAGCAAAAGTAAGCTCATAGAGCTCAAATTTGCTGTGCACAGCGGAATGAAAAACACAACCACAGGAAAGACCAATGTTGATGCAAAGTGACAGAATAACCTATAACGAATCTTTTACCAAGAACACTTAAAATGTAGGTAATGAAAACTGGAAAGAACATTACCTACTTATTGAAAGATATACCACAATGTATAATTTGATGACTATGCTTGGAACTGGCACCCGCAAAGGAATAGCAAACCTCACACAACATGTTGGTATAGTAACACGCATATCTAGAAGTATTCCTTATTGAGTTACATTATTGATGAAAATGTTTACAACATAAACTGAGATAGGCAACAATCAGATTACACTCCACCCATGTCTCAGTAATGTACAATAGCAGCTTAGAATTCCAACCCAGGATTGACAAGAATGTAATCCATAATCAGGAGGTTGTACTTTTACCTCACATCATGTAAACAACGGTATAAAAATGTAGTAGTTACAATATCAATATGACGCCACGAGTTTATTTGCAGTTGTCATTTACATTAAATTACACCATACTTTGAATCAAACAACTTGAACCAGAGTTCGCAAAATCTACCCTAAATGTAATAAACAATTATGTTTGTCACTCTCTGTTCATGCTAAGGAAAGGTTGACATATAAAAATCAATTTCTGATACAACATTTCATCTCCCTTGGCCCTGATTCTACAACTCCATTGCGACCGCTTAGCAATTATTTCAATGTTAATCCTTATGGAAGAAATTGCTAAGCGGTTGCAATGGAGTTATATTATTTCATTTAAAATAAATAACATTACCAACTCTACTTCCTGACCTTTTTCCTGTTATGGTATAAAAACTAGGCTTCATTCCGTTATTTGAAGAAATAATAGATCAGAGATGGTGCATCAGTTGTTTAAAAATGGCCACTGCAAGAAGGATTCCATTCAAGGCCATTCCTTAGGGAAATATGGTTAAACACACATTTTGCAGGATTTTCAGACCTTTGGGCAGCTATTCTATAACTTTAAAAATCCGGATTCGGCCAGATTCGGATTCGGCCAGAAATAGAGTGACCTGATTGGTCCGTTTAACCATGTCATGTCCTTTCATTGGCTGAGGCATTTCATGTTTGCATGATTATTGCACTGCAATTTAAACTATGAGAAAAATTGTGAGTTGACGGATCGAAAAAGCGTAGTATTTCTTTTATTCCTGAATGCTTTTAGGGTTCTGTGTTTAATATTGTATGATGTAGACATCTTGAATCAAAACATTTTTGGACAAACTTCTTTATAAGAATTGAATGCTAACACCATGAAGTAGGTAGGTAATCAATGTTTTCCTAGACATACAAGTACCAAGGAAACATTTCTGCGCTCGATAATCCCTCGGGGACCACCCCACCTAGACACAGGGTGTACTTCAACTTTGAGTACCACAAAGCATTACCGACTCCCAAGGCTCTCAGGGAATTGAAGTGACATACCTACTTGAGAATGAGAAATGCAAATTAATACCCGCACTGGTAATCGAATCCAGACACATATCTGTATCTAATCTGTAGTATATTCCAGTCCTGAGAGAGTGCTTTAATTTCACATGCCTGTTTCTAGACTTACGTATCGACCTAAACAGATCTCCATGAGTTGTTATCCGCAAGCAAGGAAACTCGATTAATTTTGTATACAGAAGTCGCACTTACAACTCTAACTTTTCTAGATATCTGTCCTTTACCTTAGACTGCACAGAGAGTGACTCTAACAACCAAACAATTATTCTATGACAACTTTAGCAGTCAGATTTACTAAAGAGATACAGCAGCAAAAATAGTCCATTATAATGACTATTTGCATTTTTTATTTGTGAAAGAAGTAAATCAACATAAGAAAACAACCAATGGACTAAAGGGTAGTTTAGTTGTTCCGAGAGTAGAGCACTGAAGGGTTAACACTTGGTCAAATAAAAAATGATTGGTGAACAAATTTGAATGAGTGCAGAAGGCCAATTCCTGTGATTCACGGTTTTAAACCATTTCACTTTTCATTGTATAAAACATGAAACAGTTGGCAACTATTGCTTAGGTAGCCTTTAACTTGTTTACATTTTAAATGATTGACCGTGCATGGGTAATTTTTTACCAATTTTTTATCAATCAAGCATTGATTCATAGGTAAATCAATGCTTGATATTATCATTGAAATGAGAAGTCACCTACAAAAAGTGTGAGACAAGGAGATCACTTGAACTGACTGCTGAATTCTGATGGTATGATTAACATTGTTCAGTCAATCAGATTTATTGAGCAATCATTTATAGTTGTGCCCAGTGTACATACTGATGTAGAAGTCTTTTTTATAACCAACTATATTTAAATTTAAGTTATAAAAAGTTTGTAAGTCTATAAAGTTATTCAAACTTCGATGAAAGGTAGCTCTGTACCATGTTGTTACATCACTTTCAAAAATAAATATCTCGAGATCCCGTATTAAATTTTAAAGCTGAATTTTTTAAGCTACAGAAATTAACAATATTAATAAAAATAATATGCCATTACATGACATGCCACGTAAAATATCTGACAATAAAGAAAGATAATAAGATTTTAATATCAAATCGCATTTATTTGGTAATGAGTTGTGGTAAGCAGATATATTTTAAATTATTTTACTAGCTTTGGCATGGACATTATTCTCAGGGAATTTAATATTTTATATTTTCAGGCCACAATGTCAATACAATGGCGAATGAGTAAAATTTAAGTTTGATAATTAACCATTTTCTTTCATTTTAGGTTGGCATTCCATTTAAATACATTTCCATACAAGGAGTTATTACAATAAATAGACATCACTTTTTAATATAGATGAACTGATCCAGAACATGCGTTAAAAAACAGTGAGTTCCTATGCTGAGAATGAATTAAATAACATTCTACGATACACAGGGTATTTAGTTCACGAATTTTATTGGGCCATATCAACTACTATAGCCAGCGAGAATCACAATCGAAAACTGACAATATTAGAAAAAAAAAAGTTTTATCACCTCTCTGAACGAAGAGGGCTGTAGATTAATATCTCATATCTCTACTCTCAAATCCATGGCATGACTACAAAGAAAACCTTGGTAAATATTTTTAAAAAAAACATATACGTATTAACTAAAGATGTGCAAAAGTTAAGAAAAGTATATTAATAAGAAAGGAAGGCAAAATAGACATAAACAAGTAGTACCTATAGTGAAAGTAAATCTTGCATTCTGAAGCTTGGTTCATTCCAATCCATAGCACATGAATCGAAACCCATTAGAAACGTCCTGTGCTGCTGGCACATTACAAAAAACGGTACTGTGATAAGTTTTAATAATTTCCTGCACTAACCAAGCTTTTAGAGAGAAAACTTTGGCACTTGATCCAAACCATAAGGACAAATGCTAGAACCAGATATAGTAGTAGCCTCAATGATACGCATGTTTATCACATTATCAAGTTGCACATATCAATCTTATAAAAGATATGATCCCACCATCTTTACAAATTTAAAATGTTCAACAATTGATTCTTCAAACTTTAAGTCATTTTTACTATGTACCTATTGTTCTCCACAATATTTAGTCACTGGCGTATGTCTTGAGGGAACAATTGCATACAATATTACAATGCAATATGGTATATTTATTATCCACATTTTTTAGTTTCCATTGATTGCACAGAATAGATTTGGAGAATTTCTAGTTTCCATAACAAATAGTTTGAGAAGACAGAACACACGGTCACTTCAGGAGAGTGCTGTCACACATCGAAACAGCACTATTCCCATGAAAGTTTGATATATAAGTAACCAAATCACTCGAGGTGAAAACAACAATATTTTCCTCACGTGTTAAAAGCGAGACGCTGAACTCTGCAAGTATGAGAAACAAAATTTGCTTCAGTGAAATTTCTATTTTCTTTCAATTTGAAGCTTAGCTTAGTAATTGCCTAACGTGTACATTGGCCCAAGCACCATGCGGCCTTAGATAAATCAAAAATAGTAGGAAAAAGGCAGATCTTAACTTTATATTACATATGCCAGCAAATATATTGACAGTGACTGGGCAAAAAACGCTGACTTCAAAAACAAAATTACTACCTGCTCTAAATCAATTAGGCAATTAGCGTCTCCAGCTTAATGTCACACAAAATTTGTGACAGGAATGGCTCCTTATGTATTAAAAAAAAAAAAAAAAATTAAATAAAAATAAGTCATAAGTAGTAACACTCTTATACGATTTTTTTCTTCTAACAAGACCATGTATGCTTATCAATGAAAAAGTGATTGATGAGAAATTGACAATTAGTCTGAAACATTTGTATCTTTCGTATGACTTAAGAGGAAAACAAAGACTCAATTACAAAATCTATATTCATGTTACGTCTTAAGCCCCAACACTCTCAATATTTACGTAAGAAAAGAATTAACAATTAAATTACCTACTTACTACCATAAAACAATTCAAATAATAAACATACTACCTATACAAAATATATTTTATTAACATATCTATTAGTAGATTGAATGCAGAACATTTGATTTGTATTAAATTAAGTTGGGTTAATACGACTCCGTGCAGACAGGAGGTATGCCAGTTCCATGCTAGTCATGCCAAATGATGTACAAGGAAATTCAAGTTCGTTATCGTTTACATCGCAGATACCGCACAAAATCTCTGCTCACTACGCGCAATAAGCTAGACCATATCATAAAAAGTGTCAAAATATACAGTACAGTTTCCCTCTTGTCTTGCTCAATGATCATGAGCTATACCAAATGCCCTCAGTAGCCTTACATTGAAAAGTGTAAAGGCTGTTATATTATTTTTTATTAGTACATGCCTACCTAGTACCTACCAGTCATTAACTTTTATGGCTTTTTTACGGTTTCTTATTTTTATAGTGGGGACATATCCACCTATTTTCTTATGGGAGTTAATTTCTGAAAGACCTATACTTGCTTTGAGGCAGAAATTATCTCTGCCCGTGAAGAGTCTGCATACTAGTAGCTAGCTACATATATATACCGGGATTATTTAGTCTTTTCCACGTGTCTGGACTGAAACACTCGGGCACTGCCCCCAAGTATGTAGATCAGCTACCAGTCCACCCCATGATTTTAGCTCGAGTAGTAGCATCTGGCTGACGCTTAGTCATCACTTGAACTGCATACCATGAGCTTTTGCATGCAATGACACGTTCAAAACAATATATCGCCTACACTAGAGTAAAAAGAAATAAAACCAGTCACAGTCAGTTGCCCAGAGCCTGTAGCGAGTGAAGTTCGTTTGTGTTTGAGCTTTCATAGTACCAGTGGTTAATTTGGGGGCGGACAAGGGCGGACGCGTCCCCTCACTCTTTTTTCAGGGTGGATGCCGTCCGCCCACTTATTTTTCATAGAAGTAAAAATTCTCTTAAAATTGTGTACAAATCGGGTAAAAAGGCACCAAATTTGGTCCTGAAATTCAAAATTTTCCCGAGAATATGCGCCCCGGGACCCGCATTATGTTGGGGGGCCCTCCCCCCAAACCCCCCATTGTTTTCATAAGCAAATATGTTTCCCTGACATCATCGAGCGTCGGCCCACTTATTATGTTACAAATTAACCACTGCATAGTACCTATGTATTTATTTTATTGTGAAGTGAAGTTTTGTGTTGATATTAAACATTGTTTAAAATGTATAAAATGGACTTCGTATACAAATAATTTAAGGTAAGAGTGTCTTGAAAGCAACTTTATATTATTGTTTGTTGGTTGTGCCCCCCCCCCCCCCCCTCCGCCCCACCATTTTAGGCCACGAGCCGCCACTGATGTAGAAGATAAGGTGTTTGCAAGGTTCAAGAAGTCGACATATGCATGGATATGTGTCAGTGTCACAAAACACAGCAAATCTATCATTGAGTCTGATCTATTGACCTATCAATGCAGTAGATTGTTTTACAAGATCGATTATGACTACACACCTGATCCAAAGTCAGTTCATGTATCTGCATGGCCAAATAATAAACAATAAAGGTACAACATAAATCTCCAGGCACACAGGTCACAAACAAGAGGCTTGTAATGAATAACATTGAACACTGCATGCCAATAACAGCCAATCAGGACGAAACTGTTTGTCCGTAAACCAAGCAACAAACATAGACAACAACGAAACAAACCTGAGGGGCATCACAGACAAAGAAGACGCCTGCAATCATGACACCTAACGACAAAACCAACATCAACAGACCGACAATCAACAGAGAGAATATGGATTATAAGGTTACAGAGCAGAAAGTCAGCTACACCAAAAGAGGTTGTAAAGGCCAATGGACAATTGAAAGTCAAGTGGCATAACTAGGTAATAAGAAATAAAGTAGGTATAGAGAGTGACTAGGTAGATTATCATGATACAGAATTGGCACAAATGAATTGATTTCACGAAGTAGATGTGAAATTTAGTTTCGATAATTTACAAGTACCAATTACAAATTTCAATTCATATTCACTACTTCATAATACTCTACAAACTGTTCCTTATTATAGAACTCAAATTTCAATATGTGCATTGGACTTAACTTGCATGAATAAGAACAACAATTTGTATTAAATGTTTTCATATTCTAGAAAAATTAATAAACATCATTATGAATGGCAATGATTTAGTCAGGTCAGATATGAAAATTCTTGATGTTAATAGGTACAAAGAGAATGAACAAAGAAAAAAAATGCAGAGAGAATTAATTCTCAATTAATGTTAACTTGTGCATGTAAAGAAACTTTCACAAACACATGAAGAATTTCAAAAAAATTGCTTGGCAAGTTTCCTAACTACCTATGCTAGTCAAGTAACCAACAGGAGATCTCAGGATTGGACTTTTCTTGTATAACTAGTATTTTGTGAACCCATTATGAAGTTAGCTCAACGGAAGAACTCGGGGTATTGTGCGCAGTGCGCACACACAAGGGAAGACAAAATAAAATAACCTTTTTCCAATCCGGAGATCAACTGTTGGTTACTTTAGAACCAGGTGAAAAGTGTAGTGCATATTAAGGCTTACCGTGCTCGCCTGTGGTGCTAGCGTGTGCTTGCTCATCACAATGGTGGTAGTCTTGAGATCGATTCGAGGTCCTACTGGTGACTTCGGAACCATCATTTCAGTTGGGCTGGCAGGCTTGTTTACTAGCAATTCAGCTGCTCGTACTACATCAAGAACCTAGGGAGGAAATATCTAAGCTGATTGCAGCACATTGTATGTACCAGCGGTCCACCACTAATCTTCTCTAGTCGATTCCGAACTTAGACACACTCATTGTTCTCATTTTATAATGTATCGTAAAATCAGTTGCTCTCATTGCATCCTTGACCATTTATTGCCTATCCCTTGTACGTGGTCTTTTACAACCTTGTAGCCCTTAGCTCGCTAGGGGTAGGCTAGGGGTATAAAGAAAAAATCCGAAAAAATGAACCTTGAGTTGGTGAAAAAGTACACATTGGTCTATTGGCTCTGCGGCAGAGCAGATACAGAGAGCTTTCCACAGCTGAGGTGGTTTTGACACTTTCAGGTTTTTACGATAGGGTAAGGTCCGTTGTAACAGTTGTTCTGTGAGACCGAGAAAGACTTCATTGCGCTCATACCTTGCAATGGAGTCTTTCTCGGCTTAGCAGAAAAACTGACAATCAGCGCATTCTGTTGAGAGTTCAAACAGGAAAAACAAACTGTATAGATATTGTGTATCTTATTAAAATCGAAATCACCACCTTCCTAGTGCAATTTCTTTTGTGTACAATACAGACTCCTAGCAACCAACTGACCTTCTCAGGTGTTGTCTTCTCTCTCGTCTCCTCCAGCAGTGCGACAGCTTGCTGCTCCTGGAGTAGAGCCAATTCTCTCTCTTTCTTCTCTTCCTCTTCCCGTTCCCATTCCACCAGCTCCTGTTTCATCTCTTGCTCGCGACGGATGGTCTCGGAATCATCATCTTCTCGATCAAGGCTCGACACACTCTGGGAAAGGGACTTGGATTCTCGGCTGATGTCACCCTCTGAATGCTGGCGGTCGACATCACCCTTTTCATATCCTGAAAAGAGAAATTACGAATTAACTAGGAAACCACTCTATGTATTGCGTTGATAAGCGAGCCTTCGAAATGCAAGCAAATTAATATTTGTGTGCAGCTGCTGCTCTACAGGCCTTGAAACTGATGTGATGGGTCACATATAGAAGTGATAAATAATAATAATCCTTCGCCCGGTTCCATAGTTGGGTCGGGGGGTGGCCAAGGCCACCACTTGCTAGGGCCTCGGACTCCTGAGCCAGCTGGCCAAGCTTGGCTCTTTGTGATATATCAGAAAATTCTAAAGGATAAAATTTGCAAGTATTTGAACATAAAATGTCTGTAAAATGTCAATAACTCCTAAAGGTCTTTACAGATTTTTATACAAATTGTCAAAAACTTAATGTTAGTCTTGATGACCATGAAAATTTTTAAAATAATGGGTCAAAGGGTTCCAAAATCACAGATCTTGTTTAAAAACAATACACGAGACCACTCTGATGATGATTGATGACATTAGTAAATAGTATGTGTGCAAAATTTCAGTTAAGTATGTTGGTTTGACCTGGGCAGTGCAGGCAAAAAAGCACACAGACAGACAGAGAGACAGACAGAGAGACAGACAGACAGACAGAGAAAGAGCCATAAGAGTACTGTCAAGACGCTCGCAAATCTAGCTTATTAGGTATGTATGTACTTTATTCTATTAGTACTCTAAATCAGGGTTGTTACCACAACATTTTATTTGGCCAGGCACCAAATTCGCGTTTGTACACTCCATCCAACCTATGCTTGAAATAGGCCACAATGGCAGACATCGAGTAAATAAAATGTCATCCTGTAAGATCAATCATCCATTGTCAGATTGGTTTTTACCCTATACCTTTCTATGGGATGCAATGGCAACAATTTCTCATTCAAGAAGCCATATGTGCCCGAAGTAGACTGTAGTGCCAACTAGGTGGTTGAATGGTGTGATACTGAAATTGCAGAAGTACTTGCAAAGCTATTCGATACCAAAAGTACCTAGAGAATGTGCTAATATCAGTAAGATGGCCCCTCACGCGAGTATGCACCGTTAATCTGAATGACACGAAACTTGCAGAGAATATTCATTAGATAGTTATGGGCTGACGGCCCCCATTTTCTAATTTTTTGTTTCAATTTTTACCAAAAAAATATATAACGTACCGGATTTTAGAGTCAAATATTACTGATTTAGTAGGAGCTACTGGCGAAAAATAGGAATGAAGTTATCAAAATTTGGGGGCCGTCATGAAATCCGCCTATTCTTTGTGAACAAAACGAGCCCTCGTGGAAGTCTGTAGTGTGAATGGTGTGGCTTGAATCGTGGCCGTAGTAAATATGTTAATTTTCAAAAATAAAAAAGTCAAAATTTTATGGTACAACAATAATGTGTCAAAAATGATACAGTGAGTTGTAGAATCACTTACTAATTGAGAAAAATGCCCACCTGGCTCTTTGAGTGCAGTAGTTCCGCCAATAACGTGATTTATATTTTTAGTCACGTGGTATTGCTCGAATCGCGTTAATAGACAATCAACAATCAACAACAACAATTAAACAACAACAATTAATCAACAAACACTTGCTGTACCACTTGAACCTGACTCACCCTTCATGCCATCTCTCTTTTCCCTTTAAAAACTTGTTTTTTTACTTGAAACTCCCTCCCCCCTCCCACAACCCTAGCAAGTAGCATCAGATGTGTGGCTCTAGTGAAATGAAAATACACAGGCCGGAAATAGGCCGTTTTCCTGGAATCTTGAGTGTTAAAAACATGTAGGTAATAGTTAGGGAAATTCTTGGAATTTTGAAATAAAAGTGGAAATATGGAGAACTGTTTGCTGAATGGCAAAAATCGTGGAGGTATAAGCATTGTGAGAAATAGCCAAATTCGCGAAAAATCACAGAAATAAGTCACACATTTTTGGAATGAGGAGGGTCTAATTCCCACTCATCTGTCAAAATATTTGCATAAATTAACATTTCGCCTTTATCGAGAGTACCAAAAATACCTGCCACTGGCCATATTGTATTTGATCGTTGACACTAAGGTATTCGTCAATTTCTGCTATTTCGCGACGTAGTTATAACTTGAACTGAACTCGTTTCACGATTGACATGAAAGTGACTACAGCAGTGGCGTGCCGACCTATCTAAATTTGGTGCTCAAGCACAGTCATTTTTTGGGGGTGGGTGGTCCCCGCCAGGGGACCTACCCACCTTGCGACACATTTTATAATGTAACAGTATTACTGGTATTACATTCACCACTAATACAACATAATGTATTCACACAAACATGGTGATGAGGGTGTATACGTTGTATTGCTGCACAGCAAGCAGTAACATTGAAGATTGTAGGTAAACATCAATAAAGGAAAGGGAACAAAAGATTTGTATCAATAAATGTATGCAGTGAACATGTACATTTGTGCTAATGCAATTAATACATTTTAGGGGTTGAGTAGGTCTAGGTGGGTGGATGGTTGCAAAAACTGCAGGTTGATGGTTCGGTGGGTGGATGGATACTAAAATATTTATGAAATAATATTGAATTGACCCATTTTCAGTACTTATTGAAAGGATTTGATGAATCATAGGACAATGGAGGACAATGGTGAAAAACCTAAAATCTACAATAAGAATGCAATGGCTGTGAAATTTTCAGGGTTTACTAACATATAAAAAAGGATTTAATTTAAATTTTTTAATTGAAAAAAAAATCAAAATTTTGGATTCTAGATAATTTTTTATTAAAAAAAAAGTGAGTTCCGTTGGTACAGTTTTATTTCCAAATTTTTTGTTATAACAACATTAAAAATTATTTTAGGCTGCATATAAACATAATTAACAATCTGGTAAGAGGAATTTTTGAAATAATTTTTTTTGCCTGCACAAAAAAATTATCAAAAACAATAATTAATTATATTGTAGCAACACTATTGGTTACACATTTATTGTAGAAGAATGAAGTACAATATGGCTAAAAGGCTCTGTCTAAACCTTTATAATCTATTCATGGACATCCAAAAAAAAAATGAAGACAATCGCACAAGAACTTTTTGAGATAAATACGCATAATCAAGCTAATTTTATATATATGGAATATATATATAATAGCGTATATGAAATATTGTACACCATTAGAAAGCATTACGTTATCACAGTAAAACAATTAAATACAGTATCTTACAAGGGAAAATACTACTTAAAAGAGTTAATATCTTTTATATAAAAGTTATATATAAAAAAATTGGAAATAAAAAAAAATTGGAAAATATAAAAATTTTGTAGAAATTTCACCATTGTCCTCCCTTAAGAGGGCTTGGTAGTGAGTTTGACCTTGAAGAGTTTTTTAATCGATTTTTATCAATATCTTTTTCCAGTGTAATTGTTAACAAAATAGGGCTATGGACGTGAATTCAGAACAGTTCAATGAAAATAATTCCATAGCTTGTAATTGTTTATTAGATATACTTTGTCCTACAGGTGTTTAGAACCCGAAAATTTAGTAATTTTCGGGTTCTAAACACATGTTGGACAAAATTAAACTAATAGCTGATTCCAAACTATGAAATTATTTTCATTGAACTGTTCTGAATTCACGTCCATAGCCCTATTTTGTTAACAATTACACTGGAAAAAGATATTGATAAAAATCGATTAAAAAACTCGTCAAGGCCACGCTCACTACCAAGCCCTCTTAACTGTTAGAGAATCATCTTTTGTATTTTCTTTCATGCTCCTGCATGCTGGATCGAAAATAGTATTTATTATCAGCAAAGAAGCATAGGAAATTTAAATATCGCTGAGATACATTTTGTCTGTGTATAATTTATGATGGATGTAAATTAATGAACATGAACCCATTGAATCCATTGAATTAATTGCACCAAAATCATTTTAAACTCGTCCTTGGGTAGCCTCAAGGGCGTATTCAGGGGTGGGCCGAGGGGGCCATGGCACCCACCGAAATCAGGGTCTGGATTCACAAAAGGTTTTAAGCCTTATACCGGCATAACTTTATGCCGGTATAGCATTATAACTACCAATATCTTTATCACCATGATATTACCATGTTAAAACGTATTATTTTATCATTATAAATGGCTATTTGTACAATTGAATTCATAAAGATATGCCGGTAAAACATGGTATTTGCTAATATTGATATTCGTTTTTTCGGTCATAAAGTTATACTTCTTTGTGAATCCAGCCCCAGGATTTCATCTAAGAAAATAAGCACATTAAAAATAATATGTGGGAAAAAACTTAAAAATATATTATATAGATCATGTCAAAAACGTTCCAAATTGTTTAGAATTGAGTTAAAATTCACAAAAATTTCTTGAACCTTTTAGTCTAATTTTTTGATATTTTGTAATTTATAATTTCCCAAAATAGCTATACACTGCGATTCAAAATTGCACCTAAATGAATGACCTTGATCCAAAATTTTCTCGGGGGCTTCGCCCCCGAACCCCCTATTTTACACTGTCATTTTTCAAAATATTAGTAATGTCGGCCCCCCCCCCGAAATTTCATCCTGGATACGCCCTTGGGTAGCCTAATACAAAAAATAATCATTCATAATTATTGTACCTGAAAAACCATTTTAAACGTGTGCTAATGTAAAGTTGAAAACCAAAAAATAGCAGCGCCGCATTTTTTTTTGTTTGAATTACTTTTTTGTTTTCTATCAAAAATACAGTACCTTAACCAAAAAGTTTCGCTGCGCGACTATTTTATTTATAATTTTATTACTAACCTATATAAATTAAGAACTTTTCTGTTTTCCTTAAAAAATAGAGTAATGTAAAATCATTTTAAACCTGTCCTAGGTAGACGAAAACCAAAAAATTCGCTGCAGCGCATTATTATGTGTGCTTTTCTTTTATAAATAAATCGCGTTTTTGTTTATTCATTTCAAAATCATTTAAATCACTTAAATCATTCAAACCCGTCCTAAGGTAGCCAAAATACAAAAAATTCGCTGCGTGACATTTTTATGTATGCATTTTTTTTTGTTTTCTTTCAAAATTATACTTAGTAGGTACCTGTAAAATCATTTTAAACCCGTTCTAATGAAGCCGAAATAAAAAATTTCGCTGCGCGGCTTTTTTATGTGTGATTTTTATACATGAATGGATTCTCTGTTTTCTTTCAAAATCGTCGTACCTGTAAAATCATTTGAAACTCGTTCTAATGTAGTCAAAATTCCAAAATTTCGCTGCGCGGCATTTTTTGTTTGATTTTATTTCTAATATAAATTATACTGACTGTTCTGTTTTCCTTCAAAAATATCGTACCTGCCTGTAAACTTATTGTAAACTCGTCTATAACCAAAAGAAAAAAAATCAATGCGCGGCATTTGTGTGGGTGCAACCCGGTTAATAATTAAATTAATTACTTCCCAGAGCTTAAACTAAAATAATTCACCACCAAAAACCTTCAAAGTTGGTATTGAAATTGAATTTTTTTCCGAGGCTAAGCTCGCACCCCGGACCTGCATGTACCTACTGGGGGGTCCTCTCCCCAGACCCCATTGCGATCGCTGCCAATTTTATGTTCTTGACCATTGGGGGTGGGTGGGTATACCCATCAATGAATAAGCACCGGTCCTCAAGATAGGTTCGGCACGCCACTGGACTACAGTGCATACTGAATGCTTACTCGGTGGGGATACGTACATTTTTTAAACACTAGGTGGCGTATTGCAACTTTTAGTGTCGAATAGCTACCGAGATAAAAAGAAGGATCATGAATAAATAATTAAAAATAAGTAATATTGGCTTGTCTTGTACAGTTCCCGAATTTAGTGTCTGTTATCCTCCTTCATCCCTTTCCATCATTTAAGTTAGTTTAGGCTCCTCCCCCTCGACCCTTATCACAGGAAAAGTTGTTTGAATGTGGTGGGGGGTGAAGAGGAAAAAACAGCTAGGTACTTATTTCCACCATTGTACCCAATTAAATCTAAAAGAGTAAAATCCACCAAAAGAAATGTTCGACTTTAAGAAATCAAGTGAATCCTGTTTCTTTGTTTATCGCTGAATCCAGTATGTAGTGGCGCAATTCTGCGTAGTCCACATTTCAAAACAATATCAAGACTAGGCACAGGTGTCCACTCCAGAATGGTGTCAAAAAAAGTAGCAAAAGAAGCAA
The DNA here is from genome assembly GCA_934045905.1 of Leuctra nigra. Taxonomy (NCBI): domain Eukaryota; kingdom Metazoa; phylum Arthropoda; class Insecta; order Plecoptera; family Leuctridae; genus Leuctra; species Leuctra nigra. Next base: position 7,824,116 of record OW203761.1, read on the forward strand.
TTTGAATGAAAATAAGTGGCAAAAAAGTAGCAATTTCAATGAAAAAAAGTAGCATAAAAGTGGCATTTTTGTTGAATAAAGGTTCCATAAAATAGAATTTAACAGAATGTGACAGCAACAAATTGATTCTGTTAAAACTAAACTAACCATTGCTGTTCTACCAGCTTACAGCACAGCGATCGTACAACTTTGCTCGACAATCGATCAGCAACTCATGAGAGATTAGCATTGACTTGACTTTGTAGTCGATCGACTATGATGTGTCAACAGAGGCGCTGACTGTTGTAAATGACTCTGGGTGCCCAATATAATATCGATTGTTGCGATACAATACCCAGACCCGGGGTCTGGGGGGAGGACGCCCAGCCGGATGCGGGTTCGGGCCGCATAGGCCCGGGAAAATTTTGCATTTCAAAAGTGAATTTGAGCTATTTTTGTGCGTTTTGGACAACAATTTCGGGCATTTTGATTAATTGTTTCCTCACAAGGAATTGTTTCCTAAACAATTGCCAAAAAAAGTAGCATTTAAGTGGCTTTTTGAGATTTTCAGCAATAAAAGTAGGAATTAAGTAGCATAGCAAAAATAAGTAGCAATTAAGTAGCAAAAAGTCGCCTGTGGACACCCTGTAGGCACCATGTTTTACTTAAACACAACGCAAGGCAATATAACGTTTTTCCTTTTTTCAATTTCTGCGTTTTTTTACACAGCGGCCATAGCTTTGCAAGTACATACTTCTGTATCATTCAGTCACGATCGTTTCGTCCTCCAGGTAAGCCCTAATTGTCGTTCTAGTGGCGCGACTGTAGCTTATTTCGGAGGCCTATTAAACTTGTTAATTTTTTAATGGTTACAATTATTCAGGTGTTGAAATTGAACAGAAAATATGACCATCACCAGATTGCCACGTACCTTTGCAGACAACTAATGAAATGGTATCACCACAACTTCTCAGCACATTGACAGCTTCTTGGTGGGAGGCTCCCAGTAACGAGGATCCGTTCACCTCAAGAAGCCGCATGCCAACCTGAAAAACACATTATCTCTGTCAATAAAATGTCTGAAATCTTGATATTGCATTACATTTTTATAATTTGGCTTCAGAATTGTGTAGCAGCAACATAGAATAAAGATGATTGATGTGTGTCTAGAGCTGACATTAAAGTGGATCCAGGGGTGGGATCAAATAAAATATGTCACGGTGACAAACTCCTCATCTCAATGTTATTCCTGGCCTTCTAGGGTGAGATGAGACGCTTAACCGGGACAAGAAAGTTGTTATTTTATGTGATCGCACTCCAGGGCTCAGCCATGGTGCTTAGAATTTGCTGTAATTCAAGCAAATTACTGATGGAACAAGACCTCATACAACAGCATAAAACCATACCTACCTTATATTTATCCAATTATATGTTCTTAATGGAAGTTCCACATTACTATGCCAAAATAATTTGTATTTGCAGTGCAATGATGCCAGATGTATGCTAATTTTTTTCACAAGCTACAGTTTTTCTTTCTTATTTGGCCGGTAAGCCTACATTTTGGATCGGCTGTCTTATTCTAAAAAGTATTATTGAGACTATTTCAATAATTTGCCATTTCTCTTGCGTTTCATGCAGAATTTAAGCCCAATATTCCGGGACGATTTCATGTGTCCCCGTGTTATTTTATGGGGTAAAAGTGAAACTTCAATGAAGAATATCTAATTATATCATGCGGTTAGTGGCTAGTTTTTTGCTAGGTAATTCATAGCTTGCACGAACCTCATTGTTTATATTAGCAATGCCAAAAATTTAAGTTTTCTCCCAATAAACTCCCAAGGACGGACATTATGTTGGCATGTTGACAGGTCATATTTAACTTAAAATGGAGGTAAATCGATGTATTCATGTAATGCGAGCGATTCCTTTTCGTATTAATGATTTCTCTGGAGTCTACAACTGCCCTGGTAACAATAATAATAATCTACCCGCTGTTCCAATTCAATGGGTCAGGGGGTGGCTATTCCCACCAACACTAGGGCCGCAGGACTAAAAGTATAAGCAATAAAAACTTTTGTTTTGGGTAACAATTAAAAGTATAAAATATTGGCACAAAATCAAAAAAGCACAGAATCAAAGCTATTCAGAATTGTGCCATCAAGATGGTCGCCAACAATGAGATGATGTCACGTGCAAACTATAAACATGGTTTCATTCATCTTTAGTATGAATAAATTTTTTTTTGTCTGGGGCTGAACGTCGCACTGTTCTGCAGCGAGGCTAATGGCGACATATGGATGATTATGATGATGATTGGGAGATGATGGTGAAGAGTAGGTAAGGATGGAAGGTGGGAAGGAGGCAGTTGTGGCCTATTAGTAGGTTGCCTTCTCAGCATTTGCCTGTTGACTGAGGGAAAACCACGAAAAAACCCCAGTCAGCCGCAAGGACGGCCGCATGTATCGAACCCGGGCCTCTGGAATACAAGTTCCGAGCGTTACCACTCAGCCATACCTGTTCCGTTCTATAGTATGAATTACAACAAATTCTCATTCTTATAAGTAGCCCTGGAATCCCCTTATATGTAGTCCAGTCAAATGAGAGTTTACACAGAACAAATTGCAACGTTTTGTTTTTTGGTGTCATTCTCTGCAGAAAACAGCCCTCTACAACAGATCCAAATCCGCCAAAATCTGCCTTTTTCATGTAACTCCGATTTTGACGAAACTTGGCAGAATTGTTCACCATCCTAAATCACAAAAAACTCTCAGAGCGTTTTTCTCTAAATCTCATCATTTGGGAAAATAGCAAAACCCTTGCAAAACTCAAATTACACTGAAATTGACAGTAATCGTCAAAAACTGAATAAAATATGATTTTTCGATGGGCCATATTTCCTAAACGATGAGATTTAGAGAAAAATGCATGAAGAGCTATTTGTGTTCATTTAGGATGGTGAACAATTCTGCCAAGTTTTGTAAAAATCAGAGTTACATGAAAAAAGTACATAATGCGCGCATTTTGGATATGTTGTAGAGGGCATTTTTCTGAAGAGAATGACACCAAAAACTAAATCTTGCAATTTATTCTGGGTTTGGACATTTTAAAGTCTGATTTGACTGGACTATTAAACAGACACGCAACAATACTCCACGGAATAAAATAAATCAAGCCTAATTAATTTAATTGCCTAACAAATGAAAGCAAAATTTCAAATATGTCAATTCCAGGGGTATGTGTGCTCCAGTATGCAGTGAATTTCCTTCATAAATCACCTTGGATTACTCAACATGAACGATGTAAGGTATGTACTCATAGGTAACTATTTCTTTTGATCGGATGTAGAGAAATAAAGTCACGTGATATGTATTGGCCTTAATCACACAAGAATAATGATTTGTTCCTCACACTTGTTAGTACTTAGAACTTCCCAGGGTTTTAAATTCAATAAATATTGAGGTTCAGAGTCCTGCATCCCACTGCTGTCTTGACCCTTACGCTGGGTTCAAATACTTCGCATCGAATTCGCTTCCGGTTCGCTTCGCTTTCGCAAAATGGCTACCTTTCAACAAAGGAAATCGTCCATGTTTACATTCGCATGTTCACTTGTTTCGGTTTCGTCAAAGTTAAAATTCGCTCAACTTTAACGAAACCGAAACACGGGAACAAGCGAATGTAAACATGGACGATTTCCTTTGTTAAAAGGTAGCCATTTTGCGAAAGCGAAGCGAACCGGAAGCGAATTCGATGTGAAGTATGGGAACCCAGCTTTACAACATGATGACTCGACACTTGCTTAACCTGTTGGTATAATTCTAATTCCCATTTCCGATGCCTAGTAATGTAGGTATGTGATTACATTTATCTTCTTCAATTCGTTTGCAATTTAGATGTTGAAAAAAAGTTATATTAATGCAGTATGGCAACCTTCAGCCGGCCATCTCTCCGCGCACCGCCGCCTGAGTTAATCTTGGAGATGAAGATACCCTCGTCTGTTCGGTCCAATGGGTTACCACGATGACCGCGTAGACCGCCTTTGATATGCATTCCCAGCTTTTCGTTTTCTGCTTTTACTATGGTCAGCTCCTGGAATGTATAAAAAAAACAATCATTTTAACTTTATATAATTATGCAATTGGCTTCTGTATAAGAAAATATTCCATAGCACCCATAAAAATATAGGGAATAAACAAATCTGACAGTGGCAATCCAAACTTCATCCAATTCAATCGTCACATGCCAGAAGACCTAATTTCAGTCATACTGAGGCAAGATTAAAATATCATACTCAAGATACAGGAACTGGGAGAAAGTATAATATTTATTTATGAATCACAATGATATTAGGTAGTCACTAAGGAAGAATAGTTAGACAAGATTGGGCGATAATTTACTTTTATCAAACTCAGGAAATAAATAGAAAAGTAATTTTGAAATAATAAGTAAAAGGAATATTTTAGAAAATCGTAAAAGAGAGTAGGTATGAAAATGTTTATCTATCTTCTTTACTGCTCTTAAGATTATACAACCTACGACTACAAGCAATTGATTGTCAGGTTTGTTTGCTCTATATTTACTACTTACTGTTGTGGGAATATATTCAACTTGGGCCAGCTTGTAACAAGAATACAGGAAACAGTGACAATGATGCATAATATTGTTTGGATCAGTCAACTACCAAATCTGCTGAAAGTGTATTTTAACAAATCTTAATGATCGGGATTCACGAAGCATTTCCCCCGGAGGTTTTGAAATAAACCACCTTCTTTTGCTTCAGCCGGGTAAGACCAACTTCAGCAAATTAATCCAGAGGGCGTGAATTTCAAAGCAGGATCCCATTTTCGAGCATGTACGAGCGCTCGTATACTCGAGCATGACGCCAAAGTGACATTCTTCCGAACAAAATAGCATTCAATCTACCACGTCAGTGTAGCATTTTGTTTGGTCTGACGCCAGGCAGCCTTGAAAGTGGGAAAGACTGGAGAGCAGAAGAAAGGTCAATCGACTATGCAACCTTCTAAGAATACAACAAAGTGAACATGGTTGGAAGGAGTTAAACGATAAACTGAAGCCGGCACTGTCTCGGGGGAATACCCGGACCAAGAAGGCATACTTTGAATCAAATTCAAAGAAGGATTGTGGAAGATTCTCTTTCATGAATGAACAGAACAATACGGGACTGGAATGAGGGGGAAGAAAATGAAGAATGGATTGTTGGGGATGTGAAAAAATTTAGTCTTTAGATCTTATTTAACTATAGCCACTAGGGTTGGCAAGCCGGTCAATTGACCAGTCAAAATATTTCATTTGACCGGTCAATTGACCAAGTTTCATTTGACCGGTCAAAAAACGGTCAAATTTGTAAATAGGTGCCTTAAGTTTTGTACATTCATTTGTAAGTTGGTAGGAATTATTTTCACCCTCAGAAAGTAGTGGAATATGGTAAATAGATCATTCCAAAGTCCATGCACCACAGGCAGGCAGGCTTTAGCATGATGTTCGCGAAGTGAAGTGACAGAATGACTTATCTGAATTCTGTGATGATTATTGTTTGTTCTTTCTTCAAGTCCACCATACATACATATTTTATTTTGACATCATAATTCGGAAACTGATTCTTCCCCCGCTCCCGCTAGAAATTCAAATTTTCAGTGCTACCAACCTTACCTATGTGAATTCAATTCTCTAATTTAATTATTATTTCTCCTATTTCTTTATTATGAGGTCAAGGCCAACTAATATTCAATGATTTATTTTAATAGACTCTGAAAGTCTTTGTGCAACCCAAAATGCCAAAATTAAATGCTACAATGTCTATCTGCAAAAAAAATATTTTGATCGGGGTCACAGCCAATTGACCGGTTAAGGGGGGATGCCCAAGTAGAGGTCTCCGATAGATATTTGAATTAATATGCTTATTTAAAAGATAATTTCCTTGTGCACCATATAAACGCAAGGAAAAGTAGGGTAGCCGAACTAATTTCCAAGATATATCACTTTATAAATTTGAGTTAGCCCTATCTTTAACATGGTAAGTCGAAAAAACACGGTAATTTTCCTAGTAAATATTAGATTTAAACTATTTTCCACCGATAGATTTTTTCCAAAAACTAATATTATGCGTATTAGACATAGAGGTATTTATTAAGATTTTTATATATACACCTAGCCGTACGTTTAAAAAGTTAGGCGCCATATTCTAAATAATTTTCCTATACCTCCTGTGTTAAAATTTCTTAATCTTCCGAAGACATCATATTGAAAACTCAATATAATTCGAGAGGTTGCAAGTTACAAGACATTTGATGAAACTTTTACATAAAAATATAGTTGAAATGTTGAAAAAATTAATAAAAGTCGTACATTTCAACAAAAAATATTTTCGGAAAATCTACTTGGGCATCCCTCCTTTTGACCGAATTTCATTTGACCGGTCAAAATGCCATCCCTAATAGCCACTTTAGAAAATTATTTACACTCATAGTGTTTAGTATTATTATTATTTAGTCATTCGAGTTCCTTACCACCTGTGTAATGCCACAAACTGTAAGATGTTGAAATAAATACAAAATACAAAACCGTATGAAATTTGTCTCGATCGAACGATCTCGAAAATAGGTCCCCAGGGGAAATGCTTAGTGAAACCGGATTCAGTTGAGTCATGCAAGCAAGCAAGGGCTTGGTGTCTGTCACATAACACAATGGCAGATAATTCATTTCAGATTCAGAAAAAGCTTTTACTCACATATTGCACTAGAAATTTCATGAGCTAAGAACTAATTTCAAATAATGTCAGTACTGTACTGGGAACTCACTTGTTTACGCAAGTGCAGTTTACGGTTGAAACAAATGTATAACTAGGTACCAATACTTGCCAATACCATGAATTTCAATGTCAATATTATTTTAGAAGATAAATTCAAAGAATATGGGAGTGACACCATAGTGAATCGAAATCAGCACAGTCTTGTACATAAATTTAACACTTCATGCTTTTACCACTAGGAACACCGTGTAGAGAACAGCTTACTTCACACTACTATAGGAGAGGTGGGGACACTTGAACATTCTTGGCGATACCAGCTCCATGGGGAATTGACCAATGGATTAACATAGAAATTACTTTTGAGCAGGTGGCGCTCAGGTAGTGAACAGTGGAACTATTTTGAATTTTGGAACGAAATGCAAGCTTAAATTAGTTCTTATGTCGGCCACACAACACATAGAGCGCCAGCTGCTCAAAAGTGAATTCCCCTATAATTCGTATTCAAGATAGCCAATCGGGATGCATTGAAGAGTACCCACCTCTCCTATATATGTGTGAAGCTAGTTCCATCCACTTTGCTAGGAATACGCTCAATATAAAAATCAATAAGACAGTTGGCGTGACATATAACGATGTATTTCCATCTAAAATAGCTATATGGATAATAAATGCATAAACAAGAGGTGAATGAGATATGTGCGACTTTTATGTGCGAATGCTGGAACCTATATCACGTAGGGATATAACAGCAAGGATTGCGTAGTTCAAATGACAACCAATGTTATTTAACAATCTTTAAAAAAAAACGCAATCTGTTAGATGTTTTACGTGGAGTGGGATTACTATTCAAATTATTTATAGAAAGCTGTGATTTCCATTCACTCCGGGTTGGGATTCTATAACTGCAAAGCAGTACCTAGCAATTTCGTTAGCAATGAGAATTTGCCATAAGCTTTAAATTCAGATTGCTATTCCACCAACAATTGAAAATAGTTACAGAATTGCAGCCCTGGGTTGTGATTCTATAACTACAGCCCTGGTGACACCACACCAACCTGTTGCTAATTTCAACAAGTACTAGGCTAAGTAGATACGCATGATTTAGTGCAATAGGCAATAATTATGGTTCTCTAATTGAGAGAGAGACTCCTTTTTGCTCCTTCCGTACGGACCTCCGTACTATTTTTTTTCTGTTACTGCTGCTAGACAAGTCGCACCATTTCTCCAATAGAGATGAAATTTTGCACATATGTAAGGAATAACTCAGCGGTTTGCAGACACAATTATTTTCAATTCAATTCAATTCAATTTGTTGATTCACGCTTAGGAATACAATACATAAAGGTACTAATCAAAATCCGTTGATTGGTTCAAATTTAAAACACAAATTATCTGCCGATTGGTTATTTTGATCAATTTGAAATTTTGCAAGGACATTAAGACAGATTTTTTAAAGTTTAATTGTAATCCTCTAAATTATTAAAAATTTTAGTAAATCTTCCGATTGGTCGAAAATCAAAATGTTCAAATTATCATAATTATTAATTAATAATTATGTTCAAATTAATCATATCGTCGTTGAAGTGGCATGAAGTGTCGAAATTTCAGCAAAAATTGATTTTGGTTGATTCCTATCCACGGATACTATTGGCACTTGTTTCTAGTGGTTCTAGTCTGTTGGTGCCAATAAGCACGCTATAAAAGGCTATTTACACACCATGTATCTGACTTGCGTCGGGTAATACCGCGTATCTCCCTATACTTGTAATGTTAGATCCAAGATGTTAAGATGTTAAGATTACAGTTAAGGTACTATTCATAAAACATTCTTATATATTTAAACTTCATCTTAACAATATTTTATTATAGCAATAAGCTATATTTCTGTCATTATCATTGCCGCAAAATTGAGGTTTCTATTTGCGGTATTATTTGCCCGACACTTGTTAAAACCTGTCACTTACGCGGTATTCTGTGTAACTTAAGCATGTAGTTTGCCACTATAATAATTATTTTGTTAGACATGTTACAGATGAATGGATTAAATTATTATATTCATTATCATGTCACAGCTAAATTCGTAATTTACAGAAGATGAGCTTTTGGATGCTGTGGAAATGACTTAGAAAAAATAGCCACACCACGCACTAAGAAAATACCGCGTAAGTATAGAAAAAAAACAGTGATAACCGCGTATGATTTTTAAGGTGACAATTAATGTAGAATCTGTGTCTAAACATTATTTCTTTAATTTTGACAACATCAAAATCTTAGAAGTGCTATTAAAATTAAAACAAATCAGTTTTATGTGCCTCCTGCACAATCTGTCAAAAGTGACTTACACTTCACTTCACTTCAACGACAATATGTTCTTAATAATTTTATTTGCATTCCTGTTCGGAATTTATATTATTTGTTGCTTGCCAGGTCTGCTCATTAGGTATCAGTTATCACGTAATGATTGAGACAAGATTGGTAGTCTGACTGACCTGATATCCCTCTGGTAGCGGATCATGTTGCACAGTCAGCTGTATCTCATCACCCGGCTTGAGCAGTTTCAGCACCGCATCTTGATGGTTCAACTTCGTCACATCCTCCCCATTCACCTTGAGGATGCGGTCACCCATCCGCAGCTTGCCAGAAGTGGCAGCGATGCCACCTGGTACCACCTGCAGTCAAATATACACAATGAAACAACGGATTGAACGAGAGTTACATATCAGTGTAACCAACACTCCACTCACATGTGATATGAAAATGCCCGGCTCGCTGGCGCCAAACGGAGTGCAGGAGTGATCTGTACCCCCAATGATGCTGAACCCAAGTGAGCCCCCCTGCTTTGACAACGTCACCTCCTGTAACAACCATACTTATGGAGAAATTGAACAATTTTCAAAACATAAATGAACGACTGTAGGTACATATACATATACTATATTATGCATCTGCGACAATGAAGAGACAATATGAAACTGTGAGAGGGGCCCAATGATCTTCAAGCTTTGGAATGTAACTAATATTGGTATGAAATAATGGAGGAGTTTGCACCAGTAGACAGACAGTATTATTACTACAATGAGGAATGGAACAGATGAGAAATTTTGTACTAATTATTGCCTCTCTGGAAGAAATTTTATTTTAAAACCATGTGGAGCTGTACAGAAATAAACCTAAACAGGTAAGTTACATTTTCGAGTGCTACTCAACTCCAGTAAAAGTGAATTACTATTTACAAAATAAAGAGTACCTACAAAAGAAAAGCATTGACAATTCCTGCTTTGTAGCTGCACTATTGCTTTATCTAAGGCATGCTATGGACATTGGTCAAACAGTGGTACATGAACATAAGAGGTGATGCTGCACCACACCAAGCTCAGATCGTACAATTTCGGCCAGATTCCAGTACCAAGTGTAAATGGCCCCATACACTATCTTACGGTCAATCATAGCTGTCTGGGGTTGACGGTTCATCTCGTCTGCCTTGTCTCTCAACATGACAAAAAGAAAACATACTTCGAAAACTGGTGGATTTGTCACATGACATCATTATTCATTCTGCAGTTTAAAATGGTTACTTTCATTATGCATGACAAAATTTATGATCCTGTCACGAGTTTCATTTCCAACATACAAACAGATGGTGCGTGGAAACATCGAATCAAGAGACAGATATGCAGGACGGACAGCGAGTTGTATAGGGTCCTTAAATGTGGTTAGCAACAGGAACTTGCCAACCGTACTTGCCACAGGTACTGGGATCTGACCTCGAAGGTATTATACCACAAAATGAGATGGTGAGGTAAGTAAATCAACAAGTTAGGAGAAAATGGTAAGGTAGGTTGCTGAAGTCACTTGAGTCAGTAAAATAAAATTTCTGCGAATTGAAGTGTGTCAAAAAGTCAAAATCAATAGAAAAACTAGTTATGTAGAAACATAGATTAGTCCAAATAAAATAACCTATTAGTGAAGCAATCATAATCTATCATACTTCGCTCAGCAGAAATTTTATGTAGTTCCTACCTGTCATTAGCGAGGTGGTGACATCACAGATTGCGGCAGCTTTTAAAGCTATTAGATGCTTAGCTAAAAGAGGAACTTACCAGGCTGGCAAGAAGAATCCTTTAGAGAGATAGAATACTAGACCTTATAAAAAGTTTGCATTCCATGAACGTTCTAGAAAGTAGTTTCAATTGTTATACATAAAGCAAGCATGATGCATACAAAATCAACGTAAAATAGAGATGGAGAGTTGTTAAAGAGTGGTGTCAAGTGATCATAAAATCATGCAAAAGCAAAAGCTTAAGATTTGAAAATGCTTAATGATTTTGTTCATGCACAAGTAAAAATTCTGACTGTACAAGGGTTCAAAATTACAACCGATATAGTAGGTACTAGTTGATACTGGTTGGACTTGTTAGAAGTGACCATATTTACACCAGAGCTAATTGCTAAATACCGATTCGCCTGGTATGGACCAAGTGAGTTCCATAAAAAGTTAAGGATATTTTGTCCAAGAGCATACTTATCTCCCTGGATAGGTGGGGTGGACACCAACTACACATTACTAGAAGAATTCTTTGAAAATATGTGTTACATGAAAAACCTTTCCCCAAATTACTCGGTACATAATAATCTAAATGTAAGTGAAATCATTTCAGGGACATACCCAGTGTTGAATTCAGGCATACCTGCGCCCCCCCCCCCCCCCCCCCCCCCCGCCGCAAGTGGTTTATTGCCCCACGGGTCAAATTTTCTTAATACAAAATATCAAAAATTTTAAGTTTAGAAAATTATATAGGTAAGGTATTAAAAAAAAAAAAAGCAAGTAGGTTGATGTTATCTAAATCAGCGGTCGCCAACCGGTGGTCCGCGGACCACTGGTGGTCCGCGAGAAAATCTTGGTGGTCCGCAGAGAAATTTGGAAGTTTACTTTAAAGTTTTCATGCAATTTATTTAATTTAGAAAAATTTCAATCAAATACAAATGTACTGAATTCGGACATGTTTCAATACGTAAATGTGCCTTTTAAAAGTATATACATATTCACTCTAGCACTTTAATGAAAATACTAGGAAAACGCTCTGTGTAACGCGTTGATGAGCGAGCACGGATACACGCAACACCTCGAACCGAAATTATGTCCATCGAATGTCATTAAAAGCCAACAATTCTTTAGTTTCGTCACAGACTTGTATAAAAATCTCCAAAATCTCCAAAAATATTGGTGCCAATCCTTGCTAAGTTTTAAGTTGATCGATTAAACCTTTATGATTGAACGGTTCCTTGTTAATTTTCAAAAATCACAGGATCTCGTTCAAAAAATATACCTGGGACCACCCATATGATATGATATGTAGTGTGTGTACACAATATCAGATCAATCTGTTGAACGGTCATTATAAGTTTCATATCGTTTAAAACTTTCTGCTCTAACTACCTTGCCTTGAAGTGTAGATTCGAAGTCGCCGTGAATTTGACAGCCAACACGCAAAATGTCCCTAAAATGACAAAAACTTTTGAAAATAACGACAGATTAGAGTGAAAATTGGCAAAAATACCTTAAATGTTGGTACCAATGACCATGCGAAGTTTTTAGTTGGTCGGTCAATCGGTTCCAGTTTAAATTTCAAAAATCACAGGAAAAATGGTTTCAAATTTGAACCAATTGGAGGATTTGGCTGATTTTTTTTTTGATTGGGTACAATGTTGGTTGCAATGACTTTGCTAAATTTCAAATTGATCGAACCAACCAATCGAAAGATAATTTTTATTAAATTTGAACCAATCACAGGATCTCGTTCAGAAAAGATCCCAGGGATCGCATAGATTACGTTAGTATGTGTACAAAATTTCAGATCGATTGGTTGTGCGGTTTGACCTGGGCAGTGCAGGCAAAAAAACAAAAAAAAACAGAGAAAGTGCCATAAGAGTACTGTGGTGACGCTCGCTACGCTCGCTCAATTATCAGTTTCCGAGTATTTTTCCAAAACCTACGAGTCATTTTAAACGCTTTTTCTCGAAATAAAAGTTGGCTGAAAACGCGTAAGAACGTGCCAAATGACTTCCTGAAAACAAAATTTTTCCGGGGCTAAGCGCCCCGGACCCGCTTGGTACTGGGGGGCCTCCCCCTGGACCCCCCATTGTCTCCCTCACCAATCGTATTTCCCGGCATACATATTTTACGCACCTGAGTGATCCGCGAGATATAAAATTGTCATATAAGTGGTCCGCGAGGTTCAAAAGGTTGGCGACCGCTGATCTAAATGATGTAGGAACAAATAATACCTAATAACTATACATATGTATCATCTTAATTTTTGAGATGTGTTTGACTTGTAGTAAAAGAATTTATTGACTTCGTGCAACCTGTATTAACCAAAGCAATTTATATGTGTACTTAGTGGATAGTTCCTTTCGATATTGAAACAAAATGTGTGATTTTTTAATTTGAAAACACATGACATTTGATTTGCCAAATGTAACCAAATCGCATAATACGAGTGACCTTGAGGAAAATTTTTCTCGGGGGCTGTGCCTCCGAACCCCCAATTATCTTCTAATATAGACATGAGTTTTACGCCGGTAATTTCGATGGCCCCCCCCGCAGAAGAAAGTCTGAATTCAACACTGGACATACCCTCTGTGAAGATAAATGTTCATGCAGATAAATCAATTCATTAAAGAATTGAGCATAATAAACAATGTTTTTACGGTTTTATAAACTAAGGTGGTCAAATAACAAAATCATTGTCAGTCAGGTTGGACATGTCAGCACAAACTTATCTCTGGTGTAAACTACACAGTCATTGAGCAAGTTAATGAAATCAATAAATTAGTCATAGTGTTATGTCAGCCTGAGATCCTCACTAGCACTGACCTCAATGATGAGCGGTATCATCTCCTTGTTGTCAGTGACTCGAGTAACCACAGTCTCGGTGAAGGTGCTTTTAGTGATGGTCTCGGTCACTTTACCGAGTGCAGTTGGCGCCGGCGGCAGCTTGATGTCGCCGAGGTTGTTCTCAGGTTGCTTGATGGTGACGGTGACGGTGGGACCCACGGCGGGGGGGTCAGGGGCAGGCAGGAAGCGGGGAGGAATCATAGCTTGGAACTGCTCATTGGTGATCGGCTGAGGCAGTACCTGAACTGGTTCCTGGCGCTCCGATGAGGTGGACGAAATTCTGCGTGGTGCCGGTCGAGGTGGTTCACGGTTATTGACGACATGGTTGGCCACAGGTGATGCAGGAGGATCATTCCTGAGACCTGGAAGTTTCCCGTATGTCGCAGTAGTTTGGTCCGAGCGCTCCGGCGTTGGTCGTCGGTAGGCAGAGTAGCCCGCACGGTTGGCAATATAGCTGTTGGCACTGTATATACCCGTGTACGGCTTGGGCAGACCGAACATACGCGGGGACTTTTCAGCGCCAGGACTCGGCGACGGAGCGGGACTGCTGCCTAGTGGGACCAGCACTTCACGCTCAACAACCAGACGAACAAAGCGCTCCAGACCCACCAGCATAGACACGGCTTGATCGTGTCGAGCTCCTTCCATATCCACACCATTTATCTGTACAATGAGAATCAAACATCTCATATATGAAAGATATTTATGCACGTTCACATAGCGTTAACCACAGTCCACAATCAACGGTTGTTACTTACTGAAGTTACTCGGTCTCCCACTAAAAGTTTTCCATCTTTTTCAGCCACTCCACTCTCAGTAATCCTAGATATGAAGATTGCCTGAAATAATACACCATGAGTTATGCACAATAGAATGAGACTGCAGTATAACCTCTAATCATAGCTAGTGAAGGTGGGTTGTTAAATACAAAGATGGTGCATTACATCATTGTCTTCCTTGAATGGCGGAGAACCTTTTCCTCCTGCAATGCTGAATCCCAGTCCATTCTGATCCCGAATGAGTGTTGTATGAACCATGATCTTCCTGACTTCCATGTCCTTGACAACAGCATTGATAGGTTCCGGTATTCTCTTCTTTCGAGGAGCATCATTTATTGCACCATTAGAGCTCTCAAAGGCAGAAGTATTCGAGACAGAACTCGGAGCGCGACTAGTACCAATGGCCGAGTCTTTTGTGGAGGCCGGTGCAGCAAACTTGGGTGTGCCCCTGGGAGAGGGAGTACCTTCCGACGTCTGAAAAAACAAATTACACATACAGAATTATCATGTTAAGAAATATTAATGAGACAATGGTGAAATTTTAAGGTGAGACTTGCGAGTACTATGAACACTCAAACCAATTAAAAACGGTACTTTGCACAAAACGGATTGGCTGCTGGTCAGGTTCCTTGACAATCAATCTGTGTTATTATCAATGAAATTAGAGCTCACCTACAAGAATTAGATAATGTATTAGCACAGACTTTATGAGATAATGCCTTCAAACCTCTATCAGACAACAAGTTTACCTACAGGTGTAGTCATATTAAATTATTGTTGTCTTAGTTGAAAATGTTGTCTTAGAACCTTTTTTGAATACATTTTACAAATATTTCAAAACTAGCAAAAAAATATCTGCAAAATGCGATTAACTTTTGGAGTTCCAGACAGATTTGTCGTAAATACTGTCAAAAAAAGTTATGTACACCTGCGGTCAGAAAATTGATGGTAAACTGCTAAGGTGAAGCTCAAATTACTCTCAATATTTGTTGAACGGAGGAATAATTATTTGTGTACGAGGTGGTCATTTGGTTCTTATAATCAAAAGTCAAAACCTACAACCCCACATGCTTGAAATCTTAATTTGTTTCAGTGTTTTCGTCTGGGTATCAAGTATTGAAAAAGTACTTGATCCCAATGACCATGGGAAGTTAAAACTTGATTGGTCAATGACTTTTTTTAAATTTTCAACCAATCACAAATGATCTCGTTCAAAAACTATACACAAAATCGCTCTTATGACATTAATGTGTGTAGAAAATTTCTGATTGGTTGGTTTTACCGTTTGACCTGGGCAGTGCAGGCAAAATCACAAATAACTAACAAACCAAACAGAGAAAATGCTATAGAGCCAGTTTTTCAATAGCTACACTCTTGCTACATTTTAAATAGTTCTATAATGCCATGGTAACAACCAACGACATTCCTTGAATGACAGGCCCTAAGAGTCCCGTAGTGACGCTAGCTTAACATGAGTTCACCAAGCGTTTCCTATTATAATTTAACTGCAAGAGGTGAGAGAGAATTATTAGGAAAACTAAAGTTTTCACAGTTAACAGAAGAACAAATCATAATATTGTGTGAATGATTGTGTATCTTAAAGACAGAGACAACTTTTGTTTGTGCATGAAAAATATCTCAATACTATCAGAGATATCAAACTCAAGAGACAACAACACACTAGAAAATACTGACGAACAGAAACAAGTGTAAAATAACCTTGTACATACTCTTTTCTGCTAGAAATTCCAAAAGCAAAATTGAAGGCTCAAAACATGGGGAAATAATCTTCATGCAGCATATTGTCAAATCTATTGAGCAAACTATACATATTTAAGTGTACAAAATTAGAGTGTGATAAGTAACCTATGAATATAGATGAATGGGCAAAAGTAAATAAATATTGAACTGATTGTATTCCTTCCTGACCTTGGTGTTGATAGGCAGCAAACATGTGACCTCACGAGATATCACCAGCTCTAGAACATTGCCACAAGCCTTCAGCACTTGAACAGCATCATAGTGGTCAGCGTCAATCACCGACTGGCCATTGACGGCAAGGACCTTGTCACCAACCTGCACAAACATAGCTCATGTCAGTCAACACTGTCACATCAGAAATACATTCTATTAACTTCAAGCTACAAGGTAGTATAGAAACAGTTACACAAATTATTGTGTGTGGATTTTGGGACAATTTTTAACAAATAACTTGCAATATTACAAGCCTGCCTCCTATATTTCATTCTTTCTTTGACTGAATTTCCTTTTCACTTTTCATTATCTTATCTGCTGTTCCAATGTTATTTATGTATTTTATTGTATCTATGTATTTAACATTGATTTTATTGTGTTTTTGACAATGAATGCATGTTCAACTGTATGTGTTTTATGTATTTATGTATATTTTAATAGCAGAACTGCTAAAAAATAAAATGAATCTAATCTAATCTAATGACGTTCATTTGTTGACAATTAAATTAGCATATAGACAAAAATGAATGTTTACAATTAAATATGAAAATATCCTAAGTCAATGAAGAAGAATTTATTTATTTTACAAATTTAAGCATGATTTTGAACGATATAACGACAGACATGTTAGTGCGGTAGTTAAAGGTAATTTTGTGAGAATATGGTCAAGGACATTCAAATAGCTCAAAAGGAACTCTGGGTGCGTTCTATCTCATTCCGAGCACTCCGCTT
Organism: Leuctra nigra; assembly: GCA_934045905.1. Taxonomy (NCBI): domain Eukaryota; kingdom Metazoa; phylum Arthropoda; class Insecta; order Plecoptera; family Leuctridae; genus Leuctra; species Leuctra nigra. The sequence continues at coordinate 7,841,244 of OW203761.1, forward strand.
GCGCTCCATCTGCACTTTTGTGTTTGATAAATGATCCGGTGCGGACTCCGTAGTATTTGATATATCCAAGCGGTGCGCATGGAGTGGACTCCAATTGCACCCTCAAAATCGGGCAAGCACTCTCATTAAGAAAATGTCGGATATGTACCAATGTGCCAGTTGCCAAATTTTGGATGCAAAAATTGAAGTTCTCATAGCACATTATGAAGGAAATCCATAATAATGAATCCGGTAAATTATCAGTTGATATAAAAAGTTATATTTGGGATTTATGATACAGGCACCTCAATTTCATTCGCTATTGTTTGAAATATCACGTTTTCGCACGCATAGTCACCTCAAGTTTGTTTGGTACATCCACATTTTTGAGATCGCCAAATAATCTGTTGACGTCACAGAGCGAACCATAGCGCAATCCGAAAATATTTATCAATTGCATCCTCAAGTAGTTGCAGAATTAATTAAATACGTGAAATATTGAAAGAATACATGTCTATGATGTAAAAAAAAATAAAAAATTATTGTGGGATGAATACCTAGTCATCAACATAGGCGTGCGCAGGGGAGAAGGGGGGGTCCTTGGCCCCCCCTAAGGCCCTAAGGCCTAAGGCCCTTGGCAGCCTTAACTAAAAATTGTAAAATGTGGTTCTTAGTGTCAAAATTTTGTTTTAAAAGAGTTTTAAAAAAATCTCCCTGCGGGGCAGACTGGAGTTGCTCAAATCACTGGAATCAAAGTACTAGGTAGGTTGATCAAAAACACAATATTTTGAAGAAAATACCACGAAAACAATGCCTATACAAAAACCCAATTTTTTCATGAATTTCTAGGTTTTTCCCCTAAAAACTATTTTAATATGCCTCAAAATTGCTGTAATATGCATGACCTTCAGAGAATGTTTTCTCGGTGGCTTTTGGGGTATGCCCCCCACACCTTATTGTAGTGAAAAGTGAAAATTAAAAAAAAAATGTAAACAAAATACTCCTCAGAACGTCTCAAAATTGATTTTAAAGTGTCAAAAAACCAAAAACAGCCCTGCCGCAAGGTGGAAGGGCCGCCCCCCCCCCCCCCCCCTCCCCCATTCACTCAAGGCATTTTTTTCCCCCTGGACTTTCCCCCCGACATTAATCCTGCCGGCGCCCATGTTGGCCCCCGGTAATGATTTCTCCTGCGCACGCCTATGGTCATCAAGGAAGTATATCAAGTAACCCAGTACCAAGTAACTTACCCGCACATCAGCAAGGTCAGCCGGCCCGCCATCAGTAACCCGGGAAATGAAAATACCTTCGTCATCTCCCTTGAATGGTGTTGACCCTCGCCCACCCGCTATCGACAACCCAAGGCCAGAAGATGTCCGCTCAATTCGGATCTCATAAGTTTCCTCGATGATCTCAATGTTAGTGTCAACGTCTGGAAAATCCCGACAATCTAAACCCACGGCCACAGCTGTCAGTAATTCATCCTAAATATTCACATTCACAGTAGGTACAAAAAAATCACAAATCATATCAAGTGACCATTGCACTTTGATCCTCTCTTTGTTTTAAAGTGATGATAGTAAGTGAATGAATGTGGCACTGACTCTGAACAGACTAAAAACAAATGTTCAAATATGACGATCGTCTGATCAGACAGATCTGAGATCAGATGTCAAAAGTAGGCTGGTTGAAATAATTTGGATATGTGTTGTGCTTGTAAATGATATGAAAATATTCGTTGTGAAAAATAAATAATAATGGAGAGAAGGGTAATAGCTAATAGCTGTAAGTGAATCACCTAAGTGATTATACAGTGAAAATCACATGAATTTTTATTTTTTAATCATCATCTCAATTCGCGTTTAAAATCATAGTCTAGTAATTGTGTGATTGTACCCACCACTAATTGCAACAGAAGGTTTTAATAAATAATTCGATTCAGAAAAATGTCCTCTACAACATATCCAAAATCGACCAAAATCGCTGTACGGAAAAAGGGTTTTAATGACCTTTAAGTTAATTTCCCATGTTAATTCCATCTTGCAAAAAAAACTTTTTTTCATGTAACTCCGATTTTGACGAAACTTGGCAGAATTGTTCACCATCCTAAATGGACACAAATAGCTCTCTAAACGTTTTTCTCTAAATCTCATCGTTTGGGAAATATGGACCATTGAAAAGTCATGTTTTCGAAAAATTTAAGTCTCTTTGAGTGTAATTTGACGTTTTGCGTGGTCCATATTTCCCAAACGATGAGATTTAGAGGAAAACGCTCAGAGAGCTATTTGTGTTCATTTAGGATGGTGAACAATTCTGCCAAGTTTCGTCAAAATCGGAGTTACATGAAAGAAAGTTTTTTTTGCAAGATGGAATTAACATGGGAAATTAACTTAAAACGTCATTAAAACCCTTTTTCCGTACAGCGATTTCGGTCGATTTTGGATATGTTGTAGAGGACACTTTTCTGAATCGAACGGTACCAAAAACGCTTCTGTTGCAATTAGTGGTGGGATATGCTGATTTTTTCACTAGAATTACTGGACTATCAAAGGAGTCCCATCTGGGGACTGCTTTGCCAACTAGCATAGGTAATGGAAGATCATTTGTTTTTCATTGGTTTCATCTGTCAATGGATGTTCAACCGGTGAATTTACCAATTAAAAGCCAATCAAAAGCATCAAATCGATACTGTAGTGTTCCTCAATGATCAAACAAAGAATCAACAGCTGCAGATGGACTCTCCTTTCATTTATTCCCGAATGACGCTGTGCGGGAGAAACTATCATCTGCAATCTGCTTTGAAGATTATGAAGAGGGTTTCCAAATGCATGTTAGATTGTGGGGAACATTTCAAAACAGATAACGTCTTTTACTATGGTAAGACTTGTATTATATTGTTTTGATAAATCTGAAATAAGTTCATAAATTTTCAATGCAGGCTGCTCAGAACCTGCAAACACTACACACTACATCTATACACCTTGATCTATACTACACAGTACACAGGACAGTGCTGCTACCTAACCAGGTTTTAAACGCAAATAGGTTAATTTAATGATACATTCTAGGTAATCTTGTGACAACATGTCTGAAATATAAATAATATAAAATATATTATATTGTATTATTTATTCAAATCGAACATGATACTTCATGAAGGTAAGGACTTACAGTGAATTCCATCACTCAGAATCCGAACTCTCTTCTGGGGTTTATTCTTCGTCAGAGAATGATTCACTTTCTTCATAATACTAGTCACCAGGAAAATTATACAATGAGCCTACCTTGCATTTGATCACTCACTGATCCTGGTGGGCTTGGATAGTATGCTGGCTTATCTACCTCATCCACCTTCTTCTTATTGATAGCCTGCATAAACAAACGCACAGTCAAATGTCTGATAACAACCTAACTGATAACAGATAAGCACAGAGAGAGGACAGAGGAGTGATGAAACGTGATGTACAGAATCAACTGGAATGTCCTACTTCTAGTGGCTAAGCTAGGTGGGTATGCAATGTTTGATCAGCCAATGAAAGTCTGTTTACATAATGACTGGACAGCTGGCAAAATGCCAAACTTTCTATTACATGACATTGATGAAGTCACACTACACAGTACATAAGATCATCATGTCATAAGAGAAGAGAATAGTTATCCTATTCCATTTATGTTAGGAGCAAGAACAATCAACTTACAGCAAAGTTGCTTGCTGTTCTTTGCTTTTCATCAGCAAAGAATTCAAAACGTGCATGATTTACGAGTCATGTTAAAAATGTCCAGGGGAAGAACATAGGAACTGGAAGTGACAAGAAATATTATACTGTATAATACTGTGAGTATTAATACTGGAAGTATTAGCAGGTGGGTAAGATGGAGAGAGTACATTTGAGTACCCTATTTTTGAAAGTTTGCCTCCAAAACTATTGCAATCATTTGTGTAACTGCAACTGTGTGCACCCACTTTATTTCCAGGGGTGTTTGAGATTTTAAACAGCCCTACCTTTAATCAATCACAATTATTGTTTGAACTATGTGCCACATTTTATGCATGTTTTGGGAACTAAGGATACGAGCACAAAAGCACGCAAGAAGATTATGATATACAATGAACCAAAAATTTCCAAGGAGTGGGGGGGGGGAGGGGGAAATTTTGAGGATTTTTGTACATGAAGGAAAGGTGAACAAATGAAACTTCTGCATGGCACAAACAATTGTGATAAATTTACATAAATACAAAAAGTGGGCAGGAGGGGTAAATTTGTAAATATTAACACAATTAATGGAGCAAGCATCTCCTTACAGACAACTGTTCTAGGTACTTTTATCCCTGCCGGTCTACAGACTCCGTCCAAGTCTGACCCAGACTCCGACTTCCACAAATGTAAGAGACCAAACTTTTTTGAAATCCGTTGATTGGTTCAAATTTTAAATAATTGCCTCCCGATTGGTTGGTCTACTCAATTTGAAATTTTGCAACTACATTAGGGTATTCGGGTGGTACCACGTGACTAAACATATAAAACACAAAATTGGCCAAACTATTGCAACAAAGATAATGTATTTTTCTCATTCAATAAGTGCTTCTACAACAAACTTTACCATTTTCGCCTCCAATATAATTGGTCCCAAAAAATTATCCACGAAATATTGCTGTTTCATTTTAAAAAAAATCGTAGAGGCCGCAATTTTCACTCAACAGACTTGCAAGTGGGCTTACTGTCTTCATTATGAATAGGCGAAGAGGGCACTAAGTTTCTTTTTGTCATAACTTGATATCTAACCTGGCCACAGGCACTAATAAATGTGGGTTTTCTAGACCCAAAATCCGGTTCTTACAGACTTTATTTTAGAAAAATTGTTATAAAAATACCAAAAAAGGACTGTAGTACCTACTCCCTAGGTACCTAGGTATATCATGTATTATGATTACACTGTTAAAAATTTCAATGTTATTTTACATATACTGTATATGGCAGCCAGGTTCTCCAATACAATATATGTAAAATTGACACTACATTGTATTGTTAAAATTACAAATGCATGTAGTGTTATTTTACTTTGACAGTTCATGAATTTTTAGTCAACCAGGTACATGTATTAAAACAACACTGACCCCTATATTTGTCAAAACATCATTGGAATTATATCACTACATTGTATTGTTAAAATTACAAATGCATGTAGTGTGATGTTACAACCAAAAAAATTATTTGTATTGATTACTCAACCAGTTTTAATCAGATTTCATTTCTGTAAACGGAATTACATAGACAATTTAAGGTATGATCAGTACACTAATACAAATTATTTCACCCCAACCGGCCTCGAACCTGCGATCTTGTGTGTAGAACCTCATAGCGCTAACCCCGGGACCACGGCACCAAGTGACGATCAGAGCGTTTGAAACTGTTCTCGATCAGTTGAGTTATAAAGTTGTGTTTGTGGGCAAAATTTATTTTCATGAGTTATGAACATAATGATAATAGAGTTTATGAATTTCATAAGTCTGTAAGTTATGTCTCTTTATTACTTACCGTCATTTTAGATGTGCAAAAATATACTATACATCGGACTGTTAAAATTACAGCGGATGTATACCTGTGAAGTTATCTCCTGTCACTGTCTAATTGCCGGCTCAGTGGAGATGTCAGTTGACATCCGTGATCATTAGTAAGAGGGCTAACGCGTTCAGGTAGAAAAGCGCACATTGTATGATATTTTAGTTGCAACTGGACTATTATCTTTTACTTTTCTCAGCCTGTGTTTATTTAACACAACAATTTCGTTTAAAATGAACAACTTTCATGATAATTTAAATGATACTTTGTAGCACTAAACTAAAATTACCTATATTGTCAGTGTAATTTGAAAAAACATATACACAATTGTATATTAAACGCTACAATGTCTATGCAAAATTACAATATTTTACTACAGTGTAGTATTCATGCCATGATTCAGCTTGCTATGTTGAACAGTTATTTAGTTTCGATCATTTCTGTGAATCGTCTTGAACCAGTTTAGATCATCCCGAATATTTTTTTTTGACTTTCCAAAAGGGGTTGATTTCGCTAAATATCGGTCTCAGCTGACACATCTACTTACAATATTTGCCCTAAAATTAAAATTAAATGTATACCCCCCCCCCCCCCCCTGGAATCCCCAAGATATCAAATTTTAAAAAGTTTCAGCCAAATCCTCCGATTAAAATTTAAAAAATATCTTCAAGAAAATGACGATGACTATCACTAAAAAAATAACAATGTAAGTCTGGATTAAAAAAAATGTACACTACATGGTAACCTATGAAATAAGTTAAGTACCTGAGCAATTATGATGGCAACCTTGTCAGGATCAACTTGCCCTGCATTAATTCGCTTATTCTTTAAATGATGAGGTGTGTCCCGACGATGCAGGCGATTTGGCCTTGCTCCAGGCACTTCTCCATCGCCGTCACCGCCCTCTACATGGAAGCCAACGTGTCTTTCCATCTCCTCCTCATCGTATTCACCTTCCTCAGCGTCCACCTGAGCAAGTCGGGGTTATTACAACCGTCGCCGATAGACTTCGCAATGATTCTTCATAACGTCGCTTACCTCACTCTGCTTCTCCTCCGTCTCATCACTGCTGCTCGAATCCTGCCCCTCGCTGGTCATTGGATCCTCAGACTCGGGTGCAGCGGCAGGGGCAGGAGCAAGGACAGGAACAGGGGTAGGGGCAGGTGGCAGCGGCACCTGAGGTATTGTCACTGGCTTGGCAGTTGGCTTGCTATATGGCTCCACCTCCGACATATTCGGATTGGTTAATACTACTGGCGAGTGATGTTCTGGATGACTTGATGATTTCATTGGCTCCTATAGAAGACAACAAAATGTTTGCATTTTGATGTTGATCATGTTGACTTCATAAATCAACAGCATCATGAAATTCCAGCAATTTTCTTTTAAGGGATATAAAATAAATAATGAATGAGTAGTCTTACTGGAAACTTGTGTAGGTATGCAGATATTGAGGAATCCTCAATACTTTTTTCAACAGTTAATGTGAATCATGTCTATCGATATATTCAATGAATATTTAATAGAATGTGATGGAAACTAATTTTAGAAGCACTACTTACTACATTGGCAGGTAAGGTCGTTTTACTATCTGGTTTTGTTTTCCCAAACAGCTTGTGAGCCTTCGCCTTAAGCTCTTTTGGATGTGGAGTGTTCTGTCGAACAAACTGAGTCTGCAAGAGAGAGTACACACATGGAATTAAGGTGACTCCTTCTGTGATTCCAGGCCAAGTGAGGTCAATAGATCTTACACTTAATTATGATTATTGATTATGCAAATCTGGTCTCGTTCATTCATTCAACCATTCATTCATTCAGGATTAGGATTAAAATGAAGCTTTAAATTAAAGCAATGCACTTGAAAGTGTGACAAATTACAATAATTCATTTCAATAAGGAAGAAAATACATAGCTTCTGAACACGTTATTCTGAAATGTCAATAAGCTAATTATGTACCTAGGTATTTAAATTGAATCTGGTGTGCTACATTTCTCCTGAATTTGTAAGAGCCAAGTATACTTGACCACGATACTAGACAGTACCTTAACAGTACCTATGAACTGAGCACAGCTTTATGTTCTTTAGATCGCAACAGTTAATCAAACTGAATACTTTGTATGATATGTTCTAATTGGAATGGGACACAATATATCCTTCACACTAATGGAATAATTTGTTTTGAAACAGATCTTTAGATTGAAGTAGAACGTCTTTTCGCGGAATGATATTTGCAGAGCAACAGTGGGGAAAGGGCATTATTATGTCAGTTCAAAGCATAAGCTAGACCATACGAAGTACCTACTACTTTAAAGGGAGTTGGGCTGATCGGGTCATATCTCAGATCTTCCTAACTTTTTGTGTATCAATCAATTCTTTCATGCCGTACATAATTCCCCGAAAAATTCGGTCTCTCCTCGAGTCTAATTTCCTAGCTAAATTGAGTTGTCTCCCCCATGTTATTTGATAGCACCGGGTAATCTTTTAAGGACAAAACTTTAAATTTTTTGAATTAAATTAATAGATTATGAACAAAAAACTTATTTTCTGGTAGGCTGATGGACAGACGGATATAAAGAAAAAATTTAAAACAATACCTACCTAGTACCTAACAACATTTGCTTTTTTTATAAGTTAGAAACCAAAATCGATTTATTTTCAGATCCTGTGTAAACATTTTCTATAAAATTGAACTCATAATAAGACAGGAGTTGTAAGCTACAAGACTTTATATGAATTAAATATTTAACTTTATATACATTTTACCCATTTGATATTTAAATATGGCTGAAATGTTCGACAAAGTTATTCATAGTACTATTTTCAATAAAAAAATGTGTTTGGAGAAATTTGTTCAGGCCCGTCACCTGTGAACGAGATCGTCGAGTCACTGTTTTAAATGGATTCACGGCCGCCTGATGTCAGACCAAACAAAATATAGAACTGATTGGGCAGATTTAATGATGTATTGTTCGGTATGGCACAAGAAGGTTATAGTACATGGAGGGGACATTCGCCGGACGGAGTGTACAAGCTAATGGCTGCCTGGAGTTTCACCCCTACTTTGCCCTGAGTCAATGCCCCTCAGGCGCCTGTCATGTAAAAAGGTCGTTCAAAGAGTTCCAGGACTATTTTAATTGCGCGCCAATGAATTAACTTAGGGAGATGCTGTTTGTTGCATTATTTAACTGAGAGCCTAATGAATGTCCTCGTTTTCCGATTCTCGAACTTCAAATTGTTGCGAAATTACAGCATTTTGAATACAACCCTTTACTCGTATTAAACATCATGTGATCTCATTCACTGTCTGCCTTGCTTTAAACAGCGCGGCGGGGAAAGTAGGAGAGGGTGCTGCTCACATCCTGCGAATGTCCTCTGCAGCAAGATAAATCGAACCTTCGTGGTATGGCATCACTTTGACGTCACGCTAAGAGAGTGGTAATAATACACCAAATTTCATTAAATGGAGCTTAAATGGTAAATTTGACCTTAACTGAAGCTTGAACTAATGGTAATAGTGTAATGGTAATCGTAACTGAATAGTGTCAGTTACGATTTGCTGTTATGTGACAAAACAATATTCAAAACTTCAGAAATCGAAGCTAAAAAGTTATAAGTAGCCGATGAAGAAAGAATAGTAACCTAGATATTAAGTAACCTATATACTACCGGGTGGCGCAAAAAACGCACAGTGGCCCGAGACATCGCTGTGACGAAATTACTACATACATCGGGCTGAAAATTTCTCATAATATAAACATCATACTTGGATTTAATGTGTGAAAGTTTCAAAAACATTACTTCTGTGGGAAAAGAAATACAGCAGTTTGAATTTTGTTGTCGAAAAATCGATCGTTTGTTGTCGAAATATCGATCGAAATTTGCATTGGTTGGGACCTGTTTATTCAAAACAATGCATGACAACAAGCTGAAAATTTCAAATTTTATGCAAATATATTGCCATCATTGGTAAAAAATTCAATAAATTTGAGTAAATTGAACAAAAGTTATGGTACCTTGAAGCTAGGATTAAAAGCCGAACTAGAGTGAGATAATTACACTTTTTGAAATTATCGTGTGGAAGAATAATAAAACTTAGAAAAGATCTAGTACTGATTTTAGGATCAACTTAAATTGATCCTAACACAATAACTTCCGTTTCATTGATCTCAATGTATTGACATTTTTACATAATTGATAGCAATATATTTTGTTTAAAATTTACATTTTTCAGATAGATATTGTAAAGCGGTTTTTTAGCCCAGTAATTTAATGCAAAAAAAGGTCTGAAGCCACCACTAATTGGAACAGAAGGTTTCAATAGATGAATCGATTCAGAAAACTGCCCTCTACAACATATTCAAAATCACCCAAAATCGGTGCACCGGAAGTACTTTTTAATCACTTTGGAAGTTAATTTCCCATGTTAATTCCAACTTGCAAAAAAGTTTCATGTAACTCCGATTTTGACGAAACTTGGCAGAATTGTTCACCATCCTAAATGAACACAAAAAGCTCTCTGAGCGTTTTCCTCTAAATCTCATCGTTTGGGAAATATGGACCTCGCAAAACGTCAAATTACACTCAAAGTGACCTAAATTGTCAAAAACATGACTTTTCAATGGGCCATATTTCTCAAACGATGAGATTTAGAGGAAAACGCTCAGAGAGCTATTTGTGTTCATTTAGGATGGTGAACAATTAATTCTGCCAAGTTTCGTCAAAATCGGAGTTGTATGAAAAAAAGCTTTTTTTGCAAGATGGAATTAACATGGGAAATTAACTTAAAAAGTGATTAAAAAGTACTTCCCGTGCACCGATTTTGGATATGTTGTAGAGGGCATTTTTCTGAATCGATTCATGTATTGAAACCTTCTGTTGCAGTTAGTGGTGGGTATAAACTTAAAATTACTGGACTATTTAAGAAAACGGTGTCCAAGCCAATGGACGATTTCTTTACGCGGGCTATTTGAGCTTCGTATAATCAACTTTTTGGCAACCAAATTTGAGCAGCTAAAACTTTTTTGTTACAAAAGTAATGTTATTGAAACTTTCACACAATAAACCTTAGTATGTTGTTTTTTGAGAAATGTTCAGCCCTATGTGTGCAGTAGTTTTGTCACAGCGATGTCTCGCCCATTGTGTGTTTTTTTTTGGGCCACACCTCTAGGACCTATATAGCTACCTAGTAAATAAAGGAAGGTTGCCATAATAACCATTATAAAGGAATTCATAGTTTGCACATGATGTCATCTCATTGTTGCCTGCCACCATCTTGATAGCACGCAAAATAGCTGTGATTCTCTGCGTTTTTGACGATATTTTATAGTTAATAAATACCTGGGAAATTGTAGGCTCCGGACATATCTTTAGTACGAAGAAAATTCACTCACATTACAAAAATACTAACATCGATTTACCTCAATAAAGTTAAAAATCTGACCCATCAACGTGCCACCAAAATTACCAGTGGAAAATTCAATAATTTTGATTTGCTGATATAAAACAAAAGAAGATCATGCAGGCTATGAATACAGCCTCATGTTAAAGAGAAATTGCGGCCGCAAGTATTTGTAGATGTAAGTCCTGAACACCACAAGACCGTGTGTTAATAATCTTATGGACGGAATCCATTAGACTCTGGGTACTTGTGTCAATAAATCCAGAAATTCCTTTGAGCATGAGGCTGATAGGGAATAGATAAATCTGACAGCGGCAGTCCAAATCTCATATTTAGAGTGATTACTTATGAAAGAAAGATATTTAAGAAGTACAAGGAAATAATGCAATATTTATTAATTATTATTATTACAAGGTGGAGGCAATTTGTGGAACAATTGGAAGTGGAGGAAGAAGAAGAAGACGAGGAGGAGATGCCAGGCGTGGCCAGCCGGTCTCCAGTAGTCCTGCGGCCCTAGTGTTGGTGGGAACACCCACCCCCTGACCCATTAAATTGGAACCAGGGGATAGATTATTATTATTATTAATCTGAAGTCATGGATGTTTTCGGAACCATTTGGTTGAAATGCATTTGTGCTGCATTTCAATATTTATCTATATACTAGAGATGGGCCGATACCGATACTCGCGATACCGGTATCGGTCAATTTTAATGCATTATTTTCGATACTTCGATACTTATTACTTTTTTGGTTGAAATCTTGAATTGTGGCCGTTTTCCCGCCATTGGTGCTCATTGGCATCACGTCAGTGAGCTGTATCACCATTGGCAGATGCCTCAACCAATCAGAGCCAAGGTTGCAAGTGACATAATCTCCAAAAAAATCTCTAGTTTTGTGAATTTTGATTGATTTGAGACTTTGGTGGACAGGAACATCAGAAATATAAAGAAACAAAAGTATCGGCGATACTATCGGTATCGCTTATCATAAAGTGAGTATCGGTATCGGTGAAAAATTGGTTTCGACCCATCTCTACTATATATACATTATCCAGTTAAATATTCATCTGACAAATGTGATTTATCTATAATGCTTTGACCCATTTTACTTCCTCCTTATAGCCTCCATTTTCTCCTCAAATTGTTACAATTCCTGATAAGTTGATAGAACAAAGTACATAAATTTCTTACCTCTTTACCATTCTCCGTATCAAGATCATCAGTGAACTTGACGGAATGTGTCCGTGAGGCTTCTCGTTCTTCCCACCCCTCATCGTCACTCTCTTGATGGCAATCTGGTGACGAGACAGACGCCCGGTTAACCTCCGATGCTTCGTTAAGTGACTCGCCACTAAACTTAACACCACTACGATACAAGCGCCCGTCATAATAAGCCGCTAAAGAGAGAAAGAGAAAGGAACACAAACACAATCAAGCAGAGCAGAGAGAAGCACATTCAGTAATGAAGAATAAAAACCCAAGAATACAAATAGGAATTAATTTATGTTACATACAATAGGGAATATGCAATAGATTTCGATTGCCGTTAAAATCCAATATTTCATAATAACAACATATTTGTTGGTAAATTACACTATTTTCACACTAAAAAGCGTAAATTTACATTCATAAATATGAAATTGAAAATCAGTGTAAATTTTGGCGGCAAAACGTCATCACAGCGAGTGATGTCATATTTTATTGTAACCATGGTAACATCATTGTTGGTTGATATAAATGACATCATGGTCGGGATGGCGTATTTCTGCCAAAATTTACACTGATTTTCAGTTGCATATTTATGAATGAAAATCTACACTTTTTAGTGTGAAAATAGTGTGATTTAACAACAAATATGTTCTTATTTTGAATTATAGTTTTTAATAAATGCATGCATATTCACTATTATCTAGGGAACAAATTGTCAAATGTTCTTTGTTGAGAAATAATAGGGGATCAAGAAAAACTAAGGTACACGTAACACAAAATGACATGACATGAAAAGCAATTCACTGCAAAGGAAATTACTTTTGTACCATACAGTTTTTAACTTCTTGTAACGTGCAAAATAAAGATTGTTACATTTCGAGTATAGACAATTAGGCCCGGTTGCACCAAGTCCCGATAAAGTTAGCGGTAGGATTTATCGGCAGAAACCATGGCAACAGCCAATGAAACACAGCCATCTAGACCGCTAAAGCTCACTTTAGGCTAAAGTGAACTTTATCTTTCTTATCGGGACATTGTGCAACCGGGCCTTAATGTTTTTGGCCAAACTAAAAAGCATGGAATACGAAATGACTATTCAAAGTGTTCAGACCATTACTTCAACAATGCAATTTCACTGATCAATTGTCGGTACCTACCTAATGCAATTTTTATCAAGTGAAGCTAGGTGACTCTTTAAAAATAAATTTAGTTTTAGTGTATTTGCTGTCATGAGTCAAGTAGGTATAATTAATTATGAGAGAAGAGTGTGTCTACTTTTTTTCTCTCTATTTGCACAGACCCTTTTTTCTGATACAGCCAGTTACAGTAAAGTATCATTCCGTTTCTCTGAATACAGTTTAAAAAAAACTAAAATTCAATTTTTCATGTTCACGGATTATTCTGTAATGTCAATAAGTCTTGGTCTATTACAAAAACATTATTCAGAAACATTTCAGAAACATTTCAGAAATTTTTCTCAACATTTCAGAAACACTTCAGAAACATTATTAATAAAAATAATATTTATTTATTTCTAATAGATATCTCTGACATTAGGTACTTTAAAAGCAACAAAGTTAAAAGTGTGCAGCAGATTAAGTTTAAAAGCAATATTTGTGCTGGTGCGATAAGCACATGAAAGTGAACATGCAGGCAGCACAGAGGTCATATTCACAAAGAGTTGTAAGGCTACAACATCACTATAACTGATGAGGCTATGATGCAATTACTATATTATACAATGTTTTCCGGTAAAACTTAATGATTTTAAATGCATAAATAGTAAATACACATTTACAAAGGTAAATTAGGTGAACAGTAATAGTTAATAGTATGACACGATAGTAGAGTTAATGGTAATTATGATGATATATTGGAATAAAGTTATACCGGTAGGTATAGGGCTTAAAATGATTTAAGGTGCTGCAAGCGCGAGCGATTTTGCTGCGTTTGGCAGGCACAATTTTGGATACGATAGGAGACAAAACGGGTTGACGAAATGATTTGAAGCTTTACCATGATTACATAAAAGATAACCTTACTAACTTAGGGTTATCCCTTGGTTCATTTTTTATTTTTTGCTTCATTAATTAGTAATAATTATTAATTAGTTGATTTTTTGTGTAAAATTGTATATTTTCTTGTCTCAATGGGTGGCAACACCCTAAGTTTGTCTTTTATCTAATTATGATTAAAATTTGAGACAATTCAATTGGTTAACGGGTTTGGTCTCCAATCGTATCGGAAATTTCATAGTTTTGCACGGTTTTGTTGAATAACCGGCGCCTAAATAACAAGGTACGAAGCAAAAATGAAAAAGTGCTACTAATATACAATCAGACTGATCATGTGATCATCCCATCAAAGTTACACCCACTTACGAAACAATTTTGTCTCTCAATTTTCCTAAACGGCCGAGTGCTAGTATCACCTTAAGTGCATCTAGCCCCAGAAATGTACAGGTAACTACAAAGGAAACACGTAACACAAAAATGGAAGCGTAAGCAAGCTTAATTAAAAAATATTACATTCAAAAACAGTAATAAAACAATAAATTAACAATGCTCCAAAACATAGGTACCTAATATAATTGAAACTGGAAACGGAAAGTGATTCAATTGAGGATATTTACAACATAATATTGAATAGGTAGGTAGCTATAAAAATTGAAAACATTTTGTGCACAACCTATGTAACAAACGCCAGGATATACTTTGATCATCTACTATAAAAAGGGACGAAGGACACGGTCATGGCACTAGCAATGTAAGTACTAGGAAAACTCTCGGTGTAACGCATTGAAGTGAGGACTGATACGCACAACATCTCGAACCAAAATTTCGGAATGCACAAAAACATACAGTACCAACCTACATTCGTATTGAATTGAAATATGATCCACTCAAGCAACATACAAGTACCTGTTTTCATTGAAACTGAGAACATCCAAATATGCACTCTGGTTACATACATAAAATCAGATCCAAGTAGCACTCATAGGCGTGCGCATGATAAATCATTAGGGGGGGGCAGCATAGGCGCCGGCAGGATTAATGACAGGGGGGGGAAAGTCCAGGGGAAAAATTGCCACCGGAGTGAATGGCGGTGTGGGGGTGCACCCCCCACCTTGCCCCGCAGGGCATTTTTGGGTTTTTGACACTTTGAAATCAATTTTGGGACAATCTGAGCCGCCTGTACACACCTTTTCAGTCACTACAATAAGGTGTGGGAATCATGCCCCAAAACCTGGCCCAGCAGAGCATATTTTAGGTGCATTTAGTTCACATAATGCAACTTACTATACCGGGTGGCGCAAAAAAAAATCCCCCTGATTGAGAGGTCATTATATCGAAACTATTATAGATAGGATTCTGAAATTTGTACACATATTAGAAAACATACCAAAATTTAATATGTGCAAGTGTCAAAAACATTACTATTGTAGGAAAACAGTTACAGCTGTTCAAATTTTGTTGTCAAAAAATTGATTAAACGGAGCTCAAATAGCGCGCGTCGAGAAAACTTCCAATGGCCGGGACGCTGTTTCTTCAAAACTACTAACAATATCAAGCTGAAAATTTCAAATTATATTCAAAATAGATTAATATCGATTGTGTACAAATTTCAATCAATTTGAATGAATGGAACGAAAATTATGGAATCTTGAAGTTGAGCTTGAAAACAGAATAGTGGGAAAAGAATCAATTTTATAATGTGTGTAATAAAAGTTTAGAAATAATCTTCATTTCCTGATTTTACGCAAGGGTTATCCAAACCACTACTTCTATCCTACTTTGAAAATAAAGAAATATAGGTATCATAAAACCAGAACTACCTAACGTACATAATGGACCAGCTCGTGCTACCTGCACAGAACAAATGGGGCTATAATGAATTGTACTACCTGAAAACAGACACATACTTGGATATCTGATTCAAATATGTAGCATGTCCCCCCACAAACTTGTACTACTATGCTCTCTCTCCCTTTGTTTCAGTCTGGATTTTCCAACAAATTGAGTAGCATACAACCACAAACAGCTCTCTGAATCTTGTACGCACCTGGCATTGCATCTGGATGATACTCAATCTGGGGCAGGAGAAAACATGTAAGAACTTGCTCGGCAGTGTCTTCCGAGATGTCTGTTTGAAACTTGAGCATGGGCTGTGCTTGGTTGTCAGACAGCCATACAGCCTTCAGATCCAAGTTTGTAAGACTATATGGCAAGTACTGCAGCCTGTTGTTGGAGACATCGAGCACGTGAAGTTCCGAGCAGTTGCCAACCTCACCAGGTAAATACTGTAGCTTATTGTCGCGCAGGGACAGCACCCCCAGTTGCGATAGGTTACCTGAAACATTCATCCTCATGTATACAGAAAATAGCTGATCTGATCAGATTACATAGGCAGTCATCAAACTGAAAAGGTTTTGATTTAATGATATATTATGCCAATGGCAGTTTTACAGTAGGTACACACTCCAGGGGCCCTATTCCTGAAAAAAGTGAGAGTGAGTATGAGAAAAAAATAGTTAGAAAATCGGTATCAACCAATAGAATCTAAGCATGCTGGATTCCAATTGGTTGATAACAATTTTCTCACTATATTTTTCTCATACTCACTCTCACTTTTTTCAGGAATAGGGCTCCAGGGCCCAGATTTACAAAGCTTTTCCCCAGGGGTTTTTAAAATAAATCCCCTTATTTCACTGCTTATTAGATACACCAAAGTGGGGTAAATTATCAATTCCCCGGGGGAAAAGCTTTGTGAATCCGGGCCCAGTTGGTGTTTGTGATGTCGATCCATTATCAGGGCTAGGTACTGAATTCATGTCTATACACTTACCAATTTCTTCTGGTAGACTTTGAAGACTATTTCGATCTGAATTCAGATTTGTTAATTTAGTTAGATTTCCTATTGATTTTGGCAACTCCATTAAAAAGTTCTCCGTTAAAATTAATTCTTGCAAACTCTCACATCTATAACAAAGAAAGCAATTAGCTTAAATATCACACTAAGACAAAGCAAATCTACCACTTCAGAGCACTCCGTAAAGTTGTACATACTTTCCAATATTGTGATTAAGAACAGCCAGTCTGTTTTGGTCCACTTTCAAGATAGTAAGTTTATGAAGATTACCCAGACCATCAGGCAAAATCTCTATCATGTTCTGAGATAAATGCAGATCTGTTAAACTAATTAAGCCACCAATTTCTTCTGGCAGATCTTCCAGACGGTTTTCAGAGACGTCCAGGCAAGTCAGCTTCTTCAGATTACCAATCTCCTGCAAATAAGAATTGCATGAATTTATGGAAGGACA
The DNA here is from genome assembly GCA_934045905.1 of Leuctra nigra. Classification (NCBI taxonomy): domain Eukaryota; kingdom Metazoa; phylum Arthropoda; class Insecta; order Plecoptera; family Leuctridae; genus Leuctra; species Leuctra nigra. The sequence goes on from OW203761.1 coordinate 7,858,709, forward strand.
TTAGTGACAAATTTAACTAGGAAAACAATCTGTGTAATGTATTGATAAGTTTGATAGAAGATATATCGATGTAACTAACCAACCAATATATATCAAGCAGACTTTTGGCCATCAACAAATAGTTTGCTTGCCTTTGAAAATAACGAAATTGAAGACTTCAAGTACCTAGGTAATAGAGGTCAGTTAGGGTACCCGGGTACAAACCGGGTACCCGGGTACGCCATTACCCGGGTACAATGGCGGGTACTCGGGTATCAAAAAAAAAAAAAAAAAAAAAAAAAATTTAGTTACATTAGGTTTGTTTGCATTATTTGCGACAGCTGCCACTTAATCACCAGCTGCATTGTTTATAGCTATATAAACTGAATTTAATATTTATTCATATTTCCTAAATCTCAACAATCCCAACCAATAATTGGTTTGTAAATTCATTATCAGTAATTTCATGAGAATGCTGGTGAGTTGAGGATGGATTATTATGGAGGGGATGCAGGCAAGATATAAATTGTGTTCAACCTTCCATTGTATGGACGTTGTGTATCTCTCCCCAAGGACACGGATAGAGCGGCGGGCTCAATGCAACAAATTTCAAAACATTATTACCCGGGTAATAACCCAGGTAATTAAAGCGGGTACCCGGGTACAAAAAATTACCCGAATCCGACCTCTACTAGGTAATAAATAATTCATGTTCATGTAATAATTTGAACATTATACACTTCTTCAACCAAAGAAATAGCTACCCACGCCAGGGTTGCCAGATATATTGGAGCACGAGGCGCCGCGCAAATAGCCCAGAGGAGCCGAAATAAAAATTCCGCCTGATAGCTCAATTATCGCCCAAATTTGGCCAAAATCAGGCGTTTCAGAAAGATACTCAGCAAGATTTTTCATTAAAAAAATGTTGAGATATGGAGTTTTTAGGCAAAATGTGTGCTTTCTACGACTTTTTTCATTAGAGCCCAAAAAGCGCCTGAAAATATCAGAAGGAGCCCAATCGGCGCAGAGGAGCCACTAAAAAAATCAGGCGCCAAACGGACCTCCTGAGTAGCCCAATCGGCGACTTATAGTCTAATCCGGCAACCCTGGGCCCTTACCTAATATCGCCAATATTTCAGTAGCACCGTGTTACTGTAGCACGATCGGCTAGTTGCCATGGCGACAATGTTAGCTCTTATGGCTAAAACTTTTAAAACAAAAGTTGTGCTACAGTAACACGGTGCTACTGAAATATGGCGATATTAGGTAAGTGTCCTGACCCACGCATGTGAGCTTCAACAAAAACTAAACATAATATACGTAATTCAATTTTTTATGATTTCTAACAATAATAGCTACATGTAGACAATGATGATGGTTTCCAATTTTGGTTTGACTTGTTATATGTCAAATGGCAGTAGGTACCTACTATATGACTCCTCAAACCTTTGAAGACATGCCTTTATATTCATGGATGGATCTCTCTTAAGAACTAAGAGAGATTTGAGAGATTTTTGAGAGAGAGAGATTTTGAGAGAGATTTTTTTCTAATTTGAGCCTGTACCTATAGGTACAGACAGGCTCAAATTAGAATGAAGTGAAGGTGCGACAGATTACAGATTCTGTAATTACAGAAATACAGATTTATACGAGGGCTGTACCTACGATCACCACACTTTACAGGGATCGGAAACTGTCTGCGTATTGTGACGTCACTCCCATAAGACCAATGCTAAATGATGGCGGCCCAGTGCTTGGGCCGCCGATTTGCTCTTTCCTACTTCCTGCTCCGTCTTACTTCCGGCCGGTGACCCGCGAAATTTAAAAAAGTACGATTTTGGAGTGTTTTAATTTGATTCACACAATTGCCGCCAGGTTTGAACGAGCTTCTCAAACTTGCCGCTGCTAAAGATGATAGCGCATTGTCGAATATTTGAATTCTGTTCTGGCGGGAGATAAAGACATGTGTCACGTGAGCGACATCACAGCCGCTTGTTCTATTCTTGTTGTGTTCAAGGTGACCAAGCACATGGCCAGCTAGTCAGACAGTTTCCGATCCCTGTAAAGTGTGGTGATCGTAGGCTGTACGTACCGAAAGTAATGTAATTTTGGACATAACTGTGCTATTAATTATTGAGCGAGCGAAGCGAGCGTCTCCTTTTGGCTCTTTTGGCACGGACCTCTGTTTTTTTTGTTTTTTTTTTGTTTTTTTTCTGTTATTGACGATATACAAGTTACAGTTTTTCTTCGATCAAGCTGAAAATTTGCACACATGTACTGACCATTTCCGGGCGTTGCAGACCCTAATTTTTTTGAAATCCCCTGATTGGTTCAAATTTTAAAAAAATTATCTTTCGATTGGTTGGTTTGATCAATTTGAAATTTAGCAAAGTCATTGCTACCAACATTGTACCCAATCATATTAAATTTCAGCCAAATCCTCCCATTGGTTCAAATTTGAAACCATTTTTCCTGTGATTTTTGAAATTTAAACTAGAACCGATTGACCGACCAACTATTATTATTATTAAGTCTATATTCTCAACAGAACCGAGGCTCCACTAGTGAGAATGTAATATAGAGAAGGGAGGAGAGGAAACCCGGTACCGGCATGTAGCCTACTCCTGACGAAAGATACCAAGGGGACCAACGGCTTAACGTCCCTTCCGAAGGACGGTGTAACATTCACAGCACGAGCCTCCACAACCCGCGCCGTCGAGAGACTGATAACAGGTGGAGGGAGGTCGTCACACTAACCCCCAAACACCCCAGTCTCTCTGGCCCAACGGCAGCAACCTGGCAAGGCAGAGTTGAATGGTCACCCATCCAATCGCTGACCGCGCTCAATGTTGCTTAACCTCGGTGATCTAACGAGAACCGAGGTATCCAACACACCAGCCGTTGGGTTAAAAACTTTGCATGGTCATTGGTACCATCATTTAAGGTATTTTTGCCAATTTTCAGTCAAATTTATCGTTATTTTCAAAAGTTTTTGTAATTTTAGGGACATTTTGCATGTTGGCTGTCAAATTCACGGCGACTTCGAATCTTCAGTTCAAGGCAAGGTAGTTAGAGCAGAAAGTTTCAAACGAAATGAAACTAATAATGACTGTTCAACAGATTGATCTGATATTGTGTACACACTCATATCATATGATTTGAGTGGTCCCAGGTATATTTTTTTAAAGAGATCCTGTGATTTTTGAATATTAACAAGGAACAGTTTAATCATAAAGGTTGATACTAACATTTTAGGAATATTTAGAGATTTTTATTCAAGTCTGACGAAATTCAAGAATTATTGGCTTTTAATGATATTTTCGATAGACAGAATTTCGGTTCGAGGTGTTCTGCGTATCCGTGCTCGCTCATCAACGCGTTACTCAGAGCGTTTTCCTAGTAAATATAATAGTTAAAATTGCATATGTGATAGTGATAGGTTTGTTAAAGTCTCAAGAGATACATTTTTGCGACTGTTGAACTTAGCTCTCCAATAATATTATATTCTGCCAACCTGTGCGCTGCTGATTGGAAACACAGACGTTCGGCAGATTGGGTTGGGATTTTGCCATCCATGTAACATCCAGAAACTTACATTCTTTGACTTATTTTTACCTTTTGGTTTAAATAAGGACGACACAATTTGATCACACAAACAAAGTATTGGCTGGGAAGAAATGGGTACTTACAGCCCCCACAGGTACTTTGCAAAATTTTTTGGAGAGGCGTTCGGCTGATTGAGTTGGGATTTTGCTATCCATGTACAGTTCGTTTTTCCTATGCTTGAACACTCTACAGACCGAGACACCGTCAGTTGTTCTGTTAGGCTGAGAAAGACAACATTGCAAGGTGAGCGCGCAATGAAGTCTTTCTCGGCCTAGCAGAACAACTGACTGTGGCTCCATCTAGTGAGAGTTCACGCAGTAACAAAACAGATTGTAACATCCAGAAACTTACACCCTTTGACTTCTTTTTACCTTTTGGTTTAAGTAAGGACGACACAATTTGATCACACAAACAAAGTATGGGCTGGGAAGAAATGGGTACTTACAGCCCCCACAGGTACTTTGCAAAATATTTTGTAGAGTTGGGTTCAATGATCCTGCAAACGCATCTCTTTTAACTCGGACAATGTTGAGTTATACCTACTGTGTTGTATAGAGGAAGAGTTACTCGATCACAATGTGCAATTTGAACAATATATTTCAATTAATAGCAAAGTTATGCCCTAAATTGCGTTACTTTTGATACCACCCTTGTATGTTAAATGGTGCTTTGACAAAAATAAAGAAAACACACAAACGGAGAACTCCCTTAAGGGGGATCTATCCTCTCACATAATAAATAACATAGATACGTAGGTAAATCAACAAATGATAAACTGGTATGTGAAAGAAATAGATTGGCTGAAAAAAAAATTATCTCCTCAATTGTCACCTAACTTTTGAAGGTGAGCTCTGATTTAATTGATAATAACAAGGATCGATTGTCAAGGAAACTGACAAGCAGCCAAACAGTTTCGTTCAAATACAGTTTTATGATTTGTTGAGTATACCTACTAAAATATTTATTAGAGTGTAAAAAAAAAGACATGTGCTAGTTAGAGATGTGAGCCGAGAATATTCTCCGTGCTCGAGAATATTCTCGAAAATATTCTCAAAGAGATTATTCTCTGAGAATATTTGAGAATATTCTCACCAGAGGTTTGAAAATTATTATTATATATAAAAAGTTCAAGTTGGAATGTTTTTGCACCATTTTATGGCCTTGGAAGGCTGTGCAATACATAGGCAGGGATAGCGAGCATGAGCGAGCACGGATACGCGCAACTCCTCAAACCGAAATTCTGTCTATCAAAAATGTCCTTAAAAGCCAATATATCTTGAATTTCGTCGCAGACTGGTATAAAAATCTCAAAAAAATCCTAAAATATTGGTCCCAATATCCATGTTTTCAGTTGAAGTTTTAACGATCAAACGGTTCCTTGTTAATTTTCAAAAATCACAGATTTTTAGAACGAGATCACAGGATCTCGTTCTAAAAATATACTTGAGACCACTCATTTGATATGTGTGTGTACACAATATCAGATCGATCTGTTGAACATCAGTTTCATATGTGTTTGAAAGTAGGCTCGACGTTACCGTGATCAAACATTTTCGAGAATTTGACAGCAAACACGCAAAATGTCGGTAAAATGTCAATAACTTTTGGATTTAAGCACAGATTAGTCTGAAAATTGTCAAAAATACAGATAATGTTGGTCCCAATGACCATGCAAAGTTTTAAGTTGATCGGTCAAACGGTTCTAGTTTAAATTCAAAAAATCATAGGAAAGATGGTTTCAAATTTTAACCAATGGGAAGATTTGGCTGAAACTTTGTAAGATTGGGGATAATGTTGGTCGTAATGACTTGTCAAAATTTCAAATTGATCGAACAAACCAATCAAAAGATTTTTTTTAAAAATTTGAACCAAATTCAAAAATTTGGATTTCAAAATATTTGGGTCTGCAACGCCCAGGAATGTTCCCTATATGTGCAAAATTTCAGCTCGATCGAAGAAAACTCTGACCTGTTTAGCCTCAGTAACGATTCCCGACTGGTTCTCCATAACAATACTATGTTGCAAGATCCATAAAAGTACATACTTTTTGGAATTGAGCTAAAAGTTCGAGTTTTTATAAGCTTAGATGCATTTTTAAGAATATGCTCGAGAAAATGCTCCTGCTCGAGAATATTCTCGAGAATATTCTCAAAAAGAATATGCTCGAGCATTTTACATCACTAGTGCTAGTATACTTTGATGTAGGTACTACATACATATCTGTGTACCTCCGAGTTAGAAGGCTGGAAATCCATTTTCTAGATTAATGTCGAGCTCCATCAATTGCCATTTGAATGATGTTAACAAATAGAGTTACTAATTGAGCGAGCGAAGCGAGCGTCTCCTTTTGGCTCATTTGGCACGGACCTCTGTTTTTTTTTTTTTTTGTTTTTTTGTTTTTGTTTTTTTCTGTTACTGACGATATACAGGTCAGAGTTTTTCTTCGATCGAGCTGAAATTTTGCACACGTGTTTGGACATTCTCTGGGCGTTGCAGACCCTAATTTTTTTGATATCTACTGATTGGTTAAAATTTAAATAAACATCTCCTGATAGGTTGAACAGTGAAAATGGTCTTCGACAAATCTGATCAAACTCATATTTTGGCTATACATGTCTAGAGTTTTTCCTCGATCGAGCTGAAATTTTGCACACATGTAGAGACAAACTTTTCTGTTTGCAGACCCCAAATTTTTTTGAAATTTATTAATTGGCTAAAATTTAAATAAACATCTCCTGATGGTAGGTTGAAAAATGAAACTGGTCTTCGATAAATCTGATCAAAATCATATTTTGGCTATACAGGTCAGAGTTTTTCTTTGATCGAGCTGAAATTTTGCACACATGTAAAACCAACCTTCTCTGTTTGCACACCATAATTTTTTTTGAAATCCATTCATTGGTTAAAATTTAAATAAATATCTCCTGATAGGCTGAAAAATGAAAACGGTCTTCGATAATTCTGATCAAACTCATATTTTGCATGATCATTAAGACCAATATTGTCTCTTATTTTACAAAATTTCATCCCAATCAGTTAAGAACGTATGAACTTATTGACATTTTTAATATCTGTCAGTAATGAAGTATCGAAATGAATGTTTTCCAGTGCCAATTGAATTGATTCTGATTTGCTTTATGAACCAGGTGCTTAGATGCTATTTTAAAGTTTCGATGAAAAGCATAATACCTACTTTTAAGTTGATATCATAATCAGTGCTCGAAGAAGGCCGGTATGGGACGGTATGATATACCGGTACTTCTTTACACATTTGATTTCATATCGTTACTTCTCAGAAAAAACGGTATGCTTAAATTCAGATATTCTTGGAAATTTACGTAATTTTAGAATTTAATTTACTCGTATTTCATGGTTATCTTTTGACTGCATATTTCAAGCATAACAGTGAACTATGAACATCCACTACAAGATAAAGTAAAATTCATTATTTAATTTAGTTGTTTCATCAAGGTAAAAGACTAATCTAACTAATGACATGACAATGGTTGTCAGTGTAATTCTGGAATCTGGACCCTCATTCATCTAATATCGTACCCCCCCCCCCCCCCCCCCCCCCCGCACGTGGTATTCTTATGTTACCATACCGCCACTATTTAATTCCTACTTCGAGCACTGATCATAATCAATTCAATATGGTTGTATATGTTTTCTGTGCGTTGTGTACGCATTTCCGGTTCGAGAATTTGCACGTACCCGTGCTCGCTCATCAACGCGTTACACTGAGCGTTTTCCTAGTTTAATAAAGTCTTACATAATGACTCAGTCAAATATTGTGGGATGAAAGCTGAATTACTTATTTTAAGCTCACCTCAAAAACAATGAAAATACAACTTCTTTTCTTCTACCTCTGAGGTACAGATTTTAGGAATTAAAAAACTGTGTTACCTAACTGACAGTAAAATAAGTGAATGTTAGCATCATACAATACATTAGGTACCTAAATACAAATGTCGTATGACCCTGGTCCCTGGGTATGTGTAACTAAATGATAAATGTGATGTAAACTAACCGACGGCAGATGCTGCAGCTGATTGTGATCCAGCCATAGTTCCAGCAGAGAAGGGAGCTTGCCGATGTGATGTGGCTAAAACAGAAACCCACATTGCAATTACTCTGTGTGCTGTCCAGTGCCTCCAGACACTGTTACAGAACTTGGAAAAACATCAACTCATTTTATTTTGATTGAAGTTTCTGCCCACTAAAAAAATTAGAGATGGGCCGATTCCAAAATTTCACGATTCTGATTCCGATACCGATTCTTAGCTCCGATTCTTGCGATTCCGATTCTTCCCTGATTCTTCACAAATACCTACAAACCTCACTGTATTTGCCACCTATTTGTATTTTGCCCTCTGACCCATTCCAAAAGAAATCAACGAAGACATATTTGGTGACCTCCTCCGATCTTGATGAAATTTGGTACACATACTAACACTATGGCATGGTGTATTTGTAATTTTTTTCAGAATTTTACTGTCCGTATTCTCCGAGATACGGGGTCACTAAATTTTGACTCTCGGAGGGGTCAAACAGGTCGCGCTAGACGTTTTCGCTAATAATTTGGCTTCTAATTAAGTTACAGAGCTGCAAGTGGTCTCATTTTACAGGTAATAAAAGTATCTATCCATAGATGCCACATAAGTAAACATTAAAAGTATTTATCTTGTAGATACAGCGGGTCAAATGTTGGTGAGGTCAAAGGTCATTTGCCAAAATACCTATTTTTTTTAAATTTTGAAACTTGGTGTGAATTTTCTACATACATGTAGGTACAATGTCAGAAAAATTGAGGTGGTATCTCCACAGGTTTCTGAAAAAATAATTATTGTATTTGCAATTACATATAAGATAGCGTATTTGCTGCATCCAGGGCCTGTAAAAGATTGGTTAAAATTGGAATTTTGGTCAATCTTGTGAAAATGGCATATAACTTTAAATCCTATGTATTGTACTTCATTATGTACCTGCTTTAAGTGTTCAAAGGTGTTTTGGTTGCTTTTGCACTGTCAGCCGCTCTCAGTTATGTTCGACCACCTTGACCTCCATTATGGAACTAGTAGAGGGCCAAGTGGTTTTACGTACGATCGTCATGAATGGAAATTGCCAACTATCTCACTAAATACATAATACATAGATAAAAAGCCTAAAAAAGGGTGCCCCCCCCCCCCTCTCCTCCCCCTGGCAGGGGCTGGGGGCTAAAGTTATTCATTCCTGTAGCCGAACCGAAAAGACATAGAGGACTATTTTTTATTTAAAACATCAAAACTTCGTGCCTTATTGTGAAGAAAAATAATATAACAAAATTTTGGCCGTCATCTTGAAAAAATAATTTTAAAATCTAAGAATTTATCTACACTTGAAAACGGTAATTTGACGTACTTCAAATGTCTCAAACAAAAATTGAGAGTACATACTCATGAAATAAAATAACTTTGTAATTCACCATTTTTTCTACCACAATACTTTATGAGTAAGTGACGATTTAGGGCAGGAGCCTTATTCTATATCTTTTTTTGATCTCGTCCCGGCCGCCTTCATTTCGGGTAATGCTATCTTAATGGCAGTGAAACGAAGGCGGCCGCGACGAAATCAAAAAAAGATATAGAATCGGCAACCTTTTTTGGTGGAGGAGCCAATTTCCCAAAAAATAATAAAGTTAGGAGCCGCAGTTGAGGCAATCAAACACCGAAATGAACTGAAAATAATACATTGAATTAGGTACTAGTTTATTTTTGATATTTTGCCGAAGCCCCTCAGTTGGGGGGGGGGGGGGGGGGGGCCTGGGGGACAGGGCGTATTTTTAGAATTTCAATAATTTAAAAGTGATTCTGGGACTCTAAAATGAACCAACTTAATCAAATAATCGTCCAATTGTGCCCCGCCGGGCGTTTTTTCTTTGAATATATTCAAATTTTTTCGATTTTAGATCTATATTTAAATTATAAAGAGCTATTCAAGAACAACCAAGGAGTCGCAGGTTGCCGACCCCTGATTAAGGGCATTTTTTCTGAGTGGGATAGGGACTACACAATGTTAATTGCTCTCGGGGGGGCCTTGAACGGCGTGAATTTTACCACTTTTTTATTAGGTAAATCGTAGCGCCGAAACCGTTCATCCGATCTAAAAATCTTAAAGACATATGAAAGGTACCTACATTCTTTGTGTTAACTTTCCTGATTTTGCAACAATGTGCATTATTTCAATTTTGGAAAAAAAAATCTTGCATAGAAATCGAATTTATTTTTAAGTCGTTATTCAGGAGGAGAATGTACAACCAGAACACTTTTGAACAATTAAAGCAGGTAAATAATGAAGAACAATAATATAGGATTTAAAGTAATATGGGTCATTCCAGGGGATCTCACTCACCTCTTGACCTCGACCGACCCAGATTTTGATGAAACTTGGTACACTTGTTTAGATTAGTGATGTAAGTAATCCAATTTTTTTTTGTTTTTTTTACTCAAAGGGTTCAAAAGTTATAGAGGGTTGAAATTTGGGGCTTTTTAACCCCCGCGCGGCTGGTCGCTATCATTTTAATTAATTGTGAGAGTTGTATGAGAGCTACAGAGCTCCAAAAAAATGCATTTGAAAGGTAAGAACATGGTCTACATGAATATGTATTTTAACTTGACACTTTGTTGACTGGTATTTAATTATGATTTTTCCCATCTACATTTTCAAAAACGACCCTAGGGGAAAAACTTATTTTTTTTTGGGGTTGATTTTTTTTTTTAAATTACAAAACATTTGCATGACTATGTGTGCCAAATTTCAGGACTGGCCCTCCAGAACTTTTTTTTATATGTATTTTTAGTGAGAATCATCAGTTTTGAAGCATCGTTCACCTGCAATATGACAAACTTATAGGATACTTTCTTCCTGTAAAATGAATTAAAATGGTTCTAGGTGACTTCTAGTTCTTTACCTTACTGCAGCAAATGATTTCTAAGCCCTGTAGTTGCATTGCTTGTGTCTGCAGCTGACAATACGTATGTTCGGCCGGTTGCAGTAGTTGGGTCAGCCAATGATAAAACTTCATCGAGATGCACTTGTAGCTGGTCTGGTTTAGTGGGGTAGAAGTAAGAAGGTGCTGGTCCATGGGGGTGGAGGAAACTAACTTTCAGTTCACTTGTGCTAGATAGTTTTTGCAAAACACATGCAAGCCACCAGTCTCCGTCACAAAACTATGTTCATCGTCAAAGGCAAATGTGTGGGTTTGAATGTCAATCACGCAATCTTCATCACTATCCTCTCTGGCATTTACTTAATCTTCTTCCTCAGCAACATATACAGTGTTTGATTCATCAGACAGAGAAAATGGTTTCACATTCAAAGATGCTAGTGGAAGAAATGCATGGAAACCTCAAGGAGTTAAACCATTCTTTCAGTACAGCACAAGAAAATCTTTGTCAACTTATGTCATCATCAAAAAGTCTTTCAACTCTTCAGCAGAATGGCATTTCTTTGCTACGTCGCATGGAAAGTGGCCTTGTGAGGGAACAATAAAATGTAATTTGGCAAGGGCAAGCTTACAGAAGCCATGTGATGATCAGATAATGACTCCGATTGACTTATACACCAGTGGGCAGCATAAAATATATGGACCGTTACATTTGCATTTATATCGGATGAAGAAATACAAGAAAATGCTGCTGTACTGAAAGAACGGTTTAACTCCTTAAAATATCTCACTTGAACACAATGTTTCCATGCATTTCTTCCATAGTCACTGGCATCTTTGAATGTGAAACCATTTTCTCTGTCTGATGAATCAAACACTATAGGTTGCTGAGGAAGAAGATCAAGTAAATGCCAGTGAGGATAGTGATGAAGATTGCGTGATTGACATTCAAACCCACACATTTGCCTTTGACGATGTATGTAGTTTTGTGACGGAGTGGCTTGCATGTGTTTTACAAAAACTATCTAGCACAAGTGAACTGAAAGCTAGTTTCCTCCACCCCCATGTACCAGCACCTTCTTACTTCTACCCCACTAAACCAGACCAGCTACAAGTGCATCTCGATGAAGTTTTATCATTGGCTGACCCAACTACTGCTACCGGCCGAGCATACGTATTGTCAGCTGCAGACACAAGCAATGCAACTTCAGGGCTTAGAAATCATTTGCTGCAGTAAGGTAAAGAACTAGAAGTCACCTAGAACCATTTTAATTCATTTTACAGGAAGAAAGTATCCTATAAGTTTGTCATATTGCAGGTGAACGATGCTTCAAAACTGATGATTCTCACTAAAAATACATATAAAAAAAAAAGTTCTGGAGGGCCAATCCTGAAATTTGGCACACATAGTCATGCATATGTTTTGTAATTTAAAAAAAAAATCAACCCCAAAAAAAAAAAGTTTTTCCCCTAGGGTCGTTTTTGAAAATGAAGATGGGAAAAATCATAATTAAATACCTGTCAACAAAGTGTCAAGTTAAAATACATATTCATGTAGATCATGTTCTTACCTTTCAAATGCATTTTTTTGGAGCTCTGTAGCTCTCATACAACCCTCACAATTAATTAAAATGATAGCGACCAGCCGCGCGGGGGTGAAAAAGCCCCAAATTTCAACCCTCTATAACTTTTGAACCCTTTGAGTAAAAAAAACAAAAAAAAATTGGATTACTTACATCACTAATCTAAACAAGTGTACCAAGTTTCATCAAAATCTGGGTCGGTCGAGGTCAAAATGTATTTTATTTGAGTGAAATTCCCTGGAATGACCCATATGCCACTTCCACAAGATTGACCAAAATTCCAATTTTAACCAATCTTTTACAGGCCCTGGATGCAGCAAATACGCTATCTTATATGTAATTGCAAATACAATAATTATTTTTTCAGAAACCTGTGGAGATCCCACCTCAATTTTTTCTGACATTGTACCTACATGTATGTAGAAAATTCACACCAAGTTTCAAAATTTTTAAAAAATAGGTATTTTGGCAAATGACCTTTGACCTCACCAACATTTGACCCGCTGTACTACAAGATAAATACTTTTTATGTTTACTTGTGTGTCATCTATGGATAGATACTTTTATTACCTGTAAAATGAGACCACTTGCAGCTCTGTAACTTAATTAGAAGCCAAATTATTAGCGAAAAAGTCTAGCGCAACCTGTTTGACCCCTCCGAGGGTAAAAATTTAGTGACCCCGTATCTCAGAGAATACGAACAATAAAAATCTGAAAAAAATTACAAATACACCATGCCATAGTGTTAGTATGTGTACCAAATTTCATTCAAATCGGAGTAGGTCACCAAAAATTTTATTTTATTTTTCGTTGAATTGTTTTGGAATGACCCCTCAGGTAAGTAAGTGAAAAATGAAAAAAGTGGTAAGAAAACAATTTCTCAAACCAAACAACATTTAATGTATTATTTAGATCTTTAATTTTGTTGGAAAGTAAGTAGTATTACTAGGAATTGTGCTTTGGCGATGGTTTTAACCTAAAATATCACCTAAAAGGGCGGGATTTTCAAAAAGAATCGGAATTGCTAAAATGTGGACAGGAATTGGAGAATCGCAATTCTTCCGATTCCAGTAGAATCGGTGGAATCGCAAGAATCGGAATCCGAATCGGCCAATCTCTAAAAAAAAATTGATTTACATCTCAGTGCTCACAGAAATGAATGTCAGAAAGAATTTCAGCTCGCAGTTAGCTATTAAGACGAAACAATGTTATAAGGGTTTTATATCACAATTGCCCGAGCCGAGATATTAATTAGCACCTACGTTTCGATACGTCGGCCGGCATTGAACCGAGTAGTTAACACACAGACAACTCAAAACACGTCCTTGTAACTTACCAACTCCTCTATCTCATTATCCCCAAGGTCAAGTCGCTCCAGCTTTGCCAACTGAGCCAGCGACTCGGGAAGTGACTTGAGAAGGTTCTCCCTCAACTCCAACGACTGCAAGCTGACGAGGTTTCCGAAGTCAGCAGGCAGGTTTGTCAGCGACATGTCGTTAAGGCCTAGCACTGTTAAGTTGCGTAGCTGGACAAACCCAGGAGGCAGACGAGGGATTGGATTGCTGCTGAAGTCTGCCACCTGGAGCGCCTTGAGGTTCTTGATGTTCTCCGGAATGTCAGGGATATCTGAGAAAATAAAGTAAATTGTGTTAGATCCACAAGTGTATAACAAAATTATACCTGGAGGGTTATTCTAAATTTCCGTGTGGTCTCGTTTCACTTGATACAGGCTCACTGCACACTGGAGTGCTATCTATTTTTAATACGGTAGTGACACCGTAGGTTTGTTTGTCAGGGTGTTCTAACCTGCTCGGAGCAGGCGGAAGTACGTCACTGAGTATGTTAGGTGCAAGGATAACGAATCAAAACTCGACGGATAGGTATAAGTAAACTTTTCCGTGACGACTTCCGGTGTGTTCCGAACAGGTTAGAACACCTCGACGAACAGACCTACTATCAATTGAATTGAGCCGACACGGAAATTAAAACACTGACATTGTAAATTTACAATAAAGAAGGTTATCGGGAATCTGAAAAAACAGTTGTGCTCAGGAAATCATGCTAAACAATACTGCCAACCGCACCGTTCTCCTACGCTCCATTCCCGCGCAATTCATACCGTCCTGGAACTTTTTGATCAGCCCTCGTACATTATTTCTGTTTTCTTTCACAGATCAACAGATCCATGTGCTGATAATTAGGTACGTTTCCGTAAATCTATTATTACAGCTTTTTCAAGCCTCCTAATTTAGCTACAAAATACTTGACCAATTAGGCTTGAAAAACAATTACTAGGAGATAATGTAGATCTTGATCATAGTACAAAATTTAAAATCAATATGATCATTTTGATCTAAAGATCTGAAAACCAATATGAAGATTTTTAAAATTTTAACCAATTGAAGGATTTGGCTAAAACTTTGTTAAATATGATAAAATGTTGGTCTTAAAAAATTTCAAATGGATCGGATCTATCACTAAGAAGACACCTAATTAATTTTTAAATTCAAACCAAAAAACGGATGTCCAAAAAAATTGCGTCTGCACTTCCATCACGCAATAACGTAACAACGATTGAAGGGCTAGGATGTTTATGACATTATGCTTTTTTTTGTTTTTTGTTCAGACAAGTCTAAAAATGTCAAATGATATATAAATTTGTTTCATGTGTTCCTGATTTTAAATATATGTGTTTCATTTTGCCTGAAAATGCCTTTTCTCAATTATTTTTAAGAATTCAGTCCTTTTCTTGCTATTTTAAGGTCATTTTGTCCTTTTTTAAATTATTGGGCAAAATAATATGAAATGTTTGTTGCAAGTTACAACAATTTTATGAATTTTGAGACCACATTCATAAAATTTCCATCCACCATTTGGATGGCCATCAATTGATACATTGACACATTTGACATTCATACAATAATTTTAAATTAATTTTAATGTAGGTACTCCAAGTCCAACCCCTTAAACCGACAAATTGAACAATATGTTGACGAATAATTACATAGGTACCTACCATAAAATTTCATTGCTCCTTTTTCGGGATTTTGTGGTCCCTTTTTAGTAGTTTTAAGGTACTATTTGCCTGCCTTTTTGGACGTTTCATAGCTCATACACATTCTAGCCCTAATAATAATTTTATGCAAAACGTGTGCATTAGAGAATACATAATAAAATAAATTAATCAAGTGGGGAGTACACTGAAAAATCTATTTTGTTTAAGTTTCAACTGTGAAGAACATATGGTCTTCACAGTTAAAACTTGCTGACGTGATCATTGGACCATCAAGAAAAACAAATAAAAAATAGTTTTTATTTTTCTCATTTTTTCTTATATTTTTGTAATGTAGGTAATTGTTATTTTAACATTGATTATTAAAACGCATTTATAAAAAGGTGTACCTAAGGTGTAAAGGTGTTCTTGAACAACTTCTGTACCACAGTGTATCTGCTCGTGCGCAGTATCACTTTTGAGATGATAAAGTGCAGAACTTCTGTGACACAGAAGTTGTTCAAGAAATTGCACCGTGTAAATGGGGCTTAAATTAATGATGAATCAAATTTTTAATTTTTTTATTTTTGTTTTGTGTAAATGAAGAGATTTGTGGGTATTTCATCGCTACTTCTACATTTCAAGTTATAATTTATTTATCACTCATGCATTTCAAACAATTAAAAATTTACATTAAAACCAAACAAATATATTTGTTTGGACCATAGCGAAGTGACATCATATCAATCTCAAATCCTACGGCTAGACCGATCAGAACGAAATTTACGCCCAATGATTCAGACGATCAACTATATCCATAGATAGTGAGATATCAAATCAATAAATCATGGATTTTCAAAACTTTGATGAAAATTTTCAAAAAATAAATTTTTATGAAAATTAATTTGCAACACTAGGTAATTGTTATACAGAGATTACTCGTCATGCGATACAAAGCGGCTTCATCCCCCTACCCCCTACAACTTGGAATAACACATGTGTTAGGACCGAATGTCATGTCAACTATGAGACCTAACTAAGGCCCAAGCACAAAGCCTGGGCGGCACTTTTGTATCTAGCTGAATGACTCATGTTATTGCCATGTGTCATGGGCACTCGCAATGATTCCCTGCTAGCTATCAGTAGCTAGCTGTGTAGTGCAGCCTTGATTCACACGTTCACTCGCTTGATAAACCAGTTGGCGCATCGCAATCGCATGCCATTGCCAAGTTGCCAGATCAGGTGTGCGTGCATCACTTGACGCCTTCCTTCCGAGCGGTGCAGGAACGGCAACAGTGACCATGAGATGGGAGGGAGTGGGCGTGTGAAGAAGAGGTTGAATGGCCCCCCGCAGCCCAAGCGAGTCAATGGCCCACACACTGGCTGATCATGGACCAAAACGCCGCGAATCTAATAATAATCCAGGTCCGAGCAACTGTCAAACTGTGCCGGGACGCGGCGCGACCAGCCGAATCCTTCAAACTCGCATACCACACGCAAGAGTGGGAACAGAACGAACATTTCTCTTCTAGAGACTTGTAAAATATACAAGTTTTAATAAAGAAAAATAACGGCTCTGTAAATGTATACAGAATATGATGTAGTAAAAAGTTCCTTGATCTTAACGCATACTAAAAAAACTAAGCTCATGACAGACATGAGAAAAAGATTGCAATGATAAAGACGCCAAGACTTTATTATTAAAAAATAAAAACTATAGCAATATTGTTTGTGTTTGTAACGTGTATAATTTAGGTTAATTTGTAACGTGGCATGGATTAACAATCTTTTAAAAACTAGTTTCAGTGCAACGAGTTGATGACCGAGCACCGATACGTGCAACATCTAAACCAAAGATGATCCACACACTCAATAAATGGTATACGAAACTAACCATTTGGTACAAAAAGCAAATCAGATTCAGCTGTCAGTGGATTTCCCAATTCATTTCGATCCTTTATTTCTGACAGCGATTTCAAAAGTTAAAAATTGCAATAAGACTTGCATACGTTCTTGACTGATTATGATGAAAATTTGTATTTAGTAAGAGAAAATGGTAGGTAGGTAGCCTTAAATATGGCCATGCAAAATTTGAACGTGATCTGACTCAGTTTTTCAGAAAATTAGGAAAAAGTTATTAGGTAATTAGGTATTCTTAATTTTAACCAATAAACGGATTTCAAATGGGTCTGCAAATCGTCGAGTTGGTCACATAATATGTTCAGATCGGTCGGTGAAATGGCGCGAAGATTTTAGTGCGACCTATCCGGGTAACCAGCAAAAAAAATATATCAGAGGTCCGTGCCAAAAGGACACGCTAGGACAGTCAGGACAGACTATCATCCTCACAATGCATTCGGTAAGTAAGGTAAGGCGAGTGAAGTCCTCTGGTTTTTCATTCTCACACTAGGAACGAATCTTCTAGAACTCGGTCCACAACACTTAAACGTCTTCTGCCAAACCAAAGTTGTAACGCCTCCTCGGATGGCACAATATCCGGGTTTGAAACAGGTAACTCTGCACTCATCATCCGGTCTGGCGGGTGTTAATTGCTCGCATGGGCCCACCCCGCTCGGAGGCTCTCACTCAGGCCTACTTCCGGCTTCCTGCTCGTGCTACGCCGTCTGATGACAACGTATGACGCAACCTGATGCCATCGCGCCACTACTGGACGGATCACACGCGACGCACGGAACTGTCACTTAGAACAGTCTCCATGGTCATAGCAACTCCGTGATTTTGTCCATCTACTTGTACGCTGGCATCAAGACTGACCAACACTTCATCATATCTTTCGCAAAAAATGGACATACAGTGCAAGGACGTCTGTGATGGATGGACTGTTTAGGACATGCCACTAACATTTGTTTTCACTTGCCTTATCACAGCCCTGCGATCGTATAACTTTACCCGACAAACGACCGACAACTCTAATGATGAGAGATTACCATTGACTCGACTTTGTAGTCGATCGACTACGACGTGTCAATGTTATTCTCTCATATGAGATGTCGATCGACTGTTGACATTCCAAACGGTCCAACGCCTACTGACAATGTCCTCATGTACGCTCAAATTTCTGTCGTGTAGAGCAAGTTGTCGCCAATATTACTTTACCTACCGTGGATACGCATGACGTCACCCACGTTAACTGAAGACAACGTGTGAAAGCGCCGCGACATAAATGTCTCGTTTGGGTTTGCATCGACAGGAAATACTGTCGAAAAATTTCACCATAGTCTTCCTTATATTATTACGGAGCATGGTCAGATAGTAATTTAATTCCAATATGTTGTGTGGGAAAAAGATTCAACAGTTTTAATAATTCGATGAACAAGATGAGAGATTAAGATTTAAGATTAAATGATGGGAAGATATATAATTTGTAACATTTTATTGAATGATTCGAGGTATTTTCATCGGTTACAAAAAGCGCGGCATTCCCTTTCTTTCACACGTTGCAAACAAAATTCGTACCAAAGAATCCACCAGAGGTTAGTCGTGTTCCCTATTTTTTCGAATAGGTAGGTGCATGATTTTTTTATTGTGGTTATATTATTTTGCTTCGCGGATCCCCTGTAAGGACTCCGCTGGTCTAGCTAGACCATAGTGGTAGACTTCAGCCACTAGAGACGTCAGCCCTCCCAAGTAATAATGCAGTTCGTACGAAATCACAGCAAAGCATGTCAGATCCCTCTTCACCCCACCCAAGCACCAACACCATACGATACCCACGTTACACGATTCCATGTGGAGAATTAACGAATTATGGAGAATTATGAACTGTCAAGTTTGGCTAGAACGTGCATGAGAAATCCGAAAAATGGGTGACTGGATGAAAGCTTATATTTTGCTGTCTGCGTCGAGTGGGAAAAGTTTACGACCTATTTTTAAAAAAATGCAAATTTTGTTTTAAAAGTCTTGGATTCCACGGGGAAAGGTCAGTCTCGAAAATATTTAATAAAATTTGGTCTTCACTGAAATGTTCGGTCCAAGGGTTTGATTAGAGCCACTGCTTGTAGATGCCAGAATATGTCTCTCGTTCGCATAGCGTCGCATTCCTGAAGTCTGCATGCGGTTACTGGAGAACACAGACGAGTCGGATCACGGGTCGATCTAACTAAACGAATGGCTTGTGAATAAAATGACGCCACGGTTGACCCGGTTTCCCAACGCCGGAAGTCCTCAAATGCTCGTATTTACCAGTGAATATGGTATTGTGGGAGGGTCGCTAAATATGACGTCGAGCTCTGCAATATGCATTCCTGATAGTGAACATTCAACAAGTGTTCTCCTTTTCACTTTTCAGACAGTGTCAGCTAGCAATCTGATGCTCATTGTAACACACGAACGGACACAAACTAATTAATTTAGTCTAGTCTCCACTCCAGTGAATCGTACGCGGATTTTTAATCGCTTTGGCAAACCCTCATTTTAAATTTAATGTTGTTAACGTTTTCGAAAACCTAAGCTCTACATAGAAAATCCATTTGCACGCCCACTGCCTTCACAATAATCAAATTTCTCTACGTTCTTCCAGACAATCAAACCATTATTTGAAATAAGTGCCCACTGGCAGTGAACCCGACTTTCCCTTCAGTCAGACAATCACGTCTTCAGGAATAACTAAATGTTAAAATAGCCCAGCGTTTGGGATTAATGACATAATCCAGCTGCTAATCAAGAACGTGCCTGTCTGCTCATTTGATGGTTAGTAGAAAGTCAGGAATGCCAAGGCAGGCTTCAGCTGTCCACGAAACACGATTCTTTGAAACCGAGCATACACGATGACGCCAACTAGTTCAAACAACAATGAACAATAGATTAATTGGGTCGGTAATGAGGTAAGATGAAAACAAACTAAGCTACTCGACTACCTACTACCTTCTAAGTAACAACTGAAAATAACATTTACATTTGTTTGAATTATGCATCCGTAATGAGTGGCACATGTTTCCACGCCAAGGTGAAGTAAATTGATCACGTGATCCTGACGTTCCGTCATTCCAGAGAGTCGAAGGAATGAAGCTATTGGTGAGGGCAATGGCTGCACCAAGGTGGGTGTGGCATGGCATGAGTATAACAATTCAATAGCAGAACACAGCCGTGGGCAAGGTGAAACCGACAGCTGTTGGGTCAACAAATTCACACTATGAAAACGCTCGGTGTATCGCGTTCATAAACGACCCTTGTGTATACCAGTTGAAATGCTAGGTGAGAGCTCTACAGACCTTGGAAAGCAGCTGAGGAGTCAAACCCCAAATGGTTTGCAAGCAATCAAGATGCAGTGCAGTAGTACAAAATACTTTATCGATGGAACAAAATTTAATATAATATGAATATGATATTAAAATTCTGAAACGTAAAATCTGATAGAACATTGCTCCCAATAGTCATGCTCTTGTTCTGCGATCTCAAAAATTTACTACTTTCGAGTTACCTACTACATCAAAATATTAACTTTACTCAGAAGCAATTTTTTTGTTTCCATGTTCTGCAATCATTTGGACATATAGAAACTGTTACTACCGGACTGGATAGAATAGAGCATGAAATTTGGAATCCAGTGATATATGATTTTAACTTTTCATTTTATTGAGAAGTCGCAGTGTAGAACTTCAGCGTCAAAGTGTGAACAATTTCCGATCGATTGGTTTATCAATTTATCGGTTTAATCAGTGGGATCAATCAGTTATATTCTAGATTCTAGAACGTTTTCCCAATTCAATTCTATAAAGATTAACAGATATACGAATTTAAAAGTACTATAAGGGCCCCGGGTTGCGTCTTTCCATACCCTAATCGAGCCCAACTCAATACAACTGTTTAGAGACTAAAGAACTGAACTAAATATTTTCTAGCAATTCAAATTATGTTATGTCGTCCTTCAAATGACTTCCTACTGTAAATTCTTAGTACCTTATGGTCGGTGACAGGCTAAGTTGAACCCGCGCTAACATGGGCCGGCCTATACCTAGCAATGCTAAACAGGGTTCAACTTAGCCTGTCCCCGACCTTAGGTATAGTTACCTAAGCACCTGAACACCTGGTACCTGTTTTGTAACACAAAAACACTTATTAGCAACCATCTAAAATTGGTATATTGGACCTACAATAAACCTAGCTGACATAATTAGAGAATCTTTTCTGATCAAAACATTCGTTGGTATTAATGCGAAGTTCAAAAGTAGATGGTACTTTTGCGTAGGCAGCTATGGGGTTGACCTGAAATATTGGTCATAATTTAATTTTTATGATTATTATAATTATTGATTAAACCCAACCACTTCTGCTCATTTTGTTTCGCCTTGCTTATAATAAAATGCATTTTTGTCTCGTGTCCGAATTTTGTTACCCAGAAATTTCTATCTCCTTATGAAGTGTTTAAATCTATTTTCCGAACAATGTTCTTTATTTTCAAACTGTCAACAATTACGTGAGTAAAACCTCCAATATTGCGGAGACACCTCACTTAGCTGCTTCATTATGAATGGGAGTGTTAGAATGTTTGGTTATACCGAATAGATTCGGCGTTAAATGCGAGTAAAATGCAAATTTTCAAATCAATGAGTTGGGCTCGATTAGGGTATGGAAAGATGCCCCCGGGTTGCAGGAAAAAATCGAACATGACAAATGAATAATACTCAAGCACGGGGTGAATAAATAAAACAATAGAACAAGTTAACAACACAATAAAATAATAAAAATACTACAAAAATAAATACCTTCTTTACTACATACAGGACACGAAGTCATCATTCATGTATATATACAGTAGGACCTATTTAAAATTAACTTAAATACCTACCTAGTATTAATTATAATCCCAACAGAATTATAAATATAAAATAAGGATATAAACATTAGTACTAGGTAATTACCTACACACTAAAATGAGGAGGGGACCATCGGTTGATTCTTTACAACATGATTAGTTAGATTGCTCTCATGTTATAGGTATACCATCACCCCCATGAACTATCTATCTCTAGTAATGAACAAGGTCGCAGCCAAAGAGATATTAAGTTACAGTATCGAATATCCCATGTTAATCACTGGATGTTTAAACAAATGCCACACCCTGGCGTGCAACACGTGGCATGTCACGCCCCCTGTTTTCATTTCTCAAGAAATTATCTTGAAATTTCTAGTGTTTCCAAAAATAATTAAATTGCGATAATAGCATTCTGTCGGAGTATACAAGTTGTTAGTGCACTGTGTCAGCTACAATCAACTATACCTACTATGCATTGTAATTGCCGGCATCTAGACGTATTGAGCGAGCGTCTCCATTTGGCACGTGTGACGTGACAGTCTTCCTCTGTGTCTTTTTTCGTGTTTTTTTTCGCTTGGCTTGACGCCACAGGTCAC
Organism: Leuctra nigra; assembly: GCA_934045905.1. Lineage (NCBI taxonomy): Eukaryota > Metazoa > Arthropoda > Insecta > Plecoptera > Leuctridae > Leuctra > Leuctra nigra. Next base: position 7,881,165 of record OW203761.1, read on the forward strand.
ACCTTTTTCCGATTGAGCTGACATTTTCAGTTCAAAGATTCACTAACCGTGTAGTTTTTGAGCGCTACCCTCTTCATTTTAAATGAAAATAGCTCACACCGTTGACCTATCAAATCGAAATTTTTCACATTTTTGGGATAAATTTCAAACGCATCTTTCAATTGGTTAAAAAAATATATATTTTCCGATTGGTCGAAAATCAAAATGGTCAGAACAAGTTCAAATTTTGCTTGGTCATTAGACTATTACAATTTTCAATTATTCTCCATATTTTCAGTCCAATCAGTAGATAACGTACCTAAGCACTTATTGACATTTTAAATTTTTGAAGCTGTCACTGTCAGAAATGATTACCTATGGTCGGTGACAGGCAAAGATGAACCCGCGCTAGCATGGGCCGCCCTATACCTGGCAATGCTAAACAGGGTTCATCTTTGCCTGTCACCGACTTTATATCGAAATGGAAATTCCACTTCGCTTTGCTTTATTTACCAAAGTATAGGAACATAAGAACCTATTCTCAGTTTCAAAATTATATATTTCAATAAAAAACAATATCTTTTGTTGATTAAGTGGCGTATTGCAATTCATAAATTAATGGATGTTGCCTGTAGATAGGTACGTATATTACTATTAAGGTACACTCGACACTTCATAAAACGGAATTTGAAAGAAATGGATTGTCTGAAAGAAATGTGATGGCATCATCTATGAAGTCGATACTTACTCATCAACTACCTCTAGTAGTGAGGTGGATTAGCTCTATATAATGGCAAAACATTTCAAATAGTGAAACTCTATTGCTCTTTTGCACACTTGTAGCTAACATATAAACAATTAAAAAACCGCTCAGACCCAAGCTGGCAAATCACCCCCTCCCAGTGGCGTGCCGACCTATCTAAATTTGGTGCTCAAGCACAGTCATTTTTTGGGGGTGGGTGGTCCCCGCAAGGGGACCTACTCACCTTGAGACACACTTTATAATGTAACAGTGATACATTCTTCACTAATACAACTTAATGTATCACACAAACGTGGTGATAAGGGTGTCTATTTCACACAGCAAACAGTAATTGTAAATATCGATAAGGAAAGGGAACAAAAGTTTCTATCAAGAAATGTATGCAGTGAACACGTATATTTGTGCTAATGCTTGATACATTTTTTGAGGGGTTGAGTAGGACTAGGTGCGTGGGTGGTTACAAAAAATTGTTGATAGTTCGGTGGGTGGAGGGATACTAAAATATTTATGAAACAATATTAAATTGACCTATTTTCAGTACTTATTGAAAGGATTTGATGAACCCTAAAAACATGATAACACTTAGAGAATCATCTTCTGCATTTTCTTTCATGCTCCTGCATGCTGGATCGAAAAAAGTAATTTATTATCAGCAATTAATAAGCATCGAAAATATAATTATCGCTGTGACACATTTTTCTGTGTAAAATTTATGATGGATGTAAATTAACGAACATGAATCCACTGAATCCATTGAATTAATATGCACCAAAATCATTTTTAACACGTCCTGAGGTAGCCTAAATCAAAAAATTATTCGCTGCGCGGCATTTGTACCTATATGTGATTTTGTAACAAATGTAAATTAATGACTTTTATGTTTTCATTCACAATTATTGTACCTATACCTGTAAAATCATTTTAAACCCGCTCTAATGTAGCCAAGAACGAAAATTTCGCTGCGCGGCTTTCTCATGCAAAATTTTTCACTAATATAAATTAAGGACTTTTCTGTTTTTCCTTAAAAAACAGAGTAACATAAAATCATTTTAAACCCATACTAGGTAGCCGAAAACCAAAAAATTCGCTGCACGGCATTTTTATGTGTATCAGTTTTCAGTTTATCAGTTCAGTAATCAGTTTTAACCCGTTCTAATGTAGTAAAGAACAAAAAACTTCTCTGCGCGGCTATTTGATGTGTGATTTTAATGCTAATGTAAAAATAATTTTAAACCCGCCCTAAGATAGCCAAAAAGCAAAAAACTGCTGCGCGGCATTTTTATGTGTGCTTTTTAAAATTATTTAATGACTTTTTCTTTTCTTTTCAAAATTAAGTTCCTGTTAAATCATTATAAACCCGTTCTATGAAGCCAAAAACAAAAAAAATCGCTGCGATTTGAATTTGATTTTAGCTAATGTAAAATCATTTTAAGCCCGTCCTAAGGTAGCTAAATACCAAAAAATTCGCTGCGCCGCATTTTGATGTGTGATTTTTTTTGCTATTAATTATATACAGCCTTTTTTGTTTTCTTTCAAAAATATAGTACCTGTAAAATCGTTTTAAACCCGCTCAAATATAGTCACGAACAAAAAACTTCGCTGCGCGGCTTTCTTATGTATTTTATCACATAAATATAAATTAAGGAGTTTTCTGTTTTTCCTTAAAAAACAGAGTAATTTGTAAAATCATTTTACACCCGTCCTAGGTAGCCTAAAACCAAAAAATTCTCTGCACCGCATTTTCATGCGTGATTTTCTTTTTATAAATGAATCACTTTTTGTTTTATTTTAAAAATATAACTTGCCTGTAAAATCATTTTCAACCCGTTCTAATGTAGTTAAAATCAAAAAGTTTCGCTGCGCGGCTATTTTTGTGTGATATATTGCTCATGTTAAATATTTTTAAACCCGTCCTAAGGCAGCCAAAAACCAAAAAAATCGCTGCGAGGCATTTTTAGGTATTTATTATTGCTAATATATAATAAATTACCATAGGGGGTGGGTGGGTATACCCATCAATGAGTTAGCACCGGTCCTCAAGATAGGTTCGGCACGCCACTGCCCCCTCCCTGCTGTGACGCTTTCAAAATGGCAGCTAAATTAAATCATATCTCCTGAACGAAGGCTCGGAGAGTGATGCGGTTGACGGCAAACGATTCAGGACCTTTTATTTAGTTCATAAAAAAATTGCATTACTAAGCTATTTTAGTAGCAAAATGGCGGCATTGAAAAAAATTATTTTTTCATATTTTTCTTATTAATATTTACATACCAAACCAAACATCAAGAAATATTTTTTTTAATTTAATATAGCGATATCTTAGTTAAATCCATGAAGTTTATTTGTTATGCTGTCTTTATTTCCAAAATGGTGGCCGATCTAAAAACTTGGGCATCAGGGACGTCGCTAAGGGGGGCGACCGCCCCCCCAGAGCATGAGAAATGATCTTGAAAAGATACATCACTCTATATTCCTTCCCATAACTCTGTAGGGGAGAGGGGGCACATTTGGACAGCTTGATTTTCGAGCCTAAACATATATGTACAAATTTTAAATAAATGCAGAAAGTTGGCAGCAGTGTGTACCTTGTTCCTATGTAGTTTGAGAAGAGCAGCTGTAACACAGCAGAAATTACAGCGAAAAGTCACTTTTTGATGCCAAAAGTAAATTTGAACTGTTTTATGTTTGTAGTAATCTATTAGGTGATGACAGTTATTTGTTTTGATTTCATACATTCATTAAATCAATACTTTTAGCAATCTATTAAGCCCCTAACCTGAAACATGAAGCACCTACCCTCATCAGGAAAAATATTTTTCTTTCCAATGCGTTTGGGGCACATTCGGACAATCTCTAAGGGGCACATTCGGACATGCTATTTATATGCTATTTTTACAAGTCGATTTTTACAGCAGGGTTTGGTAGATCTTTCTTTGAAATTATGTATATACATAAGAAAGATGATTCCCGGAATAATATTCATCCAGTCAAAGAGGACATTTATGTTGGAATTAACCGTTGAGACCTAGTCATAAAGAAGACGTTCAATTATGAAATTTGAAGTAAATATTACTAAGAAATAAATGTAATTATAAGGATTGTTGATTAAGAGATTGGTTGAGTTCATTTTCTCCTTACAGAGTTTCGTTTTTAATTGTTTTTCAATGCAAATTACGTTATGTCCGAATCTGTCCCACCGGTGGGGCACATTCGGACAAAAAAGCATTTTTTAAAAATGCAATTATTATATGTATATAAACATATTTACAAAATTGCTTAGAAAGCAATTTAAAGGTAATAGATTGAACTTATATAAACAACAAAAATAAATTCATTTCTCTTTACAACAAAAATCTTATCTGCAAAAGAAAAAAATCGTCCGAATGTGCCCCACTCTCCCCGATGTCTTTCTAATGATGTCTATATAGCTGTTTTTTTTTAATTGTTAAAGGATCTAGCACTAAGTTTTAATGCGTCTGTAAGAATAATGTTGTAAAATAGTAAAAATGTTAGTAGTAAGTACTAGTAATTTTATCGACTGATCCAGCTCAACATTTGATCCACGACTGATCAAATACACAAATCGACCAACAAAACACTCTGTGCGCCCTTAAATAAAATTTAGGGCCCAAATTTACGAAGTGTCGAAAAAATCGACAGTGGCACTAGGAGGGTAATGTTCAGGTAAACGGGAAGAGTAATAAATGAAGATACCTACAGATAGGTAGAACCCAAATAGAGTCACCAAATTCGGTCCTGAAATTCAAAATTTTCCCGGGGCCATGCGTCCCGGACCCGCACTATGTTCGGGGGCCCTCCCTCCAAACCCCCCTATGTTTTCGTAAGCAAATATGTTTCCCTGACATCACCCAGCGTCCACCCACTTATTATTGAGCGAGCGTCACCACGGTACTCTTATGGCACTTTCTGTTTTTTTTTGTTTTTTTTTTGTGTTCACTGCCCATGGTTAAACGGCACAACCAATCTTCTTATTGCAACCAATAAAAAAATGCGAAAGTGGTGGGACGCAAATCTACAACATTTTTGAAAATGAACCATATATTGTTAACTCATAGAATAAGACGTTAAATTAATAAAAAAATAAAAAAAGTAAATACCAAAATTTTAAAAAATAAAAACAACATTTCCAAAAAAAATCCAATTTTTATTTTTTTTAAGTTTTTTTTCAAATAAATTTGGTATTAGTACAATATACAATATTATAAATATAATTTTAAATTTTCTAAAATAGATGGAAGTACTTAGAAAAGTGAAATTTTTGTATATTATATAAAAGTGCTGTCAATTCAAGAGTTTTCATGATAGCTCCAAAAAATTTGTTTTCCAACAATCTTTATCAACATCTTTAACCCTGCGTTACCAACGTGGGGTTTCTCAAACCCCACGAATTGCTTTTTCCCCTTTGTTTCATTACTAAGTTGCAATATCAACCCTGCCTTCTCAGTACCTTCAAGTTGAACTGTCTAGCAATGAAAACTATCCCTAGATCGAACTAGATATGCTTAGTTTTATAATTGTGGTAATTCAACATTATTTTGGGTATAGGAAACCCCACCTCCGCAATGGCGTGACTAGTGATGGCACCATTGAAAATTTTCAGAAAATTTTCAGAGACCCTTGAAAATTTGAAATTTTCTTAAAAATGCTTAAATTCAATTATATTTATTAAATACATTTATTTGTAATTATGTGCCTAGTTGGGATGCATACTGATCTCTTGTATGAAGTGTGATTGATGCGTGTTGTTGTCTGAGTGGTAAATGTGCAAAATGATCATTAATACAGCATTCAAATTTCCCGCCTAGATGTAGAAATTACAGTCTGGCCAAAATTACAATGAAGAAAAACTGAGATTTGGGCTTATATTTGGCTTTCATTTTGATTTTGATTTTACGCTTTTTTCAGATATATTATTAACATTGTGTGCAATAAAGCAATAAAAAAAAGTAAATAAATAATAATCTTCTTCTAAAAAAAGGAATTTAAAAAATTTTCAATGCATTGAAAATTTTCATGAAAATTTTCAAAAAAAAATTTTTTCAGAAAATTGCCATCACTAGGCGTGACCAAGCTGAGTTTCAAGGTCACACCTAAATATTAATTAAATATTAATTAAAGCATATTAAAGTGAGTGTTCACAAATTATTTTTGATCAATGTGAATATTAGAAGAGACTTGAACATTTGACCTAAAAAATCTCGATATAAATTTCAAAACAAATAATTAAATTTATCGGTCATTTTTTTTAGCACAGAATTCCCATAAGAGATAAAAACGTAAAAACTTGAATTCCATATTTTTTACGGAAAGACAACAACATCTACATGATCAGCCGAAGAGTCTTCTTCAGTAATATTGTTAATTAAAAATTCCAATTTTGACATTTTAAATTTTTTTGATTTTATTTGTGTGCCAATGCCAAGAAAGCAGGCATTTATTGTTAAAATTTTACAAATACATAGGTACCTAATTATTTTTAAATATTTAACTTTTCTACTCTTAGTATAGTAATAGGTACTAATAACAATCCCTTCTGTAAAGACCAAAATACTAGATTTGATTCCAGCATGTTGCAAAAGCTATTTTACTTTTGGGGTTTCTTACACCCCGCCTCCGTAATGGTGGGAAAAAATGGGAACTCATGAATGCAGGGTAAAATAAAAAAAATAAAAAAAATATTAAAAAAAATAAAACTTTTTTTGAAAAATGTCCCTAGTTATGTGGAATTGCCCATATACTAACGTAATCTATGCGGTCCCTGGGATCGTTTTTAAACGGGATCATGTGATTGGTTCAAATTTTAAAAAAATTATCTTTCGATTGGTTGTTCCGATCAATTTGAAATTTTGACAAGTCATTACGTCCAACATTGTACCCAATTCTACAAAGTTTCAGCCAAATCCTCCCATTGGTTAAAATTTAAAATAATCTTTCATATGATTTTTAACATTTAAACTAGAACCGTGTGACTGATCAACTTAAAACTTTGCATGATCATCTGTACCTATTGTTTACAATTTTCAGACTTATACCTATGTGTTGGCTGTAAAATTTCTCAAAAATGGTGATCACGGCTACTTCGACTCTTTATAGTTCCAAGGTAGTTAGAGCAGAAACTTTCAAACGTATGAAACTGATGACCGTTCAACAGATCGTCTAATATTGTGTAAGTACGTACACACATTTAAATATCATATGAGTGGTCCCAGGTATATTTTTTTAAAGTATGATTTTTGAATATTACCTAACTAGGAACATATTAATCATAGGTTCAATCGATCAACTTAAAACTTTGCATGTTTTTTTTTTTTTTTTGTTATGGCGTTACAGGACTGGTAGTCCTACTGCCGCCTCAACAACTCTGCTCCTTTTGACGATGCGCCATTATATCGGAGGTGAAGTTGGTTGAGGATTCGTAACTAGGGATGTCATGCGAGTGAGTAGTTAGCTCCCTGCGCTCTGCTGGTATTTAACGTCCCATCCCAAGGACGGTGTAACGCCCGTCGAGAGACTGATATCAGGTGGAGGGGTGTCGTTACACTAACCCCCAAACACCCCAGTCTTTCTGGCCCAACGGCAGCAACTGGCAGGACAGAGTTGAATGGTCACCCATCCAATCGCTGACCCCGCTCAATGTTGCTTAACCTCGGTGATCTGACGAGAACCGAGGTATCCATTACACCAGCCGTTGGGTTTGCATGGTTATTGGGACTAATACTTAAGGAATATTTGGAGATTTTTATATCTACAAATCTTTGCTACAAGTCTGACGAATTTCAAGAATTATTGGCTTTTAATGATATTTTCGATAGACATAATTTCGGTTCGAGGTGTTGCGCGTGTCCGTGCTCGCTCATCAACGCGTTACACAGAGCGTTTTCCTAGTTTTACAAACTAACCACTGGGTATAGTGACTTTCAAAAGTTGTCTATCTGTTTCCCATACCAACATGAAGATCTGGACATCAACTTAGAAAAATACCAACTTATAAGAATTTGACTTTGATTTGCATTGTTTTTGCCATAGGTAGTGTGCCTATAGTTAGTACATATAAGTTTATAATAAACACAATTGCCGATAATGGCAAGAGCGCCTATAAAATACCGCGCCTGAGGAATGTTAGATGCTGCAAGACAAGGCAAGGTCAAGAAATCTTAGGAGGTGTAACCGACATTGTATGAATAGGGAGATTCTAAACATAACACTTACCATTTCGTGATACATCCAGTTCTACTAAATTCTCAAAGTTCTGAATGTCAGGTGGAAGACGGTGTATCTCATTATCACTCAGCCCTAATCTTCTTAGCCTGTGAAGGCGAAAGAAGTTCTGAAACAGAAAGATACCAAGCTTAACTCGATGAGATTTAGGCCAGCTACAGGTGAAAAGAGGTAGGTAGGTAGATCAACTTCATAAATAAACAGCCGAATGCAGGGGATATTTTTGTAAAAATAAAACTTTTTACAGATAGTTTTATTATTACCTTGGGAAGATCTCTAATGTGATTTGCATCCAAGAGCAGTTCCTCAAGACTACGGGAATATCGCAAAATGTCTTCGGGAACTGTTGGTAGAGAACAGTGACGCTTGTCAACATATTCAACTTGGCGATTACAGCCTTTAAATATTGGAATACAACGAAACATGATTTATCACTTAATAACAGCACTATTCATCGCCAATCACTGACATCACTGCACTACACTGAATTTAAAAACCGGAAAAATACTTCAAAATAACTGATGTTTAGCCAATGGGGAGCACGGCCATCCCATAACAAACACGAAAAACTACTGTCTTGTCGTGTGTCGTTTTGTGGTGTGTACGATTGTATGACGTCACCAAGCCGGGCAAAACGGTCGCGTTCTGAAAGCTTTTGTAACCTTGTAGGTTGGACTTCTAGCGTAACTAGGACAATAGTGATTTGGAAAGCAGCCTACTTTGAAAACTGGCGTCATGCGATCTCTTGCGGCGTAATATGGAAACTTCTAGGGAGAAGGGAGAGAAGGGCTCTTTGGCTCTTCAACATTGCGCATGCACTGTCGCTGAGCCATCGTGCCAAGAAGGGATATTTGAATGTAAATACCGCGAAATAAATAATTGGAATGAAACTACATAATGCATTTTATGAATATCAATTTCGAAACAAATAATAACTATGAATAAAGAAATAAGATAGAAGCGTTTTCCTAGTTTATCTTTATGGTTGTCTTTTTAATGTGTTTTTAATGTATCTGTGACTTTTTGCTCAAGCTGGCAGTGGGGCACATGTTGTTACGGGGCTTCGCTCTATTCCCACTGCCAGTAAACGCATGTATAATAATATGTATCCTGTGTATATGTGTTATATATGTGTTTTAAAATAAATAATAAAATAATAAAGAAAAATTAAAGCAATTGATAAAATACTGTAAGTTTCGTAAATAAATAGTAGGTAGGCAAGGTAATGAATTTAATAAGTGGAAGTTGAACAATTTAGGGTAGTAGTAGTAGTAAAGTCTTTATTAGCAATTCTTGCTATTGTTACAGGTTACAGTTTTATATACTCTCAAATTTAACTAGGTAGTTTATAAAGATACATAAGAAATACAGTAGGTAGGTTAGAAAATGTTGATAACAGATTATAGCTCAGTAAGAGTAAAATAAAATAAAATAACACTATCATTAATATTCTACCTAATGATGATGTGATTAATAATGATAAGAAATATATAAGAGAAACAGGTTTACAGGTTACATGTCATGTTATGCTAGGTATTTTGTTATACAATTAAGAATTACGGAATAGATGATAACAATAATATAGTATATCTAATATTAATAAACAGTTCAAACAGTTCAATTGTTGACATAGTAGATTGACTTTTACTTTCAGTATCCACTTTATTTATGGTTTGTCCCAAAAGCCAGCATTAGAATTTGACAGGGGATCATTTCGCCAGCCTCCCTCTCTTATTACTAACATACATGCTCTTCTAAAGGACATTACACATTTACTTTCCTTTACAGTATTAGGTAGACGGTTGTACATTTTTATTCCCTTTGAAAATAAGGAATTGTTCCCAAAAGAAGTGGTGGCACGTTGTACATTGATGTCATTTTGCTGCCTGGTACTATACACATGGGAGATATTTGGGGTTAATATGTCACTAAGGTATTGCGGAGTCAGTCCCTTAGTGATTCTAAATATAAATGTCATCGTGTTGAGAAGAATTCTCTGTTTTACAGTTATCCAACATAAAGAAGATCCCATTTTAGCAATGGATGCGGTCCTATCAACCCAAAGTATACTGCGCATAACTTTATTTTGTAATTTTTGTAGCTTGTTTATATCATTTTGGGTCAGTAAGAATAAAATAGAGCTACAATAATCAAAATGTGGTGTGATAATGGCTTGGCTAATTTGTATCTTACTTAATAACGGTAATGCTCTACAATTTCTCTGGAATAGTCCTACTTTTTTGGCTACTTTATTTATGACGTATTGAGCATGGCTGTTGAAATGCAGATATGCAACACGAACAGATAATATCATAAAAGTGTGATTTATTACTAGGAAAACACTCATTGTAACGCGTTGATAAGCGAGCACTGATACGTGCTATACTCTAATACCACATGTAACACTTGAAATACATTATAATATAACGAATATATTTTACTCTGGCAAAGAACCCCTGTCTCTCATTTGAATCAAAGGAGAACAACCTTTTTAGTAATGTTTGGGGGCTGACTGGTCAAGACTTGGGTAATAAACTCAGCAGGGTGTCGCACCCAAATGGGCCATAAATAAAAATAATCAACTTTTTGATTTGAATATTGCTGAAAAAACATTCCAGGACAAAATTAGAATAATATTAGTTAATGTTCAAAATTTCATCTCGATTGGTCAATCGGTGCGGCCAATATGGCGCGAACAAAAAAAAACACACAGAGAAAGAGGCATAAGAGTCCCGTAGTAACTCACGCTACGCTCGCTTAATTAGATCAACTTCAAACTTGAACTAGGTAATAAGAAATCATCTAGCAACACTCATAACAATTCCAAAATAATATATTATTACCAAAGGAAGGCAAAAATAAGAGATTTTGAAAGAAGTGCAATTGTTCCAGTAATTGACACCCCAAAATTATATCAAAATTATTGAAAATAGTACAAAAAATTTACTCTATGTTGAAACTACAGTGCCTTCTGCACAATTATCATCACTCTTTGTTTTAAAATTGGTATGGATAATAAGTCAGTAAATATCATAAATTCAACAGAAATGTCTCCCTTGGCTGTAAATGCCTTGTACAATATTATCATGCTATTGATGAAATAGAATGGATCAAGCAAAAAATTCAAATGATTAACATAGATAAAGATTGATTAACGTATGCCCTCCCCCCCCCCCCCCCCCCCCATACAATAGTCATATGTAATAGGTCCATTTTAATTTGAACCTTTTCATCATAACATGCTTTCTTGATGGATGTTTTGGAGGGTTTTATTTTCCTCATGGTGGAAAACCTCGTTTACCTCGTGGTCTTCTCTGTTGCTCCACATTCTTGTTAGCCAGTAATTTACAGTAATTTAATTAAATTGTAATTATTCATTGTGGAATATAAAAAATAAATGTTTTATTGTTTCAATGCCATAACAATTAACAGCATAGATTATATTTTTAAATATTTTTTTAAAAGTTTTACATCGTAAAAATGACTTTTTAATTAGTCAATAAAAATAAAAAATAATTAAAAAATAAAAAAAACATTGAAAAAAATTAATTGTTTTTTATATTATTTTCAAGTGATTTTCTTTTAGGAAAATAAATTTCACCAAAATCCGGGCAAATAAAATATGTCTGGGTCTGAGGAGGTTATGAGAAAAAGAATCATTGCAGGCGACTTCCGAGTGTTCGCGCATGCGCAATGTTGAAGAGCCAAAGAGCCCTTCTCTCCCTAGCTCCTCGTTAAACACCCAAATTTTGCAATTTTTTAAAATAGCCTTTACGATTATGATTATGTTATGAGTGTCTCTAGTCAAGCTGAGTCAGATTCAATTCAAAGTTCAAACTGTTCAAACCTCTTTGATTCAAACTAGGTAGGTAAATTGGGAAAATAGGGATTTCATTTCATGTAAACGCCATTCAGGGGGAAGGAAAGGGCAGGGAAATTTCACTTCGTCTGTACATTATGATGGCAGACCTGTAAATATCACAGCCTTCTCCACAAAGAATGAAAGGAAACACGAAATATTTAAGAAGGCTGTGAGTAATTGTGAGCGAGAGATTTTTTTGTGTTCTTTGAAGACGAGCAGCATGGCGGACGTGTAAGTGTTAATAAATATTATATTGTATCGGCTATCATCGGAATTATTACTGTCCAGTTAGGCATTATTGTTCTTATATTTTATTCTCTGTAAAATTTTCTTGCTGTACATTCAAAGTTCATACTTAATTTAAAGTTTTGTAACATAATTTCCGAATGCCCTATGTAATACCTAGGACGTTGTAGGTATTTACCTCGTACCTAAACCATTGATATTGTCTACACTAGGCTACACCGCATATAATCGTGTATGATCGTTTTCAGGAAAAAATCGGAGAAGCCAAAAGCGAAAAAGCCTGTTCTATCGAAGGGACTTCCAGCAGTTCCAGAATCTGTGCTTAAACACCGCAAGCGTCGTGACTTGACGAAAGCTGCCAAAGCAAGAAGGACTGTCAATGTAAGGTCATCCACACAATGAAGCATTCTTTAAATATTTTATGGAGACACTACCTATCTAACCCTGCATTTTGTTTGTAGCAACGCACCTACCAATTCAAGAAGAAGAAGCTCATCTTCAAGCGAGCAGAAAAATATGTAAAAGAATACCGGAACCGGGAACGTGATGAAATTCGGTTGGTTCGAGAAGCTAAAGCCCAGGGAAATTACTACATTCCTGGAGAACCTCAACTGGCCTTTGTCATCCGCATTAGAGGGTGAGAGAATTCATTACTTTAGAATTATGTAGAATTTTATAATTGTTTGTAGGTTAACTTCTGAGCCATGTCCCTAATCTCGACCACCCTATATCTAATGAATGCGACTATTTTCACCAGGTATTTTTACACTCACCAAGTGTACTATTAAAAGTGGGTTAAAATTAATATAAAGTTACCCAAATTAAGTTGGGTAACCATAATAAAACTATCTGATGCATGAAGTGCCTAAAATACCAAATAAAAAAAAACTCCACTAGTGGAATCGAACCCTGGCCACCAACATACTAAGCAGACATCATAACCAACCAACCAACTGAGCATTGACAGATTAGGAATTCTTTAGCCCTACCATGCAGAATACCACAGTAGGTACTGAAACTAGGTAGTACCCAATATGAGCAATGGATTTTAATTTCTAATCAAAATAATAATGTACCTACCTTCCTACTGCCTAGGTATTTGTTTTTATTTTAAATTTTAAATTCTACTTGGTTGCCTACTATTTCCACCACATGGTAAAAATATCCACTCATTTGTATTATTGCATTTTAAGTCTCACACACAGATAAAAACAAACAGATAATCTTGTGTCAGGAAATTGGTCCAGGTATAGGTCTTATGTCCTTTTTATGTTTAAAAGTATAAAATCAGAATCACTACCCCACAATCAGCATGCATGAAGCTGCTCCCATTGGTTGACACAAAAACCTGGTGAAAATAGTCACTCATGCTATTTTCACCTGGTGAAAATAGCCACTCCGATATCGAACACCTACCTAGATACTATTACTATAATATTGAAAAGGATCGAGATTAGGGGAATATTTCTTTTCTGAACTCGCCCTGCTAGAAATCAATCTCCAGGTCTATTGTATTGCATGGAATGCAATGCCATTTTACGAACAGTTAAAATTATTCTATGCTGAATTGTGCTTAAAGGGTGACGAGAACGGGTGTGACTACGATCCCGACAGCCGGGACTTTCAGGTTAAAAAAATAGTCCCGACCGTAGGTTTTACCGGGCAGCCTAAGGAATAAAACTCTCTATGGGTAGACAAATTCGAACTGGGCAACTTAAAAAAAAATAACTCTATGGTTAGGCAGAATTAAAACTTGTGAAAATTACAAATAAAAAAAAATTTGCTCCCGGCCGGATTCGAACCGACGACCTCTTGCACCGTGGTCCAGTACGCTATCCATAGCGCCATCTGGACGGTCATGCTGAAAGCCGTTCTTAACCAGTATATAAATAAACAAGGCCAGTCGGGACTATTTTTTTAACCTGAAAATCCCGGCTGTCGGGATTTTAGTCACTACCGACGAGAACTGGTACCTACCTACCTACCTAACCGTATAGCAAGATTTCAGAAAATTCTGTAAATGCGACAATGTGGTTTAATCCTCTGTGTTGAGATCAATGACCTATTAATACTTTCAGTAGACAGCGCAATGTAATACCAGTGCACGGGAGGGATTGAAGTCGGCCGGCCGGCGTGTGAGTGAGACAGATGCCGTGAGTCGGACAGAGACAGAGATATGCGCTGTACCACGTGATGAGCGGCCAACAGAAGACGCGCGCTTTGTAATATATATAGCTTTGCAATTCAGTTTGACACCTTTATTTTGCTCCAATAAACTTGAAAAAAATATGTAAAACATCCTGGTACTGTATTCTTGATAGTAAGTGAATAAAAATTGGGGGTTGTCGCTTTAAATTTTTCGGAAGAGGCTCCGAAACGTTTTTGGACTATTCTGTTAATTTTTTACTTTATACGACTACAAAATTTAAATTGAAAAGTTTTGAGACTTCACTTTTGTATATACCTTATTATTCATCTACTGCCTTTAACCTGTATTTATTTTATAATTTTATGATGCGTACTTTCAGAGTAAATCAATTATATATCGTAAAGTTTATTGTTTTGATAAATTGTCATTCTTTTTATTTTTTTTACCAACTTCCGGAAAAATTTTCTTGTTGAAAAAACTTTGGTGTAGTGGTAACATGGTTTAGAATAAGTGTGTAAATTTTCAGCTAATTATAAGACCGATGTAATAAATGCCGATTTTAATTCTGTTTTTGCTGGGCTATTCGCTGTGCAGTAGTCCAGCCATCACGTGACTTACGCGAGGCTTCACTTCCCGCGCAACTGAATTTGTCTATAGTATAATAGGTCATTGGTTGAGATGCATGGCCAGTTCACAGTGTACTCACTTATCCAGGTGTCTGGATTTGTAATGTACAGAGATTTGTAATATGGCTTTTCTTTTTCAGTATTAACCAAGTCGCACCTAAAGTCCGTAAAGTTCTCCAGCTGTTCAGACTGAAGCAGATCAACAATGGTGTGTTCATCAAACTGAACAAAGCTACAATCAACATGCTACGTATCTGCGAACCCTATGTTACATGGGGAACGCCTAACTTGAAGAGTGTGCGAGAGTTGATTTACAAGCGAGGCTTTGGAAAGATCAGGGGGCAACGCATTCCCATCACGTCCAACAGTGTCATCGAGCAGAAGCTTAAAACATCGGGGATTATCTGTACTGAGGACTTGATTCACGAGATATTTACCGTTGGAAAGAAGTTCAAGTATGCATCGAACTTCCTCTGGCCTTTCAAGGTGAGACACTTCAGAGTTGTAATTGCTTAGTGTAGGCAGGTACACTTCATTCCATTTCACAAAGGGAATAGGAATTGCCTTGCTATTGGGTGGTTGATTGGAGGCGGGAAACAAATTCAAAGGAGCCAACGGAAAAACCAGAATGCCAACTTAGCTGAAAAAGTACTAACATAATACAACATATTACATTTCATTACTTCTAAATGTATTTTGTTAACCCAGACTTATTAACTACCTAGAGGATTTTATGGAAACTGGTGATAAATAATTTATTTTATGACTGATCTAAAGATCTAGTGGTCCTTCCAACACTTGAGTGTTAATCACCAAGCAAAATTTTAATTGTAGTGGTACCACGAACTATGTCATGTGGGAGAATTATGAACTTCTTGGAACTTCCATTCCCTTTGTGAAATGGAATGAACTGTATGTGGTACTGATTTTTACCCTGTTCATGAGGATTCAATCATTATCTATGACTATTGAATTTGAGTTGTAACAACGTGATCGGAATCTTGATGGAAAGAAATTAGAATGTTAAAATATGAACTTGAGAATCATGATTAAATTTGCATGAAAGAGATCTTGGTAAAAACTTACTAGGATTTAGAACTTGATTATGTTGGTAGGTACACAATTCATAAAACGGTATTTGAAAGAAATGGATTGTCGGAAAAAATGTGATGGCATCATCTGATCTATGATCTGATGAAGTCTATACTTCTCATCATCTACCTACCTCTAGTAGGTGAGCTCTGATTTCATTGATAATAACAAGAATAGATTATCAATGAACCATGACCAGAAGCCAATCTGTTTTGTTCAAATTATACCGTTTTATGAATTGTCGAGCTCGAGTGTACCTACGCTACCTACTACCTAGATTTTTCAAAATGGGTGACACTGACTATTTTCATAAAGAATGACAAAATGATAAATCTTTTGCTTATCTTGCCAAGATCTTGTTCAATTCGCGTGGAAGCTTTCAGGATCTATTTATTGAAAATTCAGGATCTATTTATTGAAAAATTGCAAAAATCCCAAACTACAGTGCGTTCTACAAGGAATTTGCAACAGCGAAAAATCTATTTTCCATTTAGAATTCCTATTTTACACACAAATTTTGGCTAGTTTTCTGACACTTCCTCTTCCTCACCTGATAACAATAGATTACCAAAGAAAATCCACATTATTGAGGTGTATACAGCATTTCATTGGCGTCAAACTTGGTTTTTTCTGTTGACCTCAGATGGGGTGATGTGATGATAATTAATACCAACTGCAAAGCAACTTGTATTTTGGCATTTGGCCTCAGGCGCTGAAAGGTCCTTGTAGAACGTACTGTAATGTGTTTTGATAGGTAGGTAAAGTTCGTTCACGTTAAGAATATTTCTGACGTTTTAGTCGATCACGTCGTTCACATGAACACTGCCCTGTCAATGGCAAGACTTTCTTCTTTGTATTATTGAAATTGTATAAATTATGTGAAATACACACTTTTTAATAGTAGAAATTATTAGAAAACTTCAATAAATTGATTTATATCTTTATCTACAGTCGTCTTATACATACTTTTTGATTATTGATATTTACATGTGTAGGAATACAATTGTTCGCTAGACTACAGTAGTACACGGCCGCCATTATACGGCTTGATATTCTAAACGTGAACGAACTTTACCTACCTACAGTTTGTTTTTCCTTTGTTTGAACTCTCAACAGAAGGAGCCACCGTCAGTTGTTCTGTACGGCCGAGAAAGACAACATTGCAAGGTGAGCGCAATGAAGTCTTTCTCGGCCTAGCAGAACAACCGACTGTGGCTCCATCTGGTGAGGGTTCAAACATAGGAAAAACAAACTGTATCTACTACCTACTTTGATTTCCTTAGTTTTTAGACCTTGCATTTTTATTGTATTCAAGTTAGCTTAGTTTTGTTTTTATAATTACTTCATTAGGTTTGTTCGTTTTGCCGCACAAAACGAACGCTTTTATGGTAGATTTGGCACAACCTTCAATTGCGCAATAAGATTTACAAAAATTACGCAATAATAAGGCCTTATTTTATTAAAGAAATGTGTAGGTATTTACCTCTCAGCTTGATCGACGCATAGTTGGAAATCAATGCCATTGGCTATGCCACAACTCGCTTCACCTCGGAAGCAGTGTAGGAAGTGGGAGGTTTTGGCTACAACAACTTGCCACAAACGTCAAATCAAACAGGCTGTGAGCTACCACAAGTTACCACATTTCCAAAACGAACACGTTTGGTAGTTTTGGCAGGGTAAACGAACAGACCTATTAATTACCAATTTTCTTTGGAACTTGCCATAAAGACTCTAGAACAATTGAATAACTGATCAATGTATGAATTTGATACTTTTCCATCAATCTCTTTGGACAGATATTCAAAACACTTAAAATAGCAATAAGTACCTAGATGTAAATTCTTGACCGATTGGGCTGGGCATATTGTGTAAAATAATATGACAGGTAGGTATGCATGCTATGTAGTCAAAATTGTTTTTAAGGTAGCTGCATCGATCGAATTTTTGTCTCAGATCTTTATGAATTTTGGCATACTTATTCATAATGATGCCATACACAACCCATCCAAATATTATGGACTTGCCGTTTGTAGTTATTGAGGTATTTCATTTTGAATGTCAGTTGTCTCCCCATGTTATCTTATGGCCGATGTGAAAAATCTGTCATGGTATTAATCAATTTTGTATTTTTTTGTATGAATAGATTTTACCAAAAACTTGTTTTTATGTTTTTATGGTAATGACCTCAGCTTTAATAATAAAAATTGAAAACAATACCAACGTGTGCTAAATAAAAAGATATTAGCTATTAATTAGCATTTTACTCACTTTCATAAATCTAAAAGTATCTTTTAAAATTCAAATTTCTATCAATATATTCCAAATAGGTTCATTCTCTTAAGTTATTATAAAATTCATTTCCACTTTACAAGTATTTGCTATTTTAGGTCATTATATGATTATTATAATTGAATGAAAGAAGGATCAGATTTGACTGATCAAAATTAAATCTGTTCCTTCTTTCATTCAATTATAATAATGACCTAAAAAAAATATATATTTGTAAAGTGGAAATGAATTTTATAATAAATTAAGAGAATGAACCTATTTGGAATATATTGATAGAAATTTAAATTTTACAAGATACTTTAAGTAAGATTTATAAAAGTGAGTAGGATGCTAATTAATAGCTAATAACTTTTTATTTAGCAAAAATAGAAAATATTTGTAAAGTGGAAATGAATTTTATAATAAATAACTTTTTATTTAGCACACGTTGGTATCGTTTTCAATTTTTATTATTAAAGCTGAGGTCATTACCATTCTAAAAACAAGTTTTTGGTAAAAATCTATTCTTACAAAAAAATACAAAATCGATTTAATACCATAATAATGACAGATTTTTCACGCCAGCCATAAGATAACATGGGGAGACAACTGACATTCAAATTGAAATATCTCAATAACTACACACGGCAAGTCCATAATATTTGGATGGGTTGTGTATGGCATCATTATGAATAAGTTTGCCAAAAATCATAAAGATCTGAGACAAAAATTCGATCGATGCAGCTACCTTAATATGCCTACCTACCTGAGAAGAACGATCCATATCCAGAAATAAATTATTTTAGATACATCTGCTAGGTAGGTATCTATGTTATGTATATTACGTAGGAACTATATTAGGTGCATTAGGTAGTATTGCAATATGATCATCTCAATCAACAGAAGAATCCGTCTTTCATTGAAACTGAGAATATCCATCTAGACTAGGTATATCTTTGCTACATTCAACTCAGAATGCAGTGGAATTTCTGTTTTGGAAACATTATTTCTGACAGTTTCAAAACAAAAAAAATTCAATAAGTGCATTTTGAGCTGAAAATGTGTAAAATAATTGAAAATGGTGATGGTCATGCAAAATTTGAGCTTGATCTGACCGTTTTAATTTTCAACCAATCAGAAGATATGTTTTTAATTCAATCAATCGGAGGGCAGCGCTAAAAAACAAAATCAATTTGTACAAAATTTCGGCTCAATCGGAAAAACGATGTGACCTATAGCGCGATTGTTGAGGCCTGACATCCGCAAATATCTACTTGCGGATGAACTAACTTTGAGCATGAGGCTGTTAACGTTCGACTCAAAAGTTGAGAGTATTTTTACTTCGAGATGAAATTGGCGTACGTTAATTTACAATAGGCTTGACAATTGCGTTAATTTTCTTACTTTTTTAACGTTAATTTTGTTGTAACTTTATGTCTTATGATGCAACAGTTCCATGGAGACTGTTCAAACCTGGGACAATTTCCTTCCATACTGTTGAAAAGAACAGTTGTTCATAACATAAGCTGCCATTTTATATGGCAGTGATGTTATTTACATAACATTTATTTGGTATCCCTTGGCCTCTAGTAATTTTTTGCTACAAAAAGTTACTAGGTATGTAGGTACTAACTATATTGCCAGGAACCCAAGTCTTGAAAAAAGCGTTTTGAAACCGTCTGGCGTTTTCATTGATCAAAACGTAAAAAAGTTGAAGGCTAAGGTATAGTCGTCAACTTTTTTACGTTTTGATCAATGAAAACGCCCGACGGTTTCAAAACGCTTTTTTCAAGGCTTGGGCTCCAGTAGCCACGTCAAGTATGTATAAAACCTTGTACATTGACCTGAAGTAAAATTTTATTCGAAAGAATCTAATTACTTGAAAAGGATTTGATGCCATCGTCCAATCAAGTCTTACCTAATTAAATTGCGTTTTCCACTGGCCGCACTAGTTCTACACTCGGTTTAAAATTTGCAATTGAGTTTTATACCTAGGTAGGTTGTACATGGTCACATCATTTATGTGCAACCCTAGTGCGGCCAATGGAAAAAGTCATAACTCGGCATCTAACTCTAGTACGTGAGCTCTGATTTCATTCTTACATATTTATTCTCACAGAACTTTGGCTGTTTAGCTGTTCCTACTTATGTATAAGGCGATTCGACCAAAAAAAATCAATGTTAATTTTATTCATTTTTTGTAAGAGGGAGCTGGTAACATATGATATCAAATGACATTAATGCGCTACAAGAAAATCCGGGACGTTTTCAAATGTGTAAAATGCAATTTACCTTTGACAAAGAATAGACAAAACCGTTTGTCTGAATGACACGAAACTTGGAGAGAATATCCATCAGATATCTAGTTTAAGCTGATGTGGCCCTTTTTCTAATTTTTTGTTTATATTTTTACAAAAACATATATATAATGTACCGGATTTTACAGTAAAATATTACTGATTTAGTAGAAGCTATAGTCGAAGTAGGAATGAAGTTATCGAAATTTGGGCTTAGTCATGACATCCGCCCATTCTTTGTGAACAAAATAAGCCCTCGTGGAAGTCTGTAGGGATCTCCGAATTTCACTTCTGTATAGAAATCGTTCAAATTTCTTATATAAATAGTTATTTATGTTCTGCATTATAATATGGTGAGAAAAAGTGGTCAACGTGTAGTAATTTCCGAGATATATCACTTCAAAGTTACAGTTTTTTTTTCTCAGTTTAACATTGCAACCATACGGAAAAAGTCATACTGATATTTTTAAAAGCGTTTTTGGCTGCTTTCCAACGTATAGAAGTTTTTGGAAAACTACTATAGCGTGTATCAGATGCAATATTTTATTATAATTTATAACATTTTTAAATGTATACCTTCGTGGACGTTTTACAGAGCTATGAGGGTTTTACTGCTTTATTTTTACGTTTTTCCATCAGAAAAGTGCAGTTTTTTAATGTTAAATTGTGTTGCCATGGTAGAACGGCCTTCTAGAAATTAGAAATGCTTTGCAAATTTGTAGAAATTGTGATTATATCATATATTGTGACAAAAATAAATATGTTTATTTTCAAAACTAAAATAGTCAAAATTTTACGGCACAACAATAATGTGTTAAAAAAGATACAGAGATAGTAGAATCAATAATTTACTGAATGATAAAAATGCCCTCCCGACTTTTTGAGTGCAGTAGTTTGGACAATAACGTGATGTATTTTTAGTCTTGTGGTATCACTCGAATCGCTTTAAGGAAATTACAGCTCATCTACCTACTCGAGTTAGATGAAGAGTTAGCATAGACTTAAAGGTGGGCTGTCATGGTCAACAAGTCGAAAATATTGTATAATATATTGTTAACAGAAGTAGAAAGTCGAAAACGCGAACGTGATGCGATGTTTGGTTCAGACGCTAGAGCCCCGCGAAATTTGAATACCCTGGTTGCGGGGTTTGCGGCTGAGTTGGCTGTGAATGACGCGTTACCCCACCCCCTATCCGTTTTCGCTTCGCTGTAACTTCATTTAGGAATATCCTACAGAGGTGGGATTCTATAACTCCATTGCAACCGCTTAGCAATTTCTTCCATAAGGATTAACATTGAAATAATTGCTAAGCGGTCGCAATGGAGTTATAGAATCAGGGCCCAGAGCTCTAGTTTTCGCCACTGTGATTGCATGCCTAATGATATCATGTTTTTTTTAATAATAAAAAAAATGGGTCTCAACCATTATAGCCCACCTTTAAGAAGGGACACTAACACTATATTAATCACAGCCTTCTTAAATAATAATCGACAAAGTTTCTGATAGAATGTGATAGAATATAGAATTCTGATAGAATGTGTGATATTCTGATAGACTGCTGGGTCAACATTGCATTTGTATTTTTCAGTTGTCTCAAATCTCTAACAACCAATCAGAGTTACCTGCCATGAGACACTGATCTCTGAGCCCTCTCATTCAAACAGTGTTGACAAAAATTATTACTAAAATCCTCATTGCTCATTGAAACATTCAGGGATATATATCTTCATCGATATATAGTAATAATAACATTTTAAAAAAATACTTGAGCATACCACCTACCAGTTTTTTTTACAAATATCTTAGGTCGGGAAGTCAGTCTTTTGAAATGGTACAAGAATCTTTTTTAGCATGGCCGCCTTGTTAAAAAAGGCAGTACCTTGAAGTGATATATCTCGGAAATTAGTTCAGCTTGCCTACTTTTTCTTGGCATATAGGAATCCTGCTCGTGACGTCACAGTGGTAGAAAAATGGAGGCTGCTATGGTAGGGGAAATGTGTCAAAGCTCTAAATAATAGCAATAAATCATATTTATCAGATGAATATTTAACTTGAACATGTGTAAAGATAAATATTGCGTATTATTATTAGCTTGTACTTACTTAAATATCTTTCTTTCACAAGTAATCACTCAAAATATGAGATTTGGATTGCCGCTGTCAGATTTGTTTTTCCCTATACTTTTGTATAGGTTACTATGGCAACCTTTTCTCACGCAGGATGCCTATAGTGTTGAAGTTTTCTGTATGTAAAATTTCAATGATTTCTTACGGGCTTTGTCCCACTGACTCCCCCTACCCCTACCCCTCCCCCCCCCCCCCCTTGTTGAAGGTAGAGAGCCTATATACTGGGGAAGAGAGTGGCCAACTGGGTGACTGTTTTCTATTGGTTGAAGTATTAACCAATGGGGGGGGGCGCTTTAATGGGAGCCGCCATCTTGTGCTCAAACAGTGGGCAAGTTAGAGAGCCTAGGGCAAGTAGCTGGCTGTGACAGGAATAGTTGACGACCTTGACAAGCGCCCATGACTTGAGCGCAAGATGGCGCCCACGAGTTGGCCACTCTCTTCCCCAGTATATAGGCTCTCTAGTTGAAGGTGGTTCCTGCAGGGTATTTCAAGCATAGATGAGCAAACTACTTATTTCTGTGTAATGGATGTGTTCTGATTGCTGATTGATCGATCATATTCTGATCATGCTGGCTGTTGATTTGTATCTAAAATTGTAGGTCATCGGTACTACCTACTGCCTCGTGTGATGTGGATGTATTGTATAATGAATTTCAGTATTAACGGAGTGTTTCATATGTTCCAGCTGAATACACCAACTGGTGGTTGGCGCAAGAAGACAAACCACTATGTTGAAGGTGGTGACTTCGGCAACCGGGAGGACAAAATCAATGAACTACTGCGAAGGATGGTTTGAATATGTATAAATAAACATTAAACTCTTCCAGAGAAATAGTTTCTGCCTTCATCAATTACCTACGTAACCTTCCTCACTCTCTGAACTCCCAGTGCTGTCAATGCCATTGAATTCTACATGTTTCCTGTGCCCATGCTGTCTAGATCCGCATGTGGTTGGGGACTGAATGCAAGGTGTTTTCCGCAAACGCATCAAAAAAATAATACCAGATTTTCAATATAGGTTCTTTATTTAATTCCAATTTATTGTAGTTCAGTACATTTTCCATTAATGGGTTGTTTGTTGTTTAAAGTAGTACCATCGATATTCCACGTAATTCAAGTCAGTGACTCGCAAATTAAAATACAAATCAATGAAATAAATATTTTACAACTATATTTATTATTTTGCATTGTTGATGAATATCATAAGATTAATTTGTAGAAATACGATATTTTATAAACAATTTATAATTATTTTAATTAATTTCATGCAGTATGAATTAAGTACTTGATTTGATTTTAAGCAGTTTCTAGTAGAAATGGGCTTGTTCACTGCCATTTGCTCTCACCAGGATCGCTAGCATCGGATTAGCTTGGGCAGCTTCGTTGGGCCGAGATTAGTAACATTTTTCTTAGTAACCAAAATGTCCGTGGGATGGCGCCAGCGGTTGGGTAACATCTTTGGTAGTAACTAAAATGATTTTTAAAGAGTTTAAATGACCAATTTATGTATTGATAGTCTTTGGTAGTCTGTTGTAATCTCAAATACATTTAAAAATGTAGATTACAGTGACCTACGTGCATAATATCTTTGTAAAACGAAATGTCATCATTGACCCAACATAAATTCCATATTTTCAAATTTTCGTCATCTTGCCGCGTTCTAATCTCTGCCCAGTAAATAGTTTTCACATGAAAACAAGATACGACTTCAGGCTACATCTTTGTACTATGTACATTTTAGTTTTTTTTTGTTTTTTCTGTTAATTTTTGGGTCATTTTTAATAATGTAAACACTCTGTGCCGTAATTATTTGTACCGGAAATCAAAGCCGGAAATGACGTCATTTTGTTACCCATCTCGGCCTAAAGTCGGATTGAAGCAGGTAACGTAGTGGCGCCATCTATGCTGAGCTTTGCGTGAACAAGCCCATTAGCTAAATTAGGGTATTATTCTTGATTATCTCTTTATCTAATCCCGTATCCCCACATTTATAAACGGCTTAAAATATTGAAAAAAAATCGGCCTTAAAAATGAAATCAATATGTTTACTTTGTAGTTTATATTACGATTTCTACAGAAGATATGTGTAATTTTTAAGCTTCACCATGTTATCATGTTATCTTATAGGAAATTTCAAGATTTCCTTTTAAGATATCTCTTAAATTAATCCCGTGACACGTTTTTCTTTTCGTATTTGCAAATGGTATTGCTCGAGGCATATTTGAGGAAAATTTGAAGCATTTTTATTTAGCAAGGACTTTTGATGGAAGTACTTTAAAGGGCAAGCAATTTGAAAAAGGCCTGTAAACCTTTCTAGAAATAATATGGAGCACTTTCTTCTTGTTCTTCACCATCTTGACAATTAGTTTTAATACTTACCTGGGCAATAGGCTTGTTCACTGCCATTTGCTCTCGCTCCTGGCGCTAGCAGCAGAGTACCAGCTAAGCTGTCACCCTCTGAGGTTTAAAAATGTTCCTTTCTGCTCTGCATTTTGATTGGCTCCTCGAGTTTTTGGAACAGCAACGCCATCTATAATTAGTTTTGCGTGAATAAGTCCATTGTACAGTCTGGACAGCAAGAGTCTGAACTCTCGCCAGAATGCGCAGATAGGCAGTTTTTCTGCTAGGCCGAGAAAGACTTCATTGCACGCTCACCTTGCAATGACGTCTTTCTCGGCCTAACGGAGTAAGGGACGGCTCCTCGTGTGCAGTATCTATATCTATAGGCAAGCTTGGGGCAATTACTCTTAAAAAGTAGTGCAATTATATTGGTATGTATGTTACTTCGGTCAAAAAGTAATAAAGTTACTGTTCCAAAAAATGTATGAAATTACTTGACTTGATCAGATAAACAGCGCATAGCCCAATAATTATTTATGGGTATACGGCATATGCAAAGGTCAAAAACAATTTATAGGAATACTAGGTTGTATACCCTCAACTACACCTTTGTTGGTATCTGTACAACCACAAGTCTTACCATTTAAACGCTGTATCGTGATGCTCCATTCCATGTTAGAGATTGATAGACTATATTTCTCTCTGTGGAAATGCTGGCCAATATGACTGTTTTCCTTACTGAAGTTCCCAACCTTCCAAGAGCTATAAGTTCGTGTATTGGCAACACTGTGCTGCGATGTAAGCAAACTACTAGGAAGTGGGCGTGAAACTTGATTGGATCACCTAAACAAATTAATTACAATAATTACATTGAGTAAGCACAGTACTTAAGTAAAGAAAACAATCTAACCACTCACCTGAACCCCGATTCACAAAGAATTCCCAACCCTTATTTTATAAGTGTATTATATGTACACTCAAACCAATAAAATCGGTACTCGAAAAGAAAAGGATTGGCTGATTATGTTTTGATGGCATCATCCCATGAAGGCTGTGTTAACGCATCATCTAATTCTAGTAGGTAAGCTCTTATTTTATTGATAATAACAAGGATTGATTGTCAAGGAACCTTACCAGCAGCCAATCATTTTCTTTTCGAGTACCAATTTTTATTGGTTTGAGTGTACATAAAATATTTCTCACAGTAGCTGACTGTTAGTATTGATTGAATATTAATTTTCCATATCAAGAGCAATAATAAGTAACTGAGTTTAATAAGTAATTCTAGGAGGATATCAATTTCTGACCGTTGATAGACAAAATTAACACATTCAACGATTCGCAGTTAGCAAAGTTTACCAACAAAGATAGGTATTCAATCAAAATTCTTAATCAAATGGGAAATATGTGCCTAGCTATATATTTATTGCTGCCAGCCCTACTGGGGAAGTTCATTTTTAAAAAGAACTGATCAAAAGTTCATTAAATAAGAACTTTTCTCAATCTTTAATTTCAAAACTCGCTTCCCTAAACACGGGAAAAAGTAATTGTGAATGTAATATAATAGGTAAGTTTGTCGAATTTGCTTGGAACTTTTCTGAACTGCTTCAAGTTGCTCCAACTAGCACCAGCCTTATACTTCATGTAGGGTGACGAACACAATCACCTGTTACAAGATGCTTGCTTGGAGCAGTTTCGAGCAGCCCGACGAGCAAAGGTCTCATGATTCAGCTTACAGGTGAAACATTATTTTTATTGCATCTCAAAGAAGAATGTTACATAATCTTGACCTCAAAATAACATTTTAATTGTAAAAATTGTAAAAAAAATTTAAAAAAAATTGTTGTTTAATTGTAAAAATCGAACTTATAAGTTTTAATTAAAAAGTTACCTAACTTCAGAGAAAAAGAGAAAATTGGCTCAAAAGTTCACTAAAAAGAGAGCTCCTACGAACACATTCTTTTTAAAAGTTCATTTCCCCAAGTATGCCCACGGCACATGGCCTAAGTAGCGTAGAGAGGTATATTTTACTTTTGAAAAAAGATCCTACAGGACAACTCTGTAGCAACATCTGGGTCCAGTATTTTATTTACCTGGGTATATAAGAAAATCCACTCCAAACTTGTGACCAGATGTAACAAAAAATCCATTTTCCCATAGACTTTTGTAGACTTCATAACCAATTCTTTGAGATTCGGTCTCGGGGAAAAACCATGCACCAGGCTTTTCGAGTGATTTCATATGACATTTGTGTTCTGTACATATTTGAATTATAGTGCTGTTTTCATCGAATGAGCTCATTTTGGCGACTTCTTCCTGGATAATAACATCTTTATCAAATGTAACTTGTTTCTCCAACTCCTTCGTATTGCAATCAGGAGTATTCATTTTCTTTGGATATTTCAATTTTAATTGTTTACGGCGCTTTCCTTCGATAATCTGTTCAATCATTCCTGTTACTTGTCTTTTCCGTTCTGCCTTGTAGATATGAATTTGATCTGCATATAATTTTTGCCGGTATTCATTGTATTCTTTTCTTAAGCTCTCATTAGCTTCATTCATAATAGATATATTTTGGACAACTTGAGCAATTTCCTTCTCTATTAATAATGTTACTTCTTCTGGGAGGAGAGCTAAAGGTAAACCAGGTAATGATTCTTGACGCGGGAAATACGCCAAAGAACCTGCAAGTTCACCAACTATTCTATGTTCTTCACGAAGTGTTAACCAGTCTGCAATCAAAGATAGACAAATATTTTATATTTTGGTTCAAATCATTTACCTAGTTTGTATACACAGGACAGGACATAAACAAGGACGATTATGACGTAGACCGTAGACAGCAATGGTATGGTATCAACAACCAATTTCATGAAGATTATATTATAAATTACATATTCACAGGCTAAGAATCAGGATCTTGTACCTCCAAAAACATAGTTTTTCAGGAGAGCAACAAAACTGTTTATAAACAGTTAGTACCCAAATGAGGTAAGGTGGGGCTGCAGTCTGGTTTTCTGTCTTATTATTCTAGAATAATTCTGTCTTATTATACCTACAAGCTACTTCTAAGTAGTACTAGTAAGTATTTGGTTTTTAATTTTTTTTTAGATAGAGAGATAACATCAAGAGTACAACAGGCTAACACATTTTTCCAGTTAGTCAGGAAACTTCTTTGGAATGAGCAGTTCCCCCAGAAATGCAAGATACTCCTTTTCAAAAGCTATTTCCTGCCAATACTCACCTACGGTTCCGTAACGTGGGCGATTGGAGGAAAGGAGGAAAGCCAGTTGCAGGCAGTAGAAATGAAGTTTTTACGAAGCATACAAGGAGTAACTAAGATGGACAAGATCAGGAGTGAAAAGATTAGAGGAGACTTGAAGGTAGAGAGGTTGACATTTAAAATGGGGAGAGAGCGGCTACGGTGGTTTGGCCACATGAAGAGAATGCAGAGGGAGAGAATACCGCGTCGGGAGTTCGAAGCTGCGAGAAGTGATAAAAGGAGAGTGGGAAGACCGAGGGAAAAGTGGAGAGAGCTGCTAGCAGAAGATGTACAGGAGAGACTGGAGAAGTGGGAAGAAGTGGAAGAAGGAAGGTGGTGGGAAGACAGGAAGAAGTGGAAAAAACTGGTAGAGAAGAAGAACGAAAAGGAAGAGCCAAGCCTTGCCAGCTAGCAAAGGAGTCCGGGCCCTAGTAAATGGTGGCCTCGCCACCCCCCGACCCAACTCTTGGAACCGGGAGGAAGATTATTATTATATATAAACTCATTTTCGTCCAAAATGGGGATAAGTGGTCTTGGTTCTTAGCCATCGAATAAAGCTACTCCTACTAGTAGGTACTAGTAACTTTATATGATATCCCCATAAAAAACACTCCGTGTAAAAATACCAGCCAAGTCTCTTCAATTAAAATAAAATAGAAGAAATCTAAAAATTCAGCACTGAAAAGTAGTGATATCAAAAAATTGGCCAAGTCAAAACTTTTCAAAAAATACTTGGCGCATCGTTCATATAAATAGTATAGAAGTAGGCAGGAAATGAAATGTACTCATCTACACATGTCCTAAAAAAACGATGCGCCAAGTATTTTTTGAAAAGTTTTGACTTGGCCAATTTTTTGATATCACTACTTTTCAGTGCTGAATTTTTAGATTTCTTCTATTTTTTTTAATTGAAGAGACTTGGCTGGTATTTTTACACGGAGTGTTTTTTATGGGGATATCACTCCTTTTTTCAGTTTATTATTACAACTTGTAACATATTGTGGCACCAAAGATTATAATTCTTTTAAAAAATAAGATTTTGTGATTTGGTTGCTAAGAAAAGTTGTGCTTGTTACTGTGTTAATGCTATAAATAATATGTTACAAAGTATAGCAAAAGTTTCGTTCCAATCGGTCCAGCCGTTCTCGAGTTACGGCATCACTTCCGGTTTTCAAAATGGCGGTTGACATCACTGCCACCTAAAATTTGTATCTATTAATGTTATGTAACATTATAAGCCTTCTGAATATGTAGTTATTGATATAAGAGATGATTTTAGTCAGATTTGTAATTTTTATGACGTCATTTCCGGTTTAGGTTATAGAACATTTCTTCTTTCACTATTGGTATTCCTTATAGATGA
This sequence comes from Leuctra nigra, assembly GCA_934045905.1. Lineage (NCBI taxonomy): Eukaryota > Metazoa > Arthropoda > Insecta > Plecoptera > Leuctridae > Leuctra > Leuctra nigra. Next base: position 7,910,778 of record OW203761.1, read on the forward strand.
CCTTCTAAATCGAATGGCGCTAATTTCGTTCTAATCGGTCCAGCCGTTTTTGATATATGACGTCACTTCCGGTTTAAAAATGGCGGCACAAAAAATTTATAAGAACAAAGGTATCATTAGACGCCAAAAGTGCACATGTGGTAAAATTTTCATATCGATCGGTTCAGCCGTTTAGGCTGTGGCAGTGATAGCAACGTTTCCTGAAATCTGAATCATCATCATCAGATAGCTTTTAAAAGGGGTGTAATTTCACTGTTTTCACGGCCCTCTAGCACCCAAACGGCATAACGTATTGTTCCCAAATTTGGTATATGTTGTCAGGTGGGCCATAGCTCGAAATTAAGTTATTTCGCAACAATGTGAGATTTCCCAATTTTGAGATCCAGTAGGCCGAAAATGCCATGTTGTTGCTTACAGTAAAAGTGTTTGGTCTGCTCCTCAGTTTATTAGGCATTTACGGTATGTTGAGTGAGTGTGAGTGTATAGTACGACTTGGCTGGGTGGAGCGACCGCTCCACTAGATATCATGTCTCATTTGCATATTATACAATGTGTCTATGTGAACAAAATAAAAGTAGGTAGGTATGCACAATTCAGCTGGAACATCGGACAGCATTATTCAGATAATTTATTGTTAGGTAGGATGGCTTCATGCTCGATCACCTGGGGGGTTTTAAGTGAAGCTGGAAGAAATTCAAACACGGAGAAAAATTCCAAATCAGTCATGCCTGCCTGCCTTCATACCTAGGGATGTAAAATTTCCGGAAATATTTCCAGAAATTTTCCGGAAATATTTCCATAAGCAATAACAGGCGTTATGTTCACTAGACAACACATTTGACAGTTTTTATGCAGAGGAAATGTGCAAAGTGTAAAGGAAATTTTACTTTAAAACTAATGCTACAATTTAGCAGTTAATATTGTTTTCGGTGAAACCTCACGGTTTACAAAATGTTATGGAGGCACTAAAACATTCACTGTATTTTTACATACCGATTCTAATATCATAGCAGTAACAAGATTTAAAAACGATGATACGAAACAAACCTCACAGAACACCCCTTGATTGCAAAAGCTCAAGTATGGTAATTCCAAAGCACAAAATAAATGTTGAAAAACTTATGTAGGGTACGACTCTTATTTTGTTCATAATTGGTACCTAGGTATACATTATAGGAATCCGAAATAAACACATGTCTCTTTCAGCGTTTATTCCATATTTTGAACGGGGTCCGAGAAACGGGCCCCTTAAAAAGTCATTTTCTGGTGGGCCTTGCTTTCTTAAAACAATTTTATTTTTATTACCGTTAATGATAGAGACTTCATTTTTTTAAGAAAAGATCTTAAAATGTATAATTTGATTATAATTTTATGTGGGCCCAAAAATGAAAAAAAGGTGGGGAGATGCCCAAATTTGTCCTTAAAACGACCCCCCCCCCCCCCTAAAAAGAATTTTTGATAATTTGTAAAAAAAAAAAAAATTATATATCCTAATTGTATATTTTAGAGTGGTAACTTGTACGGTATGGAAGTTATGCGGTAGGTAGGTACCTAATGTAAAAATAGGTACTTAATATGTATGTAGTACTACATACTAGGTTTTTGCATTATATTCCACAACTAGATCATGAGCTAGCCGAACAAGACCCTTCCCACCCTGCCACGGAAGGTTTAAAAACTGTTTTGGGTACTTCCAAAGTAAGCATTTCAAAACTATTTTTTTTTCGGAAAAATTGGAAAAATAAAGTTTGGAAAATTTCCGAAAATATTTCCATTTCCAGAAATATTTCCGGCTCACATCCCTATTCATACCAAGCACCTGGCTTCCCATGCAAGTCAACAAGTAAGATCTACGATCACCACACTTTACAGGAATTGGAAACGGTCTGACTAGCTGGCCATGGGTCTGGTTCCATTGAACAAAACAATCATAGAACAAGCGTAAGGAGTCTAGATCAGGTTGCGTGCGCCGTCCTGGTATGGAGTGCAAACCTTTGAAAATTTAAACACCCAGAATCTTCGAAAACCAAGAAAAAATACTGCCACTTGGATACATATGTGTGCTTGTTCAATTGACGGCTACTACGGCTCAGTCAGTAAAACAGTAACGATTCTAGCTGAACATGTATACTTGAATCACTGTGAAGTGGAAACGAAACACTAACCTAACATGTTTTGTTGACATTTGAAGGGATTGACACTTTTTGTATGTAATTATTTCGTAATTAACTCCAATAACTGACGTGCACAATTTTTATCTGAGCAGTAGGAATATTATTGTTAATAAACTAGGAAAACGCTCTGTGTAACGCGTTGATGAGCGAGCACGGACAGGCACAACACCTCGAACCGAAATTATGTCTATCGAAAATATCATTAAAAGCCAATAATTCTTGAATGTCGTCAGACTCAAGTATAAAAATCTCAAAATTGTCCTAAAACATTAGTCCCAATAACCATGCAAAGCTTGAACCTTTTGAACCTTTCTGATTGAACTGTTCCTCGTTAATATTCAAAAATCACAGGATCTCTTAAAAAAAATAGACCTGGGACCACTCATATGATAAAAGTGTGTGTACTTACACAATATTAGATCGATCTGTTGAATGGTCATATCAGTTTCATACGTTTGAAAGTTTCTACTCTAACTACCTTGGAACTATAAAGAGTCGAAGTAGCCGTGATCAACATTTTCGAGAAATTTGACAGCCAACACGCAAAATGTCCGTAAAACGTCAATAACTTTTGGATTGAAACATAGATTAGTCTGAAAATTGTCAAAAATGCAGATAATGTTAGTCCCAATGACCATGCAAAGTTTTAAGTTGATCAGTCATACGGTTCAAGTTTAAATTTAAAAAATAACATAAAAGATTTTTTTAAATTTTAACCAATGGGAGGATTTGGCTGAAACTTTGTAACATTGGGAACAATGTTGGTCGCCATGACTTGTCAAAATTTCAAATTGATCGGAACTACCAATCAAAAGATATTTTTTTTTAAATTTGAACCAGGCAATCACGTGAGCCCGTTCAAAAACGATCCCAGGGACCGCATAGATTACGTTAGTATATGTGCAAAATTTCAGATCGATTGGTTGTGCCGTTTGACCTGGGCAGTGAACACAAAAAAAAAAAAAAAAAAAAACACACAGAGAAAGTGCCGTAAGAGTAACGTGGTGACGCTCGCTACGCTCGCTCAATAATGAATACAATGATAAAATGATGATGAATCTCATATAAATTAGCAGACCTTTGGTGCACTGAAAGTGGATCTCTTCACTTTACTATTAACTAAATCACACTTTGGTATAAAACACCTTCGGGGCATTTTAAATACTGATATTTATGTTTTATATTTATAATTATATGTATATTATTGTAATTAAATGAATGAAGTTTAATTAACCATCCATCCCAAACATCGGAATTACAGAATGTTTACCTCCATTGTTTGAATTGTGAGCTGCGCCTTCTATAAATCGAAAATTGTACCGTTATTGATTTCCACAACTATTAACAGCTATCGGCTGAGCCATCGACGTAAGTAAATGATTCCAAATTCCCCCGCTAGGAAGCCAACTTGGGCAGTAGGCAGACTTTTTTTTAGCATGTTTTGGTGCTAGAAATTAACCCAGAGAGCATGGGCAGTTTACTCTACTTACCAGGGCGGCGCGCGCAACAAGATCTAGACTCCTTAAACAAGCGGCTGTGATGTCTCTCTCGTGACACATGTCTTTATCTCCCGCCAGAATAGAATTCATGTATTCGACAATGCGCTATCATCACTAGCAGCGGCAAGTTTGAGAAGCTCTTTCAAACCTGGCGGCAATTGTGTGAATCATATTTGAACACCTGCGCAAAGCTCCAAAAGCGTACTTTTTTTTAACTTCGCGGGTCACCGACCGGAAGTAAACGGGTGCAGAAAGTATCAGGTGCAAATCGGCGAACCAGACCCTGGGCCGCCTTCATTTAGCATTGGTCTTATGGGAGTGACGGCACAATGCGCAGACCGTTTCCAATCCCTGTAAAGTGTGGTGATCAGATCATAGGTAAGATTGACGGTAGTGACTAAAATCCCGACAGCCGGGATTTTCAGGTTAAAAAAATAGTCCCGACTGGCCTAGTTTAATTATATACTGGTTAAGAACGGCTTTCAGTATGACCGTCCAGATGGCGCTATGGATAGCGTACTGGACCACGGTGCAAGAGGTCGTCGGTTCGAATCCGGCCGGGAGCACATTTTTTTTTATTTGTAATTTTCACAAGTTTTAATTCTGCCTAACCATAGAGTTATTTTTTTTAAGTTGCCCAGTTCGAATTTGTCTACCCATAGAGAGTTTTATTCCTTAGGCTGCCCAGTAAAACCTACGGTCGGGACTATTTTTTTAACCTGAAAGTCCCGGCTGTCGGGATCGTAGTCACACCCAAGATTGACAGTGTACCTACGGGGTTACACTTTTAAGGTTAGGTTTGTAGACAGTTGCTCGAGCTGCTCGGAACTGCTCCACTGGAACAGGTGATTGTGTTCCTCGGGCTATGGGAAGGATAGGGTTGGTGCAAGTTAAAGCAACTTGGAGCAGTTAAGGCAGTTATTCTATACCTTTAAAATTCCAGATTCGATCCGAATTCAATTAACGGCCATATGAATTAACATTGCACCGAATCGTATTCGGGCCGAATATGGAATTTTAAAGTTATAGATTAACTGCCAGAAAAGTTCCGAGGAAGCTCAACGAACAGACCTACTTTTTTATTATAAAATCATAAGAAATAATAATGTGAGAAAGACTAAAGAGGTTAAAAATGAAAGACTTTTTTACCTCTGACGTTCCAAACGAAAACTTTACCAGCCTGTATATAAAGTTTGATCATCTTACAAATTATACTGTGCCAGGTAAATTATTGAATACTAACTGTTTATTTTGTTAAACGTAAGTAAATTAAAGAAAAGTTTTAAAAGAAAAAGATGCGTGGGTCGTAACGTCATAACACTTGACAGACTATACTACCACCACCACCACCACACAATCACAAAAGAGATTGAAGTAAAGTTGTTATGTTGGTAATGCATGAATGTAGTAATGAATGTGGTCCAAGAATCTTGGCTCACTCACACGCACGCGCACTTCGTCTTGGTCTGTGGTCTGGTCTTTAGTGAGGTTATGTACGCGTAAACGTAGCGTGGTAAGGTACCCCTAGCTAGTAACTTGTACTACCTAGTTCATTGGTTACTGTTACTAGTTTCATAATTTGGTTTTTAGGTTGCGGTACTGAGAAAAAGGGACATGGGAAAAAGGAAGGGAAAGAAAGGTCGATCGGTGAAACTTAATAGGCAAAGAGATGAGGGTGAACCTGAAACTGTCACAAGGGCTCCACACTCATTTGTTATTCATCGCGGTATTGTGGGGGGTTATATTCTAGAACTCACAAAGGACTTCAGAAAAGTAATGGAACCATTCACAGCATCTGCATTGAAGGTAGGTAGTACCTAGGTACTAGGTACCTACATTAATAATAATGTATGGATATTAAGGTAGTAGACAAATCCCACAAACGGAGTGACAACGTAAATTAAACTTCCTCCGCGCGTTCCTACACATGGCCAAGTAAAAAGCGGTAGGTTGAATGAAACGGATTGGCTGCTGGTCAAGCTCTTTGGCACTTTATCAATCCATGTTATTATCAATGAAATCAATGCTCTGTTGACGAGTTAGTGTCAATGCTCTGTTTTTAGGACACGCACTATCAGTGTAATATATTGCCAATAAAAATCTGATATAATTTCAAAACAGAAACTCGTAATTTAACAAGAGACAGCTGCAGGGAATAGTTCGGGCGTATAGATGTCACACGTTGTGTATGCCAAACATGTCTACTCAGTTATGTAACATATGGGCGCTGGCTACTTTGGTTGTCGTCCATTGCCCATGCTACACAATATATAGGGTCAGTGTCCCAGTTCTCGTCCATGTCCCTAATCTCGACCACCATGAATACTCCATTAACCATTAACCATACTCTACCACTTTAACATTGAATTTCTCAAGTGGACGAGATTTGGGTAAGTGGTTTTTTGCTCATTTAAACTGTAAAATAACTTTTCTGAGCTCACCCTGCTAGCAATGACCAATAAGAAATGAATCTTCAAGGTCTAATTTATCATATGGAATGCAGCAAAGTTGTGACATTTCACAAACAGTTGTTTTATAAATTAGTTTATGCTGAATTGTGCTAAAGGGTGACGAGAACTGGGACACTGACCCTTCATGCTCTTACGAACACCTAAACCCGGTAGGTATGTCTTGTGACCGTTTAACGGGTCAGAAACTTGGAAATGGGAAATAGCGTTTGTTAAGACTAGCCCTCATTTGACACAACACTAACTACAGACAAACTATGCTAAAAAATTAAAAATATGTAATCAAGAAAGAAATTGTGTCCGAGTCGGATTGTCCACTGCATCTTGGAGTTTCAAATCTTTTTATAGTTTCGTAACAAACACTATTACTACCTATCATATCCGGGTGCAGAAGTGTAACTGGGCATCCTGACTAGATCACCAATCAAGTCACAAAGTCATTTCTTGTTTTCATTCATTCATCCCACTTCAAATCCTTGTAAAATGGCAAGCGACAATTATAACAATAAGGTACCTAAACCCTTTCCCTCTAAGAGTAAGTCAATAACAATGGTTAATTTGATTGTATTTTTTTGTTTTAGTCTCGAAAAAAGAACACAATTAAGGATTTTGTTTCGGTGTCCGGACTTTTGCACGTCTCCCACCTGTGTATTTTCACACATACCGAAATAAGCACATACCTGAAGATTGCTCGATTTCCTCGAGGCCCAACAATGACATTCCGTGTCCACAACTACTCATTGTCACGAGATGTACGCTCAACTCTAAAAAAGCAATGTGTATTCGAGCAACAGTTCAAGCATGCACCACTTATAGTTCTCAACAGCTTCAGTGGCGAGGGCATGCATCTTAAACTGATGGCTTCCATGTTTCAGAATATGTTTCCAACTATTAATATTACCAAGGTAAAATTTAAATTGAACTTGTTTATTTGCTTACAAATATTTGTAGGTTCCCATCATCTAGTATGGGAACTGCCTAGATTATCTGCTTCAAATACAAAATGTAAGAGTGAGGGAGGATACTTAAATTCTAATTTCACTTCTTGCATTAGGTAAATTTGAATACTATCCGTCGCTGTGTTCTACTAAACTACAACCCCAGCTCCAAGCTCATCGACTTCAGACATTATGCTATTCGAGTAGTTCCAGTTGGTATTTCTAAAGGAGTCAAGAAAATTGTTCAGAGTAAAGTACCAAATTTGGCACGATTTGAAGATGTCTCTGAATTTCTCACAAAGTATGTAATATTAAACGTAGTAGTAAAATTAATAGTATAATATTTATTTAATTTTTTAATTTATTAATTCCTTGATAAGGTTGTTGCTGCAATCTATGCTGTAAAAAATTCTGTTGTTTTTAGATCGGCAAATCTGTCTGAGAGTGAAATGGAAGATGATCCTGCAAGCCATGTTACCTTGCCACAGAAACTATCTTCGCGTGGCAACTTAGCAGCTAATAAATCGTCTATTCGTCTAGTGGAACTTGGGCCAAGGCTTACTCTGCAACTTATGAAAGTTGAAAATGGAATGCTGAATGGGGAAGTTTTGTTTCACGAGTATGTACACAAAACTGAAGAAGAATTGCTTAGCAGTAAAAAGCGTCATGAGGCAAAGATAAAACTGAAAGAGAATAGAACTCGCATTCAAGAAGAGAATAAGAAGAAGAAGGAGAAAAAGAAGGAAGAACATAAGAAGAGTTCTCTAAAGGGAATGCAGAAGAAAACTGAAAATGACATTTTGATGAATGATGCAGTAAGGGAAGCAAATGAAGCCGGGCCAAGTCAGGCAGATGACGATATTAATGATGCTGAATGGTATCGTCAAGAAGTTGGTGAAGAGCCAGAAAAAGACTTGTTCGACTCAAAACCTTACCAGGGGGGCAAGCGCAAAACACCATATGGTGGAAAGTTGCGAAAAATGAAAAAATTGGAAAAATCAGCAGAAAATGGAACAGGCAGCATCAACAGAAAAAGGTCAAAATCTGACAATCAAAATGAGAAAAAGAAAATTTTCTCAAAAGGTAAAGTTCTAGGCAGTAAGATCAACAAGAAAAAGAGACATTAGGCTACAAGGCCTTCCTTAAAAAAAAAAATTAAGTTATGTAGTAAGTTTTCGTAAAAATGCACTCGAACTAAATCTACTAGTACTACTATAAAATTATGAACCACAATCATTTTTGTAAAATCCATTCCACAAGACAAGAGTATTCGACGTACTACCAAAATGTCAAGTCAAGTGAGCAATTTCTAAAACGAATTTACCAATCATAAATTATCTGCAATACCTACGATTGCAATATCTGGTAACCTTTTTATCAGAAGGGCCGATTTGTAAATTTTCTAACTGTTTGGCAGTTACACAGGGTTAAAGTGTCGCAGTTAATTATAGCCAAAATTGAGTTCCAACAAAACATACACTGGCTGCACTCCACTCTGCATGCGAGGGCGGCTGGATGACGTTGGGAATTTTTACAAGTTATTTTGGGAGAGCATACTCATTTTCAGCTATGTAAAGATGTTTCATTTAGAGAGTAACATACCCTGCAGGGCTATTTTTGTATTTTGACATGTTAGAAACCGTATTTGGGTCTCGGTAATAGTCATTTATTTTGCATAAGAAAAGTATTTTACTATCGATGCGTTATTAATTATCGTAATGGTTTTCCTACTTCCTTTTAACCTACAAGTGCCACTTGGCTAAAATAAAAAGTGTGTAGTGCCAGCTCTGTAGCTAGAGCATAAAAATGGACGGATTTGGAAATCTTTATTTGAAGACGAACATTTCATTTCATTGTTTTACAACTAGTTTCATAACACTCCAAAGAATCATATGAGTCCATGAATTTGTATTTTCTTTCAAACATCAATTGACTAAAAATATAATTTATCATTTAATTTTGTTCTTCATATAAAAGGATTTTGAAAAATTATTTGTACTAAATAATCACTATAGACCATAATCTTTTTTCTCAAAATACATATTACAATATAGAGACATACTTAAAAAATAATCAAACAATTTTGTTTTAAAGAACTGATATCTATAGAATAAAAGATATCTCGATCTCAGATGATGCGCGCGCACAATTGCACACGTGCCAACAATAGGCAAGAATTCACAGCCATCTTTACGAAGCCTGTTTTACGGCCTTCTTATACTATTTTATCGACTTATCCAGTTCAACTATTGATCCACTATTGCCGAGTACACAAATCAACCAACGGTACAAATACAGGGCCCCAAATTTTCCAAGTGTCGAAAAAATCGACAGTGGCACTAGTAGGGTTAATAAATTCAATACTACCTGCTGCCTAATAAAAATAAATGAAATACAGATACATAAATTTAGCTTATTTATTTCTGTGAATGTATCGATCTTAGTCGATCTTAGAGACTTAATAGCCTAGGCTGCGCTGCGCTGCGCATAACTGATTTTCAGTATCGTTCGTTAAGATATGACGCAACATCAATACTATTCAAAACTTTGGACAAGGGATGCCAAAAAGTTAAAAATATCCAATCAAGAAAGAACTTGGTGTCCGAATTTCTACTATCACATCTATTTATAGATTCGTAACAAATCTGTTGGTATACAACATCAACAGTGGAATAAAACATTTTTACCATTTTACCTATGATAAATTGTTAATTAATTATTCAATGACACTAAGTTGTTTTTTTGTTGATGATTGTTTGTTGCTTACTTAACTTTGATGCAATGCAAACTTGAACTTGATTACGCTATCATACTACTGTTGTTTAATGTTGAATTTTACTTGTATTTATATTATGGATAAAACTATTCCTTAAAGTGCGGACACAGCTTTTTCGATCATGACCGAAAGCAGACCGGCAAATTAGGTCACATGACAGCCGTCAGCCAATGAGAGAGCTGCTCTCCACTCTGCTGTCGAGAGTCGATTGACAGTGTGTGTATGTACCGTGTTTTAGTCCACCCTTGCTGGTACTGATGTTGATCACTGTATCCTAAACTTCCGAGAGGGGTATGAATATATTTTGATTCTTTTTTTAATCCAAACTAGTTATACAAGGTAATCAAACATGTTTACACATCTGGGGCTGGATTCACAAAGAAGTATTATCTCCTAATATGTACTATCTTTGGTATTATCTTTCATTTAACATGGTGTTCTTGGTATTAAATCAAAAGATAATACTTATTAGCAGATAATACTTTTCGTGAATCCAGCCCCTGGTTTGGAGATCAACCTATAGAAAATTCTTCAAAATTTAGCTCTTCTGAGATGTAATGAAATTCCAATCTATCCTGTTTTCGGTTCAATTTTATCTAGTTTATACCTACCTTGTGACAATGAATGTGAGAAATAGAAACTGAAAAAAATGGCTATGGCTATAAAGTAGATTTAGAAATAAAGTGGCTAATCAAACTGTTTAAATTTGTAAAGCAAAATTTTAATTTCACCCTTCAAACTCTTTACATCATTGAACAACCGGAACAATGCCATACTGTCAAACACGACATGAGTGTTATTTTTAATAAATACTTAAATAGCAGCAGTTTTCTACCCTGATGTTCAAAGAGTTAACTGGATTTTTCAACACAAGTCATGAGTACTGGATCTGTCTGCATGATCTAGTGGCTGCAATTTCTTTGGAACATGAGATCCAAACGGAAATGAAAATTTAAACTTTTACTTTCTATAATTATTTTTTTCTTGAATAGGATAATCAGTGGTGGCTCGTCCATAAGGGCTAGTGGGGCGAAGCTTCACAAAGACTTTTGAAGACTAGTAGCTTTTTATTGTGAAATAATATTTTTAATGGTACGTAATTTAATTGTGCAAGAAAAGAAATTGACTTTACCATAATTATTTGATAATTGACAAATGCTTGTTAGTGATTTTTTACATCAGCAGCCACTAAAAGTGTTCAGGTTTCAAACGGGAGGCTGTTGATCGGTCTCCCGCCTTCACTCGATGACGTTCGGCTCAGATCTACTCGGCCGACGGGTTCCAAACATCTAGCTTGTAGGACTTGTTACACTAGTAGCAGTTTTCTCCATGTTGCTTTGAACTTTGCTGTCGTGTGTGTAATCGTGCGTATAATAAGTCACCTTTTATTGAGACGGACATTTATTAACATAGGAACAGGTTTTCAGCCAAACTAGAGAATAACTTAGAAGTTATTGGAAGTTTTTTAAATAATTGTCAAATTTGCTCTATCAGTCAAGTACATGCACCTTCATCTCTTTCAAATTATTAAGCATTCTCCAGATATCCAACATAGCATCTATGGATCAGCAACCCATATACAACCTTTTGTTACGTACACATCTGACTGAGTTGCTGATCTATGGACCCTGAAATTGGACCCTCATTGACTCAAACAATGGTAATCACTAGGTCTGTTCGTTTACCCCACAGCCGTCTGTACACTCGACGTTTGTTCCTCCTGTGAGCTGCCTGCTATATGAGTAAAAATTGTAGTTCCTCACCTGCTGTCCCGGGAAGGGGCCACCACCGCCTTGGCTATTCAAATGCGCGAGGGTAGCGGCCCCTTCCCGGGACGGCAGGTGAGTAACTTCAATTTTTACATAACGGGCAGCTTACAGGAGGAGGAGGAACAAACGAAGAGTATACAGGCGGCTGTGGTTTACCCTGCCAAATCTACCACAAACTGCCAAAACCTACCACTTTCTACACATCATCCCCATGAGGTGTTGCTTGTGGCAGTTTGCACCAGGTTTTGGCTGGGTAAACAATCAGACCTACTTATTGCGTACATTGGAGTAGTATTTCCAGAAGAAGCCCTACTACAGGAACTTCAGTAAGGTTATTAAAAATCTAAATCCTTTGGCCAATGTAAAGCCGATTCAAAGTAACAACTTTTGATTGTGCAATTTGGTTCTGCACATGTTCTGCACTTTATAAACGATACATAAAATATCCGAGTGGCTCTGGTTTCTGAAATAATTCACAAGCAGTTTGATTTCCAGATACCTATTGACATTAGGTCTGTTCGTTCACAGCGAATGGAAATCACAGCCTTGTATACCTAAGATGAATAGTGTATCCACTGAACGCAAAAACGTGTAACATTTTTTGAGAATAAAATATGACCTTGAATTGTTTTGTAACCGACGCGATCCTGGCGGCATATGGGGGAACTACATAGTGTTAAGCCTTTATTATCTTATTTGCCCTTTGTTGATGCATTTATTAAAACAAAATTGTTATAGATAAATAATAATATAAGAATAATTCAAAATATGTTCCTAAAATGGCATTTTGAATGAGAAATTAGAATAAAATTTCCTAGTTGAAACTTTGACCGCAGCGCAGACTAGTGCTGCGATCGCAAGACAGGCAAACTCGCCGCCCAAAATCATCTACATTCGGCCCAATGTTAAATGCGTTCAGTGGATACACTATTCATCTTAGGTATACAAGGCTGTGATTTCCATTCGCTCTGGTTCGTTTACCCTGCCAAAAGCTACAGCAAACTCCCTCAAGCACACAACTTCTCTGAGGATGTGTGCTTGTGGGTGTTTGCTGTAGCTTTGTGCTTGTGGGAGTTTGCTGTAGCTTTTGGCAGGGTGAACAAACAGACCTATTGTAGTGTGTAACCTATGGTGTAACTCATTGCTGACACTCTAAAATATGATGATGCAAAGATAGGACGACAGGTCGGTCACTATTGGCGCTAGCGTCGAGGGAGGTCACTTTTAAATCAAAGTATTTCTTGCTACACAGACCGTATTTTCATAAGAATTAAAAATTGATGTTGATATTTGGTTCTTTACTGAAATTGTGGATATTTATTAGATATTGTATGGAATAAAGATATTTTGATCGTGCAATGACAGCACATCACATTTGATCGTGCAATGACAGCTGTCAGAATTTTTTTTGTTTCCAAGGCTCTCTTGAAGAGCTTAATGGAAACATTGAAACAACTAAGGGGGGTTTCGTCTCGCAATGACATGGATTTAGATTTAGACATTGCAATATCTTCTTATTTTAATTTTTAAAACATGTTAATATAATACTAGAGTAAAAAATTATATATCTGAACAGTAAGTACAGTAAGAGTTGACCTGTCTCGATGGTAGCGCCATGCAAGCGGGAGAAAGTTTGGCCAGGGGGGTTATTCTAAATTCCCTTGTCGTCTCGTTTCACGTGATACGGGCTCACTGCACACTGGAGTGCTATCTATTTAACACGGTAGTGATGCCGTATCAATTGATACGAGACGACAAGGAAATTTAGAATCACCCTCCAGTGCTATTGGCAGGTGGAAATCAAACAGCAAGTGAAATTCTCTTAGAAACCAGAGCCACTCAGATATTTTATGGAATTGTCTGCTACTAGTGTGGATTATTGATTATTAATGAAACTTGAAATAGAAATTCAAAATAATGCATTGTATGGTCTTCTTACTGGAAATTTAATGTAGAATTGGATATAGTAATATTACAAACAATTTTATAAACCTTATTAGTCAACCAAAATTTAAAAATATGGGGTTTAATTTCTTTAATATGGAGTAAAATCATATCTGTTATTGTTAGCAAAGGAGTACCATAATACTCTATGATATTTTATCATCATGTATTAGAGCTGGAAGCCATTGAAATAACATTTTCTCTGGTAGACATAGGTCGTATTTCTCTCGACAGGGGACTTATTTTAAGTGCAAAGGGCATGCGCCTTTTAAGGGGGCTCTATGATTTCAAGGGAATCATTGACCTCGATACAAGTCAATACTAAAATATGGGAAGTGGTTAGTTCAAATGTTAAAATTTGCAGAGTTTTGTGGATATTATTAATGTTGAACGAATTTTAGTGAAGTTTGTCATGAAAATGAACTTAAAGGTGGGCTGTCATGGTCAACAAGTCGAAAATATTGTATATATTGTAACCAGAAGTAGAATGTCCAAAACGCGTGCGATGCGATATCGAATATTTGGTTCAGGTGCTAGAGCCCCGCAAAGTTTGAAAAACCTGGTTGTTGTGACATAGGTCCCACCCAACCTTTGCCGGCTGATTTGGGTGTGAATGAGGCGTACCCCACCCCCTATACGTTTTCGTTGCGCTGTAACTTGGTTTAGGAATAACTTGCAGAGCTCTTGTTTTCGCCGCTGTGATTGCATGCCTAATGTCATCATGTTTTTTAAATAATAAAAAAATACGGCTCAACCGTGATAGCCCATCTTTAATTTTTCAGTCAATGTTTTATCTTTGAAAATGTATTTGTATTGCTGTGATGGGCATATCAGAAAAGTAGTACTACTATGATGAATATCTTTTTATTAATTAGTTCAGCTATGGTTACATTTTCTTGACGAAATTGTGTTCTTTAATATGTCTTCTACCTTCCTTTTAGTTTTTGGTAAAATTCTCTAAGTGGAAACATAGTTTAAATTGAGGGGAAAAAAATTAAACTGTCCCTTTTATACCAGTTCCAATGTTTAGGACAAAAGTGAAGCTTTCCAAAGATAACTGTGAATATCTCAGAATTTAGTTCAGGTACCCCATCTAATTTTTCAATATTATTGAGGATGATACAATAATGATCAAATATTGAAAGTTTCAAAACTTTCTTGACAAGTGCGAGTAATCGCCAAGTCACCTTAATGAATAGCATGCAAGATGATGTCTAATCTTCTCATTGGACCACAGCCTGCTCGGTAGTCACTTTGTTCCTGGTTAGCTGCCTGCCGACGAGCATGACGTCATTGGTTTTCAGTGCGGTAAAGTCTACAGACACATATGTCTACACCAATGCATTTAGTAGTACATTATATGCCAGCCCAGAGATTAGCGTCTTGACTGCGCTATAAACCAATGATGTCATGCTCGTCGGCAGACAGCTACCAGGAATACAACGACTGTCGAGAAGGCTGTGATATGGACAAACTTCTCAAATGATCTTGAAATAGGCCCCCTGATCTAGATATTACCCAGTCAGTAGGTTTGTTCGTCGGGGTGTTCTAACCTGCTCGGAGCAGGCGGAAGACCGTCACTGAATATGTTAGGTGCATGAATTACGAATCAAAACTCGACGGATAGGTATAAGTAAACTTTTCCGTGACGACTTCCGGTGTGTTCCGAACAGGTTAGAACACCCCGACGAACAGACCTAGTGACTATGCCAACTAACAATAAACTTGTCCCCAAAACTATCTTTTGTTTCAAATGGTTTTAGCCCTACCTTTAAACAAGACACCCACCATACTTGAACACAATACAGATTGTCTTATCTGTGAACCCCAAATGAAAAGATGAGACTAAATGAGGACCCTGGGTGCCAATGATGCTTGTGAAAATATTAGGGTTGTGTGAACCGGCTAAGACCAGAGGTGGTGTTATTCTCCTAGCTAAAACCAAACTGGGCCTGAAGGTTCCATTTTCGAACCCAGGTTCGTTTTTCAAACCTTAAAAAATGTTCTTAAAGGCCCGTTTATTATTGCCATTCAATAATACCACCTACTCATCCCTGTAATCACTTGAAATCACTTATCTTGATTGGTCACATCACATTTCATAAAGTGAATTGAAGTGAATAAACATAAACACCTATATTTCATTGCATTGGGTTAAATTTATGTACATAATCTCTTTGTACAAAGTCAAAAAGCATTATATAGATATTCAGTTTTAAAGGTTCGGTTATGGTTCGGAAATCTAGAGGTTCGGTTTGAGTTTGGTTCGACTTCAAAATTGAGGTTCGCAGAACCCTAGAAAATATGTCCTTAATGCCCGTGTTATAATAGGGCAGGGGTCGGCAACCTTTTTTGGTGAAGGAGTCAATTTCCCAAAAATTAATAAATTAGATAATAATGGGAGCCGCTGTAGAGGCAATCAAATATAAATATTAAATACACATAAAATAATAAATTGAATTACCACCTGTTCATTTTGATATTTTGACGAAGCCTCCCAGTTGTTGCCCCGCAAGGCGTTTTTTTTAACGTGGCGCCAGCACTCGATATAGCACATTTTTATTTATTTTTGAAATTACCTTTTCAAATAAGTTTTTACATCAGTTCAACTACATAATATTGAAGTATTAAAAACTCATTTATTGTCCTGTAGTTTGCAACTCCCGCCCAATAATGAATTTTCAATTTTATGTCTTTTGAGAATGAACAAAACTTTAACATGGGAGGTATAGGAAAATCTTTTCGAATTTGGTTAATAACTTTTAAAATAGCAAACGTTGATATTGTTTTCAATTTTTTTCCTGATAGTAAAATCTAACGGTACCTACAAAATAATTGGAACTTAATTTTAGCTTAAAAATTACACGTTTTTTTGGCTGCCATAAGATAGGGACAAAACTCAAATTATCTCAGAAACTAGACACAACAAGTGTTTAATTTTTCAGGGATTGTGTATGGCGTGATTATCAATAAGTATAAAAAAAAATATGAAGATCTGAGTCCATGCCTCAAATGATCGCGCCACCTTAATTTCAACAATTTAAAAGTGATTCTGGGACTCTAAAATTTTTTCGATTCTTGATTTTATTTAAGTTAAAGAGCCATTCAAGAACCACCAAGGAGCCGCAGGTTGCCGACCCCTGTAATAGGGGCCTATTTAAGGTGATACTACAAGCACTCGGCCGTTTTAACAAATTGAGAGAAAAAAATTGTTTCATAAGTTGGTGGAACTTTGATAGGATTTTACATGATCAGTCTGATTGTATATTAACTAAGCCCTTTTTAATTTTTGCTTCATGCCTTGTTAATAAGGCGCCGGTTATTCCACAAAATCGTGCAAAACTATGAAATTTCCAATACGATTAGAGACCAAACCTGTTAACCAATTGAATTGATCTCAAATCTTTATCATTATTAGATAAAAGACAAACTTAGGGTTATCACTTGGCACATTTTTTAAATTAAATTTCTTACAGCACCCAGCAAGACAAGAAAATAGACCATTTTTCACCAAATTCAACTATTATTTATTACTAAACAAAGCAAAAAATAAAAAATGT
The DNA here is from genome assembly GCA_934045905.1 of Leuctra nigra. Lineage (NCBI taxonomy): Eukaryota > Metazoa > Arthropoda > Insecta > Plecoptera > Leuctridae > Leuctra > Leuctra nigra. Next base: position 7,927,906 of record OW203761.1, read on the forward strand.
ACTATGTGATAAGCCTAAGTTTATATTTTATCTAATCATGATTGAAATTTTAAATCATTTCGTCAACCCATTTTGTCTCCAATCGTATCCAAAAAAGTGCCTGCAACAAGCAGCAAAATCGCTCGCGCTTGTACCACCTTAACACGAACCATAGTAGCTCCATTCACACAAATTCATTAGTGTAATCGGGTTCCAGGTCATTACAGATGTTCTTAAATTGAGCAAAATCATGCAGCGATTGACCAGATTGATGTATTAATGTGTTCAACACTTATAGCGTGTTCAGAGGTCAACAGTCGAAAATGACTAAAATTAATGCGATTGAAACTTGTGCATCAATGTTTTACATGTTAGATTCCTACTGCTAAATTAATCTAGCCTTTCAGCTGAACGCTCATAATGTAGCAGCTGCCATTTTGCTATGTCACTTTCCTCCAATCCAAAACTTAAAATGCTGCTTTAGTCTTATATTGCATTACTTTTGGAATAATCAATAACTACCCAAAGCACCAATCCACCTAATATTTGAGGACAACTGAGCAGCTACCAAATAAATGGAAATGTACAATAGCGGTGAATATATCCATATGGAATGTAAATTTTTATATGGCATCATTTATCAGTTTTGATTACCGTATGTACACAGCTTTTTTAGATGTCGACCACGACTGTCAAGAAACAAATACGTAATCAATTTTGAAAGATTATCAATACATGCATGCTTCAACCGATCATAGCTCACTTCAATGGTCGATAGTGTAGCATCAAATCTGCTGATGATTTCCATATAAAATGTCGCACTGTCCTTAGGTCCATATTTGAATCCAGGGCTTGGTCATTGCACAAAAGTTCAACTCGGTCGTCCGCTACCGAATTTGTGTCCTGACGCTCGGAATCGGCGCGTTCTGTTGTTGGAGAACTAGTTCCAGCTCCAGCTACAGAGCCAGACTCCGAGCCTGCACCCAGAACTTTCTCGTAAACATGCTCGGCTACTTTTCGCACCTGGATGAAGTCATTTGCAATCAAACGATCCCTGAAACATTAAAGTTATTCGTGAACCTAAAATGTATTTATGTACCTAAACCAGGAGGACATTGTTGGAACCTACTTTGTGACAAGTAAATTAAGGTGTTTACTGTTTACCGACATGACTACTTTCGTGGTACCAGTTTATACAAAAAAAAAGTTAGTTTCTAGTTGATAAAAACTAAGCCAAGTTTAAGTTTCAAAGTTGTTCGCAACTTTACATAAATTAATTGCACTAGGCCCGGAATAACCAAAGTTAAATTGTGCTGGATTAACTAACTTTTGGATTAAATTCAATTGTTTCACTCATTTTGAGGTATCTGATTGGCTGTGCCGCCAATTTAGTCCAATATTTGGCTCTGAGAACACAAGTGCCCTAGAACATTGGTGGGATCATCCCACCCCCTGACCCGACAATAGTTGGAAGCAGGGTCGCGATATTATTATTATTATTATTATTTAGTTAATCCGGCTCAGATTAACTTTGGTTATACCGGCCCTAATAAATCACTAGCAGAGTATAAAGATTGAATTTTTTATCCAAGATGGCAATTTGCATCTCTGTGCTGGGCAGAATTGTAACTCATATAACCTTGAAACATGGATAATTTTAACTATACAACATTTTTTTTAAATCTTGGCAAGAATTCGAGCTTTTGAAAATTGAAAACTAAAAGGATTGGTTAAACTCGAGAATCAAGAAAAGTATTCTACGAGCATGCGACACATTTCCAAACAATCTACCATCTAGGATAAAATGTGGAATTACCTATACCTATGTCTGCTAATGCTATATTTTATTTTAATTCAAAAAATCATTTGGCACCAAGTCACTTTTTATCTCTAAAATCACTCTACTAAAATTCGAATGCTTGACCTTGAAACGTAAAAGTCGAGCTATTTATTAGATTGCTATCCAGCAACCTAATATATAAATATTTGATTAACATTATAAATATCATCACTGATAAAAGTTTTGAAAGAATCAGGATTATTATTAAAATCATCTTGATTGGGATATTTCATCCTGTAGTAGTTTATTTGTAGGTAATGTCAACAGTTTTGGTCCATATGTTTGGACCTTCTTCAGGACAAAACTTCAAATCATATAAAACAATTTTCTAGAGGCTATAAAAATCATCACTGATATTTTACAGGCATTAAAGTCGTATTAAAAATTTAGAGAAATGACTAAAGCTTAACAGAAGATTTCAAAAATATGAAATCGTTGAAGTATGAAGTCGTTATGCCCTATGCCATGATGCCTAAAATCCACTTACTTTTTTAGACTCTTGACTCCTGATGATGAATGTGGTAGCAAGTAGAAAGGTATCTTGATGAACTTAGGTAAATTTTTGTCAACAACTATGTCAACTACCCAAGGAGGCACAGTTTCAGACAAAAGTACACCTTCAGTTTCTCCTCCAGCATCGCGGACCAACAGACGATACAGTGTGCGCCCCCCGACCTCACTGTCAAATCAAGATATTGGAATAATTAATTATCAGTACCTACCTACCCAAGTGTATATTGCCTGAGTGATGCATAAAGTTAATTGTGACAGTTGTGTTTTATTCAGATAAGTTGGTGTTCACTCCGTAATTTATAGTGACGTTGGTGTGCATACCAGCGGTCGATCCCATGCATTGGCTATAGCATCCTTCCTAAACATTTCCTGTGGAGAACTGTTACTGTATGCACTGACGTTAATGCGAATAAGACCCGCATTTCAATTATGCACGCTTACTCAAAAATCTGATTTGTAAGCTAATAGAAATCCAAAATACATGCCAGCATGTTATTGACACTAGTAAATTCTGTGTATACCTAATAGGTAATATCAGAAAAAACAGAGGTCCGTGCCAAAGAGCAGGAAGGAGTTGCTCGCTCAAAAGTACAAATCTTTTGGCCTTGTCAGTAATGGATACATAATTTAGTAAAAAACATGCACATGCAAATTAACACTCAGTAGTTCAACAAACAATTCCCAACCTGAAGATAAGTGGTGTATGTCCTGGTATAGTGAAATACTCATTGCCACCTCTAGTTTGTCCGTTAGCTACTTCACTGTGGCTTGAGCAGTCAACTTCTTCGTCGGCCTGGAGGGGTCGCCACCAGTGCTCTAATAGAGCTTGAAGCAACAGGTTCCCATAATTCACTGTAGAAAACATTATATGAATATGATTAAATAAATGCATAACATGCTAAGTGGTCTAGGGAAAATGTTTCAATTCACTCACCTTTGGGATCGACAGTATCGTTTGGTGCCAGTCCAGCTTCGCGAGCAGACACCCATGCTGAGAAGCAGTCATTTTCATCTTGTCCCAGGTGTATCGTCAACATCTGCAATATAAGTTGCGTATATAATATATGTGCAATACATCAGTGTATACTCTAATAATAGTATGCACATGGTTGAACCCTAAATTATTTGTTCTGCACTTACTCCAGTTTTAAGGTCGACGTTAAACCAGTTTGGCACATAAACCATTTTAAACCGTTTCTTCACCTCCTCTTCAAAATCAATCTGGCCCAGTTCTTCTAATTTACTAGCCTGCAAATAGATGGGTGCATAATGCATTGCTTTCAGTAAGTAGATTAATTAATTTGTGGTACGGTACTCAACTGTAGTATCAGTAAAGTTTCATACCTTTAAAACATCGTACACCATAACATTATTCTCTGTATCTTTCGTGAGAATATGTCTTTTATCATTAAGAATATGATAGTGGCGGACTGCTGGACCTCCTTTAATGCTCATTTCAGGTTTAGAACTCAATGGCTTTAATAATTCCTCATCTGTACAATCACCAATTTGAGTGTCTCGCCGTGGAATGGGCTGAAATTATAGATTGGCATCGTGTAAATTAATTGTCAGGAATTGTTTGGTCAACGTGACCTTCTGATTACAATGGTTAATGATGGGTGGCTAAGATCGGGTAGGACAAACTTTTGATTCTAACTAGCGATAGTGGTTTAGTGATCCATCCCGTGCCACAGCCACAGCCAATAAAGATTCACTAACTTCCACAAGAGAGGAAATAACTCCCACTAGAGCCACTATCTATCACTAGTTAACTTTATCCAAAGTTGGCCCTACCTGAGCTAACGCCATCACTTAATAAGGCAATTAGTAATTACATATACATTTTTGAAGACATACCCAATTTCTTATACAAGATTCTGAAGTAGCAACCCAGAGAGAATTTTGATCTGGTGTTAAAACCATTTTTAATATTGGTGTACTTTCTTCACATACCAATACCCGCTTATCATGGTTTCGAAGATCAGTCATGTATATTTTACGATCCCGACCTCCAGAAATAACATGACTAAATGAGTCTGTAGCCTGTAAGGAAAACAAAGCACAGGAGTAATATTTATCTTTTGGCCAGATAGCTCAGTTGAGATGTCACTAGGATTGAGATTTAATTTCACTTGCTCATTATTTCATATCAAATTTAATTATCATAGTTGATCACCAGAAAATTTTCCTTACCAGTAAAGCCCAAACTCCTTCATCGTGCAATCGAATTGTTGATATGCATCGCTGCTGTCCGAGTGACCACAATTTAATGGTACCATCTGAACTGCCAGAGAGACACTGGGTACCATCTCTATTCAAAACTAATGCCTTCACGTTATCTGAATGGCCTTTAAGTTTCATAAGTTTCGCACAAGACCTTGGATCCCACACGCGAAGCACCTTTTCTGTGCTGCCACTAACTATGGCCGTGCCTGACGGATTCATGGCTAGACTATAAATGGAATCTTTATTTCCATTTAGTGAAGATGCTATAACAAAAGATTTTAATATATCTTTAATTATTCTGCACTTCTCCCATCCCTTCAAAATGCACAAATTCTGTTAATCCCTCAGTTCTTGCTTCTTAGTTATCAAGCCCGGCATGACAAGAATGTGGCTTTCAGAATAAGGCTAAACTGAAATTGAATAGAATTCATTTGAATTCGATGTATTTCTACAAATCATGGAAACTTTGTGGTCAAGCAATGGACCATGTAGGTACGGTAGGTTTTCCTTTCCATAATTTTGTATCAATACAACCAAACTTCTCATAAGCAATGCATAGGCTGCACTGCACCAACAGTATTATCCAGTAGGGCGGGAACAAACATTCCCAATAAGCACTTGCTGACAAAACATTTAAAAAAAAAGAGATTTTGAATATTCAGGTTAACTGAAATAGTGAATGAATTATTTCAAAAGTTCACAAAAAAGGTACACAAAATTGTCAAAAATATCTTACCCAACCAGAGCTGGGTAGTAACTTGACGAAAGTAACGCTTTACATACTTTTTTTTAGCTTTTACAGTAACACGTTCCTGCTCAGATAGAAGTAACTTAGTAATGTGGCATGTTCCTTTTTGTTGTGGAACTTTCACATATAAAAGTTCCTTTTGCAGTTAGGTACCTACTTTTAGAGCCGAATGTATCTTCCCTCAACATTCAAAACTACACAATATCCGCCCTCAAATCTGTACCCGATTTTCCCTGGTACAAGGAATTTTAGGCCACCTGCACAAAACCGCATTCCAATCACACTGTGCATGCTTGGTGACAGTCAAAACAAGTGTGTCATCAGTAGAATTGTCAGGGTAGAATTAGATGCAAGCCCTTCTTACTGGGAGGAATTTTGTAGAAAATTTTGTATTCCACAGAGAAACATTACCTACAGCCAGAATTTGTGTTTTAATAAATTGGCTGCATTCCGGAAATAAAATGGTCAAGTAACTTTTAAAGGAACTTTTAATGGACTTATTCACTGCCATTTGCTCTCACCAGAATCGCTAGCATATTTCCTGCTTAAAAATGGCGCCACCAAATTTGGGCATGTGCATACCAGAGTGACAGTCCATTCTTGTTGATTTTTAAAAATCTTGTCTTTGAAATTTATTTTCTCAATATAATTCCAACTCTTAAGCCTGTCTTTCATGGTCGAAATATGTCAATTGTATTTGATTGTTGACACTGAGGTAAGCATCAATTTCTGTTATTTCGCAATGTAATTATAACTTTTACTGAACTCGTTACGATTGACATATAAGTGACTTGCATGTAAGAGTATGCACACGCACTGGGACTGCAAACTCACGTGAGTGGCCATCTTACTGATATTAGCTGATATCAGCTGATAATTACTGATATTAATTCATGAAAAAGTTTAAATTAAATCAAATCATTCAAGTTCCCACAAGAATAACAGAAGAAGAAGTTCAACAACAGGATGGAAGTATTGTTAGTCGAGTCCAAACCTCCACTCTTATTGACCATATCTATGTTCAGGATGAGGACTCAGTAGTCAGCACCAAAGTATTAGACATATCAAAAATCATAGATTCGCGTGGAAAGCCAGTTACTGATCACTGTCTAGTATCTTGTACATTAGTTTACAGGAAACCAAAAAGGGAGGTTCGAAAGATTACTTTTAGAAACTACAAGAAAATTAATCCCCAGGAATTGAAAAATGTTTTGAACAGCATTGACTGGAATATTGCAGATGGTGAAGATGATATTAATATAAAGCTAAAAATACTTAACGACAATTTACAATATACTGAGAATAAGCTAGCCCCGATCAAGGAATTTACAACCAATAAACCGAAATGTCCATGGATTACCGATAACATTCAGAATATGTGCAAGCTCAAGTCAAAAGCACTTTTGAAGTTCAAAAGAAGGCCATCTGCAGCTAATTGGCAATATTATTGCCATGTTAGAAATTACATAACAATAGCAGTGAAGAGAGAGAAAAGATCATTCATGAGGAAAGAAATACAAGCAAATGTAGGCAATTCTGCATTCTTATGGAAGAAACTTCAAGAGTGGGATATCCACAGTTCGAAAAAGCCAAGACAAATAATTCCTGAAGAACTAGCTAAGCCGGATTTGATAAATGACTATTATGTTGATTCAATACCAAATTCTTTAATTGCTTCAAATATAATTGATCAATACAAGAACAACACTCACACTGTTACGTCAAAAAATGCCTTTGAGCTCAGAGCAGTTAGTACAGAAGAAATAGTTGATCAATTGAGGAAAATTAAGACCAAAGCAACAGGCATTGATAATATAAATATCAATACATTACTTCTATGCATGCCAAACTGTTTAAATGCTATACACAGTATTGTGAATCTGTCTCTTGTTTCTGGAATATTTCCTGATCTATGGAAAGAAGGAGTAATAACACCTTTGCCAAAATGCTCGCATCCAAAACAATTCAAAGACCTTAGACCCATAAGTATTCTCACTACAATGTCCAAAATACTTGAAAGAATTGTTGTGAAACAACTGACTGCATACCTAGAAGAACTGAAATTATTATCCAATAGTCAGTCAGGATTCAGAAAAAAATCGAGGGACAACATCAATACTCCTAGATGTAACTGATGAAGCGATCAAGGGAATGGAGAAGAAAATGGTTACAAGTCTTATGCTATTAGATTTTACAAAAGCTTTTGACTCAATCAACCATGAACTCTTACTGGCTAAACTCACATATCTTGGAGTGGGAGAGATGACAATTAAATGGTTTGCAAGTTACCTCACCGGACGTCAACAACGGGTAAAATTATCAGCTAATAACGTATCAATGCCAAGGAAAAATAGAACAGGAGTACCACAGGGTTCAAGTATAGCTCCACTCCTGTTCATAGTTTACACAACTGATATCGATGAGAGTGTGAAACACTGCAAAATACACAAATTTGCAGATGATACCCAGCTTCTATATACCTTTCGCCCTCAAGATCTAGCTGCAGCGCAAGAGAAAATAAACGAAGATCTTCAGTCTATTGCTGCATGGAGTGAAAGTCAAGGACTTTCCTTAAACACTTCGAAGACAGTATCAATGATTATAGGGAGCAAATGTCAACGAATCAAAATACTTAATAGCGAGTTTAAACTAAATATAAATGGTTGTACAATTCCCATTTCAGAAACTTCAAGGAATTTAGGTTTAATCATGGATAGCCAAATGACATACACAGATCATATTCAGAAAGCAAACAGCAAAGCTTACGGCAAACTACGAACATTGCAAAGATTTAAACAAATACTGACCAGGTCAACAAAAACAAAGCTCGTTGAGGCACTTATAATATCAAATTTAAATTACTGCGACATCGTTTACGGATCATGCATTTCAAAGAAAGATATAGGACGTGTTCAGAAAGTCCAGAATTCTTGTGCCAGGTTTATATTCAATATTAAGAGAAGACACCATATAAGTCCCTACATTCAGAAACTTCATTGGTTGAAGATGGAAGCAAGAAGGAATCTTCACTTGACATGCGCAACGCACAAGATACTGTTAACAGGAGAACCTAAATATTTGAATGATAAGTTAAGAAGAAGACAAGATATTCACGGAAGAGATACGCGGTCCAAAGAAAAGCTTGACTTTGGCACTCATCGAGGTACAAAATTTAAGAATTGTTTTTCATATTCAGCCTCGGTAGCGTATAATGCAACAACTAGGGAAGAGCAGACATTAAGTTTAATACCATTCAAGACACTAGTCAAGAACAAACTCACGCTAATTCAAGAACAAGAATTCAAGAACAAGAAGTAATGTGCATTGGAAGACAACAATAAAGATCACACACATCCTGCTGAGAATGTTTTTTCAGTGGTTTTCCCTCAGCTAAAAAAAGCAAATGCTTGGATGTTCTTCCAATATTACCACTGACATTGAAGCACAACTATATGTATAATGACTTTTATGAATAACTTAAGAAGAAATAGGTAAACGGTGAAGAGGTGAAGCAGCTGAAGAGAAGAGATGGATGTATGGAAGATCAACGACTCGATTGTTGAATACAGACCAATTGTGTACCTATTTTATGTGCTCAATAAATTACATTATTATTATTATTATTATTATTCTCTAGGTACTTTTTGTGTCGAATAAACAAAACGTCAATCCGTTGCCATAGCAACCATAGATTTCAAGAAGGCAGAGAAAGCAGGAAACATAGTGGCGCCATCTATGCTGAGCTTCGCGTGAACAAACCCATTGAAAGGGAACTTCCAGTACCTCTGATTAGTCGAGGAACTTTAACTTTAACTAGTTCCTTTTTTAGGAAAGTAACGTAACTTTAACGCGTTCCTATTTTTGTAGTAACTTACCCAGCTCTGTACCCAACATTGCCTACATTACACCTTCAAAAAATTATTCAGATTGCATACTAAATGAAAACTGTTCAAATGAGAATATGTTTGTAAAATGTATAAAATTCAGCAAAGAGACTTTGAATATGAGTGTTAAATCACAATCTGTGTTAAGTTAATTATTACGCATACATGGTGAATGTAACCTTGTACATTATCAACACCATGGAGAAAATAATGCTCCTGCTCTGTCAAAAATAATGCCCCTGCATTATTTTCACCCCACAGTGAAAATAGACAAGTTACCTTCATGTAAGGTACCTAATGATTATAATAATAATTAGGTAATAGGTAATTTAGGTAATAATGTATGCACAACTTACTTGTGACTGTATTATTACTGGCAGTTAATGCTGTCAAAGTATTGACATCCCACAAGAAGATGGCTCTGTCAAGACCAGCTGACGCTACCTGCTCTCTGTCCCGGGCGTAAGCCAATGCCTTCACATAGTCTTTGTGAGTTCGCAACGTAGACATACAAAACCCCTTGTGGGCATTCCATACTTTCACAGTAGTGTCGGAGCTTGCAGAGATTACTGAACAGAAATGAACAAGGTATTACTAGACTAGGAAAACGCTCAGTGTATCGCGTTGATGAGCGAGCCTTCGTACTGCATCCGATTTGATATGCGTTTGCAAGTATCAGCTACTCTACATTACTTGGTACTGAAGCATCAAGAAGGCAAAGATGAATGTTTAGTGTACATTTTTCAAATATTTCAAGATTATAGAATAAAAATGTTCTTAAAATTACTGAAATAACTTTTGGAAATAACGGCTGTTTAGTCTTCAAATTGGCAAAAATATGTACATAAAATGTTGGGGACAATGACCATGCAATGATTTAAGTTGAACGGTCAATCGGTTCTAGCATAAATTTCAAAAATCACATGAAAGATGGTTTTAAATTTTAACCAATGGGAGGATTTGGCTGAAACTTTGTCAGATTGGGGACAATGTCAATGTTGGTTGCAATGACTTTGCAATTTCAAATTGATTGGACCAACCAATCGAAAGATATTTTTTTTTAAATTTGAACCAATCACAGGATCACGTTCAAAAACGATCCCAGAGACCGCACAGATTACGTTAGTATGTACACACATATATTGTTTACTATTGTATATTTATTATTTTGTACTTGCCGTTAAAACCTTCAATCTGTTAATATGTATATACTTGTAAATTTAAATGTGCTACTGACGATACCCATATCTGTATTATGTTCGGATCGACGGGATAATAATAAAAAATACAAATACAAAAATACAAATTAACCTGACCAGCAGCCAATCCGTTTCGTTCAAATACCGTTTTATGAATTGTCGAGTGTACCTACACTGAATTTTGATTTAATAGTATTTTACCTTAAAGAACTAACCAACTCTTACTCTATCTACCTTTGGAGTAGGTAGATAAAAGGTAAAGGTAACCAAAGGTAACCTTTGGAGAGGGATGCCATCTAGCAGCATTTTGTAAAATTATAACCAACACAGCCTCCTTTAGGTACCTAGTTAGTATGCTCTAGTATGCTCCATTCCCTCCATGCATCAATTTAACTCCACATTCCCGAACTGTCCACAAACAGATATAGGTCCACATTTGGTAATAATGTCTTTTCAAACCCTAGGTACAGCAATATTACATGTCCAGGGTGTAAAGCAGCTGCAGCGCTCAGCGAATTTTAAGAGTTCTATCTGTCTGTTGGTGGACACTGTGGATAATTTGTAAAATTATAAGTCGGTGGAGGTTTAATGATTTCAGGAGAAATACACTGACTTACGGAATAATGGAGAGCACATAAAAATTGGCATTGATATTCAGGTACACAAAACAAAACAGATGGCACCTGTAAGAAAATACAGTAAGTAGTTACCTACCTACATAACTTTAAATTTAACTTACAATTTTTGCCTCCACAGCACAGGACAATGTCATTCACCCAATCTGTATGATGTTCCATTGATTGAATGTATGGTTCTTTGATGTTTTTACAATTCCATATTCGAACAATACTGTCCCTCCCTGCTGTATACAGTCTGTGTAAATGAGCATCGTACTGTAACGAGTTAACACCAGCTCTGTGTCGACGTTCTACTTCATCTCGTATAACAAATGACACCTGTAAGAAAATAATCGTTATATAATAGAGACTTGAAACCATGATCTTTGCTGTTGGAATGCTGTTGGAATTAAGAAAACTTTTACATTAGGATTATTTTTTTATTTTATTTTTTACTTTTTATTCGAATGTAGTAGGTACCTACTATTTTGACATTTTTTCTATTAGGAAATGTAAACACGATCTGTTGTTTATATGGAGGAAGTTGGTAAAAAAATGTTTCAGTTACCATCACCCTTCATATTTTCAGTTTTTCTCATTGACCATTAAATTTGACATTATTTGTCCATAATCGACCTAATTGACCAAAACAAATAAATATTTTTTTGTAAATAAAAACATTTCACATCTCTGGTTGGTATTGAAGTCACTGATCTATAGGAGGCCGTGCATTAGCTGTCAAACATACAGTACTGAATAAATGTTTATGAATTATCAAATAAAATGTAGGTATATGTACATTTTTTTAACCTAGGAGTAGGACCTAGATTTTAGACCAATGCAAGAGAAAGCACATAAGAACAATTTGTTCACTGCCACCGGCGCAGTGAGCACCCACCGTGACAGCCGTGTTTAGGTCGAGCGATACACTGCTGTAGTATCGCTAGTGTGACAGCATCTAGTATACTGTGTCCGCTAGTGTGACTGCAGTGTATCGCTCGACCTAAACATGCGATACACTGCGACCTAAACATGCGATACACTGCAGTCACACTAGCGGACACAGTATACTAGATGCTGTCACACTAGCGATACTACAGCAGTGTATTGCTCGACCTAAACACTGCATCCACAAAGAGAGATTCTACAGAATCCCAGAGATTCTGATTGAGATTTTGTTTGAAGTATGGGTTAATAAAACAAAATCTAGGTGCTAGAGCTAGGTTCTACAGAATCCCAGAGATTTTTATTGAGATTTTGTTTAAAGTCTGGGTTAATTAAACAAAATCTGAATCAAAATCTCTGGGATTCTGTAGAATCTCTCTTTGTGGATCCGTTTTCTGAAGTAGTACCTACACACTAGCCTGCCACCGGGGCCGTGCATACCCAGCGTGACAGCAGTGTTAAGGCCGAGCGATACACTGCAGTCACACTAGCGTGGACACAGTATATCAGATGCTGTCACGGGGACGTGCGCGTGGCAGCCGTACGTAGATCGAGCGGCCAACTACAGTCACACTAGCGTGGACACAGCAGCAGATGCGGCCTTAATTAAATTTTACGTGCTTGAATCCCAACCTATATAATTAATACTTACAGGGTGACTACGTATTTGTAAACACTCTCCTTATTCTCAGTAGCTAGGGTCTCCTACATAGCTACCTACACCCTCCCATGATTGACTCATTTTTCTTACCTGTACTTTCTTCCTTCCGCCTTGTCCTCCTGACTTATGGGCAGCCATAACAATAAGCAAGGAGATGCACAAATTAGAGGTAAGGAGGATATATTTCAGGATATCTGGTCTTTCGGTGCGAATGCAGGTGATAATGTGGTTCAGATAACCAATGCAGGTACTATAACTTGTTCCAATAAAATGTTCGTACTACAACACCTGATACTAAAAGTTAAAGACTGAATCGTATTTATGTAGTGGTACATCCTCTGTCGCTAATATCAATGCACTTTAAGTTCACAATAAGAAACTACATAAATTAATAATACTTTTACACAAAAACTCAGCTTGAATCACATCACATACAAAGTACACAAGACAAGTGTCAAATTACAGGTAAGCCAACATAACAACAGTAACACAAAGTCCAACATGTGGCAACACTTATAGCGGGAAATATTTGAAGTGATGATAGATTTGACGATCGTAGATTTGGATTCTACGTACGATTTTACGTTCAGGGTGGCGATTCTACAATTCTAGTTCTACAATAGCATTCTAGAAAGAGCATTCTCTATTCTACAATAGCAATATGTATATAGATTATAGCAAAATCTCATTGCTAACGAAATTGCTATTTGCTACTACTTTGCAGGGACGACGCTAGGATTTTTATACAGGGGGGGCCTAGGTAGGGCAATAAACTTTGTAGGGGGGGCAAAGGTATTTTCACATGTATATTTTCATATTGTGGCGTGGGGATCAGGCGCGTAGGAACTAAATTTGCAAGGTGGGTGGGGGGGGAATAATATTGTAAAATAACTTGAGCTTGACATACTAGTGTCTACGAAGACAATGGGGGGTCTGGGGGGAGGCCCCCCAGCAAAATGCAGGTCCGGGGCGCACAGCCCTGGACACATTTTGAATTTCAGACATCAATTTGGTGCATTTCTATGCGATTTTAACACTTTTTAAGCACATTTTTCTTGACACATAAATGTATAAAAACATAGGGAATTGAATCAGACGGGTGGGGGGGGGGGCGAATTTCCCCCCATTCACCCCCACCCCCTTCCTACGCGCCTGGTGGGGATAATAAAAAAAACTGGTACCTTCAAAAACTTATCCCTACATTAATTTTTATAAACTGTCCTCTCACCATTTTTCGTCTCTTAGCATTTCCCAAGACTCTCCTCTTTTTCCACAGCCACCTTCACTCCATTCATCCACTTCGTTCGCGGTCTCCCTGCCTTTCGTTTCCCTCTCATTGCTGCTCTATCTGCCTCCCTTCTCGGTATCCTCTCTTGTCCCATCCCTTTCAATCGACCAAACCATTTCAATCTCTCCTTTCCTAATTTGAAACTTAGAGTCTCCATTCCAAGATATTTCGTTATCTTTGAGCTCCTGATCTTATCCAATTTTTGTCAACTCTTCTATACTTCTTAGGAACTTCATTATGTTTGGCATACGAAAGTCGCCTATTTGCAAAACAATGTCAGCTGAAGTTTTATTTGATAATTTGAACAGTGAAAAAAATTGAAGAAAAGTATATCCCCACTGCCTTTCAAGATATGTATTGTCCACCTTTGGTTTGGGGGGGCACAAGGGGGGCCGTGCGAATGTTTGGGGGGTCTGTGGCCCCCCCAGGCTCCCCCTTAGCGTCGTCACTGCTACTTTGCAGTTATAGAATCCCTCCCAACCCATGATGTACAGTCAGGGAAACTAGATGGTTCATACTCTGCCTCTCTCTGACCCATAAAATAAACATGTTTTTATATGGAGCAGAGAGCAGTGATGATTTCAGACATTTTATTCGGGGGGGGGGGGGGGGGGGGGGGGGGGGGGATCTAATGAAAAACTGAGGTGCAAAATTTAATCTGGAGAGTGGGGTGGGTGTACCCAAACGTAGTCCGCGTAGGATCTACTTTCATCATGGGGGGAGGGGGATTGCGACAACCAGAAGGGGGTCTGGGGGGACAGCCCCCCAGACCGCCCTAGTTTTTGATACTTTGAAATCAATTTTGAGACGTTCTGAGGTGTATTTTGTTTTTTAAATTGTTCACCGTTTTCACTCCAATAAGATGTGGGGGACATGCCCCAAAAACCTTGCCCCGCAGGGCGTTTTTTGGTTTTCTGGCACTTAAAATCAATTTTAAGACGTTTTGAGGTCATTTTGTTTACAAAATGCACAGTTTACTAAATAACAGTCAAACTTTTATTTTTTCTGACATCTAGTGGCGCAAGCCCTTCCCCTATCACCATTAACTCTATGCTATCACCCTCCCCCCCTACTGTACAAATATTACACAACTGTATTGTTACAAAAAGAAACATTTGCATGAGGTCAATGGGGGACGGCCCCCAGGCCCATGCTGGTCCGGGGCGCACAGGTACGGAAAAATTTTAATTTCAAAAATTAATTTGGTGCGTTTTACGCGATTTTGACGTTATTTTAAGCCTATTTCCATGTCGACAAATGGCGTCTACAAGGCTAAATAGACAAATTTTCTAAAAATGGTATTATTTTGAAGTAAATTACATTACTTAGTGCTGTTTTTAATCTCTCATGGGGGGATGGTGAAGTGGAAAAATTAGCCATGGGGGGATGGAACAATCAATATATTCCCCATGGGGGTATGCCATCCCCCCGCATCCCCCCCCCCCCCCCCCATTCGACCAATGATCTGATGATGATTATTCAGATATCAGGAAACACCGCTATCACCGCCACAGCCTAAACGCCTGAACCGATCTATCTGAAATTTTTACCACATGTACACTTTTGGCGTCTGAGGTGCCTTTTTATAAAACCAACCGGAAGCCGCCATTTTGAAACCGGAAGTGCCGTCATATCCCAAAAACGGATGGACCGATCAGGACGAAATTAGCGCCAAACGGTTCGGACGGTCATCTATATAAAATATCAATAGTCGAAATAGACATGTACTATTACCAAAACCGGAAATTACGTCACGATACAAATGCCAAATCTGTGACTAAAATGATCTCTTATAACAATATCTATATATTCAGAAGGCTTATAATGTTTCATAACATTTATAAATACAAATTTTAGGTGGCTGTGATGTCAGCCGCCATTTTGAAAACCGGAATTGATGTGATAACTCGAGAACGGCTGGACCAATTGGACGTAACTTTCGCTATACTTCATAGCATATTATTTACAGCATAAACATAGTAACAAGCACAACTTTTCTTAGCAACCAAATCACAAAGGCGTATTTTTTAAAGGAATTAAAGTCTTGGTGCCACAATAGGTATATGTTACAAGTTGCAAGAATAAACTGAAAAAAGGAATGATATCCCCATTAAAAAGCTCCGTGTAAAAATACCAGCCAAGTCTCTTCAATTAAAAAAAATATATGAAATCTAAAAATTCAGCACTGAAATTAGTGATATCAAAAAATTGGCCAAGTCAAAGCTTTTCAAAATATACTTGGCGCATCGTTTTTTTAGTGCATTATTATAGACAAATTATATGTATAGATGTGGTATAGATGAGGGAGAAAACAAGGAACACGACTGACCCCTGGTGGATTCTTTGGTACTAGAGATAGGGTGTAAAATGGAGGGTAGAAGGGGGATATTTATATAAATACATTATATTATATTTGCTTTAAGGAGGGATCTCCGAATTTCACTTATGTAAGACATCGTTCAAATTTCTCATATAAATAGATTTGTATGTTCTGCATCATAATATGGCGAGAAAAAGTGGTCAACGTGAACTAATTTTCGAGATATATCGCTTCAAAGTTACAGTTTTTTTCTCATTTTAACATTGCGACCATACGGAAAAAGTCATGCTGATATTTTTAAAGCGTATTTGGCTGCTTTCCCACCTATAGATTTTTTTGAAAAACTACTATAGCGTGTATCAGATGCAATATTTAATTATAACATTTTTAATTGTATACCTTCGTGGACGTTTTACCGAGCTATGAGGGTTTTACTGCTTTATTTTTACGTTTTTCCATCTGAAAAGTGCAGTTTTACATGTAAAATTGTGTTGCTATGGTTACACCATGAACTAATACGGCTATACAGGGATAGATAACGCCGTATCAATTACATGCTAAACCACAGTCCCTATCCGTGTCCTGTTTTCAAATAAAATTCACAGAAATAAAACATGGCCGACCACTAAAAGCCCAATATTCTGAGGTTTCTTGTCAAGCTGACACAATGCCTACACCAATATATTACCAAAACATGATGTATATAGGAGCGCCAATACAATATCGACTTAATTAAACCAGACAAACCTTAATAAACAGCTTATGTACAGAGCAGGACATGTCAACACGAAGGCGGGTTTTCAGATTCTTAAATATAAACGGAAAAATTGAATAGTTTCATTCTGATGTCTTGCTAATTTACATATTTACTCTCTGCTTCATGGGCAATTAAATAAACACTGATTCTTCTTCTTTGGCGTGGGAGTATTCACAGTATTGTCAGTTATTTTACGGATGAAGAAGCAATTAAAGAAAATCACAATATATACGACAAAAGCACGTAAAATATGTCAAAACATTTTTGTATCAGCTGTTTCAATGAAGTGACTTTCAGAAGGCTGTGGTTTGTATTACTTTTACTGCATGCATGAAAACTGCATGAAAACGAAAATAGAAATGTTTAGAAGGCTAAGGTGAACCGGATAATTCAAATGAAACGCGAAGTTATCTATCCCTGTATAGCCGTATTAGTTCATGGTAACACGGTCTTCTAGAAATGAGAAATTCTTTGCAAATTTGTAGAAATTTTCAGAAGACCGTGATTATATCACTCATCCCTCCTTAAGTTGTTTGTTATGGCTAAAAAAGTAAACTTATAACTAAATCAAAACTTCAATTGTTTCTCCTTTTTCACTGCCCTATGGAAGCACGATAACTTCTAAATAAAAAAGTGCATCTAAAAAGTTTCCTGTCAGAAGTGGCTCCATCACGTATCTCTTGTTTGCTCGAATACTATTTATAATGCACGATGAGCAAAGTATTTTTTGAAAAGTTTTGACTGGGCCAATTTTGATTTTGATATGATAGCCTACACGCAAAATGTCCGTAAAATGTCAATAACTTTTGAATTTAAGCACAGATGAGTCAGAATATTTTCAAAAATACAGATAATGTTGGTCCCAATGACCATGCAAAGTTGTAAGTTGATCGGTCAAACGGTTCTAGTTTAAATTTCAAAAAACACAGGAAATATGGTTTTAAATTTTAACTAATGGGAAGAGTTGGCTGAAACTTTATAATATTGAGGACATTGTTGGTCGTTATGACGTTTAAAAATTTCAAATTGATCGGACCAACCAATCAAAAGATAATTTTTTTAAATATGTACCAATCACAGGATCCCTTTCAAAAACGATCCCAGAGACCGCATAGATTACGTTAGTACGTGTGCAAAATTTCAGATCGATTGGTAGTGCGGTTTGACCTGGGCAGTTTAGGCAAAAAAACAAACAAACAGAGAAAGTGGTCATAAGAGTACCGTGGTGACGCTCGCACGCTCGCTCAACAATGATTAATTTAATTATATACCATCGGATAGACCGATGACGATGTGAATAATACTTACAAACGGCAAGTTTCAAAGATTTTCCTCCCCCGGGATTCGAACCCCAGATTCCAGAGTTGCCGGTCCAGTGCAGTTCAAATTGCAGCGGCTGTGTTTCAATATAAATTTTGTTAGCAGTCCGAGATTGAATTATTGACCGGTAATTCAGGTATCTTGTTTCGAATCCAAGAGGAGGATAATCTTTTCACCGTGCATTTGGAATTTAATTCGCATCAACCTATATTTGAGGATAGCAAAACTAATAAATTAATCATTAGGTTGATGCGAATTAAATTCCAAATGCACGGTGAAAAGATTATCCTCCTCTTGGATTCGAAACAAGATACCTGAATTACCGGTCAATAATTCAATCTCGGACTGCTAACAAAATTTACATTGAAACACAGCCGCTGCAATTTGAACTGCACTGGACCGGCAACTCTGGAATCTGGGGTTCGAATCCCGGGGGAGGAAAATCTTTGAAACTTGCCGTTTGTAAGTATTATTCACATCGTCATCGGTCTATCCGATGGTATATAATTAAAACAATCATATTTCACATATTATCTTCAATGAATTCTTAAACAAGGTTGCTCAAAAGCAGATAAGAATAATTAGCAAATAAATGAAACTTATAGTATACCTAATACACAAGTCAACTAAAACTACCTGATGAAAGAGATTACGAAAAATTCGTGTGAAAATTAATGAACAGCTCGAATTACGAGCTATAGACTGTAACCTCTTTATTAAAGCCAGCAGAACAAGCGCTGTTATTTAACACATTTTGAGTATCTCTCTTTTTTTGTTTCTTCATCCGTCCGCGCTGTATAGTTTCTACTATTCATTTGATCAAGCTGTAATCGTCCGCTCCCCCCACTACATACACATCATTTGACTAGGATTTGTGGACAAATTTCTAGAACTTTGCAAATTTGTTAAATACCTACTTATTGGTTGCAATGGAAATTATCCATAATGTTCTTGGCTCACAGCCTGTGGTTATCGATGCTATTGACAAAGAGTTACAATTAGAAAACGTGTTTATAATTTTGTCAATGTTCAATAAACAATCTACAAAGTCGTGTTATCCTATTGAGCTATCCTATTGCCTATCCTATCCTACTATCCTATTGCCATTGAGCTAAGGAGGTACCTATACGTATAAAATTCAATATATTGATAAAAAAAAAGTGTGTATGGTTGTTCAACTATACCAAGTTCAATTAAATTTCAGAGATATAGAAAATCTAAAATTGAATAGAAAAATGAAATGCCATCTTTTGGAGGAAACTATTACGATTTTTGTCATGCCATTTCAAGATGTGACATCCCTCAAGGCGCAAACAATCTAATAGTACACACTAAGCACGAAATTTCCCACTGCTGTCGGAATGTGACGTCACTACGTCGTCCGAAGTGGGTCTATCGATTGTGAGGATCCCCACCCTCCGCCACCCACCCCCTATGATTCCGTGATAACTCGGGTCGGGAGGCTGTTGTGCAGATCGCAACGAGCCGCACTGGGCACGCTAACACCGGTGTGCGAGTGCCACGATCTCGGGCGCAATGCTGGCTTTGTGCTCACCATCTTAATTCAAGAGAAGAACTTCATCTCGTGGATGTTGCTATCAATTGTAAATAATATTGGTAAGTAACGCTATGAATTCTCGTGAGAGTGATTCTCGTGAGAGTGATTCATGCAAGATGTGGGGATATCGTGCCTAGCGAGTCTCTTCAGTCGGGTGCGTACTGATACTGGATCTGTGGGTTGGAGGTGCCACATGGGCTTTTTACCTTCATATCATCTCCAGACGTACGCCCACTCACCTTGCTCATACTCATCAACCATTGGACAAAATCAAGAGATAGCATTTGTACATTTAATCATCATAAACGTTTTAAACCCTGTGTAGGAAAGAGGGCACTTTCGTACGGAAACGTCAGTCTATATATTATCAATTAATAACACAGATGGATCTCTAGACACAAAATGCGTAAAATTCATTTCTAGCGAATATACTGCAAAAACAAGAATCATTTATACTTCACAAATCAGTATTTTATTTGCTAAATGGATTTTTAGCTAAAAGGATAAAAGGATTTTTTTATCATCATTTAACAATGCTTTCAAACATCCTACGTTACGTTGTTCATCAGTTTACGTATAATACGTATGTGCACATTTCTTTGTAGATAGCAATAGATAATTAATTCCCATGCAGTTGCTCTAATGAAATATTATTAGCTATAGGAATGTTTTGTTAATAGCTCTTGCCCTTACAAAATAACCTATTGATGTTGAATGTATCATTATTATTATTATTATTAATCCTTTATTTGTAACGGGCAAGCCCACAAGTACAAATATAATAAAAACACATATTACATACAAAATTGCACATAGTCATAGGAATACATAAAAAGAACATAGGGTATATCACAGAAGGAATTAAACATTTAAAGCAAGTAAAAATTATCAAATCTAAATAAAATCTATTATTAGATCTTTAATCTAATAAATCTAATCTAAATCTTTTAAATTATCTATAAATATATCTTAAATTTAGCTGTTTTGTAGGCACCAAAATTATAAATTGCAGATCCGTTGCTGGAAAACAAACTGAATTAAATTCAAACAAAAATACAAGTACATTTTTAACACACATCAATACACAATTGATGTGTACAATACAGGACACATCAATACACAATTGATGTGTACAATACGGGACACATCAATACACAATTGATGTGTACAATACAATACACTATACAGGATACATCAATACAAGAATTCAAAGGTTTACTCGAGAAAAACGATGCTCACACAATTCCAAGAAAATCTATTTGTGAAAGTGGAAATTTCGTGAGTTACTGAAAAGTGAACAAATCTAAAACTAATTGTACATAGTCGCAACTGTGATTGTGTCGGCGCTGCCGTGTCCGCTTGCTCTTCTTTTCTCACTTTGATATCCGTAAACTGCGATTCTGGTTCTCCAGATATCCCCATCCTCACCCAGCTGTAAGCTGCATTTCTGTCTACCAATCAGAGCTTATTATTCCCTGTGGTCCATATGTACAATAATACTCGGGTCCATTTATGCCAAACTTTGTTATTGCGTAGAAGCAGTTTTGACTTTCGAAAGTATTAGGTACTTGGGAGATGAGAACGCTGTCCAAATCAGTACTAGGTGATGTCTTATTCAAACATTTCAACTCCAACACAAGAGCCCCTATTCTCGAAACAGTCACGTCAAAAGTTATGATATGACGAAAAGTCATAATATTAATTAACATGGTGAGAGATAGGACAAACCTCCTTTTGATTTCATAACTTGGAGTTATGACGTGAGAACTATTTCAAAAATAGACCCCAAGGTATGTGCTCCAATAGTAAGATCGGACACCCAGAATTCACCCAATTTTTATTTTATGAGTCACTATCAATAATAATTAGCTTTTATACTTAGAAATATCTTCTGTTCATTAAATGCTAGGCATGTTAATGTTCTGTTGAAAGTAAAATCAATTAAAATATTAGCTGAGATTAGGTAGTTTCATTCCAAATATTTTAAAATGATTTTCTCTTCATAAATCTGTGTAAGAGTAACCTTCCGGCCTATTGCCCTGGGATTTATAGTGGTCCTGTTTAATGGGCGAACTTGTTGATGGTTATACATAGATATTTTCAAGCATGCGGTTAATGATTCATATTAATCTCAGTTAATATCTCATTTTGAGAATAAAGAATAAATGATAATAAAATATCATTATTAATCTCATATTAATCTCCGTTAAAAAATACTGCGTGTAAAAATACCAGCCAAGTCTCGTCAACTAAAAACAAAAAAAAGGAAATACACAAATTCTGCACTAGCAGGCAAGAGTTAAATGGACCAAGCCAACACATTATATTTTAAAATTAAATAAATCTTGCAACGTCGTGTCGTGTACAAAATATTAGTATGTAATTGCTTAGGCCTGATATTAAATATACCTACAAAAAAAATACTAGGTACTGCACTAAATCAACTTAACTCGGATAAACAACTCCACATCTTTGCATCGGTTTGAAGCGATTTCACTGAAGTCAGTTGCTTCTTCTTATCGTGTTAACACATAAGTACAATAGATATTCAGCAATAACAATTTCAAAGGGTGTACATTCGTAGAATATGATAAAATGTTGGTCTTGATGACTGTGCAAAAATTGAACTTGATCGACATTTTGAATTTTCAACCGAACGAATCCGTTTTTTTATATATATATTTTATTATTTTATAAACCAACGAAAGAATTTGAATGACATTTTTTAGATTGGTCCTGCAAAATTGTAGCTTGCTCGGACCTATTTGATTCTTCAAACGGACGATATTATTTTAAATTTTAGCCAATAAGATTTTTTAAAACTGTATGTTGTCTGTACAAACTTGAGTGCAGAATTTCAGCTCGATCACAGGAACTGTGTGACCTAGATGTCGCTAACAGAATGAAAAAACATAGACTCGAGCCAAAAGAGGACATTGGAGAGTGGAGACGCTGGTGTCACTCGCACAAACAATATATTAAATAAATATCCCACTTCTGCCACCATATGTGAAATTCAATTTCCTAATAACCTCCACCAAATCGTCCTTCCACAAGGTGGTTACATTCTTACGTGTTTTATCACGCCGTTTTGGAATTGCTCCTTGTTACGCGGTAAGTTCATAGTCATCAAACACTGTGGAACAAAAGTACCCATAACGAGGATAAGGTGCAGAGATGTACCTTTCGATACATCGATTTTGACAGCTTTTGTACTTCAAATGTCAACACGTTCTCTTAAGTTTGAAATATCTAGTGGAGCGGTCGCTCCACCCAGCCAAGTCGTACCGTGCACTCACACTCACTCAACAAACCGTAAATGCATTATAAACTGAGGAGCAGACCAACCACTTTTACTGTAAGCAACAACATGGCATTTTCGGCCTACTGGATCTTAAAATTGGAAAATCTCACATTGTTGCGATATATCTTAATTTCGAGCTATGGCCCACCCCACTACATATACCAAATTAGGGAACAATATGTTATGCCGTTTGCGAGCTAGAGGGCCGTGAAAATCGTGAAATTACACCCCTTTTAAAACCAATCTTGATCTGATGATGATGATATCAGGAAACACCGCAATCACCGCCACAGCCTAAACGCCTTAACCAATCGATCTGAAATTTTCACCACATGTGCACTTTTGGCGTCTGAGGTGCCTTTTTATAAAACCAACAGGAAGCCGCCATTTTGAAACCGGAAGTCACGTCATATCTCGAAAACGGCTAGACCGTTAGGAATTAAACCAGCGCCAAATGATTCAGACGGTCATCTATATGGAATATCAATAGTTAAAGTAGATATGTACTATTACCAAAACCGGAAATGCCGTCATGAAAATGAAGAACTAGATTTTAATGACCTCTTACTACAATAACTACGTATCCCCATAAAAAACACTCCGTGTAAAAATACCAGCCAAGTCTCTTTAACTATAAAAAAAAATAGAAGAAATCTAAAAATTCAGCACTGAAAAGTAGTGATATCAAAAAATTGGCCAAGTCAAACTTAATTTGAAAAACCAAAATATACTTGGCGCATCGGGTATTAATCTAGTATAGAAGTATATGCCAAAAATCATATGTACCTAAATATATAAAATATACTTATAATGCCCTTAAAAACGATGCGCCAAGTATATTTTGGTTTTTCAAATTAAGTTTGACTTGGCCAATTTTTTGATATCACTACTTTTCAGTGCTGAATTTTTAGATTTCTTCTATTTTTTTTTATAGTTAAAGAGACTTGGCTGGTATTTTTACACGGAGTGTTTTTTATGGGGATATCACAATTTTTTTTAGTTTATTTAAACAATTTGTAACACATATCGAAACAACAATGACTAATTCCTTTAAAAAAATAAGCCAGTTCCAATTTGGTTACTAAGAAAAGTTGCGTTTGGTACCAAAATATGCTTAAAGTGATATTCCATGAAGAAAAGCGAAAGATTTGTTCCAATCGGTCCTGCCGTTTTCGAGATATGGCATCACTTCCGGTTATCAAAATGGCGGCTGAAAACACTCCACGTAGAATTTGTTTATATAAATGTTTTGTATCATTATAAACCTTGTGAATAAGTAGTTATTGTAGTAAGAGGTGATTAAAGTCTGATTTTTCATTTTAATGACGTCATTTCCGGTTTCAGTAATAGTACATTTCTGTTTATTTTCATATATATGACCGTCCGAATAGTTTGACGCTAGTTTCGTTCCGATCGGTTCAGCCGGTTTCGAGATATGACGTCATTTCCGGTTTCAAAATGGCGACTTCCGGTTGGTTTTATAAAAAGGCACCTCAGACGCCAAAAGTGCACATGTGGTAAAAATTTCAGATCGATCGGTTCAGCCGTTTAGGCTGTGGCGGTGATAGCGGTGTTTCCTGATATCTGAATCATCATCATCATCATCTAAAGAAGAAGAAGAAGAATATGAGAGTGATGTAATTTCACTGTTTTCACGGCCCTCTAGCTCGCAAATGGCATAACCTATTGTTCCCAAATTTGGTATATGTGGTGAGATATTAAGATATTTCACAACAATGTGAGATTTTCCAATTTTATGATCCAGTAGACCGAAAATACCATGTTGTTGCTTACAGTAAAAGTGTTTGGTCTGCTCCTCGGTTTATTAGGCATTTACGGTATGTTGAGTGACTGTGAGTGTACAGTACGACTTGGCTGGGTGGAGCGACCGCTCCACTAGATTCAGAAGGCTTATACTGATACATAACATTTATAGAAATAAATTCTAGGTGGCAGTTATTTCAGTCGCCATTTTGAAAACCGGAAGTGATACCATATCTCGAAAACGGCTGGACTGATTGGAACGAAGCTTTCGCAATTCTTCATGGAATATCACTTTAAGCTTAGGTAAATTGAGCACCAAACACAATTTTTCGTATTAACCAATTCGGAAATAGCGTATTTTTTAAAAGTATTTAGTCATTGTTGCTCCGATGTGTGTTACAAGTTGTGTAAATAAACTAAAAAAATAAGTGATCTCCCCATAAAAACCACTCCGTGTAAAAATACCAGCCAAGTCTCTTCAACTATAAAAAAAAAAGAAATCTAAAAATTCAGCACTGAAAAGTAGTGATATCAAAAAATGAGCCAAGTCAAAACTTAATTTTAAAAACCAAAATATACTTGGCGCATCGTTTTTAAGGCCATTATAGGTATATATTATAGGTATAGGTATCATAGGTATATTATAGGTATATATTTAGGTACATTTGATTTTTGGCATATGCTTCTATACTATTTATATACACGATGCGCCAAGTATATTTTGGTTTATAAAATTAAGTTTTGACCTGGCTCATTTTTTGATATCACTACTTTTCAGTGCTGAATTTTTAGATTTCTTCTATTTTTTTATAGTTGAAGAGACTTGGCTGGTATTTTTACACGGAGTGTTTTTTATGGGGATACGAATTTACAAATACACAAATAAATTATAAGAATACATTGAATTCAAATTAAAGAATATTATAAAGTTGCAATATTTTCTGAAAGTCCGTAAGGTATGACATGTAATTGATAAGGCCGGGTATGACCAACTTTGGATTTGCTAATTATCGATAGTTAGGCAGGGTAGGACCAACTCTGGATTAAGTTAACTATCGATGGTTATAACCAATGAATCCAGTTGGCGCGAATTCCACGGCCAATAGGATTCACTAAACTCCACTAAGGTCGGGTAGGACCAACTTTGGATTGTACTTATAAGTTTCAATAGAAAACAGATACTTTTATGTTGATTGAGTGGATCGATGTGTATGTTTCTGTGCGTTTAGTACATAATTCCTGTTGGACATATTTGACACACATATTAAATATGAAGTACGAAGACTCGCTCATCAACGCGTTATAATGAGCATTTTCCTAGTTAACTTAATCCATAGTTGGTCCTACCCGGCCTAAGACAATGGATAGACATCGGATATTGTTGGTATTGATGACCTTGACATTTTTTTCAGTTAATCGAAACAGTTTTTTATTTTTCAGCCAATCAAAAGATATATATATATATATATATATTTTAAATATAACCAAACAGAAGATTTGATTCAAACTTGACACGCTGACACAGGAGGTAGGCTTTACATGCGTGCCGAATTTCAGCTTGATCAGGAAACCTGTGTGGAATGAATACAGACAAAAAAACAAAACATAAATCCGAGCCTGAACATAAACATAAAAACATAAACCCGACCCGCTTGCTCGAACGTCCCACTTCTGTCACCATTTGTGAACTTGAATTTCCTCGTTTCCTTCACCAAATCATCCCTGCAGAATCTCACATTAATTATTTGCCATTTTATCACACTTCTCGTTTTAATTGTCATGCAAATCTATTTAGTAGAAATTTCACTTGACACTTTTAATGTTTAGTACAAATTGGAATGGACTTTTACTCGATAGAATAATTCCTATCTGATGAAAATGTAACCTGAAATTGAACTAAATTCGATTCCCATGCAACTACCACGATTTGTTAGCCTAACATATTATTATTTTAATTAAATTGTTTACTTTTGCTTTTGTTTACTTTTAAATTGTATCGTAATTACAAAAGAAAAAAATAAATTATGTGTTATTATTTGTGTTATCTACAGTCTAGATATTATGTATCCCTACCCTATACCATGTCAAATAGAAACAAACATGACTTAAAGTTGACTTGCAATACCACTTACTCAAACAATATACGTAAAATTAGTACTATGTAGTACTTACTTGATTGGTACTGTTCATGATCGATTACTCGTGAACTTTCAAGTTTCAAATAAAATGTTGATAAAATGTTGATAAGTCCATAAGGTATTGACCGATTTGGTTGAAATGCTTAAAATAATATGAGAATATTGGTCTTGATGACCTCTTTTCTTTCTATTTTTCAACCACTCAGAAGATGTTTTTTTAAATGTTAACCACGGTCTAAAATCAATCTGAATATTTGTGTGAAAATATTAATTTAAAAATAACATTATTTTCAATTTTCTTGGACTTTAAAACCTATGGAACTTTAAAACTGTTAATACTAATAACATCGTGTTTTCCTATGCTTGCCATTGGTTTACCTTTGACGTTAAAGTCGTGATCACAAGCATAATTTCATAGAGCATAGGAAAAATGTGGGTGGAGTGCACATGATGACTGTTTTGAGACTGCGCCCAGCGCTGATGACGAGGCACATTAGATAATTGGTGTTATTGTCAGGGGATGCATCCGACCGCGGCCGACGTTCGGCGGACTGTATTTATACAGCAGTTACCCCCCAGTTGCGAGACATGCGGCCACGACCTCCTTCCTTCATGCATTCTATCTTCTCGTTTCTGAAATCATTCTCCAACGCTAGATGTCGACATGTCTAAACGCCACATTAAAATTGTGTAATACAACATTCCACCCCCAGCCATTTGCTGTAGGTACGATCGTCAATTCCCTGCATTGTGTCATGCAGGTATGTCTGAATTTCGACCATTTGCGATAATTTCCTTCTGTACCTAGTCATTTGCTTCCGCCTCTGTAAGCATTGTAACTGTCGAACCAATTGTGTGCACATATTGTCACACCTACTGATGTTTAGTTAAATCAGACAAGCCGTCGATAAATACCATTATGTGTAGGTACATCTCAGTTGGCAAGAATAATCGTATTTGTAGAAGAAACATCTTCGTGAGAATCGAATATATGAATCAATTGTGCAATTGATGTGCACATGCAATTTTTTGCAGAGTTTGTCAATGATGTTATTATGTAATTAACTGAAAAGTGAGTAGTGACTCTGTCTGCACTTGCGTTACATCCATTTTCACTTCATCCTGTTCCACTTTTTCGATATTTCAAGTTCTGTAGAAATGGTTGGAAGTCAACAGTACCTATAAACTCTCAAGATGCAGGTCCCAGCATTGCAACTATTGCAATCGCATTCGCAATGAGTATCTGGTTTCTTGAATCAGAAGAATGAAATTCACATTATAATCTGAATGATAAAATATAATTTAGCAAGTTTAGTTACGAAGTTTAACTTCGTAAAAGAAAGAAGCGATATACTTTACCTATCAATTAGGATTTATTTAATCCATCAATGACCTGATCTCGGTGTGATGAAGGAGGAAACTGGAGCGCGCAAAAGAGGGTGGTTAGAGAGAGAGAGCCACTAGGAGAGACGGAATCGATAGATGTCTGGCAGTTGCCGTGTTTTAGCTGTTGTGGTAAAGTTTACTCCCGTTTCCCGCCCCGGTGCTATTTTTGGATTAGTCCCGTGTAGAGTTGTTAAACGCTGCGCCGCTACTAAAAAAAGACGCAGCGTCTCGCATATGTGGGTCTAGGACACCGACAGCCAACATACCCCATAGATGTGTATACCCATACCATACCCATAATGACGCGTTACCTATGATGATGGTAGTGTATCGCATATGTGGGGTAGCGGCGCCGGCACCCAAGGTGTTTATACAAGTGGAATGTTCATGTTGAACACTTCATGTTGCCACTGGCACCAGCAGACGACATTCCCCAAATGTGTATACCCATACCCATAATGACGCCGTAGGTACATGACCACAGACAAGCTATGACGTACAGTATCGCATTTGTGGGTCTAAGTGCACCGTCAACCAACATAACCAAGGTCCTTTTCCAAAATCTTTTTAAATTACGTTTCGACCAAATTCATTTCAGCGTTGGCAGTGAAATGAATTTGGTCGGAACGAGATGAAAAAAATATTTAGAATAGCTAGGTACCTATGATTTGATTGTGAATACCCATACCTGTAATGTCGATAAATGTGACTAAAAAAACTATATTTAGTATTTACCATCAATACGTTGGACATTTTAAGAACCAGCACCTCTTGGATCGAAACCTGTACATTTCTGAGACACTTCGATCACGCGGCGCCGCAGAATGTGTCAAGAGCTGTTGTTTTTTAAAATTATACATGTCCCAGAAGGTATACGTACATTATTCTATGTACATTATCTTCGTTTATTTGGCAATATTTTCATGTAGGTATTTTATTTTGCCAACAAAAGGTTAATCTTGACGCAAATGCGAACAGAATGTTACATTCCCAGCTTGTCCTCTCTCTCTCTCTCTCAATCTCTCAATCGCTCAATCTCTCTCAATCTCTCTCAATCTCTCTCAATCTCTCTCAATCTCTCTCAATCTCTCTCAATCTCTCTCAATCTCTCTCAATCTCTCTCAATCTCTCTCAATCTCTCTCAATCTCTCTCAATCTCTCTCAATCTCTCTCAATCTCTCTCAATCTCTCTCAATCTCTCTCAATCTCTCTCAATCTCTCTCAATCTCTCTCAATCTCTCTCAATCTCTCTCAATCTCTCTCAATCTCTCTCAATCTCTCTCAATCTCTCAATCTCTCAATCTCTCTCAATCTCTCTCAATCTCTCTCAATCTCTCTCAATCTCTCTCAATCTCTCTCAATCTCTCTCAATCTCTCTCAATCTCTCTCAATCTCTCTCAATCTCTCTCAATCTCTCTCAATCTCTCTCAATCTCTCTCAATCTCTCTCAATCTCTCTCAATCTCTCTCAATCTCTCTCAATCTCTCTCAATCTCTCTCAATCTCTCTCAATCTCTCTCAATCTCTCTCAATCTCTCTCAATCTCTCTCAATCTCTCTCAATCTCTCTCAATCTCTCTCAATCTCTCTCAATCTCTCTCAATCTCTCTCAATCTCTCTCAATCTCTCTCAATCTCTCTCAATCTCTCTCAATCTCTCTCAATCTCTCTCAATCTCTCTCAATCTCTCTCAATCTCTCTCAATCTCTCTCAATCTCTCTCAATCTCTCTCAATCTCTCTCAATCTCTC